>BPLQ01007314.1:0-1200000 GCA_021605075.1 Caerostris darwini | reverse complement strand
TTGAATTTGTATTATTTTTCGAATAGGGATTCCCTTCAGACCCCAGAAAATATTTTGACTTCCCAAATCTTGATGGACTGATTATCCTATGCTTTTTACAACGTTTTAAGATTGAAAAAAGCATTTGAATCACTTAAATTAACGGGTTCATTATATTAACTTAGCATAGAATTTTTTTAAGTGATGTAACCATGCTTGCGCACCTATCGGCGCCCCCTGTGGTATTCAGGAGAAAGGGTGAGCAGGCCTCGAGATTCTCATCCGAGAGGAAGTACAGCGCAATCGGCGCTACCGCTGAGAAACGTTTAATTTACAATCTCTCACCCCGAGAGAAAATATATTTAGTACAGCCTGTGTATAAGTTGGCATACAGACTCTCACCTGTGGAGGAAGCATATTCCTCGCATCCAGCACTTACCTGAGTATCATTATTTTCGGCTTAGAAGTGGAATCCTTCCACGAATCTATAAGTACATGTCCTTAAGTATTGTCTGCTTCTAATTGTTTGTGCGTTTGTAAATAAAGCTGTGAGTTCTCCAACCTGTGCCTCAAGTATCTAAACCAAACACACCCAGTTACACTCCAGCTCCAAAACTCACAACACTACAGTGACGTTACTAATTAATGTGAAAAGTCTAACTATGTATGCTTGCCTGTTCTAATTATGAAGATATTCTAATTACATAAATAAATATCAGATGAAAATAATTTAACATTCTAAACTGACGATTATATTTAAAATTTTATATTTAACATTGCAAGCCGTATTTAAAAAAATAGTTTTCAGTTTCAAACGAAAATTAATGTAAAAGCAGATGAATCTAAAACGCATGTTTAAACTTTTGTGAAAAATTTATTTAGATTTAAAAACATTCTTTTTATCATGTGTGAACATGATGTTGTCCTGGTTAGGAGTCTGTGATGTTATCCGAAAATGAGGGCCAAGCAAATAAAACTCCATTTCAAATTTTGGCTGAAAATGGTACTTTGGGCCCTTAACTCTTGAAATGCTTCATGAACAACGTTCGTCTTAAGGAATTTTCTGGAGAATTTGAATTTTGTTTGAAGTGTTTTGTAGTATGGTTTTGAAGCGGCTTGGGATTTTAAATATTTGTATATCTAATAGCTATAAGTACTCGTAGTGCTCTGATCAATTCCTTCTTCTTGAAGTTTCACATTTATCTCTTTCGGCATTTTCCCGTACTTATGGAGCTGTATAGTGCTTCTTATTGTATTTGGAATACTTCATTCTTCATTTATGCCTAGAATTTTCAAATATTGATATATTCGCTTGACTATTGAATGTTATAGTGTTTCTTATAGAATTGGCAATACTTAATTTTTCATTTATGACAAGAATTTTCAAACTTTGATATATTCACTTGGCTATTGAATGTGATAATGATTCTTATAGAATTGGGAATACTTTATTCTTCATTTACGACTAGAATTTATCTTACTTTTATATATTCTTTTAGAGATTTTTGAACAATTCATTCTTAATGAAGTTCTTGATATATTCAACATTGCTATTCTTATAGTATTCCAATCAATTGCTTCATATATCCCGTGCATTATTAAACATTGGCATATTAATGAGTTTATTCATCCGTTCTCGAATGTTTTTTTTCTTTATAATGCAGCTGGCAAACACATAGACAGCTTGGTCTTGGATGCCTTAAGGCAAGCGCTGCACAGACATACTCACTTTGCATTACCCAGGGGGCGCGTGTAACTTGAAGATAAGCCACGGACGCGGAGTAACAATGCCCCCGCAACGCTCTACGATCCTATTAGACCGGGGCCTACAGTTTAAAGTGGATTCCGAACCACTACAAACATCCATGGCACCGCCGAGACTTGAACCCGAAACTTGTGGTACCGAGCGCCAGCCACTCGGACATTCAGGCCCCCGTTCTCGAATGTTCATACATGAAATTTGCCGAGCAGATTTCAGCATTTTTCATTTTTTAAAATTTTATAAAATTAGGGAAACTTTTATTATTAGTAAACGAAACTGTATTAAGTGGATTAAAATATTAAGTGGAATAAAAAAAATTAAATTAAAATAAAAAAAATGGAAAGAAAGTTTTCATGCTAAAATATTTTGAAATTTTTAATTTCTACTTTTTTCCCTCGAAATTTCACTTTTTTGAGATTTTATATGTCAAAAAATGTTTTCAGCCATCATGTCTGCTCGAAAACAGACGATTTCTTAACTAGATATTCCAAACGATAAAATTAAATTGCCATGCATATTATTAAGGACGCAGTAAAACTAATGCAAATAAAAGAGAAAAACATTCCATTTAATAACATCATCATTATCTTTATTTATTTTTTGAGAAAGGCAAACTTTATTAAAGGCTTTTTATTTTGTTCCGTTAACTGCCTTTCTTGTAATGACTTAGTGAAATTGGTTGCGAAACTGGTATTCAACACATACATGTAATTCTAGAATTTTCTATTTAATTTAATGGTTTGCAAAAGGCATTAACCACCCATAAAGAACTTGAACAGGCGGAGTGAAAAATGAAATTAGCAGTTCTGTTTAAAAAGAGTTATGCAATATTGGGTGGTTATTCAATATTTCTTGGAGAATTAATTTAAACAACTGAATTTAAAAAAATGTGTAATTTGGTACTTGATAATATAAGAAATATGAAACAATGCTAATGCCAACTTAATTTTCTGAAATTTTTTGGATTATGGTAAAAATATTATTTTGTTGTTTTTTCTTAATCAAATATTTGAATTACTTTTCTGTAAATATTGTTGTTTTTTTTTACATAAAATGACATACTTGTAGAATATTATTAAAATCTTTCAACACAAATTCTTAAATAGGTTAATAAGCTAACACTTGCGGAAAATATATTATTTTTGCACGTATTAAATGAAATTAAATTATTTAGTTGAATGTAAATCTGATCAAAACAAATAATGTTCTCTATAATATAAGTAAAAAAATTATGATTTATTCATAATAAAAAAATTGTTTTATTAGTGTTTCTTGATCTAATTTGGTCGACAGCAACATCTAGACCAAGTCTATGAACCCGTGTGTTCTCAAACAATGAAGAATCGCTCCAGGACTTGGCACAACTAGCTCTTCTGGCAAGCCAAGATATGGGCAAGAGTTGCTTGAGTCAAGCTATATTTCGGACAAATTGGATAAACTTTAAAGTCCTGACACAGAACCGAAGACACACTGGCGTTGAACACGAAGATGACCACTGCGAAGCCTAGCAAGAGCCGTCTGTTCGGATCTACTACTAACCCTTATTAAAGCAGCACCAGGACGGTTACAATCATACCACTCATGTACTGAGGCTTTCTCTAAGAGGAGTTGATAACTTATTTGATCGTAGAAGTAGCCCCGAGAAAGAGAGACCCACCATCAGTAGAACTCTTAAGGCTGCCCTCCTTGGCCAGCTCATCTGCAATCTCATTGCCGTAAACACCCACATGTGACGAAACCCACTGAAAAAAAATTATTATTCAAACAACCCAAAAGCTGAACAATAGTCACTATCCCTCCATCATCATATCTCCACCATTCAGCCAAGTTCTGAACAGAGCTTCAGCTATAGCTCAGAATCCAAATATCTGTATTGACACACTAATTCAGAGCTTCCTCGATATTTTTTTGATAAAAAAAAGAAATGTAATTCTTTTTAAAAATAAGTAATGTAGAAAGAAATTATGTTAACCAATGATTATGACAGAGTGCATACGGGAACTGAAATTTAAATGTTAATATGTCAGTTAATTAATTGTTAATATGTCCTTTATTAGAGCCAATAATATTCTCTACAAATTGCTTAACTATACCAATGAATATTTTAAATAAAAAAATATGATATTCAGTTTTTGCTTGAATTTCATAATATGTCAACTTATCTATATAAAATTTGTTTTCAAATGTTATTTATTTAAAAAAAACTATAATGTAGGAAAAAAAATAAAGAGAAAAAAGGGAATATAATTTAAAAAAAAATTCTTTACAACAATTGATGAATGACATAAAATTCATTGATAAACAGTGATTTCATTTCTTCTGCATTCAGAGAGAAAAATCAATGAAATAAAAATATCATTTAAAGATTATTCTTTTACTCGAATTTTTTTTAGATACTACCTAAGCGCTTTTCTGAATCACTGCAGTCTGATAATTTTCATTCTAAATTTCAGTTAACTCAATTTTTTTCTGCTCCGTAGCTGGAGTAACAATTTGAAAAAATAGGTTAATTATGTATTAAATACATACATAAAATAAGAAGAGACAAAATTGTGATTTTTTAAAATTGAAAATGATCTCTCGATCAACAACAATTTATAATTCACATGCTAAATTACAAGTAATTAAATTGATATAAATTAGTTTTATCAATTTCACAATAAAATATTTCACTTAATTTACAAAAATAGTATGTAAAAACATTTGAATTAAGTTGTAAATGGAAATAGCTTAAAATAAACTGATTGCTTTACAACAACAATACATAATCAACTGATCAACCACATTACAAAATCAACTGATTGCTTACTTTCGCGAATCAGCATCAAGCAATATCGATGAAAAAACTTTTAAAATAATCCTCAACGATTTTAAATGACATGTCATCAAAAACATTAATTTCTGTAGATGTTTTTGATCCACATAAAATCCACTTTGATTCTACAATCCCTCCTGCAAGATATTAAGCAGACTACTATAAGTGATATATATATATATATATAATTTTGTTCTCTCTGATTGCAAATGCTTAGAAACTTTCAAAGCTAGTGCACATGGTTTCTTGATTTTCAGTTACCTTCCAGAACTTCGCACAAACTCTTTAAATTTCTTAAAATCTTTAATAAAATAAATAAATTCATGCCTTTTCCTTTATCCACATAATTCACTAGTGTTGTTACAGGCGTGGAATAAACAATTATAATTTTAATTTTTTAATAACATAATTATTATTTAAATTAATTTTTATTTAAAATCAATTCTGTGAATTTTAAATTATCTTTTTATATTTAAAATTTAAACCAATTATCCATCTATCAAAGATACTCTTTACTAATCCTCGTAGAGTGCTCACTTAAGTGTAACAACCTCTTAATGACAGATAAACATGCGAAATTTTTTGTGAAGGAAGAAACGCAACAAATGAAGAAATCATCATAGAAGGCGTCGCGTTCTAGTGGATTAGATCGTTCTGAGATAATGGAATAAAAGCAAGATAATCTTTCCAAAGATAATTTGCAAAATCTATTCCATGCAGCAAACAAATAACAAAAAAAGAAGGAGAAGTTGCAAGACTTCAAATCCTTAAAACATTTTGTAACAAGGAGGATTTTTGCGAATTGAGACCAGCCGGCGCGCTTTGCCCACGCTCCTTTGGCCTGTCATACTTCCTGATGACACTTTCTGTTCCAATGCGGTTAAGTGTTTCGGTAATTTATTTCGTGTTACTCGACAACGCCTTATATGTGACTCCTCGCTCGAGAAGAAGAAAAAACAATTGCATGATTTGCAGTTAAAAAAGAAGTCTTTTTTACAGCTATCTCTGAAATATGTTGAGTACTAGAGTGACTATTAGAGAAGACACTGTCTAGATAAGACATCCTGGATATGCCTCTACTATGAATGGATTTTGACGAACTTTTAAAATTAATTATTTATGTATATCGTTATTCAGTTGAAGTAATTTATATCCCAACAGTACCTTTTTTAATATGAAATAAATATACCCTGTTAGAAGAAAGTATATTTATTTCATATTGAGATGAAGGTAGAGTACTTTCTGTTCCAATGCGGTTAAGTGTTTCGGTCATTTATTTCGTGTTACTCGACAACGCCTTATAAGTGACTCCTCGCTCGAGAAGAAGAAAAAACAATTGCATGATTTGCAGTTAAAAAAGAAGTCTTTTTTACAGCTATCTCTGAAATATGTTGAATACTAGAGTGACTATTAGAGAAGACACTGTCTAAATTAGACCCTGGATCATGGATATGCCTCTACTGTGAATGAACCCTGACGAACTTTTAAAACTAATTATTTATGTATATCGTTATTCAGTCCAAGTAATTTATATGCCAAAAGTATTTTTTTTTTAATATTAAGAAAGCATCTCAGTATGAATAAATAAATAAATATATATATATATATATTATATATTTGTTCCAATGCAGCTGGCAAGCACTTAGACAGCTTGGTCTTGGATGCCTTAAGGCAAGCGCTGCACAGACGTTACTCACTTTGCAATAAATATACTCTTAACTTATCAATAGTGGAGACAATTTTCATCCCTCTTTGGGATGAAAAATAAGGTGTAGGTGGGTGAGTAATTAGTGATGAGTAATGTAGTAATTAGTAGTGAGTAATTAGGTGATAAAAATAAGGTAATCCCCTCTTATTTCTTTGAGGTAAAAATAAGGTGTAGAATTGGTAAAAAAGTTGTATAATATTCTATAGAAATAGAAATAATGATGGAAAAATTGTACTGGAAACGGTAACAAACATATAAATTACGGAGTCCCATGTGGTAAAAAATATCATTTATATACACTACTACGCAAATTACGCACTTCAAACTTATTACACAAATCCCTCCACTATGAATGAATCCTGGCGAACTTTTATAATTAATTATTTATGTATATCTTTATTCAGTCGATGCAATTTATATCCCAAAAGTACTTTTTTTAATATCAAGGAAGCATCTCAGTATGAAATAAATATACTCTCTTAACTTAGGTAGAGTAGGGAAGGAAGACGTTAACTTGTCCCAGTTAAAATTAATTATTTAAAATTTACTTTTTACCTCCTTTAAAACTAATTATTTATGTATATCGTTATTCAGTCGAAGTACTTTATATCCAAAAAGTACTTTTTTTAATATCAATGCAGCATCTCAATATGAAATAAATATATACATTTAAATTATCATTAGTGGGGTGGGAGAGGTTTGGTAAAAATGTGTGGCAAAACCAGGGTAAAAATCAGGCAAAATGTTGGTAAAAAACGGGAAACGGTTATATAATATTCTATAGAAATAGAGGTAATGATAGAAAATGGTACTGGCAACGATAACAAATGTATCAATTGTGGAGTACTATGTGGTAAAAAATATCGTCTATACACACTACACAAACTATACGTTTTATTGTATTTTTATACACAAAACCGCATAGACAGATGATATAGATGGGGGGGGACATTTTCTTCTGGGAGGATTTTAGGGGGTACGACGGGTTATCGTTTGGAGACTATGCAGCCACCCTGATAGTCGACCTTGACCCTTCCATAATCTGCCATATTCGATATCGAATCCTTATTTCTGTACACAGCGACTGCTACTAATCCATCCACCGGATTCGAATAAAAAAAATTTTTTTTTTTTTTTAAATATATTTTTGTTTTTGTTTTTGTTTTCAAATGATTTACGTGATAAAACATTGTATTGTATGATTAAATGTAATTAAAAAAAAACCAGGTATGTTGATTCCAGCATCATTTCACACTGCCGATTCACAATCATTCTTTTTTTTTTTTTTTTTTTTTCAAAATTTTCGCTTTATATCATTTTGGGAATTTTTTTAATAAACTTCTAAAAATGATTTTTATTATGATAAAATATTGTGATTGTTTCATTGATAAAACATGCGTATAATTAAAGAAAAAACATATATGTTGATTTTTACCAAACAAAATTTGTTGATTTTTCCAATAATATTATACGAAATTTTTAACACACTGCATTGGATTAAATGGAAGGCAGAAAATTCATTCATTTTTTTTTTTTCATTGTTTTAAATTTTGACGAATTTTTAATATTGAATATCATTTTAAGATAAATAATTTTGACTTTTTAAAAATAAGACTATTTGATATATTAGTATTAATGAATAACTTATTTAAAATCAAATGTATGTAAGAAAATCTTATGCATTGCAAAATACGAACTTGGGAGTACTATTGGCCCTATCTACAATCTGCATTTTTTTAAATATTACTCAAAAATTCAAAACATGAAAATTAATGTTTAACATAGTCTTTTTCGTTTAACATAGTTTAGTTAAGTTAGTTAACATAGTCTTTTTGTTATTAATATTTAATATAGTCTCGTCTAAATTTCTCTTTGGTAAATATTCTTCTAGGGCCTGGTGGCCGAGTGACTAGCTTTTTCGCTCTTGGTGCCACAGGGTTCGAGTCCTAGCAGAGCCATGGATGTTTGTAGTGGTTCGGAATCTACTTTAAATCTCAGGTCCCGCTCTATTATGACTATTGGGCGTAGGGATGACAACCCTACCTCGTAAAAAGAATAAATCTCCTGTCTCAAAACCTGCCAGTAGGCAGACAGCCTTGGCCCTCCATGGGGCTGTTGCGCCGAAACGAAATCTTTCTCTATATAAAATAATCATCATCATCAGTGGAGCAGCAATCCCAAGGCCGTCTGCCGTACTGCCTACTCTATTTTGAGACAGGAGACGTTTTCTTTTTTACGGCCTAAGGTTGTCAGCCCTACGCCCAACAGTCATATTAGATCGGGAGCTATCGGTAAATCGATTCTGAACCATTAGAAATATCCATGGCACCCTTGGATTCGAACCCGAAATCTGTGACACCGAGTGTCAAAAAAAGTATAAAATTATCTGTTATCAATATGAATAATCATTTTAATAAATGCGCTATATTCTTTAAATGTATATATTTAATGTTATTATCGTGATAAAATGTTTATTATTTTATGTAATTTTGGCAAGATTGTGAAAAAAAAAAGAGCAATTCAAGAATTCAAGTAAAATTATAAAAGACACATTATTGAATGATTCTTAGACGGAAAGTTAGACAGGACTTTCCTTTTGTAAACACTATTTTTAAAATATCTGACATAGAAATTTCTACATCCGCGTTCCTTTGACAAGACATTTTAAATTAAAAAAAAAATATGAAAAAAAAACTTTTTTGGGGGAAATAAAATCGAGGGCATTTAAACATAATGAAAAAAAAAAAAAGAAGTACCAAAAACAATTTGTTTCCCATGGTTGTTTTTTCGAAAATGAGGTAGTTTTGATAACAAAGGTTTACTAGTGATTACAAACCAGAGATAACATATTTCTAGAAAAAAAAAATCTTTCAAAGAAAACAACAAAAAAACCATAACCAGATGGGAAACAGAAATTCATTTTTTGAGTTATAGAATCCCATAATTATTTTTTGAATTTCGTTTTAGTAACAATGTAATTATAATGAAAACTTTATATATATATATTTTTTTTTTCGAATATAGATGTTATGAAGTAACTTTTTCGATAAAAAAGTTGTTTTCCTACTACAAATAAATTTAATACACTTTGTTCTAAGTTAAAATAAAGGTTTAGACTTTATGAAATTCGTATGATGGACTGTTATAATATTTAATAAATTATTTTATCTGAATCGTGACTATTTATTAATTGATTTTTTTTTTATTTTTAATCATGAAGATATATTTATGAAAAATATAATTTTTTCCTTTTTTTTATAGCTGCATTTTTCATTTTTAATATTCATTATTTCATATAATTATTTAAAATAAAATTATATTTGAGTTCAATTAAAAAATGCATTTCTCAAAAATAAATTTTAAAACCAAACAAATTCTAGAATCAGTCATAATAAATAAATAAAATAGAATAAAATAAAATTTATTGTTGCCAAAACTTAAATTAACGCTAATTTTTTTGTTTTCTATTTTCTCATAGTTTTTGTCTTTTTTTTTACATGTGAAAGTAGATACCGTATAAATGAATGTTTAATTTAAAATTTGTTTTATATAATCTTGGAAAGTAATTTTTTTAAAAAAGACGAAAATAATCAATACTATTTCATAACATATGAAACATTAATTTGTATTTGTAATGGAATTTTTTTTTCTCTCAGTCAATTGCGATATAAAATAGGAATTCCATAACAAAGTTGTAATATTTTGAGGTGTATTCCCACCTTATATTAAAATCTCGCATAATAGAACGTTTGTCAATCGGAAGTTTGATCTCCTTCCCATCTGCGGCCTGATGTCTAATTGGCTAGAGCTCTGCCCTTTGGTACCACATTCTTCAGGTTCAAATCCTAGCGATAGCATGGATGTCTGTTAGTAGTTCGAAACTATTTTCTTCTCTATTGGAAATAAACGTAAAAAAATCTGTGATTATGATCAACAATAATATTATCCCTTGCAACAGTCGAACTAAATATTTAGCAGTTATTCTGGATCAGCATTTAACTTGGAAACAACATTTTCTGCACACCAAAATTAAATTTCATATTGCCTTCAGAAAACTCTACCCACTTATAAATAGAAATTCTACTATGACCAGGGATGACAAAATGCTGTGCTTCGCCCAATTCTCACGTACGCTTACCCAATCCAATGCTATGGTCCTATGCAGCTAAATCTAATTTAAAAACGCTTGAAACTCTGCAAAATATCACTATCCGCCAAATTACCTCTGCTAAATGGTTCATGCTTAGTTCTGATATCTATAAAGCTATTAACATTCCTTCTTTAAAAGATTTTCTTAAACATATCTCTTTTAATTTTTTTGACACGCTTATTAATCATAAAAATACTGCAATCCAGGAGATTGATTCTTACGTTCGCAATTATGATTTAAAACGTCCGTGCAAAATTTTAATTTCATTTCTAATTTCATTTTTAAATATTTTTTTTTATTTGTTTATGATCGTAAGTTAATTTTACTTTATTTGTACATATATTCTGGGCAATTTTTAATGTTTCAACTCTATTTACCCTGTCCTATCGGAGATGGAGCCCCCAGGGGCTAAATAGCTCCTAAAGAATACAACAACTAGAAAAATTAAATCTAAATCGTCTTCAAATAAAATCTTCCATAGCCGTCTTCAAATTAAATATCTAATATTTATTTCTTATAAATGTATGCTGAAAGGTATAACAGAATTACTTACACCTGTTATCAATAGAAGTAACGTAATTTTATTATGATTATTCATACAGTTGCCAGGCAATCATTGCTGCAAATATAAATAAATCTTTCATTCACATCTTTTTTTTTTTTTTTTTTTTTTTTTTTTTTTTTTTTTTTTTTTGTCTACATTTTATTTTTAACCCATAATCATTTTCAAATTGATGCATTTATTAATAATAGCAATTATAATCATCTTATGTAAATACAATCATATGTAGAAGTTTGCTCACTATCTGGTAATGCTTATTTCGTCGTTAAATGATGAAGGCAAGGCACTATTTTTCGATTGGTTAATAATGAGGCTATTCAAAAATGAATCCTATTTAGTGAATTTAAATTACTATATTTATTATTATATTATTTCGTGCATTGATATAATGGGTATAATTAATATTATATTATGCATTTTAACATGGTATTCTGAGAAGTGATCAGTGGCCTTCACCTTATTGGAAATCGGATCTGTGGAACAATACTTTACTGTTAATTTAGTACATGGTATAAAAAATTTAAGTATGCATGTCACACTATAAGGAAAGTCCACTACATTTTATTTTTATAAAAAAAAAAAAATGGCGTTTTAATTTGTTATACACTCTAAATGCTATCTTAAGTGATTTTCGGTTGACTATCTTTAGCATCATGTTAGTAAACAAATGTCTCTAACATTATTTTAACACAAGAAACAGAAGCAGCTTGTTGATGAAAAAAAAAATGTATAAAAATTCATTGAATAGCCAAACATTGCATCACACGAATAGCCAAACATTGCATCACACCAGTTCCGCTACTGACCTAAAATCAGGCTAAAGATTAATCTAGAGAGAATGAAAATTCCAGACGCAAGTTTTGTTTGTAATGATGATACCATTAACAGGCGTCATCTGTCTTATCTCTTTAAAAATGAATTATCTTGAGCAAGATTTTCGTCTTTTTTTTCCCTGTCTGTTTATCTCTGGAGCACTCGCCTCGAAACCTCAACATTTTTGTTTATTATCTACTTAGGATAAGTAACTTTTCAAGTAGAACACTCCTTTCATGCTTGAATAAGTTCTGTGTGTTTGTGCCCTATAAACGTAACATGCGATTTCACGATGTTTGTTTCGTTTTCAATTGTCCAAAGTCATTTTCCCTTATCGTGCTTTTATATATCTGACTAAAAGGTTTTAATGAATGCGGAAATTGATTTCAAACTGGCAGTAAACCATGGAGCTTGTTTGGAATAAAATATTTCTTTATTATCCAGAAACGTTAGACACTACATAAAGCTATAAACTGCAAAAATCTCGTTCTTAAATATAAGCACTTTTAAGAAATCATTGAAGTGAAAAACAACAACCAATGGCATGCATGCCAATCCTCACTTGGTGTTCGATTCTTTTGAGAAAATATCCTTTGGGAATATTGGACAGTAAAAATAACATCTGAGAAAATGAGAACAAATCTTGATTAAAAGCTTACTCATAATCAACATTAATTATATTTCACATTATCATGATTAATGCTCTAAAAATGAGAGCTTATAAATGAAATTAGAGCTTCCCTAGGAGCCTAGCATGCAAGAACATGAGGATACAAATCTTCTTGTGTTATGCGCTGTACGATCATTTCTGTGAAAACACGTATATGCGCATTGAAAATTGCAACAATGTTTGTGAGTGTCTTACATCAACACCTGATCTACTTGGTACATATTTTTGGATACGATATACTCTATTTTACGACACACACATGTCAGTAGTCTCTTGTACACGACACCTCAGATACATCTTTCTAGGAGGCATTTTGGAAGCGAAATCCATCATTAAGTAATGACATGCCAATGGTTACTTAGTTTTCTATTCTTTCAAGAAATTCTATTTGTAAACAAAAAAATCTAAACATTTCAATATATCCTTTGGAGATATTGGGCAATTAAAATAACCTTTAAGGAAAATGAGGACAAATTACGATTAAGACCTTACTCATTGTTCAACATTAACTAAGTTTCACATTACCATGATGACCCCAAAAATGAGATGTTGGTGCCTCACTCGAAGCCTAGCATGCAAGAACATGATCAAAAGCTGGTCTCGCCCTGCGCTGTACGAACATTTTTGTGAAAAAAACGCATACACTCATTTAAAATTGTAACAATGTTCGCCTTACATTAAAAGCTGAGCTACTGGGTAAATATTTCTGTATTTTCTCCTCAACAACACACAAATGTAAGCAATCGCTTATGAAGGACATCTCAGATACATCCCTCTAGAAGGCAACTTTTAATGATGCCAATCATTAATCAATGATATATACCTGTCAATTGTTATTTGATTTTCTACTCTTTCCAGAAATCCTATTTGTAATTAAAACAATTATAATATTTCAGTATATTACTTGAGAATATTGGGCAGTAAAATAACATCTGACGAAATGAGAACAAATTATGATTAAGACCTTACTCATTTTTCAAAGTTGATTATATTTCACATTATCACGGTGGTTTATTAACGATTAGGAAATGAGGACAAATTATAATTAATTACTCATGATTCAACATTGATTATTTTTCTCATTATCATGATTAATGCCCCAAAAATTAGATGTTAATGCCTCCATTAAATCTAGCATTCAAGAACATGAGGATTTAAATCTGTTTGTGCCATGCGCTGTATGATTATTTCTGCAAAAAAACATAAACACTCATTGAAAATTGTAACAATGTTTGTGAGTATTTTAACAATAACAGCTGAGCTACTTGGTAAATATTTTTGCATACGGCATACTCCATGACACGCAAATGTAAGCGGTCGCTTATAAACGACATCTCAAATACATCCCTCTAGGCGGCAACATTGAAGAGATGCTTATCATTAAACAATGACATGTCAATGATAACTTGGTTTTTTATTCTTTCAAGAAATCCTGTTTGTAAAAAAAAAAAAAAAAAAAAAAAAAAATAATAATAATAAAAAATTAATAAAAAAAAATCTGACATTTCAATAGATCCTTTGGAAATATTGGGCAGTAAAAATAACATTTTAAGAAATGAGGACAAATCATAATTAAGAACTTACTCATGGTCAACACTGACTATATTTCTCATTATCAGGATTAATATCCCAAAAATGAGAGTTTAAAAATGAGATTAGTGCTTCCCTAGGAGTCTAGCATGCAAGAACATGAGGATTCAAATCTGCTCGTGATATGAGCTGTTCGATCATTTCTAAGAAAAAAACATATACACTCATTGAAAATTGTAACAACGTTTATGAGTGTCTTACATCAACTACTTAGTAGATATTTGTGGATTTTCTCCTCTATGACACTCAAATGTAAACAGTCATCTCAGATATATCCCTCTAGCAGGCAATTTTGAAATGATGCCCATCATTAATCAATGATATACATGTCAATTGTTAGTTTGGTTTTCTATTCTTTCCAGAAATCCTATTTGTAAATAAAGCTATTATAATATTTCAATATATTATTTGAGAAAGTGGACAGTAAAATAACATCCGACGAAATGAGAACAAATCATGATTAGAAACTTACTCATGATTCAACATTGACTATGTCTCACATTATCACGGTTTATAAAATCGTTAAGGAGACATTCATTATTATATCAAAGCAACCATTAATGAAATGTTGATGCTTCCATCGACACCTAGTAATCGTTCATTTCAGTTTGCATGCAAGAACACGAGGATTCAAATCTGCTGGTGGCACGCACTTGTGATCATTGTTATAAAAACAAGTGAACTCATTGAAAATTGTGACAGCGTTTATGAGCGCAGTTCATCAACAGTTGAGTGGTCTTTTGAACAATCTTGCATTTCTCCTACATTACAAAAAAAGGGAGGAATTCTTAAAGGTCCTATCAGATACATTGTTCAAGCAGACAACGTTGGCATATTGAAGTATGTCCATTATGATTGATATGTTAACAAATTGAAGTCTCATCAGTATTCTACCCATTTTCAGGTTCCTTATTCAAATGAGTTCTACATCCTCCACTCTTGAAGGTTTGTAACTCTATGATCATTTTTTGCAAACTTTAGGCTAATTAGACCGGGACCTAGAGTTTAACATGGATCCCTAACCACCACCACTACTACTACACCACAACACATCACAGTGCCTAGAGCTGAGTTGCCCCTATACAGTTTGGGAATGATGTGGGTGAGAAATCTGACTGGGCTCCGTGACGCTTTTACAGTCATATGAGACAGGGGCCTATGGCTTAAAGTGAATTCCGAACTACTACAAACATCCATGGCACCACCGTAACTCGAACCCAACACCTGTGGCAGGGAGCTTTAGACATTCGGTCATTCAGGTCCTATCCCGAACCACTAACAAACACCCATGCCACGGCAGGATTCGAACCCGAAGCCTATAGTACCAAAGGCCAGTTTGATTTGGTTTGTCGCTCTACGGTCATTTTGTGCACATTTTGGGCTAATTAGACTGGGACCTACAGTTAACATGGATTCTGAACTAAAGTTTCGATAAATTTATCATTTATGAATGGCATAACATATATTTAAAGGTTATAATAGCTGAAAGAAGCTTAGCTATTTAATTGAATGAGTTGTTATCTGTTTTAATTTCATTTTGTCTGCCTTTATTAAAATTTTTAATTGAAGATTTTGGACAAATTTAACTTCTCTATAAATATTTGGTTTTATTTATTATTTTCTATTTGTTTTCCTTTAACCTTTACTACTACAAAGAAATTTGCAGTTAATTCAAACAATTAATTTTTCTTATTTTTTATCACTTTCACACGAAAAGAAAAAGTTCAAGCATTTTGAAATTATTCTGCATTTTGAAATTATTTTTCTCGTTCATAAAATCACAAATAATTAAAAATAAACAAATGTATTTTAAAATTCCCAAGCACTTTGCGAAAACAATTTAAACAAATAAAATAATCTTTCGAATGTTTACTTTTCCCGATTCTTAAAATAATAAAATTAAATTAAAAAAAAGGAACGAGAGAAAGTTAAAATAACTTAAAATCGCCATTTACCTTAAAGTGAAACGAAAAAAAAATAATGTTTAAAAAATAAATAAGCTATTTTTCTCAAGTAATAATTGTTCAAATTCTATAAAACAAAAACAAAAAAATATTTTAATTTTGTATAATTAGAAAAAAAAAATATGCCAGTGAGTAAATATTCCATATCGTAAATTACGATAATTGTAATCGTAATCGTAATCAAATTGTAAATATTTAAAATCACAATTTAACTTCATTTCATGTATAAACAAATAAATAAAAACTTATCAATATGAAGAAAAAATGTAGATTTATTATTGTATATAAACTGAGTAAAATTAGTTTCACAATGCGGAATTATCTTCAAAAGCAAGATAACAAAATATTAAAATATAATCCATTTTCTTTCGTAACTTTAAAATGACGCAGTTTTTTTTATCAGCACATGGTAATTGGTTAAAAGCTCCATAGAGAATCCATCTAAATAAAGCGATTTGTGTATACTTTGACCACAGATTATGAGGAAAGGTAAACATTCGTTTTAAAAGCGGAAACGGACGATTCGATTACTTGTTAGGTGTGGTAGCCAGATTTATGCAGCACAGAGCAGTTTTGAAAAAAAAGATAATGTTAAGAATAAGTTTAATTTGATATTAAGTTTTCATGTTAGTTTTAATTACTCCTTTTACTGAAATATTTCTTTTATATTTGATTTTTATTTATTTTTTACTCCATTTTTTATACATGTTTTGTTTGTATTATGTACTAAATAATTTTGTGTGTATTACTTAAATTTATAAGAAATAGTTTGTTTTTACATTTGCACGTCGTATTATACTAGTGTAAGGTACTGTTCTTGCATGTCTGTGATTAAATATATATAAATTAATTTCAAGGAAATATTTAATTTTCTTCTTTAATTAATCTCTTTCTCTATATATATATGTATAAAACAAGATATCGTTGTGCGTCTGTATTTCTTATAATTAAAAAATTATGACATTAAAGGTTCAAATTTCTTTCCCCTTGATTTTTTTTTTTTTATTATTTTTTTTTTTTAAATTTTTAGTTAAATAAAATGTTATTTTTTATTGTTAAATTGCGATTTCATCAATATTAGTACTTCAAGTTTGACACCATTTAATGACGTGCTGATGTCCCATGACGCCATCATTGCGTCTATTGTTTTTTAATTTGTGTCTTGAAATAAAATGGTAAATTTCTGAAGTTTACGTGATTGTGTATATTGTTCTATTATAAATGTTTCGGAGCCTGATGGCCGAGTGTCTAGTACTCTGACGCTGGGTAACACAGGCTTTTATTAAATGTTCTAGTTTTTCCATTTTAAACCGTAGGTTCCTTCTAATATTATATAGAGCGTTGCAGGATTTGTTATTTAGCATATCTCCAAATTACACGTGCCCCTTGGGTAGTGCTATATGAGTAACGTCGGTGCAGCCCTTGCTAGAGCATAAATATAATTCCCTGCATTTTCTAGCTGCATTAGAAAAAAAAAGGATAAATGTTTTCTGATAATATAGTCTTAACATTCATTAGTTACATTCTAATTACTTTTCATTTATAGATAATGATTTACAATAATTACTGTTTTAAAATTTGCCTAACTGTAATTTTTAATCAATATCGCATGTTTTGCAGTTGCAATTAAGATTTTCTTTTGCTTTCTTTTCATTTTTCACCGATATTATTCCTAATGAAATTTAACAAAACTATTTTTTAAGTGAATCCAAGTAATACTAAGTCATAACTACTAATACATTTACAAAACAAAAACATAAATTCAGTTTTCATTTCGTATCATCAAAAAACAATTTTATTTACATATTTTTCGAACTATTTCTCTCACTGCATATACATGTAAATAATAATTAAAAAAAGCTTTGAAAAGGAAAATAGAGATTTATTAACGCATTCCTGTTCTTAAATCTGTAATCAACATGAAAAAAAAATGCAAGGATAGGGTCATTTGCCTTTTCCAAAGTCACTTTCAAATTACCAAACACGACGATATCTATCAAAAAAACAACCCACGCTGGGCGAAAATCTGTCTTGGAGCATGTTGCTACCAGTCCTCCTTTGCTGTTTTCTGAAATTAATTTGAGTAATGGCTGAAACCGGAACGACAACAACAATAAATAATTTCACTGCCGAGAAATTATTGTCTTTGTTGGCATACACTCCCTTCATTACACCCAAGAGTTCCTCTGCCTCTATGGCTTTGTCTAAGGCAATTCTGGCAGCATGCCCATGATTACGAAAATCGAATAGAAGTTTAAAAAAACATATATATAGGGATGTCAACATTGAATTGTAACCTTGAGTGCGCTTTAAAAGCCATGTAAACATTATGCACTGATTAACTGAGCGTAAATTTGTCACTAAAGACAGCAAGAACGGAGCTGGAGCTTGTAGTTTATATGGTGTTCAACGTCTACCTACGCCCAACGTTCGCGCAGCTGTTGAATTATTTATAAAACAAGATAAGTAAGTGCGACTTTGGTGTAACCAGTTGATAAAAGGAATAGAGATATTTCCTATATTTATCTCGACAATCCATCACATTGACAGAGAAAACAATACGCTACAGGTAATTTTCGACTTACAATAAGGTTACGTTCCAATGTAAGCGCAATAAATTAAAGATTTTGAAAGGAATTAGTTTACGTAAACATTGAAAAAAGTTACTAATCACAGCTGTAATTTATGTAAACGATTTAGATGATTAACTTTTTCGATCAGAAAATTGTTTAACCGTAGTTAATTAACTGTAGTCGATAATTGTTTATTTATCAAGAACGTAGAATAATGTTTTGTAGATAGGTCAAGTAATTGAAAATACGTTACAGGTAATTTTCGACTAACAATAAGATTACGTTCCAATGTAACCACCATAAAATAAAAAGGAGATTTTAAAAGGAACTTAAAGTCTAAAGTTACTTTTCGAAGACTTTAAAAGGAATAAATTAACGTAAAAATATAAAAAAGGTCATTTTCGACTTACAATAAGGTTACTTTCCAATGTAACCATGATAAATTGAAGACTTTGAAAGGAAATAGTTAACGTAAACATTATGGATACTGATACTATTATGGTAAACGATATGGATACTGAGCCTTTTCGATCAAAAATTGTTTAACGTTATTTATCGAGAACGTAGAACCTTTTTTAGAATATAGTTATATTTAGAATTAAGTTATGTATATTTTTTTAATGTAGTTATTTTTAGAATATACATATATTCTAAAAATAGAATAGAATATGTTTTAGAGATAGGTCAAGTAATTGAAAATACGCTACAGATGATTTTCGATTTACAATAAGGTTACGTTCCAACGTAACCACAATAAATTGAAGACTTTCAAAGGAATTAGTTAACGTAAACATTGAAAAAATTTATTTATGACAGCTGTAATTTACGTAAACGAAATAGATACTTAGCTTTTTCAATCAGAAAATTATTTAACGTTATTTAGAATAACATATATATATATATATATATAACGTTTATATATAATATATAACGTTTTAGAACCTTTTAGAATATAGTTATATTCTTAAAATAGAATAGAATATATTTTATAGATAGGTCAAGTAACTGAAATACTTGCATAACCGCTACAGGTAATTTTTTACTTACAATAAGATTACGCTTCAATGTAACCATAATAAATTGAAGACTTTGTAAGGAAATAGTTAACGTAAACATTGAAAAAAAGTTACTTATCAGACGATTTTTCAGCTGCTATTTATGTAAACAATATGGATTCTTAGCTTTTTCAATCAGAAAATTGTTTAACGTTATTTAACGAGAAATTAGAATATGTTTTATAGATAGGTCAAATAATTGAAAATACGTTACGTATAATTTTCGACTTACAATAAGGTTACGTTCCAATGTCACCACCGTAATCAAAGACTTTGAAAGGCAATAATTAACGTGAACATTGAAAAAAGTTTCTAATCACAGCTGTAATTTACAAAAACGATATAGATGTTTAGCTTTTTCGATCATAAAATTGTTTAATGTTAATTACATACCGTGTGTTTTTAATGTAAATTGAATTCTGATTAGTTAATCCATCATCTTACAACGATATAGATTTCTTATATCCAACTTTTATTATGAAATTTCAACTTTAAAAAAAAAAAAAAATTATTTATAAGTTGAAATGTTTTATCGTATTTAAACTTTGTCTTTAATTATTAGATAAGAGAGTGCGACTTTGAAATAACAAATTGATAAACGAATTAACAAAAATGGAAAACTTCCCATTTTTACCTAAAAAATGCATCCAACAGAAAAAAGATTGCACCATTGTCTCCAACGTATTATAAAATTACGGTCCACCGTTTTCATTGAAAATCAAGTACTTAAATTTTTTAAATATTTTTTTTATCTAATGCAGCTGGCAAACAGTTAGACAGCTTGGTCTTGTATGCCTTAAGGCAAACGCTGCACAGATGTTACTCACTTTGCATTACCCAGGGGGCGCGTGTAACTTGAAGATAAGCCATTGACGCGGAGTAACAATGCCCTCGCAACGCTCTACGATCCTATTAGGACCGGGACCTACTGTTTAAAGTGGATTCCGAACCGCATCCATGGCACCGCCGGGACTCGAACCCGAAATCTGTGGTACCGAGCACCAGAGCGCTAGCCACTCGGCCATTCAGGCCCTTACTTTAAATATAATTTAACATAAAAATAAATTTAATCAGAAAATTAATATAAATTTAATAAAAATCTATTAATTTATAAAAAAATGATTAAATTTTTAAAATAAATTAAAATAAATTTAATTCGAATAAAAATTGAACCAAACACTAAAATACTCATTAAATGAACGCTATATTAAACATAAAATTATTTATTTACTTTTTATTTCATCATTTTTTGTTATATGCAAACACATGAATTGAGCATGTGTTAAATAATTTGTATGAATTTTTGCATGAGGCAGACCGTCACGATACAGTGAGTACATGCGATCCGCGACCTTCACAGGTCTGTGTGTCCTTGACGAAGATCTTTTCAAAAGTCTCCAAACAGCAGAAATATGTCGTTTTAGGAAACAATCTTTAAAATAAGCGGTCGCTTGTCTTTCATCAAACACATTTTCAAGTGTTACTCATTTAAATGATATTGTTGTTTCTCCTTATTATGGTATAATATTCCTCCTCAATGTATAATATATGTATAATATTATATATTGAGGAAGGATATATGCATAATATTCCTCCTCCTTATTATGATATGCGGCTGGTATTATTATTATTCTATATTTTTTATTTACTACGTTTGTGGTGTGTGACTTATCGCTTATTGTGTGACTTATGCTTACTTTGTTCTGCTTGTTCCTTCTTTGTGTGTAGGGCCGGATTTCCCTATAGGCTAACTAGGCTTCAGCCTAGGGCCTAAGATCAAGAAGGGCCTACTTAAACTTTAAATGCAAATTATTATGATATAAATTTATCTGAATTGAATTTGCTTTAATTTTCAATGTATTGAATATATTTTATTTAATTTGATAGAAAATATGATAATTTTTATTGCATATTTTATTTTCGTAGTCAAAGATTTTTTATTATTTGAATTTTGTTTCTTTGGAAATGTTTTGTGTTATGTTTGATTAGTAATTGTTACAAGTACTATATATGGCGCTGAGAATAAATGTCCAAATAAGTATTCTCTACTTTTTATTTATTTATTATGAGTGCCACATTTTTTATAAAGATTAGTACATATCACAATATGTTTCCTTTAACATATTGACATGTATCACAGTAATGATGTATTTTATTATCTCTCATGTGATTTACAAACTTAAAAAAAGGGCCTCATAAGTGGAATAGTCTAGGGCCTCTTTTCATCTAAATCCGGCCCTGGTTAACTTGTCTTTCCTCAAACACATTTTCAAGTGTTACTCATTTGAATAATATTGTTGGTTCTCCTTATTATGGTATAATATTCTTCCTCAATATATAATATATGTATAATATTATATATTGAGCAAGAATATATGTATAATATTCAATATATGTATAATATTCCTCCTCCTTATTGTGATAGGTGGTTGTTTATTATTGTTCTTCTATATTTTTATTTACTTTTTTTATTTCATCATTTTTTGTTATATGCAAATACATGAATTTAGTGTACTAGTATGTTGCATAATTTGTTGGAATTTTGTGCACTGCCAGTGGTCAAGCTACAGTGAGTACATGCAATCCGCGACCTTCACAAGTCTGCGTATCCTTGGCGAAGATATTTTATGTCGTTTTAGGAAAAAATCTTTAAAATAAGTGGTCACTTGTCTTGTCTTAACACACATGTCTGCCACACACATAACACAACACAGGCATTTTAAAGTGTTACTCATTTAAATAATATGGTTGATTCACGTTTTAAAGTGAAGCTTTTCCAATCGAAAAATTAGTTCATGGTATCCGATATAAGACAAAAAAAATTTTTTTTATATATTTTCTTTTTCACAAATCTGCCTGTTTCTCGATTTTTCATTTACAAATTTGCCTCTTGTTTGGAAGACTGTTTCTTAAAAAAAATTGTTTCAATTGTTTGGAAGACTGTTTTCTAAAAAACATTTGTTTGAATTATTTAATGATTGTTTTCTAAACAATCAATTTCTATTGTTAAGATTGGTTTGAAACTGTCTACATCAAGGATGGACAGGCTTGTGAAGGTCGCGGATAGCATGTACTCGCTGTAACTTGACCACCGACCACATACATACACACACACAAAACACCTCATATAAATTATTTAGCCTATGTTTAATTCATTTATTTGTATATAACCAATAAATAATGTAATGTAAACAGTAAGTAAAGAAATTAATGTATGATATTGCATCCAGTTCGTTCCAGTTAGTGTTTGGTTCCACTTTTGCAGTTACAAGGCGGAAAAGCAATTAATCGAATAGTATTATTTTCTTTTATATTTCTCTCTTTTTCACAAATATGGTTAATCTAAATATGTGTGCTCATTTTAATGTACTATTACCCAGTAACAATTACATCTATTTAAAATAAAAAGGTTAATCTATTTTAAAACGCTATGAGGGGCCTGAATGGTCGAGTGGCTAGCGTTCTGGCGCACGGTACCACAGGTTTCGGGTTCGAGACCCGGCGGTGCCATGGATGTTTGTAATGGTTCGGAATCCACTTTAAGCCGTAGGTCCCGTTCTCGTATGACTGTAAGAGCGTCACGGAGCAGAAGTCAAACTTCTACCTACGGATGCTTCATCACAACAGAAGCTGCCCCCTTTCCCTCCAACATTACGTAGATACGGACCACACATCCAGGTTAGAATATTACTGACAAAGATTTTGATATTCTAGTTTCTAATAAATTAGAGAACACTGAATAAAGTATTTCTACTAATATTTGAATGGATACTTACGTATTAACGGTACCTTGGCGACAGTTGCGCCAATAAAGAGCACACGCGCCAACCACAGCTACAGATTTGGCGGTTTTTAAGTGGCACCAATCAATTCTATTGGTTTGGTAACCTTAGTAGCTGTTTGATTTTGGCGACACTTAAAAACCGCCAAGTCTGTCGCCAAGGTACCGTTAATACGTAAGTACCTTTGAATGTTTATGACATGGACCATACAATGGGCAAACACTGGCATTTCTCCTGAACGCCACAGAGGAAGCTCCCGTCAATGCGTAGGATACAGCATGGCTACAACGTAATATTATAACCGATTTAATTTATCTACAGACATATGTTAAAAAGTTTATCTCAAAGAAATGACAGAAAATGCGACTTTGGAATAATAAATCGATTTAAAAAAATCAGAAAAGGAATAAACTTTATTTATTTATTTTTTTTAATCTCAAAAACCCATCACGTTGACCAGATAAATACTGACACTGTAAACACTTTTTCCTGTCCGGAACTCGAAGGGCTTTTAATAATTCCTTTCAAATTATTCTAATCTCCGCAAGGAATTGGAATAATCAGGCGCGTGGGATGAAAGGCTGTTAGCCGTAAATAGAGCGCCATTTTGCTCGGCCACACCTTTGCCTTGTTCTCGGAATACGGAATGAAAAAAGATGAGATAGTCCCACATCAAAGAAGGAAAGTGTGTAATAACTGTGATTGTGATTTAAGATGCGTGATAACATAAAGTGCTTTTTATTGTAATTGTTATGGGGGAACAAAAAATGTAATTTGTATTGCCGCAGAAGAAAAAAAAATGTAAATGGTATCACTGATGTGCATGAAATGAATGACTCAGATTCGAGTCTTTGTTTATTAAATTTTCAATTTATTATAAATAAAGACTCGAATCTAACTTATATTTACATTAATAAGTTATTTTAATTAAATTAATAATTTAGTTTAATATTTATTTTAATTTACTTATGTCGTGCCAATATCTATTCATAAATACAACGTAAAATATTGGTGCCGTGACTTACCTTCAGAAATTTCATGGCTTATATTTGGAGAGGAACACAGGCCTGTAAAATAAATATTTTAATGTGTGTATAAATTTGCAATATATAGTATATATAATCAATAAAATTCTTTTTATTTTCACGACAATAAGTATTTATCTTCATTTTCATATGTGTTTATAATGAATCAGTTATAAGAAAAACCAACTTACTATTTATGTATATATATATATATAGCCAAATGATAATTTTTTTTCTTATAACTTATTCTTAACTTGGTTGACAGCAACATCGGGACCAAATCTACGAACCTCTGTGTTCTCATTGAAGGAGGGAAAAGGGGGGCCAGCTTCTGTTGTGATAGAGCACCCATAGGTAGAAGTCTGACTTGACTCCGTGTCATTGAAGAAAAAAAAAGACAGTGCCTTCCTGGAGGACTTTTAGAAGAAACTACCCTGCATGTGTGTGTCGTATGAGAGAATACCCGGAAAATCCCACTAGGTAGTCCGACAAACAATACTTGACGTCACAAATAACATCGAGTTTCCTCGTGTTTTTAAACAGTGTCTACAACAAAGCTGCCAGCGGATTAAATCTCAGCCTTAATGGTCACCAGCGGCGCATGCTGCCACCGAGTCACGAGTCGGGACCTTTAGCATCATATCTTTAAATGGATCTTACGTATTGAAAACTTCATTTGCCTGCCTGGTTTGGTGCGTCGCTCTACTGTCATTTTTTTTTCACACTTTTTGATTATTAGAGAGAGACCTACAGTTTAACGTGATTCCGAACCACTAACATATATCCATGCCACCACCAGATTCGAATCTGAAACCTGTGGTACAAAAGGCCAGAACGCTACCATTGCCTGGCAGGTAAACATTCTTTTTCATATGCAAAAATAATAATAATAAATAATTAAATAAATAAATAAAAATATAAATAAATAAAAATAAAAATAAATAAATAAATAAAAATAAATAAATAAATAAATAATAAAACAGAATAATTTATTTCTAAATTCATTCAAAATTAAAAATTGCATCCGTCTCTTCTAAATTAATTATTTAAAAAAGTTATTAAACCAAACTTTTTGTTCCAATAGCACACATTTTTTTATATACAAAGCAACTGAGACATATTTCTTATAATTTAAAAAAAAAAAAAAAAAAAAAAAAAAAAAGCGGAAGTAGACCCTTTTATTATCCAAAGTTGAACGATTCCATAAATTCGACAGGCAATTTCAACTCATTTAACCTGGTGCGTTTCCTACTTTTAGAATGGATCCGATCCGAATAAATACTGAAAGCCGCCTTTTCAGGTACTTAACGATTTCTATTTTTAAGTTATTACTATGACAAATGAATTTGAATTCTTCGGAAAAAAACTACTAACATAGTAAGAAGAGGATATACCTCTTATTAGAGTTAATATCAATGTTGCATGAAAAAATAACGTGACTGAATTGAGCTATTTATTGTTAGCAGACCACTAAATTTAAGTCTTGGGAACTTTCTTTTTCTTTCTCTTACCCACACCTTCTTCCTTCTGTCTTTTTCTTCTTTTTTTTAATATTTTTTTTATGGTTTTTTTTTTATGGGCTGTCTGGAAATGGAATGCTTTAAAAACCACATAAGTAAAATACTTTTACGTATTACTCACTTTCAATTTTTCTTTTATTTAAATCCGGTTTATGCCAGCTCATTCTTTTAGGGATACTGGAACATATATGTATTACATTGCTTTATTTAATTAAAAAAAATATATGTTGTATTTTTTTTTTTATTAAAATTTTTCTAACTAAGAAAAGAAAAAGATAAATAATGGTTTTAAATAGTTAATGGTCATTAAGTGGTTCAAAAAGTTTTAGTATGTAAAACGAATTTCATTTTTCTGAAATCGGTTATACTCAGGGGTGAAGAGTCGGCCAAAAAATTCCCTGGCTCTTGATTCTGTTCTATAGTTTTATGTACTATAATATTTGCTGGTATTCGGTGCCACAGGGTTCGGATTCGAGTCCCGGCAGTACCATGGATGTTTGTAGTGATTCGGAATCCCCTCTAAACCATAGGTCCTGGTCTAATATGGCTGTTAAGCGTTGGGTCTTGGAGTGACAACCCTATACCGTAAAAAATAAAACATGTCCTGTCTCGAACAAGTTATATTGTAGGTCCCGGTCTAATTAGCCTAAAGTATGCACAAAATGACCGTAGAGCGACAAACCAAACCTGTCTTGAAGTCGGCAAGTAAACAGACGGCCTTGGACCACCATGTGTTACGCTGAGCTGTTACGAAGAAGATAATATTTACTAATGTATTTAGAAGATTTTGTGAAATAAATTTCGTGACTTTTATTGAACTCATATATCTATAAAAAGTAGTTTTTAAACATAACATTAAGTTTAATAACATAACGTTTTTTTACACCTTTAAAAATGTAGTATTTGCACTCATTTAAAAGATATCCTTTTACTCTAAATTTGCTTACAAAAAATACTTATGTCCTATAAAAAAGAACAGTACCAAAGTATTGAATAGCCGAAGACAAGAGAAAAATATTGTAGATTTTAAGCACAAAAATTTATATGTTTGTAATGTATTAAATTACATTTTTTTCTTAATAATAGAGTAGCAAGATCTTCTTTAATTGTTAATTTAAGATAACTTCTCATAAGCTTCACATGAGGGCCTGGTGGCCAATTGCCTAGCGATCTGGCCATTGGTACCACAGGCTTCGGGTTCGAATCTTGGCTGTGGCATGGATAGTTGTTAGTGGTTCGGAATCCACGTTAAACTGGAAGACCCTGTCTAATTAGCCCAAAGTGTGCACAAAATGACCGTAGAGGAACAAACCGAACCATAAGCTTTACTGCGGAAAAAGTCCCTGAACACTTACTTGGTATGCTGCTAAAGCAGTCACTGTCTTTGCTACTGGTTGTGTAATTGAATAATGTAATAGAATTAACATTTAATTTTAACATTAATTCCTAGAAATTTGAAAAAAGAAATATTATTTTTATAAAAGAGTCGGGAGTCAAATTTTTAAACCAATTCTAGACATCTACAGAAATGCTGTAGTTCCGACTTCCCACCTCTGATTTTTCTTTTTGATAAAACAATGTTCAACGAAAAAAAAAAAAAAAAAAGAAGAAGAAGAAGAAGAGATAAATAAAATATATAATACAAATCGAAGTTCAAATCAACCAAAACTGATTGCCTGATAATGATCTGATTGTAAAAAATATTTCAATTTGCTATTTATCATCTCATCAATCAATGTATCTGTAATCAATCCAAGTCACTGCGAACGGATTTAATTTAAAAACAGTGTCAAACACGCGCGGAATAATTATCATTTAGATTTATCATATAAAACAGCATTGAATTCGTAAACAACAACAACAATATTATAAAGATAAAAATATAAAAACAATCACTCACAATAGAAAACGTAATTTAGAAAGAAAAAAAATGGGCAATTAAAAATAAAACAATATCTTAATATGTAGAAAAAACAGATTTCCCCCTCCCTTGATACAAACGATAACAGGAAATAATTGAAAACGGGATGTGACTGAGGGACTGAATGAAAAAGAAGGGGGGAGGAAAGGGGTGCAGTCACATCAACAACAGGCGGGGTCCTGTTGTCGTGCCAGATGTCATGCTGCTTTTACTTATTTTTTTATTTTTAGTTGGCATTAGCGACAATTTATGTACCCATATGGCTGGCACGTTTCTATGTTGTTGCGTGTATTTCGAAAGGGTTTCGGTTTACCAAAGGAAAAAGGTCTTTTACCTTGATGTTTGTGAAGTAAAATTTCATTCTTTTTTATATAAAAAATGCAACTATAAGAAAAAAAAAAAATCTGCTCGGCAAACCTCAACTTATCATGTGTGAACATTCGAGAACGTATGAATAAACTCAGGAATTGTATGCCCATGTTTAATAATGCAAGAGATATATGATTGGAATATTATAAGAATGACCAAATTCAATAGCCACATGGATATAGCAATGTCGAATGGATTAAGAACTTCATGAAGAATGAATTGTTCAAGAATCTTTAATTCTACCAATTCTACAAAAGAATATATCAAAGTTTGAAAATTCTAGGCATAAATGAAGAAAAAAGTATTCCAAATACAGTAAGAAGTACTATACAGCTCAATGGGCACCGGAAAATGCCAAAAGTGATAAATATGAAACTTCAAAAAGAAGGAATTGATCAACGCACTACGAGTATTTATGGCCATTGAATATACAAATGTTTAAAATCCCAACCCAAAACATGAAAAGTGATTCAAAACCATACTACAAAACACTTCAATCAAAAGCCAAATTCTCCAGAAAATTCCTTAAGATTAACTTTATTCATGAATCATTTCAAGAGTTAAGTGGCCCAAAGTACAATTTTCCGTCAAAATGTGCCATGGAGTTTTATTTGCTTGGCCCTCATTTTCGGATAACATCACGGACCATTAACCAGGGCAACATCATGTTCACACATGATTTTAATTAGAATATTGGTGATGATTACAATAAGCATGGGTTTAGCAAAATTTGATCCTTAAAATATTTGCATAATTAAAGGATTGCTTAGCAATAATTAGGAGTTTACTGATTGTAATTTTTTTTCCTACCTTTCTTATTAAGTCAAACTGGAATACCAAGTAATGTTTTCAAACTCACATTTTAAAAAGAGGATTTATAACAAAATTTCAAGATTTTACTCAGGATAATTTTTAATTGTGATATTTCAGAAAATATTAATATGCTAACCTGGATCCATCTAAAGTAGGTTTAGTTTGTCGCTTTACGATCTTTTTGTATGAGCAAAAGCGGCCTGATGGCCAATTGGCTATCCTCTGGCCTTTGATATCACATGCTACATGTTCAAAACCTGGCTGTGGCATGGATGTTTGTGAGTCGTTCGGAATCCACTTTAAATTTTAGGTACCGGTCTTATTAGCCCAAAGTGTGCGCAAAAATGACAGTAGAACGACAAACAAAACTATATGAGCAAAAAAAAAAATAAATAAATAAATAAATCCATGTTAAAATTGTGCTACAAGCCAAATAAAAGTGGCTGTGGCTAAAAAATACATTAAAATACGCAGGAATAGATAATATATTCAATATATATGAATCTAAAAAAAATATCGATGGATAAAAAAATTTAATTAATCACTCTTTTACTTGATTTCTAAAAAAAATAACTAAATACAAAAATATTTATTCAATAAGGTGTATTACGCATCAAATTCTTCATTTGCTTTTTATAATATTCTTGCATTCATTTTTTATTGCAAATATATAAAAGAAAATAAAGTAAGTATATGTTATTTTTTTTATAGTTTTTTTTTTTTTTCCCCTTGACAGAGTGTTATGCGGCCCACGGCCAAGAAACAGCATGGACCTGTCTTTGGCGTTTACTTTTGTTAACGATTATTTAACATTTCCACTGCATTTTAAATATTTAAAGTAACTCACAAAAACTTATTTTTCATTTAATAAATTTTTTCTATTCCATTCTTTTATTTTTCATTTGCTTCCTTTTGTTTATTCTGAATCAATGAGATTTACAAGCAATAAACATGAAACAAAAATACTTTACTCATATTCATACTGCATTGTTTAAAATCGTTTTTATTTTTTAAAATAATTCTTCAAAATATTAAAATAAAAATAGTATTTAATCCATTAAAAAATAAAAATCGTGTGTGAAATCGTTTTCATTTTTAAAAACTATTTTTAAAAATATGAAAAAAATTGTTTCCAATGTGTAAAATCGTTTTCATTTTTTAAAATTATTTAAAAAAATATTAAAATAAAAATAGTATTTCATCATGTGTAAAATCGTTTTTAAAATATGAAATTTAACAGTTTTAACGTTAAATTTCAATTTCCTTATAGATTTGCAATCCATTGCAATTATGAGATGAAATTATGGAATAGTTTAGTTGCATAATTTTTAATGATGAGATGAATTTGATATACGCTCACATTTCTGTTGTACTAATAAGAATCTTTTTTCAGAGATCAATTTTTTTAAAAATAATTATTTGTTAAATTTGTATGATTTAGAATAGCCGTAGGGAAAGGAATTTAACGGAAAAAATGCACATATGTATTTTTATGGATATTAACTTTTAATGTTCTATTGTCTTATCTTGTAACTTTGAGGTTAATGCTCGTTGCTGCTGCTTTATCACAATTTATCCAAATGCTGTTAAAATACTAGAGATAACAAAATTGAACAAAGGTAAAAATTAAACATTTATAAAGGAACTATTCTAAAACTCGAAATTCTTGATTCCATTGCCTATGGCGAATCACAAATTCAGTTCTTAAAAAAAAAAAAAAAAAAATAATAAAAACATCGTTGCACATATTTTACGGCAACTAAAAAAATGAAATAAGATGGGTAAATATGAAAAAAAAAAAAAAAAAAGAAAGGGATAAAATGGCAGATCAAATAGACCATAATATTGTAACAAGTGAACGATGATTAAAAAATATGAAGTACAACTAGTACTAGAAATAAAAGTGAATAATCGCCAGAAAGAAAATATGAGGTACCCTATAGCTCACAATGTTACTACTTTTCGTAGAAATTGAAGTACCATTGCGATCTTATAATATACCTCCTCAGACATATCAAATATCCAAAAGTAAGAAGGAAACTTTATATCCGAAAGCACTTTGTAGCTTGTTTCTTGCTTCTATATATTTCGCACATTGAAACAAAATGTGTTCAACAGAATCTAGAGTATTGCAAAATGAGCATAATATTTTGCCATTATAGCCGGTAGAGGTACAAATAGAATCCCAATAATGTTTTTTAAGTTCAGAAATGTAATGCCGTAGTCTGGCAGAAATTCTTTTGTAAGAAATCCAGAGGTCGTGAGAAAATTGAGATGAAATTTGATACAAAAGTTTGCATTTCTGTCTTAAAAGGTTATTGTATTGTGTATTCCATCAAGGAAATGTTGGGAGATAAGAGATTTCATAGTTTTCTTATTATTAAGTAGAGCGTTGGACAAGAAAGATTGTAAGTCAGAATATGATGCAAAAGTGCAAGCGAGATTCTTGATCATGCAAAAAAGATGAACTTTAGACCATATAATGATCGATCTGTACATTTTTTGTGGGGAAATGAGTTGAAGGGGTAACTGTGTCGGTAAGTGATCACTGTCAAAAGGGTCGGAATGAATAAAGTAGGATAAATTGGGATAAATATCTGCACTGGCGATGAAGAGATCAATAAGAGATATAGAAATTGGAATAATATGAGTCGGATGTTTGTATTAATAATATTTAAATTATTATCAAAAATAAAGTTGATCAGAGTTTCAGAAGTGGAAGAGGATGATCCGAGAATGGGATGATGAGAATTAAAATAATGTAAGTAAATGAAAGTTGTTGATAAATTGCGTCCATCCTTCAATGGTGAAAAAACCCGTGGGAGAATAAATATTAACTATTGTAAAAGTTTTATGGTGAATATGTAGTGTAATGGCTTGTATTTCATTGTCTAAGCATGTTTTCCAATCGCACCTTAGTCTGTTAATGGTTTTAACTTAACATGAATACGAATAGAATAAGATATACGAATTAAAAGTTAAGTGCATCCGGAATCATATATCAATTTATAATTATTATTTACCATTTTTTAAAAACTACTTGTTTTCCACGAAACCAATTAAAATTTGCAGTTCATTTTTTTCCCCTGTAAATTTAAAGATTTTGATTAGGTTTTTTTTTTTTTTTTTTAATAATTATTTTTATTGTTAATAAGAAAATATTTTTCTGCTGATTACTTGAATAACTTCATCATTTGTGCTGATGCATTCAATATTATCCAGCATATATAAATTTTTTTACACATAAAATATATTTACTCATAAAATATATAGGCGAGGTGGTCCTGAACTACTTTCAGTTTTTAAAAAAAATGACAAGTTTTTTCTGTTTTTTTATACATAATATTTTAAATTTTCTTTCACGAACTAATAATTATATGATTAAATAACTAATCTTTCATTTCATTATTAAAAATTTTTATGGTTAACTTGCGAAGCCGATTATATTTTTTTATTATTATTATTTGCAAAAGAAATTTAGCAATCCAACACTTCGAAATTCATTTAACTTTTTATAAGTAGACAGTTTGAAGGTCTTTGAATCCTGAGCGTGTCTAATAAATATTCATATTAACTTGTGAGAGAAATATGTAATTGCTATACAAAGCGTAAACGCACCTCGAAATTTGTGCAGTATGATGTAGTAACAGTTTCAATCATAAAAAAATGAACATTTGAGTGACGTCAGGTTAGTATTTTTTCACTCTTCTGTCAATGATACTTTTGTTAACATGAACTATAACCTTGAGAGAGAGAGTTTCTTATTCTATGATGTAGTTTCCCTGCGCGCGTCATCTTTATCTCTCGCATTCTTCTTTCTCTCCCCCTTATGCAAACGTACTTGGACCATTCCCGATGAACTTGCTTTCATCTTTTTTTACGGTAATCCATATTGGCAATGTATCCCACTTTTTGGCGCCTTTTTATAAATCTCATCATTTTTCTAAATTAGGTATCTTTTCCAATTTGTTAATAAGTATAATATTTGATAAATTTTATTTTGTAATATTTATTTGCACATTATATGAATTTTTAAATATATTTTTTAGTCTATTTTTTACAGATTTTTTATATTAAAATCACTTAAAAATAAAGCAAAAAAATAATTTTTTTTTTCTATATTTAGTTTTTAATCTATTCACAATGCTGTTGCTGGTTAAAAGAATTTTCAGATAATTTATAAATAAATTTAAAGCATTACTTATTTAATGTTTATAAAAAGTCACCAATATATGCTAACATTTTTCTTTTTAAAAATATTATTTATTCTATTTAATTTTTTTTCTTTTAAAATTATTGTTTAATCTATTTAATTTTTTTTCTTTCAAAAATAAAGTCATTTATAATAAGAATTGAAGTACATAGAATGTACACGTGTTTATTATAGAATTAGAAAAAAATTTTTTTTTTTTTTTTTTTTTGGACATTTGAATAAAAAAAAAGAATAAAACAAGTAATAATAAAATCTTAATCAACTGAGCCTATATACAGATTACCCATAAAATTTAGAATTTAATGTAGTAACAAAACGCATAACAGCAAGCTCAACAAATAATAATAATAATAATAATAATAATAATAATAATAAAAACCTATTGAATTCCAACCAATTTTCTTTTCTTGAAAAACCCCTTTTTCTCGTTGAAATAAAAGTTGTGTTTGCTTCCATCAAACAATCTTTGAGAACAATTTTGCATTATTTAATTATATAATTATATAATTATTAGCTCGTGAAAGAAGTATAAAAAAATTGAAAGTAATCGAGGACACGGCAAACCAGTTCCGCCAAACAATACCCATAATTTTATAGATAATAAAAATAGTCGTTCGTGTTGAGATTTTTAAAAACGAATATTGTTGACTTAAAATGCAATCACAAATTATCTAATTTTCACATTATATAATTTGATGAACTTCTCCAAAAAAAAAAAAAAAAATATTAATTTAGTTAAATTATAAATTCAATTATAAACTTTTTGAAAACTCTTTTATAGTATTTTATAAATTCGAAGGATTATATTTTTATAAAAAAAAATTTCAGTTAAAAAAGAAAAAGATTCTTAAAATTAAATTATTATAAATTTTTATCCATTAATCTAAGAATAATATTACATCATTTATTTTTAATTATATATTGTTTTTTAAACTAACCACAATTTTATTATTTTTAATTATTTTTTTAATTTTGTACTTTTTAAAATTCTTTTAGAATAAATTTATAAGTAACTTCTTTTATTTTCTGTATAAATATTCGTAATTAATTCTTATTCGTTCGAAGGGAGGGACGATGTTACATATTATCTGGTAGTGAAACTTGAGCGAACCAATCATTTGGCGATTTCCGAATTTATTTGAAGCAACCCTAGCGTTCAGTTTCTGAGTTGGTTGTTTTGAGAATGACTGTAACTTGCGCGTGTACGGTTGAGTAGTAGAGTAAGAAGTAGGATAAAACTTTACTATTGCGTTTGTAGAGGCGGTTGCTTTCAACTGCAACCTAACTGTCAACATAGATAACTACTTCAAAAACTTCTTTTGCTACTACAACTTTACAATTTTTTTAAATGTTCCAATAAGAAGACAAAAACATTCTGGCGCTCTAACGAATTGTGTTGTTCTCGCAGTGGATTTTTATTACCGACTTCCAAGTTGACAAGTTTTCTGCATTGAATTTTTACGTTCCACGCAATCATATTTCAGTCAACTAATTTTATGATTGTTGTTTGGATGATAGATACCTATCACTACAGAATATATCAAAATATATTTTGTATGTGAGCCGTACGGTGCTAGATTTTAAACTTGAATAAGTTTTGTAAACAAAATACATTGTTCCTCATTTTGTACAATGTGTTTTAGTTTGTCATTTTAAGGGTGCTTCTTGTATGATGGCCAAATGTGAAAAGTTTTTAAATGCTAGCCTACATTTTCGCGAAGTAAGTAGTTCACTGTCACTGATTATCTGTCCTTTTTTTACGATTTCCGGTTACAATCATTCGAAGTCACGTTGTTTCCGGCTTAGGAGCGAGAATTTAAGTGGATTTTTGTCCCACGTTAGAACGACTTCTAACTAAAAACCGCAAAAGAATTTTAACTAGATGATGTATTGATTCGATTCAGAAAGTGTGACATTTGTGTTGAACACCTGATAACCGTTGGAATAATTCGATGGTTCTGAGTCGCATGGAGAAAACTGAAATGTGCCAATCGTCTACGGAATTAGTTCAAAAATCAGAATCGGATGATGACTTTAAATGGGAAGAATTTTTTGGTAAGTACTGAGGTTTTGTTTTAAACATGAATATAAATGAATTGTTTTATTATTAAGTTCTTATGATATTACTTTCTTTTCCATAGAATTTTAAAAGTGGAAAAATTTGGTTTTTAGTACAATATTTATTTTCCAATATTAATATTATTTGATATTTTTTTAATTTTACCTATAAACATTCTTAATTTCTGATTTAACCCATTTATTTATTATTTTTCTAGGAATTGAACATAATATTTAACAAAAACAACCAAGAAATAAAAATTTATTAACAAATTTAGTGTTTTATTGAGAATTTTTTCCCCTTTTGTTAAACTTTTATATACAGAAATAACAATTTTTTTAACTTATGAAATAAAATGCATATTAGAAATATATTTATTTTAGTTATTGTTTAAACTTGATTAAAAGTGCATTAATAGGGTTCATTAAAATTAAAAGGCTTTTTTTTTCCTAAACATATTATGTTATTAAAGAAAAATTAAATATAATCTTCAAAATTTTATCAGATTTTTTTACCCCTATTGAATTATCTTATTTTAATTTTCTTTTTTGTAGGTAATCAATTTAAAATTTTTTTTATGGAAAAGTTTAAAAAAAATTAAAAACAAAAGTGATAAAAGTATTTTATTGTATTTAAATGTCATTTCATTAATATGAATATAAATGTAAAAAAAATTAATTAATCAGTAATTCATGTTATTATTAATATCCCCCCAAAAAAAAAAAAATTCTGGTTTTAAAGTTTTTATTAATAACTAATAAATGCTTTATTATCTGTTATTAAAAAATATTTAACTAAAAAAATGAATAAATAACAATATATAATAACAGTAATAGTAAAAAATATATAACTAAAGTTGGTTTACTGATTTTTCTTCCCATAATTAATTATTTATCATAATATTTGTGCACATATGAGTTTTATTCATTTTAAGGCATTTATTTTAATGAAATTTTTCTGCAATAAGTGATTTTTCTATACTCTTTCATTGAAGTTTTAAACTTCAAGTTATATAGTTCAATTAATTTACGTTTTAATAGAGTCATATTTTCCATTATATTATTATAATGATTTTTAAAAATCTTCAATTTTTACTGAGAAATTTATTCAAATGAAGATGCATTTTCTGATATGAAGTAGATTTGATTAAAAATGAAAGTATCTTTAGAATGATATTGTTCAACTAGAAAACTTGCCAAGATTTTTGTAAACCAAATTTATTTGGCTGGATATACAAAATATACTTAAAAGCATAGTGTATTTTGTCAGGGCACACAAATGATTCAAACATAATTTCTTTGTGATTATTTTTTTTTTCAAGAATGTTTCATATAAATTGTAAATTCTTAACATTATATTATAAATAAGCATTTGATGAAATAAAAAAATTTGATCAATTTACTCAGAAAATATTTCTTCATTGTACAAAACTATTATATCCCTACATTAATATTTTTTTTTAATTTTTTCATTTTATTGAAATTTAATACATAAATTTTAGTGTTTGATAGTATTTCAAACCATTTAAATAATATTTTAGGTTTGCTGCAATTCAATGGCTAAAACATAAAATGCTAGCTTGTAGACTTTTTACAAATAAAATCGTGAATTAATATCTAAAAAAATTATGATTTTTAAACATCTAAATGTGTTTTATGATTTTGTATTAATATTCATGATTTAAATCTTTTGAATATTGTGAGGATTAAATTAAAATTACTTATCAAATGAGAACAGTATTATGAGAGTAGTAGTTTGATACAAAAGTAAATAAAATATATATGTTTTGTAAAATATTTTTGCCTTTTTAATAAATCACAAACTTATTAGAAAATTATCAATCATACAGTATTCTTGTTGTGTTTAAAATTTGGATTAAAATTAGGTTGTAAAAAAAGTTAAATTATTAAAAATTGTAAAGCTGTAATCTGTTCTCTGTAAATAAATAATATTTGAAATTTCATAATTGGAATATATTTTTCTTTTTATTTATGTATTCTGCAGTTTAATGGAGGGATATTAGTGATGGATCATAGATAGAAATCGATTAAAATTTTAAATTAGGGTAATCATTGGCGATAAAGAATTTATGAATACTTTTATTTAATAAATATTATTTATTCTGAGTATTGATGTCCTTCAATGTGAAAAGGGAGATGCCTTCATTTAATGTCTTATTAAGGATAATTAACCCACATTGATGTTGAATAGGGAAATACAAATAATAAACATCATAGCCAGGACATTGTAAAAAAATTTATCTAATTTATTTTTAAAAAGTCTGATTAGATGATGGATATTCTGAATTCCTTACAACTTTCAAACAATTTTAAATGTTTCTCGCATCAATATAGTAATTGATTTCTGATACTAAATTTAGTTATATAAAATTAACAAAAACTTGTAAATGCAGTACTTATTTAAAATTATATTAAATAAGTCTGATGAAAATTAGATGTATTTAAAATAAATCTATATGTATTATTTTTCATTATATATATATTAATGTAAATGATAACTTTTATAGAATTATAAGAATCTTTTTCTTAACATAGATTTCATTAAAGTTATATTCTTGGGTTAATCAAACCATATTGTAATATTTGGGCCATTTTTCTTTCAACCTAGTTGGGATATGTTTTACAACAAAATTTCAGACCATGTTTCGAATTCAATATAAATTTTTTCTTTTTCGTTTATGGGTATTAGATTGGTTATTTGCAAATATTAATTTTTAAATACTTAAGAGATTTCAAATGTTTACTTGCAGTGAATTGTTTATCAAAGTTAAATATATTTATTGAAGTTCAATTCTGCTAGTTTAAACATTGAATTTTTTTAAATTTCGAAAGAGTATAGTCTTAATATTTTATTATTTTGCATTTTAATGAGATTGTAATCAAACTGGTTGCTATCCAACATACATTTTGCATACATTTATTGTTATTTATAATAATAATGAATGCAAAATGCATAAATAATTTATTTATTATTTTGACTCTTAATCATTAAATAACATATCTTTAATACATGAACATCTTACAATTTTAAATAAAAATACATTTTAATATCATTAAAATTCTACCCCCACGAGAATTTTGCTGCAACAAACATTGTTAATACTAAGCAACATTTTTACAAATTCATATATTTGTTTTATATTTCTTAGATTCATTCTTTCATTATTATATTATTTGAAGTGAATGCATCCCTGACAGCTGATTTTTGAATGAAATATCAATTTCATTTAAAATATTCAATTCATTTCAATAACATTAATAGCATCATGTATGTTGCATTGTTTTTTAACTTATAAATTGTATATTTGACAATTTGTAATATTGACATATAGTATTGTTAACTTTCTGGTGTGTAATTTAGCCATTTGTGTTCTTCATCTATTTTATCAATATATTTTGTTTCCATTTCTTCATTCGCCTTTAAAAGTTGATTTTCCGCGAAATCGCGCTTAATATTTCGTAGAAGCTCTTCTTGGTCTGCTTTTGCTTTTCGATCATCTCGCTGTCTGATCATTTGCTGTTCTTCATTTTTTGCTTTCCCAATGCGTTCTTCAAGATTCGGTATATCTCCTCCAAAGCCTATTTGAAATTTACGTGACAGCAAACTTTTACAAACTGCGTAAGAAAAAACGCCCTTGTAACATTTCTTGAGAGAGTCTAGTGCCCGTAGTTGTTCATCTAGTATCGATTTTAAGAGTTGGCCTCGTTCTGGACAAACGACCGTTTCTTGTCGGATGAGTTCTTCAAATAATTGGTGGTGTAATCCTCGAATATTGTGACTGAATCCTGGGATTTCTTTTTTGTACTCGTTCAATTTATCGTCAAAACAATTTTGTAAATCAATTATTTCAAATAGCGTTGATTGTTTTGTGGACACGTAACGGAATGTCGATTTGCCGAATTGGGTAATTTTTTGTGGCGGAAATATTTCTTCCAGCATTTTTGAAATTGGATCCAGTCTGTCTTTTCTTTTGGGACTTCTTTTAGTGTCAGTTTCATCAACTTTCTTTTCATCATCATCGTATTTTAAAAAGTAGTTTTCTGATGACATATTAATTATTCTTGGTTGAATGAAATAACTTCCTTATTTATTGGAAATAAAATATAACGTTTCAGTGAATAATTGTGGTATGTTGCTTTGCTTATGTTTGTGTTGCTTAAAATTTTGCTTTAATTTAGTTGCTTAAATTTTTTTTCATAAAATGTTTCGAGTTTTCATTTTATTAAAACCTGTTCAAAATATAACTTTTTTTTACCTGTCTGTCATTCGTTATATTTAATCAAGAACGAAATTATATGATGGTTGAAAATTAGCGTTTATTTCTTTAAAGTAAAAATTTTTTTGGAAAATAAATTTAAATTTGACATTTAAAAAGTACAACTGTTGCCATAAAAAAAAATTATAGATTTGAAAAATTAAATTACATTTTTTCTTTGTATGTTTATTATGTGTTTAAAATATAATTCAATATTTTATGTTTTCAGTAAAACACTTATCAAACAAAAAACGCAGCATTCTCATTACACGTAGTAATGAGTTACTATTTTTGTCTTTATTTATTTCAATACTTAATTTCGTATTAAAATGTTTTTGTGAAATGCTAAACATATGAAGTACTTTTGAACTAATACGACGAAATCAAACACCTCCACATTGCAAAATTGTCTAGTCATTATTTTATTTCGTAATATGAGCTACGTAATATCGCACATTGCGTAGAAAATGAATTAAACTGCGTTTTTAAAGCATATGTAACACTTCACTTGGTATTAATCATGACATTTTCTTTCAGAACATCTGTAAAATAATCATAATTACATGTATTTAAAAAGATTTTAAGAATACTATTACATTTTATATAAAAATGATTAGTTTATATAATAAATGATTTTACATCATTAAAAAATGATTTTCCTACTTTTTACTGCAAAAGAAAAAGTTTAGACTTAAACTACTCAGGTTTTTTTAGAGACAAGCGGTGCAGCTTTTGCTAGTTGTACATAGTAACTGCATTCAATTTTTTTTAAAGCACTATGATCATCGAATCGGAAATTTGAAAATTGAATCATTGAAGTTAAGTGCTATGAAAATGTTATCTTAAAAACTAGTAGAAATTTTCTTTTTGTGGTTAGACGCCTATTTAAATTAGCCGTCAATTTTATCGCTTTGCATTGCAATAAAACTCTTGGGTATCAATAACCTTTTGATTAGTGGACTTTTTTTTTTTTTTTTCTCGTAAGTACGGAACCTGACGGACCAGCTTCTTTTAAAAAAAGCGTTTTTCCTTCGCACAATAGTGGTGTGCTGTCGGCGAAATCTGGAACCTGTTTAATAATCATTTCTTGGAAGGCATTAGTCTTAATTGACCGCGGAGAGACGACGTCGAAAGACAAGCAAAAAATGTAGCAATTTGATACTTAACTAGTGGTCCCGTTCATTCGTTCGGTTCTTGTTGAAAGAAATGCTTAGTTATTCTCATTACTGGTACCCGGGATATCTCCCGATCCCATGGTGATTTGATATGTTTCATGCTCTTGGACAGTTCAGTCATGCGTAAGGATTAGTTGGTGCTGAGAAAAAGTAACTTTATTATTATTATTTTATTATAATTTCAAGATCATGATCGCTGATCACGGAAATCTTCGAAGTGAAAATTTACGGATTACTGTTTCTCCGTATGATAATTGGGAAAGAAAGAATAATTATATTATGTAATGGCGTTCGTAATAAAATGTATTTTTATGTGTGATTGTTATTAATTTGTTGATAAGTTTAATTACAACATTTTTCGTTGTTAGCGTGTTAAACCTTTAAACTATTAACCAAAATATAATTAACAAATTTCAAGTATTGTTTAAAAAAGGTTAGGTTTAGGTTTATAAATATTTAACATAAGCTTTTGGAACGGATACTGACTTTGTTTTTCTTGTTTCATGTGTAATTTCTGGTTGACTTGTGGTAAATTTGCATAATTAAATAACAGCTGATGCAATGTTTGAAAATAAACTTAAACATTGTTTATTTTATCAGTTATACATTCATTCGTCATGTATTTAGAATGAATCATTTAAACCCTGTAAAAAGGCTCGTTTTGGCAAAGCCACAGGGACAAAGAGGAAGATGACGATGCAAGTTGCAATGGATAGACGCAGTTGAAAACGATTTTGCAGGTTAAGAATTGGAGGACCATCGTCACCCAGAGGAATGCATGGAAATCTCTTCAAAGGAAAGCCCTGGCCCACCTTGAGCTGTCGTGCTATTGATAATGATGATGATACATTCATTCGACAAACGGGGATTTTAATATTGAGTTATCATTAAATCTACATACAATTTTTGCACATATTGAAAATAAAGGAGAATTCTACATAACTAATTATTATCAAGTAAATTATTACTGTTTGTTGAGATATACATCTGCGATTTCGAAACAAAGCAATGTTTTTGAAAATAAACGAGAAAAATAAATACGAGACAAAATATACAAAATCAGCTTTTAATATAAAATATACATTCGTTGTTACAATATTATTATTCACCTAATGAGTAAATTTCAATTTTATTTAGGTTATTCTGACATTGATTCAACGATTCAATAACATAATGATCAATTCCTGCCATTCCCAATATCTATCACCCTAAAAAGACTTCGAACTTCATGTTTTTTTTATTTTATTTCAATTGATTTTCGATTGTGTCCCGAAATGGCGAAGAATGCCAGCTTGCCTCATGTATGGTTTTGCTCTTCCAGCTGTTCTGGTTATGCAAATTGGAGAGAAAAGAGAATTACGCAATTTGATTTCTTTCTCCCCCTCACTCCCCATGTGCATTTGCCTTGCTCTCTTTCCTCTGCGTTTTTATGAATTCTTTTTATCTGGGTTCACTTTCACTAATACGGATTACGTCTGTAACCACTGGGAAATTTAAAACCGTTTTATAAGAGTTACTCTCCCGTCTGTTGCGGTTTTTGGCTGTTCCATCTGTCGTGGAAGCCGCATGTGTTAACAAGTTGTTCTTGTTGGTAACTGGAGTAGGCGAAGAAAGGCATTAATGTGATAGGAATAAAATGTAAATTATTGAAATTATAATCAAGTACATATTTGTGAATTTCAAGGTTATCTTTTTCACCCTTAGATTTTTGCAATTGAATTTCTTTTTTGTTATATTGAATTGCATTTTTAAAGAATTTATTTGCATATAGTAGTTCAGACGAGTCGAGATTTTTACTGTTTTAATTTATATTGGTAAATTTGCTGTCAATGGACTAGTCAATGAAAATAACAAAATAAAGCTGATTTTCTTTTATCGTCATTGAGATATATACACTGATGCAATCGATAAATAATATTAAAGAAATTGTTATTCAGCTCAATTAAATATCAATTACAAACAGTGAAATTGTCATAGAAAAGATTTATCGGTGATTTAATTTTTTTTTTCTTTTCAAAAATGTCTGTATTTTTTTTTTTTTTTTTTAATTATTCAATGCTAACTTTTTTTGGTACTTACGTATTAACGGTACCTTGGCGAAAGACTTGGCGGTTTTTAAGTGTCGCCCATCTAACAGCTACTAAGGTTACCAAACCAATAGAATAGATTTGCGTCACTTAAAAACCGCCAAATCTGTAGCTGCAGTTGGCGCGTGTGCTCTTTATTGGCGTAACTGTCGCCAAGGTACCGTTAATACGTAAGTACCCTTTTTTTATTATAATTATTCAATACGATTTATTTATTATTATTATTTATTTTTGGGGATTATTTAATATGATTTTTTTTATTATTATTATTATTATTCAATACGATTTTTCTTTTTTAATTATACTGTTGAAAATGGCTACAAATATCAACTTCAAGGCTTTTACGATTAAGTTTTTGTTTTATCACATTCTCATTATTTCTAATCCATAGTACATAGAGATACGTGTGATTCTTATTTAAAAAAAAAAAAAAAAAAGATAAAATATTGATGATTTTATTATCTTAATTTTAATAATCATTCCAGCACATTATAAGTATTGAATAGAATTAACATAAATATAGACTAATATTATTAATAGAGATTTATATTGAATTAATATAAATGATATGTAACATTTATCCGCTTGTAAATCGGTAAATTAAAACTTTTTCATAGTTTTAATTCACTATTAAACTTTGTTACCAATGTTTCGAAGAAATTTCAATAATATATGATGAATGATTTTGAAGATGAATATGTTGTAACAAGTGTGTCTTATGTTACCCAAAACACCCACATTCCCTCCCCCCTCCAATTTTTATTTGATTTGTCAGTGTCAATTAAAACTTATGAGTGGTGATTATCCAACTACAATGAAAATGTTAATCGGTTATTTGAAAGATATTTAATCTGTGGTATCATTAGTCTTATCATATACTTGATTAATTAATTTAAGAATAATGTTTTTCCTCTTTAACTTCTATACTTTTGCCTGAGTTAAATTATTTTCAATTTTTCATAGTAGTTGTTTGTTTATTTTAAAAGAAAGTTTATGCGTTTAAAAAAATGATTTTATTTATTAATTAATTATTGATTATTAACATATTATTTATGCTATTTAATTGATTTTCTTATTGACTGTTTATTATTACTTATGTTGCTATGAAATTGTCACGTTTTATGTCTTATTATATTTTTAAAATACGTGTATTTGTAAATTAAATGTTTTCTGTATTTGGTCTTTCTATTTGCTGTATAACATGAACATGATATTAGAGAAAAAAGTTTTAATTATTGAATTTAATTAATTATTTTAATTATTAAATTTTTTAATATTTTAATTTAAAATGTTTAGACGCTTGTCTGAATTAGATTAGAAACTATTTTTTATGTTACTACTCTTTTCATAATACACAATTCTATGGAATCTTTTTATGATGAATGAATGAACTTTTTATGAATTATAATAATGTAAAGTCTTAACATTCCAATTTTGTCTTATTGTTTTCGAATGAATATTTTCCTATATTTTATTCTGACATTTTTATTATTTTATTTTTATTTATTTACTTGGCGAAGCGATATTTGGCATTGAGCAGTTTTTATAAATTTTAGAAGAAAAGCAATAAAAAAAAAAAAAAGTAGTTTTCTTATTTTTATTATAAACATAAAAACGACTAAGAAAGCATGTATCATGCTATATAGGCGTTATCTAAATGATTATTTTTATTCGATCCTCGAGTTTGGGACGTGTTTATAGAAAAGAAGATAAAAGGAATCTTTGAAAACCATCTATCATCGATGCATCCTGTTTTCGATCTAATTACTGCTTGTAAGGATAACAAAGCATTAAAAACCGTTGATAAAATGCTATGAAAATTTCCGTAAAAGGATTCCATCTGACAAACTTATATTCTTTTTATCTCTTTTATTAAACATGTATATTTGTACATTCCTGAGAAATTTGGCTTGAAAATTTTTGACTCGTGGAAATAGGGGGGACTTGATTTTTTTCATTATTTTTTGAAACTGCATAACTTTATACTTATATTTTTAGTTTGTATGTATTGATGGGTTAGTTGATAAAATACATAAATCGCGAAGCTATAATTTTTTTTGGTTTATGATCTGATCATTTAATAATAGATATTGAAACTTTTTCAAGATATCGAGAAAAAAATTTACAAAGTCTTTTAATATTTCAAGATTTATTCATTTATTACTATTATTATTTAATGGCTGTAATGAATTCCTAAAATGTAGTGTAGAATAAAAGTAATGTTATTGTATTTTAGTATGTTTTGTAAATGTTCATACTTTTTAAAAGAGGGCCGAGTGGTTAGCGCTGTGGTGCACGATACCATAGGTTTCGGATTCGAGTCCTAGTTGTGCCATGAATGTTTGCAGTGATTTGGAATCCACTTTAAACCGTAAGTCCTGATCTAATATAATCGTAGAGCGTGTTACTCGGAGCTGTAGCATATCTTCAAGCTACACGTGCCCCCTGGGTAGTGCTAAATGAGTAACAGCGGTGCAGCCCTTGCTTATGGCATAAAGATAACTGTCTTGTATTGCGTGCTGCATTAGAAAAATGAACAACCTTTGGAGAGATGGCTAATTAACGGTAATTTTCACCACATAATTTTGTTGCATTTTAATTGTTCGATTGTTCTTTGTTTAAAATATTGTTCAGATGAATTTTACTATTATTGTGCTACAGGTATGTTCTTATTTCTATTCGTAAAATAACATTTTCATGCGGTAACTTCTAAAATAAATTATATCCATTATTCTTGTCCGAATATATAGGAATGATGAATACATTTGAATAAGAATATTTTTAACTACATAAATATAGCTCACTGTTGGTTTAGATATTGATAAGGTCTTTCCTATTCAATCTCTCTTCTTTATAGAACAACGCCCTATTCCTGTAAGAGATACGGAAACTGAGCCGTTTACTGATGATTTATAAAGAGTAAATTATTATCTCGGCATCGAGATAATATTTCATTCTAATCTCATAGCCACCTACTATATACAAATTTAAACATTATTTTCTATTTATAAGTGCATATATGTCAACCTTATAATCTCTTCCTCACCCCGACTCTCTTGATGCAGGTTAGGCCACCTACAGGTTTTTTTTTTCTCTCTCTCTCTCTCTGTCCTTTGCGTAACACTTTTCAGACAGTTTTGTAAGACAACAGTGTAATGACTTGATACTGACAACCAGAAATTAATGATTAAATTGCGTGGTATTGCAGTTAAATTATTAAGTTATTATTTAAATTGTGTGTTTATTTAAAAAAAATGTTGATTTTTGGTTTTTGATTTCGAAGAAATACATTTATTGAAACTTTTTCTTTATATATTCGATTAAAGTTTGGGTAAATTTTGTGGCTATTCTATAAAAAGTTTTTTTTTTTTTTGATGGTTTTCAAAAATAAAAAAATACGAATATTGTTATCATTCATTTGCATGAACATCATTAATTTTTTGTAACTTTTATTTAAACTTAAAAGCACCTAAAACTTATATTTGTTTTTCATTACAACATTTTTGCAATGTGTTGTTGTTTCTAATGCAGCTGGAAAATATTTAGACAGTTGTCTTTGATGCCATAAGCAAGGGCTGCACATAACTTAGCGCTAGCCAGGGTGTGTGTGTAGATTGAAGATAAGCTACGGACGCGGAGTTACAATACCCCCGCAGCGCTCTACGATTATGTTAGACCGGAACCAACGGTTTAAAGTGGATTCCGAACCACTACAAACATTTATGGCACCGCCGGGACTCGAGCCCGAAACCTGTGGTACCGAGCGCCAGAGTGCTAGCCACTCCGCCATCAGCCCTCGCCTTTTTTCAATGCACTTTTAAGAATTTATGTGTGTGTTTATTTTGTAGGCTTATAGATAATCTAAAATATGATAGTAAATCTAGATATTTCAGTAATTTAAGAAAAAAATTCTAGTTAACTAATTCTTTTATATTTATTATATTAATGAAATAGAATTAAGATTTTTTTGTTGCAGGAGAAAAAAATGTGTAGGTCTTTTTATTAAAAATTATTTCTTAAATATATATTGTCAGATATTGATAAGACATTATAAATATATAGATATGTTATATTTAAAACAATTCAAGTTTTCAACATGTCTTGGGTAGTTTTTTAATAATCAGCACGATAATTTAGCTAATAGAATACAGAAAACTGGGTTAATAATCCATTTGTATTCCAGTCGTGAACATCGAATAAGGTGTCATTAGTGCTACTATTACGGCTATGCATAATTAAAGGATTAAGAGATTAATTGTGAAAATGCAATTATTTTGTCACAAAAAGGTGTCCAAGTTTTTAATTACGTTTCACATTCGCAGGGTTTAGCGACAGGATTGCATCTCTATTTCTTTCATTGAGTAGCGGTTGACATGTCCATATATCCTGACTTAACCATTTCATGGCGCACTCGTTATTTACTCACTGTAACAGACGAAGCCTGACGCAGCTGCTTTTGAAGGTGCACTGCATGCTCGATAAACAAACCTGCTAAACCATAATTTCTCGAATTTATATCGTTTCCCCATCCGGCTGCAACAGATGTTTCCAATTCTTCATTTCTCCCAAAAGCGGATTCCTAATATGAACAAGAATAAATGTTTTTTTTTTTTTTTTTTGCTGTCTGGCAAGTAGTTTTCTGGTGTACATCTATTATAATCGCTGTGGGACTCTGTTATTCAATTTGAATTTATTAATAATTTGTAGTTCTTACTGTCGATTTTTTCGATTGTCTTCTTTTTTTAATTCTTCGATTTTTAAATATTTCTTTTATAGGAAAATAAAAGCAGGTGTCGAGGAAAAGGAAATCCAACTCCCTTCCCTCTCCAATATTATTAAAAAAAAATGCATTTTAATTTTATTAATTTGTTATACACATCACATAAACTAGGTTGTTGTAAACGTTTTTTTCATCAACAAACATTATTTTAATTTTAAATCTTTTAGATTATTGTACTTCTAGAAAACTTTCCTACCTCTCTTTTTCTTTTTTGATCACTTTACTTTGTTTGAAATAATTTTTAGTAGTAATAGTAATAATTTTTGCTCCTTGATTGTTTTTTTTTTTTTTTTTTTTTTTGTGATTTGCCTTTCTGACAACCTTTGCTTATTGTAAAATAAATATTTTATTGGACGAGTAAATATGAGAGTGTGAAAATGAATTATTTTTCCCATATACTAAATGAAATCGTATTAAAAATGGTCTTTGTTATTATCGTGTTTTTATCACTTATGAAAAATGGTGATCTTTTTTTAAATGCAAATTAAAAATCTATTTAAAAATGTTATTTTTATTTAACTTTTATTAGATATCAATTTTTTTTCTAATTAAAATTCCTCGTGACAATAAAGCCTTTTTAAGAAGGAATTATTTCTTTCGTAGTTGTCATGAAAATAATTCTATTTAAAAAAAACCGCACAGACAAAGACACGCATCCTGCTTTATCATATTTTAACTAATTTAAATATATATATAATTTCGTTAGATTTTTTTAAAGTAAAGAATTTCAGTTTTTGATGAATGATTAAAATATGGAATTTTTTATTCAGTTTTCTGATGTATTGCGAACTAAATGATCATAACTTTAGTCAATAAGATGCTAGCCTGGATACAAGATTTCTTTGTACATGCTTTTTTATTTCAAAATTTTTTATTACAAAATGCATATTCTATTTTAAAAGTATGTTTGCCGAAATAGATGTGGTTACTGTTTAATCTGTATGGAATCAAAATGTATTTGTAAAACTTGCATACCGATGACATAATGAATGAATGACTGATTGACTGGCTTATATAATTCTAATAAGCCAGCAGTTTTCATCAATATTAACTAGATTTTAATGTTTTTTTATTTCATATCCCCCCCCTCCCTTTTTTTTTTAATCATTCAAGATTGGTTTTACCAAAAACTTTTTTTTTTTTTTTTTTTTTTATTTATTTTTATCTATTTTATTTTGTACAACTAATTTTTTCGACTTATGTATGAAAGTGGATTGATAAAGTATTAAAATATAGTCACAAATATCTCTGATCTTTTTTTAAAAAAACCTGTCAGTCCTGATTCGTCGTTCTTCTGTTTCTGAAATCAAGTTTTTGTCGCCTGTGTGGGCTTGTCCGCCAAGAGACCTCGCTTGGCACGAAAATGATGTCTCTTTTAATCATTCCTTATCATCCGAATGGATAAAGTCTGACGTCGCCTAGGCGGTGGCTCCTCGAATCGCCTCTTTATCTCGGGCGATGAGAGATGTCGAAATACAGATTCAAATTTATGTCGAAAGATGTATTTTTGCAGACACGAGTCTGTTTATTTAATGGTGCATTTCTCTGAAATTCGCCTCACTCATGGAAAATATAATAAAATTTCTCTCTGTGTGTGCTTTGCTCCACTTGGCTTGCTCCATTTTCAAGGTCTCGGTTATTTTCTGAAATTCGAAACCTTCCATGTCAGAAATAAGAACCATGCTTGCTTCGCTCGATGCTAAAAAAGGGTTAAGTTGTTATTAACGAGTGGTACGTGACGTTTCTGGAAGAAGGCGTTGTTCTCTGCGAGGTTATTCTGTGTAAAGCTAAACGAATAGTTTTGTATTTGGGTTCGCATATTTGGTGTCCAATTTGTTTGTGACCTTGTCAATTTTACCAATACTTATTGCCAGGATTAAATGCTTTGATGCTTTTCTAGAAGCTGTTTATTTAACCCTTAAGTTTTATTTTTTGTTTATTTCGCTTATTTTTGGTTAAAAAAAAAAAGTAAAATATTATTTCTAAGTTTGTGTAAGCTCGTCATTTCCTGCTTTTTATTATCGGGCAAAAAGTCAGCATTAAGAAATTAGACAAAAAGTAAACTGATTTTTAAATAATTTGTAATGTGAAATAATATTTTTGTTGTCTCTGTAGTTTGGGGTTTTTATATGATTTGTCTTATTAGTCTTTATGACATTGCCTAGAATTTTCTTTTGAGTGTTTGTATTCTAGTGAATTGAGAGAAAAATAAAATTTATGTTGTTTCTTGTCCCACTTGATAGACCAGGAACATCTAGACCAAGTCCAAGAATCCATGTAGTCTCATGGATTTGGTTTGGTCTCATGAGGCCTAAACAGACCGGGATCTACGGTCTAAAGTGGGTTCCGAATCACTACAAACATCCATGGCACCTCTCGAACCCCGAATCCTGTGGTGCCGAGCACTAGCCACTCGGCCATCAGGCCCCTGGTCTCATGGAAGGAAGGAAAGATGGAGGAGGAGACAACTTCTGTTTTGATGGAGCATCCATAAGTAGAAGTCTGACTTGGCATCTTGACTCTGACTTTTTACGGGGTAGGGTTGTCAGTCCTACGTCCAACGCTCTACAGTCATATTAGAAACATACCTACGGCTTAAAATGGATTCCGAAACCTGTGGCACCGAACGCTTGAGCGCTAGTCACTCCACCATCAGGCCCCATGAAATTTATTAATAATATAACGTTACATGATTTAAATATGTGTCTTGTCATGAGTTTGAAGATAAATAATTGGGAATATATTTTTCTCTACAAGCTACTTTTCTGCCTTCATTGAACTAAATATATTTAATTCGATTTATAAAATTTGTATAATTGTTAAGATGTCTATTATTTTAATGATTTTCTAATTAGTTCATTTCTATCATTTATTGCTTGTCAGAGTTATGAATTGACGAAAATTTATTAGAAACTTTAGACCAATTGGAATTCGTGTTTTCTGAATAAGCGATATATCACTCTTAAACAAGTTTAAAAGCAATTTCAGAAGAAAGATCAATTAATTTCAAACTAGAATTCAATTATTCTAATTCTAAAGAAATTAGCTTACATTCCAATCCATATAAGTAAAGCTTTTCAATTTTCTACTAGATAATCAATAATGCATTTTCTTTTTGAGCTACACAAAGAAACAAGACAAAATATTTAGGATATGAACTTATCAAACATTTGACGAATAAAATTTCCTCACCTGCTTCTATCCTAGATTCACTGCGACTGGAAAATAAATATTTTTTTATTTCGTTAAAAACAAATTTGGAAGTCAAGAGCACGTGTTTCTCGTTTTAATGATCTGTCTATTGCCCACGCAAACTATAGCTGGAAGGCTTTAAAGGGGGGGAAAAAAATCCATGGTTTATTTGTAGCTTCTGTCGAATTTGCACGAATTAAATTATTGTGTGCCTGTATTGCCTTCCTCTTAAGATTGGAAAGAGTTGATGGATGCGGGTCTTGCTCCCAACCCCACTAAATTAATTCTAGATATGTAAAAACTCTATAGAGAGAGAGGAGTGTGGAATTACAAATTCTGAACCTGTCTCCGGTGACGCCATTTTTGTCCTCTATCGGCCTTCTGAAATATCTATTTGCTTCATTATTGAATATTTATTTTTTCTAAACAAATGTTTTTAAACACTGTGAAATCACATCACTGAAATGATAATAGTATATAATAAGATTTAAGCATGGTGTATCATTAATCTACTTTCCTTAATTTTTAATAATTATATTATTTTAAGATTATTTAGAAATAATTCGTTATCCAAAGCCTAGATTTTGTGTGATGTCTTAAAAATAGTTGAAACTCGCAACCTGTAATTCCCTGTTTCCAAAACATTAAACATAAATAAACAAATTAGTAAATCTATCAATTTTTTAAGATTAATTAGAAAAATTTGTTCAGCTTATTGTTTATCTTTAAATGTATTAAATTATGAGCCTGACTCGTGGCTCAGTGACAATGTACGCCGCTGGTGAGCATTAGGGCGGAGGTTCAATCCACTGGCGGCTTTGTTGTAAACACTATTTCAAAAAACGAGGATTCTCGATGGCGTTTGTGATGTTTAGCATTTTGCTTCGTTAGTCGGCTAGCTGATGTGAGTTTTCCGGGTGGATATATACGTATACGTATATACCCTTATACGATACGCAAATGCGGGGTCGTCTTTTCAGAAAGCACTGCCCTCCTTCTTCAGCGACTCGGAGCCAAGTCAGACTTTTACCTACAGGGTACTCCATCACAACAGAAGCTGCCCTCTTTTCCTCCATCTATGAGGGATACGACAACAACAACAGCATTATTTTATAATTTTTTCACACATAAAATATAATATAATACAATTAAAGATAAATTTTAATAAACACTTTTCTACCAGCTCGAACATCACATAAAAATAGATATTCTACTCACAAAATTTGAACCCAAACATCAAAGAACACACTCTTCACTGTGCGCTCCTTTTCTGGGGGGAGAGTCTTTCAAGATAAATTGATTCACGTTTGTGTTACACGTGAAGAAATTCTATAGGAAAAACTATGCGGACGTCAGTTATGTTCTTAAAATGCACGGCAATTTAATCATAATAGTCGAGGCTAGTTCAATAATTTGGTTTGGTTTGTCGCTCTACGGTCATCTTGTGCACACGAGGGTTGATTGGACTAGGACCTACATTTAAACGTGGATTTCGAATCACTTACAAACATCCATAAGATACCAAACCAAAGGACGCTGCTAGTTCAATGAAGGTGGAGACCGAATGTTCCGTTGAAGCTACTGCAATCCAACGATCCGTTAAATGTTAAACCATGAGTTTTTTGAAATGGAAATTATTCCTAAAAATTTTTTTACAAAAATGCATTTATGGTAAAAGAAGAAACTGCATTTATTTATCTAAAATCTGTACTTCTGTTTTCCCAATTCACTTTGTGGTGCGTGTGGTTAAATATGGCTGTCATGTTAGACCCGAGGAAATGTCCGATTTTTGATGACCTAAAGTAGTATTAATGGAGTGGACACGTGTTACGGGGGAGACATTTTCATTCGCGCTCATTGAGCACGTTTCTCCGACATTCAAAACCCGTTATCTCCGGTTGGTGGATTTTCTCTTGTGAATTTTGGTAGAGGTTGCTGAACCTCCCTCCACCCCTAAAAGCTTTTTTTATGGGTGAAGGAGGAGTTTGTCGGAAGTATCGAAATTAATTCTGTGGAAACTTCGAAACCCATTAGTTTCTCATCACGAGAACAAAGTAGTTTATTGGGAAGTGTTGTCTTATCTTCAGTTGTATGTTCTTTTATCTGAAACATCCCACTCAAAAGTATGGGAAGAGACTTTTATTATTTGACCACGTCTTTTTGGGTACGCCATTTTCTTCCTTTTCACGTTTCAATGTGCGGTTTTGTGACCCACAGAAGTGATTGCGAATAGACTGCAAAACTACTATGGATAATTTCTATGTGTTATTGTTTTACATTACGGAAAATTAAGTTATCGATAGTTGTTTATCTGAAACATCCTACTCAAAAGTATGAGCTGAAACTTCATTAATTTGACCACGTCTTTTTGGCTATGTCTTTTTTTTTTTTTTTTTTTTTCCCTTTTTATTATTATTTTTTTTTTTTTTTCAATTGCAAATGTGCAGTTTTGTATCCACAGAGGTGAATGCGAATAGACTACTATCATTAATTTCTATGTATTGTTGTTTTACACTACTGAGAATTAAGTAACTGAAATAGGGAAATTGAATTATTTATTAGTTATTTTTATATAGCCATTGTGCTACTCATTAGATAATGAATGTGTTAATGTACAATCCCTATAATGTTATAACATGGTTTTATGAATAATGTCTAAGAAGAAAAGAGCACTGAATTGTTTGGTAATTATCAATCTCGATTATTTTTAAATGAATATTAAAAAAATACTTCTGTAAAAGAATGAGCAATGGCATAAGAAATTACTACTTATTTAAAAGGGACCTGGTGGTCGAGTAGCTGGCGCTCAGTACCACAATTTTCTGGTTCGAATCCCGGCGCTGTCATGAATGTTTGTATAGTTCGGAATCCTCTTTAACCCGTAGGTCCCGGTCTGAGATGATCATAAAGCGTTATCTTGAGATTTAGTCAGTCTTCAGTCCTCGTGGTGAGTCACTAAAGTGAAGCTGCATTTTATCCTTAGTCATGGCCTAGCCACCTGCAATGGGGTCTTTTGGACCTGGTGTAGGCTTTCCTGCACCAGGGGGATTAGTAACAGCAACATCTATTTAAAAAAAGTTGCTATTAAATATGTAAAATTAACTTAGTAAGAATGATTCATTTTATAGACTTCTATAATCATTGCATTATCTAAATGAAGTAGCTCTATCAAATTAGCATCATAAATTACTTTTCGTTTTGTACTTTTTCTTTGTAAATCACATTAACTAAATAAAAAATGAGATTGAATAAAGACATGTACGAAAGAAGGGTTGTAAATTAACGTGTTTCAAGAATAATATGTTCACATTATAAACCATCTGCATTTATTTTTTCGTTATAAGTTCATCAAATATATTCCTTTGAATATAAAAAACAGATTTTTTTTCCTTTCTAACTGGGTAACGACGATCTAAACACATTAACTAAATAAAAAATGAGATTGAATAAAGACATGTACGAAAGAAGGGTTGTAAATTAACGTGTTTCAAGAATAATATGTTCACATTATAAACCATCTGCATTTATTTTTTCGTTATAAGTTCATCAAATATATTCCTTTGAATATAAAAAACAGATTTTTTTTCCTTTCTAACTGGATAACGACGATCTAGATGCAGTTTTATTTTATCAAACTAAACTACTAGTTAATTAAGAGAATCATTGAATCTACCTATCGAAACATAAAATAGGGGACAACAGAACATCGAACAGAAGTTCTATCTATCTTGAATTATAAAAAAATCTTTTACGAATCTTATAATATAATTATTAAAGCCATTATTGAACACTGATTATGAGCCTTAGTAAACACTAATTATATTAATAATGCAAGATTTTTTATTATTAATAAACTTAGTGATTTTAAAATTTGACAATTATTATTATTTTTTTTTGTGTGTGTGTTCCTTTTCAACAGTGGCCACATGTCATTTATATCCATTTTTAGAGAGAAGCTTTATTAGATGATAAATGATTGCAATTTGAACCTCTTACACAAACTTTGACAAAACTGCCCTTAATTAATGGCGAGAGTTGTCGGTGGAGAGAATGAAATCGACACATCTAGAACGAATTTCATCTAATCTTTGCCCTACATATGAACCAACGTGCAAATATTTTTTTTTATCTTTCATGTTTGCTACTCACTTTTGTTTAAGACCCTGTTCATCATACAACTAAAATGTTGAACTTCCAGTATGCAATGCTTGCCCATATTTGAGATCAATGCTTGATGAGGAATATTTCAATGGATGTATGATGTTTAGCTTTAATTGATTCTTCAATGAAGAATGGAATCTTTAATTGATTCTTCTTTTTATTAAACAATGAATATCTTTTATATCTAATATGAAAATAATAAATAATATTTTATTTATTAATTTATATGTTTAGAGAAAAAGTTACTTCGTTTTATGATAGGTTTTTAGGTAGGTTGAAATTTTAAAATAATTTTTTTTATGGTTTTTGTTTATAAAGATTAACCATAAACATTTAATTGTATTGTATTAAGCAAACATAGAAAAAAGTTAAAATTTATATTTATTGAAAGCTGTCTTTGTTGAATTAATTAAATTGTATAGGCTTGCGCAGAATAATTTGCCTAATATTTTTCCCTTTGACAATATAATTATTTGCTTGACTGTGACAATTTGAGGAGTGGTTTTGTTTTAAAAATTCTACAGGTTTCGGAAATTCTAGTTAATGCTAAAGATTTATATTTTCGAATAATAAAATTATATATAAAATAATTTTCTTTTAAAATTATGTATAAAAAAAACTTATTATTTTAAAAATAATTATTAGTTACTATTTAGAACTATTTTGGGAAACTTAAATAGTTAAATAAAAGTATAATATCAAAAATTTAAATTATATATTATAATACATATACATAGTTTTAAGTAAATGGAGCTGACATGACATTGCCATTAACTTGCCAAACATGTATTAAATAAAAGGTTAAAATTTAATAATAATGTATTCGTAATTAGTTTAAACCAGAGATTTTTTTCCAGCGCGCATAAAAAACACGATTATCATTTGCATACTTCAGTATTCGCTTCAGGTTCGAATCCTGGCGATGGGGATGTTCGTGAGTGGTTCTGAATCCACGTTAAGCTGTAGGTCCCGGTCTAATTAGCCTAAAGTATGCAAAAAAATGACTGTAGTGCGACAAACCAAACCTGTATTATCAAATTTTGATTTGTTTAAAAAAACTTTAGAACATAAAAAACATTTAAAATTTTTCACGTATACATGTATATTAATGCATACGTCCTTCAAATTTTATTTTATCCGAATTGAACTTCTAAATCTTGTATGGAATAGAACTTCTTCTGATATAACAAACATTTGTGTGATCGATAACTTCCCATGGCACAATATTTATTTTTATTAAATGCTGTTTACTTACAATGATTGTTTAACACGCTCCGTAACCATCCAGATGTTCAGACTTCTCTTTTCACTTTCTTTGTTTCTGTGCATATGTAATCACTCTCCGTTTTTTGAAGGTTAGCTTCGGTGCCATATGCAGCTAGTTGTTTAATCACCACCCCTGTTTCTTTTCTCAGCACATTTAGTGCGGGAAAAACCAGACATCTACGCTCTCGCATGTCACGTGTCTGTCATGAAAGGATTGATGCAAATGTATTTGTTGTTTCGCGGCTTTTCTCTCCAGAGTTTGTTGTTTATTTATTTTTCTGTACACCAGCTGCGTTTATGTCTTTATGCTTAATTAAAGAAGTATCTGTTAGTCTTATTGTTTATTCCAATTCAAGTGTTGATTGTAGAGTTGACAGTGGGAAGAAGTGTATTAATTTTTGTGGTAAGATGTATTTTTAGGATATTTAAAAAAAATAATAATAAAACTACCGCAGCCTAATTTTGTACTAACTTTCATATTTAATTTTAGATCAATAATGCTTTTTCTGGAGTAAAAAAACACTCGTAAATTTTTCGTTTGATATTTTCCGTAAATTTTATCGAATTATTTGCTATTATTACTGCAAAATCTTATCGAATTATTTGCTGTTATTACTGCAAAATCTTATCGAATTATTTGCATACTTTTTTTTTTTTGTATTATTTAAGGTTGTTCTATAATTAATATAATTTTTATGTATATACTTTAAAATTTTAAAACCATTTAACTAGCAATCTTGATGCATTCCATCCATGATCCATTGTCCCGTTGGTACATCCCATCCCCATGATCCATTGTCCCGTTGGTACATCCCATCCCCATGATCCATTGTCCCGTTGGTACATCCCATCCATGATCCATTGTCCCGTTGGTACATCCTTATCCGTGATCCATTGCCCCGTTGATACATCCCATCCATGATCCATTGTCCTGTTGATCCGTCCCATCCATGATCCATTGCATATTTGTAGACAGCAAATTAATAAGACAAATGCTATATCCTGACTAGGTAAAAAAAACAATGCATTACATAATGTTTGCTCTGGATAAAATTTTATCACCATACAGATTGATGTTTCTTTCCCCATATCTTCCGTGTCAAGTTTCTGGATAGCTGCTGATAAAAGAGTGTTTTGTATGTAAATGTTTGCCTATAGTTTACACGTACACTATGCTTTCCTAATTTATTGGTTTTGCTGAAAGTGCATGTGCCGTGAAATATTTTCGGTGATAATTTTGTTTTGTTGTTTGCTTGTGCTCGATTTACTAATTTTTTTTTTTTTTTCGGCACGTGTAAAAAAATACTTTTCAAAGATAAATATATAAAATGATTGTTTGTAGCTTGCCTTATAGATAATTGGATACCAATTTTTGTTTTATCACAGGCTGCACTTAGCTTTTTTTGTGTCATAGTTGTAGTTCATAAGTTATATTTTATCTATATGCATTACTATCTATATCAATATGAATTAGTACATGTATAATATTGTATTTGTGTCATCCATAAATTCCTTGCTATTTTTTGTTATAAAGAGAGTAATGCACATCATAAAAATTGGCGTTTGCTTTACCATACTTATTTTTACAAGTCATTCTCAAAATTCACCATTTTTACGGATTTATGTAAAAGTTCTCGTCTTTTCTAATTAAAAAATTTTTTTACGGATTCACGTAAAAGCCTTTACCTTTTTTATTTACGAAATTTTAATATTCCATTCAAAACTACATAACACGAGTTTCTAAAATTCTCTTTTCTTCAGCTACGTTCTATCATTTTTGTTAGAGCGAATAATTATAGAGAAATTTTATTCCGTCGAAAATACCATGATCAAATTATCTTTCTAAAAGCTGATAAATATCAATGGGGAGTGAGGGGAGTTTAATTTTCCAACTTAACTGTAATCGTTAAGGGAAAAAAATCCCCTCGTATATTTAAATGACCAAGATGGCTTTTATTATAATTACACTGATATTAAAACTGTGCGAATATGATCACAGATCAAGCTGAATAGTTTTATTTAATATATTTATCTCCCGTTTTCATTTTCCTTTAAAAAATTCTGTTGGAGGGAGAACTAAACTTTACAAATGTTAATTAATTTTCTTAAAGCAAGTTTTGTTATACATTTTTCATATAACATTTTTAATGAATTAAAATTGCTTTTTATCTGGTAGTTTTTTGTATCCTTAATAATAGAATTTTTTTTTATCTGCTATAAGCAAAAAAATTTATCGCACAACGTTAAAAAATTAGTGCAGATATTTTTATGGTTAGGCAAACGAATGTAATATATTAAAAAAAAAATAATAATAATAATAAATATAATCAGAATTGATTAACTCCGAACGGAAATTGCAACATATTTTTTTTTAAATATATTATTGTTCATGTTATGAACATTTCTATAAATCAGTTATTCCGCTATCTATATTTATCCTAAGTGATTTCTGTCGCTTAGTCAATCATTTACTAGTTTGTTTGTTGACTCTTTTTTTTTCTCCTTCCCTTTCCTCAACTTGTTATTAATCATAAAGCGGTCAAGAAGAGGGCACGTCTAAGGCACGCGAATATTGGGCGCCTCTCCACCACAAAGAAGCGTTGTTGTATTTCCTGGTTGCCACTTGGCCCGAGGATTACTTATCTGCCAAGACTCCAGTTATGTAGGCTGTGTGCGCATATTTCTTATGCACAGGCCACAGTTCTGTTCTTTAATTAAATTTCATGTAATTGTTAGGTATTTTCTAGATGGGTGGAATTCGACGATCGAGTAACCTCAACCATGTTCTTCATTAGATCATTATCCCAATTTTATTTTCAAGAAGTATAATTACATTTTTTTTATTCTTAGAAACTGAAATGGTTATCCCTCGAGCCGTGTCATTTTTTTATGGTGGGCACGATTCAAACAACCAGCTTTTCAAAATAATATCTAGATATGGGATAAGTTTTCTGAATTTTGCTTTAATGCTCTTTTACGTAATTTTTTCAACCTTATTATCATTTTGCATAATCTGTTCATCCTTATTATAAAAAATGTATAAAGATAGAGAAAAGGACAGCTCCAATATTTTTTCTCTCTTTTTTTTATTTTAAATATGCAACATTATTTAGTACTTTTTTAGCAGATTCAGGGTTAACCATTGAATATTCCCTGTATAGCAGAGGCGTATTCATCACATTTAGAAAAGAAAAAATTGTTTAAAAAGTATTTAATGTACATATGTGTAAAGAGCAGAAAAAACCTCATATAACTAATATTAAATGTTTCTTTAATGCATTATTACAGTGTATTATTTGAGACGTTTTCTTTGAAAGTGGGGCAAGCCCATTTTTAGCAAAAAAATTAGCAGATAGTATTCATTGTTATCATTAACTATGAGATTTTTATTTATAAAAAGTTCCCAGCCAAAAAATCCTCCAAAATGTTCATCATTTTGTCAATATAAATTTTACGTAGTTATTAAAATTAAAAATATAATTACTTTGTAAAAAAGTGGACTTACACCACTTTCAAAGTCCTCTATATAATATAAAATGGACTTACTATTTTCAAAGAAAACGGATCATTTATATGGACATCTTTTTGTTTTGCTGTTGAACATCAGTGGGTCTAATGTTTCGTTGATGTGGGCCACGGGCAGCCCACAGACGAATAATGAGGGACGACTTTTAGGGGTAACTTTATTTGCATGTCGTATTGGAGAAAATCAAGAAAACTCCCACATGCAGCTGGTGTATCGAAGTGAGAAGCTTTACACACATTTTTATCCAATCGCCGAGTCTGCCGGTTTCTGGAAACAATGACAGTAAGATTGCAATCAGCGGATTTGAATCAGCCTCCCTTTGCATGTTACCACTGGGCCCGAGTTCGGTCTACGGAATTAAAGTTTTCATTTACTAATCAGTGATAAAGTAATCATATATAATAATGTCTTCGTATATAAATACTATTTGTGTAAATATTAGATCAATGATTATTATTATTATTATTATTTTTTTTGGATAGTTAAAACATTTAATGTGTAATAATTGAGTTTCTAATAACTAAGCCCCTAATAATCTCTTTTCACCTAAATATCATAAAATTGATTTTTAAGTAGGCATTTTGTTTTTTATATGCGTAAAAAAATTATTTAGGGTTTTGCGGGTGTGTTGTTTCTATCCCCACATGTACATTTCATAATTTATGCGAATTTTTATATTATTACAGCGCTTTGTTTAATGTGTTATTATTATTGTTTGCTTTTTCCCCCCTAGTTACCAAGGAGAAAAATTGCTAAGACTAGTGCATGAAAATCGTTAAAACTGGAAGGAAATCCCTATTTTTTAAAGAATCGTGGTTTTTCGCACAACATATCCAAGTAGTTGTATTATATTCTATAGATGGTTTTTGTTTTCTTGCTCCGCCTTCCCTTTTTCTAAACACTCTCCTTCGCATAAAAATAAACAATTACTCTTAAGAACTTCTCAAGCATCGCCGAAAATATGTTAAGTGACTTCATGGTTTATTCTTGGCATTGGATTTCTTACTGAGGGATTTCTTTCCTTGCCGTGGTTCAACAAATTTTAATTTCGTTATTCAATAAATTTACAGCATAAATTAATAATAACCTTATTTTAAATCAGTTTTATCGTCTTATTTGAAGAATTTAAAAACATGACTATTTTAGAAACTCTTTTAAAATGAAAATAATAATAGTAATAATAAATTTGCATCAGTTTTTTAGAAAATATGTAAGCGAAATAATATATTTATTTTAAGAGAAAATAATTTAGTTTGCTATTGGCTTTATTTGTCCCCCTCCAAAAAATGTATATATGTTCTGGAAATGTATAGTTGAGTTGAGTTGAATTGAATTATTTGTATTTTTGTATTCTAATCGAATTTTACAGAACTAATTGAACTCTTAACGCTAACTTGGTAACCCTAACTATATAATTGACGATTTTATCAAAATTCTGTGGGTTTTTAAAGGGGGGGGGGAGCTTGTGATGTAACGAAAGGTTATTGCATAAATGAAATATTTTTATCACAGAAATAATCACTTGCTTTTAATTTTAATAAATTTACGGCATAAATTATAATCTTATTTTAAATCGGTTTTATCGTCTTATTTGACGAATTTGAAGGCATGAGTTATAGTTAGAAACTCTCTTTTAAATAGAAAAAAAATCAATTTTCATCAGTTTTTTTAGAAAATATTTAAGTGAAATAATATATTTATTTTAAGAAAAAAATAATTTATTTTGGTTTTAGCTTTGTTCCCCCTCCCAAATTGTAAAAAATATGTAAATGTTCTGGGAGTGCATAGTTGTGCTATTGAATTATTTGTGTTCTAATTGAATTTTACAGAAGAACTAATTGAACTCCTAACGCTAACTGATTGAGGGGGAAAGCAGTGTAATTGACGATTTTATCAAAATTTTAGGATTTTTTTTTTAAGGGCAAAAATAAAAATATGTGATGTAACGAAATGGTTACTGTATATATGAAATATTTTTATTACAGAAATATTAACACGCGTTTATTATTTTAACTAATATTTATCAATATTCTAATAAACTTAGTAACATTCGATCTTTTTTTTTTTTTTTTTTTTCTTATGCCATGCTTATCTTGATTGGGCCCCGCCTATCAAAACTTTCTTCATGTTAATGTCCATCTTTGCCCAGCAATGTGTTGTTCCACGCTATCTGATCCCCAGTTTAGACTTGCGAATGATGTGTCTGGCCCCACCATTGATATACCAGTGCGATAAGGTGTGTGTGTATACTAGATGCAATGACGTATTATGAAGTGGATGAGTGTTCCTGTTTTTAGACTCCCGTTTCACAGTTGCTAAGTGGATGTTGCACTGCTTACACGTCCTATTCTACTGGATTACACAGCACTTCTTCAATTTCGAGAAACAATGAATGGAATGTAAACATTGCACTGCTCGGTGAATATTTGCTGCCATTGCGCATTCATAGCTTAGTTTGTATCTTGTTATCGATAGCTCTGAAGCTGCAATAGATGCGATTTAAAATTTTGGTAAGTTTTCCACCGTCTAATTATCCTAATGCTTTTAAAAACTTATCTTACTCTTAACTAATTATTATTGGTTTACAAGTATGTTCACATAAGAATAATCGCCAATTTTCAATCACATTTGATTTATTTTTGTGCTTAAATAATCCGATTTCTCCTTTCCTATAAAGATATTTTTCATCGATTTTTTATTATAATTATATATAAGTTTAATATGCCTCTACCTATGTTTAATACTCTCTTTAATAACTCTCCCCCAAAATTACAATTTATTTTAGAAAATGGGAGCTGTCTCCGTTTATATGTCAATAGCCGGTAATCTGTCCAATATATTTTTTCTTTCCTAATTTCAACAAGTTCGGTACAATGTTTGGATTATAAATTTATTTAAATTAATTTTTAAATAAAACTCCATTTAATTATTTTTAATAATATATAAAATGTATTAAATTGCTAGACAGTCAACTAACAGTCTTAAATACAAGAATTATCTCTATACACTATAAATTTTTTAATAGTTAAGAAAAAAAAATTATAAAGCATTAATTATAATTGAATGGTTGTGTTCATTTTGGAAATTTTGATTACATCAGCGCTAATTTTATCATGTTAGTATTTGGAGATTTTAATGATTCTTTAAGTTTAAAACATGCTGGTGCAAATTCTGTGTACATTTTATGCATCGATCTTTTTGAATTAGTGACTAAGGGCTATTATTCAATATCTGTTTTAAAAAAGCTCCTGTTTCGGGTGAATAAATGTGTTTTAGCATACTTATTAACCATGAACTTATTTTCAATCAACACAAACTTCCTTATACATATTTTAAAATCGGAACTTCTATATGCCGTGCTTTTTCAATTTTTACGAAAACAAACCTTATTCATGAGATTGACATGGTTTAAATATAATAGTTTTATTTATCAGTATGGCATTTTCTCTAATTCAGGTACATTCATTTTTATTTTTGCTTTTCTTACAAATTTAAGTTATTATTTCTCTGCTACGAACGTAAATTCTTATGTTGACGTCTGTTAGAGTTATGTATATATTCTAAATGTTCTGATTAGTTGAATTTATATATTGTAATGCACAAATTATTTTTTTTTTCTGGATTTTGCCTTGACAAATTCTGGAAAATTAATATATGCAAATATCGAGTGCACTATGCATTAAAATTTTTAACTTGGATTAAAATTAATCCAAGTTATAAACCCATATTAGACCTATTTTGGTCTATGGCTGAACTTGAACTTTGGCAAGATCTGATGAGACCCATTTGGGTATATTTGAGCGGAAGATTTTAAGGGCTATTCTTGTAGGTGTTAAGGAAAGTGATTGTTGGAGAAGATGGTACAACGCAGAAATTTATAAATGCTATAAAGACCCAGATATTATAAAATTTATTAAGATCAATAGATTAAACTGGGCTGCTCATATATTTAGAATGAATGATTTAAATCCTGTAAAAAGGCTCATTTTCGCAAAGCCACAGAAGGGACGGCTTAAAGGACGACTACAAACATCGATGGATAGACGAAACTTGGCGCCAGAAAACTCGGCCATTCAGGTTTTGCCAAAGGCACGCTAAAGGTTAAAATTGATGGGAACCATTGTCACCCAGAGGAATGCGTGGAGATCTCTTCAAAGGAAAGTCTTGGCCCACTCTAGGCTGTAGTGCTATTGATAATGATAATGAATATTAAAAGTTAACAATTGGTAAATTTTAAGTAAATTAAAAATTAATAAATTTAATTATTTAAATTTGTAATATTTTTTTTGCAGTAAACTACACTCCTCCAAACCTATTTTTCTTTTTCGCTGTGAAATTACATCCGATTTTGTATTTTGAGAATACTTTGTAAAAAAATATAGGTTTCAAAAACCATTTAGAGTAAAAATAGATTGTAAAAACATTTTTAGAAATCCTGGTCGTCAATTATCGGATTTAGGTTATTTTCCATTTAAGTAAATTGCTGCTTGCCTTGGTCATTGATGCTTGAATTTTCAGTTCGAAGTAGTTCTAATTCACGTGTTAATCATAGACAATGGAATTCTATTCAGACGACTCAAATGTCGATTTTCTGTTCCATTTTTTTTTACTAACCTATATCTTGTACAAATGAAATTAGTCAATGTTTTCCCGCTAACGCTTTTAAGAATTGCTGTTCTCACTATATTATTTAGCAATGAATGCATGAACACTTTCTAAATGCAGGTTACATTTTCATTTATTTAACCTAAGAATAAACATTTCTTTATTGACGTTGAATGGAGTATTGTCTTCCGCGGTTTTTTGGTTTCTTACTGGTGATTTCTATTCTTTTTATCTTCCCTTTTGATTCTCATCATGTAAATCTCTAAATTTTTCTTTGAATTATACAAAAATAATGAATATACAACTGAAAGACTTTTACATGTCTTCGTAAAAAGTTAATTTCTTGATCTTTAATATGTTCCAAAGGCTATTATGCTAATAGAATGCAAATATATTAATATTCATGAATAGAAAATACGTTTTGTTTGTCTAATTTGGACAATTTATCACCGATATCAGTAATTATGTATTTATTTCGCAAAAATCGTTTTTAAATAAAGAAACATCAAAATGCGATTATTATTATGTGTGTTATCATCAAATGTGTTATTACATTATGTAGGGGGATACCATTCCCCCTACATAATGTTGTGTAGCGCTCTGTACCACATTATTCAGGTTTGAGTCCCGGTGGGTCCATGGATGTTTGTAATGGTTCAGAATCCACTTTAAATCGTAGGCACCAATCTCATTTGACTGTAGAGCGTTGGTTGCAGGGCTGACAAGCTTACCCTTTAAAAAGAAACCATCTACTGTTTAGAAATCTGCCATCGAGCAGATGGCCTTGACCCACCATGAGGCTGTTGCGACGATGACATAATGTCATGAAAAGTTTTAAAAAAAAAAAAAAAAAAATACATTTTAAGTTAATAATATATTATCTTTATATCTTATATATAATATAATTTATCATTATTTCGTACTTTGCTGAAGGTTTTTTATTTTAATATTATTTTAGATCTTAATAAGTTAAAATAAAATAGTATAATATTTCCACCAATGCCTTGTATTTATAAGTTTTAAGTTTTATTATATAGTTTATAATTTTTTTTAAAATTTACATTATTTAAAAATTTTTATTATTTAAAAATCATTTTATTTTTATAAGCTCAAAATTCATGTATTTATTAAATGTTTTTTTAAATAAATATAATTATTTTATATTTTAAAATACTATACTTCTGACTTTTTGTATACGCTATTCCACAAAGAGGTTACAAAATGTTATCTGCCTTTTACATCCAAAAAACGTGCTGGTTACTGTGGGAAATTAAAGAAAAAAAAAGTAGCCATTGTTGTTCTGCGACAGACTTACCACTTCAATTGTATCCATTGTTAACAGCCAAACTTTTTTGATTAAGTTGGGAAAGGGAGAGGTTCAAATTCGATTTCTGCACCCGCCCACCCTTTTTTTTATACCTGGGGGATTTTTCTTTGCCATCTGTACTGTTATCAGTATTAAAACGAATTCCAAATTAACTTATAATCCCGAATATTCTATTCGCAAGTGGAGAATTGAGAGAAACTACAGATGGCTTCATTGGCGCCACTGTTATCGTGTAAAGAATTAAATTTTGATCTACAATTTCCGTTTGAAGTAATTTTATCCTGTATACTGCAGATTTTTTGGCAAAGCTTTCAATTTCATTCGAGTGTGTAATAGAGTCGATAAAAGTACGATTACAAATATAGTAGTAATAGTATTTTTTTAATTCAGCTGTTCAATTAATTATCTGATTCTTTCTAGATCGTTGCATTATCTACCAAAGAATAGTAAGCAAAATTAAATCATTCAGATTCTGATACTCTAGTTCACGTGGTATAGTGATAAACATTTGTTGTTTAGATGAATTTGTGAATCAAATTGCTGACGATTTTCAATTAGTTTCAACTGTGTAAATTGAACCTGGAGCGGGTCTAACGAATTTTGAAACAAGAAACGCTCCGTTTGAAATTTGAAACCCAAATTGAATATAAAGTGCTATATCGGATATAAGCTTGTTAAATCTATAAATAGGAAAATCCTTCCATTGTATTTGAAAAAGTACCTAGAGGGCTGAAACATTTATGTCATCCGTAGGGTGTGTTTGTTTCAAATTGAAAGGGATTCAACCATGATTTTACTGAAGTGATTGATGTTCTCGGTGTTTAATCATTAACAGCTGAAAATGGAGCATGAATTGACACATAGAAAAAGAAATGCTTTCTCATGGAAACATGCATGCATGCATGTATAAAATATTCACTATATCTATAAACAACAATATCAACATTTATAAATGCCGACTCGTGGCTTAGTGTCAACGCGCTGCTTGAGCATTAGGCCAAAGTTCAATCTGCTGGCGGCTTTATTGTAGACACTGTTTCAAAACCAGGAGATTCGATTGCGTTTGTGTGATGTTCAGCATCTTGCCCCGTAAGTCGGACTATCGGGGACTACTGGGAGTTTTCCGGTTTTTCTCCCATACGATACGCAAATACAGGGTAGTCCCCCCCTAAAAGTCCATCCGAAAGGCACTGCGCTCCTCCTTCAGCGACACGAATCCAAGCAAGTTATTTCTACCAGGTGCTCCATCACAACAGAAACTGCCCCTTCCCCTTTCCAACCTTTCATGAGACCACACGGATTCTTATACTTGGTCTAGATGTTGCTATCTTACCAAGTGGAATAAGAAACAACACATTTTTAAATTTCTAAGTTTAAGAGAGCCTTGGGATAACCTTGGAACATTAAAGGCATTGGTAGTTCAAAGAACAATTCTATCAGTGATTTTTGCAATGAATTCTATCTTTAAAAAAAAAAAAAAAATCACCATGCCTCTTTTCATCAAGTTATAATATCTACATTCTCTTGACTGACGCAGTTCGGCATTAGGTATTTAGTTTTTACGTTATAGTTATCGCAAATAATCAGCATGTGTTCTTTATTGATGCACTAAAATGAGTAGCGGCCGTTATCATAGGTCAAGGGCTTATAAGTATTGGTTTGGCATGTGGGTTGTGGTATTTTTTGTAGATTACCATTAGTAGCATTTTAGTGTTGATAACAAAATTACTAAAAGAAGGATGCATACGTCAACATTTTTATCTTTGAACAAAATGAAATTATTGCAGATCAAATCAGGGAGAAAAATATTTTTTTTAAATGATCTTACTTTTATATTAAAATATTTAGCTAATCTATTGTATCGATCGAATTTTAATTAATCTGTCGAAAAACTTCTGCATTTTCTCTCGGCTCTTATTCGTTATTTATTAGAATATATTGTTTTAAATTTCACATATTGATTTTTTTTTTCCCGAGAAGGGGATAAATTTTCTTAAAAATGAAAGATATATTGCTTAATGTATGTAATTTGTTTTTAAAAATATTTTTCTAAATTTAATTTTTTTTCTAATTCTTTAAATCGAAAAGAAAATTATAATGTGTGCTTGTACTTCTTAAATTTTAATGTGTATACGAAAGATTTAATTCAACCTCCTGTTTCAAGCAGTTAGTAAGGAAATTCAACCGTCAAAATTTAAACACATTTGCCCATACCTAATTGCAATCTGTATTCGTTCTAGCCAAGTCCTAGCGATGATATTTACCACGAATTCAACCATTAATAAAAACAAACTGCTACATCAGCATGCCTTCACGACCACACCGCATTTCTTTTTCTCTCCAAATCTGAACGCAGACTAGACGTCCTTTTTAATATTTTGCTGTTCTCAACTTTTTTTTAAATTACCAACCGGCAAAAGCTAATATAACAAAATCATAATTTAAACTTTATTTCCTCAAACACTGGAACCGTACATGCACTCGCTCCCAAGAAATAGCACATCAATATCACTATAGATATTATGCTGATTACAAAGTCACTGATGATTAGAAAAGAAAAATACGAGTAATTCTGAGGAAAGTTATTTGAAAATGCACATGAAACAACACAACGCAGGGCAGACAAAGCTCTTGTAATGAAACTGTAACGCTACAAATATAACTGCCAATTAATCAATTTAACACCTAACAAAATTAAACTAATAATACTACAGAATCTAACAAGAATAGTGTTTCGCTTTTCTTCGAAAGAAAGATGTATATTAATTTTATATGCAATGTTCTATTAGTACATAAAAAAAAAAAAAAAAACTATCGCTCAACCTGGCAATATTTCGTGTTCCTATCAGTAACATCGAGAAATACCAGAGAGTTCATCTGCATTACCATGTTTACTAACATATCAGATTTGTCTCCATGGCGACGCCAGTCTCTTATATCTTATTTTGAAATCGACCCATTTCTTTTCCTGAAAGGGTTTTCTTGACTTCAAGTCGTCGACCTTTAAAATTGTGGCCTTGGAGAACGTTTTTGTCAATAGGTCATAATCATCGAATTCCACGAATGCCAATCCTCGTCCAGATGTTTTTTCTACAACGACACTTAACGATTACATTGTACCATATGTACCAAAATATTCACAAAGATTATCTTCACCCGGATCATGTCCCAATTTATTGACCGATTCCCGAATTTTCATGAGGTACAGCATAACTTCGCGACCATCGATTGTATATGATCTTTCAGCTTGGGTATCCTCCTAACGTAGGCAAATCCTCGGGAGTTTCAAAACACGTATATCTCGTATACCATGTATAATCGTATATATACGATATTCATCTTTATATATAATGCCAACTATTTCATCACATCTAAAATCAGTTTTTAAAGAATCTTCAGTCGATTTATAATTCACATTACCAAAGAAAAATCTTGCTGAATGTCTCGGTTTCATTGTACTCCTGTTCATGTTTCGTTGACTGATGGCCAAGTGGTTAGTGCTCTGGCCTTTGGTACCACAAGCTTCAGATTCAAATCCTGGCGGTAGCATGGATGTTTTGAGTGGTTCGAATCCACTTTAAACTGTAGGTTCCGGTCTGTTTAGCCCTCGAGTGCACAAAACGACCGTAGAGCGACAAACTAAACTAAACTGAGACAATCTTGATGCTTCCTTCTCTTGAACAAGAATCAAGCAAATCATGCCTAATAATTCCAACACCTGTGCCCATAATATCTTCAATAACCCAACTTTCAACTTGAACAGACACTGACTGTAATGGTCTTTTGCATTATTTTCTTTTCTGACATCCAAAAACGTGCCAGTCAGCACCAACTCCTTAACTACTCGTATATAGTTGCCAACCTTCAAAATCTAATATAATTATAATTTAATCTTAATTTCTTCAAACGTCGGGGACCCTTTACAGTCTTCCACTTTAATTATTTTCCCATTATTTTATGTTTTCAACAAAGGTCATTTATAAATCTTCAACTTAGAATTTTGGTTAAATAACTAAAACTAAAGGAATTATTAAGAAAAAAAAAAAATTATAAGTGCATTTGCCGAAATTTCTTACTAAAAAGTTGTTTATTTTATGATTGCAATTCTTTTGTTTATTTCTTAACAGAATGGTCGTATATTTATTTATTTCTTGTTTATGACTAATTCTAAAAGTTAAGACTTCGTTAGTATATGTTTGTAAAATTAACTACTATTCAAAAATACTTATTATAATTTTTTTAGTTGAGTTAACTGGAAATTACACGATGCTCATATGGCATTTATTATCCAAAACCTGTTATTAACGTTCCAGATTGCATAATTAGTCGCAGTAAATAATGCTAAGACAGGCCTTTTTTGTCGCATAACCTTGATGTGGCCTTAATAACAAGATGTGCTTCACTCTATGTTAATAGAAACTTTTTCTATATTCAAAAATCTAGACGTTCAGTGATTTATTGTGTTCGAAATCTGATTGCATTTCAAGTAAAAATTGTTTTTAATTTTTTATATGTTTTCAAAATTCAAACTAAATTTCGAGTTAATAAGTAATTTTTTATATTTAATATAAGATTGTTATTCACTAAACAAATATTCTTTACGGATAATGTTTGCTTTTGAAGTACTTGGATTATAAATAGTTTTTGTTTCCATTCTAGTTTTTTTATATAAATTTAATGTCGCTGTTTAATTATTATTATTTCTTAATATATATTTAAACTGTTGGCTACCACTGTTATTCGTTATATACTAGTAGGGTCTCTCAAAAAATATGATTCACAGTTTTTTTTTTTTTTTTTTAAACCGAAGATTTTTGTTTTAGCAATTAACCAAGCTTTGTCATCACTATTATAAATGTTACCATAATTTTTTGATTCGGTGCATTTCCTAAAAAACTGTCTCGATACAGTTGAAAATTTATTCCTGCAAAGCTAAATAGTAAAATAAATTAATTACAGTGTTAATTATATAGCATTACCTAATACTTGAAACACCTATTTTATTTATAACGTTTATTGGTAACATAATTGTTGTTTGTGGTCAATTAATGTATTTAATGTATTTATGAAACAAATGTGATATTTATTCTAACAAAAAACAGATAAACCAATATTGTTATTACTTCACAAATTGCTTTTCATCCATATGGAAGTCACGTTAAATATGGGTGTGAACCATTGATCAGGTGAATCGCTTTGACACAGCCCTTTGCTATGTGTAGGTTTATCACCTGTTGTGCACCCTAATGAATGCCTGACTGGTTCACGTCGGCCTTCAGTCGAAGCAGATGGCGATCCACGTAATCCGTGTCATTCTTATTAGTGCTGTAATAAAGTACACACCCCTTTCCATCCTTTCTCCGTATCATTATTTTATGGATGGATCACTTAAGCCCAACGCAGTATTTGTAGATTCAATCGTGATCTGACTGGTGCAATCGACTTACAGTACCAACGAAGAACATTGCAAAAAGGATACGCTAGGTTGATTTTCAGATTGATTAAAATATAAAGCTCACTGGATAAGCAGTGTTGCGGGCAACTTCGTGCTGTATTAGATCATCGCGTGACATTTGTTAACTTTTGTGAAGAATAATCTCGTTTAGGAGATGAAGGCAGTTTATTATGTTTGTTCTTAACGTTGTTTTATAAGCATTGTTCGGGTTTTGTATTCATTTTAAGCAGTGCATCAAATACTTAGCAATGTTATTGAAATGGATTGTTCGTATTAGAATTTTATTTTAAATAGACAAACTAAGATTGGAAACTTGTTCATAAAATTTGTATTCTATATTTTACAATGCGGAATCTTGCGGTTTGGATTTTCCTAATTATTTCTTTGCGGATGTTCAAAATGTTTTTATGTTGACGCCTTACATCACTGTTTCGACGTGGAGGGAAGAAGCATAGAATCATGAACAAATAACATAAAGGATTATAAAATGTTGTCAATACCATTGTAAAATGTTTCCATTAAAGCGTTTTTGATTTTGCAAGCTGAAAAATAGTTTTCAGTGTTACGTGTAATGCCATTATAAGATTATCAGATAATTCATAACTAGATAGGTATTTGCTGGTTTGAAAATACAAAAAGAATTATAAATTTTTAACGCAAGAAGATTCTTTAATGTTTAAACTATTGAATGACAACATATTTTAATTTTGGTAGGATACTTGTCGCCATTTCAAGCTTGTCTGGGGTTATTATGTGTGCCTATGATAGCTTCTCCCTAACTTGCCAGCTTCCTGCAAAACAAAACTTATTATTATTTTTATCTTTTACTTATCTTCCAAGAAGGGAGGAGACCTGATATCCATCCATTGACTGGCACTTTCAATGCACTTTGTGTGCATCTTAAGGTCGACCATCTGCTTGCTTGGGGCACGCGCCAGACGTCTTTTAGTTCAAAAAGCAGGTGATGCTCGCTGCCTTCCCCATTTATGCCCCCTCAGTAAATATACCAAGAAGAAAACCGTACTGATTCTGCACATGCTGTTGCTGCTTACTCCCCTAACAAATCTTTTCCCCAACATCCGAGCGTCTTGAAGAAAAAACTCTTCTGAGCGTGACAATTCTTGGGGCACGCGCCGCACCTGGCGCACTCCTTCAAAAGTTCCCTTTCCGGCCATCCCATTGGTCCGTTCGAAGCACCTGGACGGGTCGACCAGTCACGTGGGATATGGATGACCCACCAGCCGGTTTTTTGGAGAGTCTGTTCTTCTCTTTCTCTCCGCAGTTGCTTCTCAGAATTCATCGCCAGTGCAGCGACGGTTTTTTTTATCCCCTTCCTTTAACCTGCTGGAAGCACTTTTTTTTTGACACCCTACCTGCTTCCTTCACCTTGTCTTACTAGAGGAAGTGCCAAGGTTTTTTATATTATTTTTTTTTATATAACCTTCTTCTTATGGTGGTTTCATTGATGAACATGCGGTGTATAGAAGGTGAGCGTTGAATGAATTGTTTATATGCATATCATTTATCATTAATATGTACTTTATTAAATTTTTTTTCTTTGGCGTGTTATGCGATTTGTCATTTTTAAAAAAATAGCGATGATGATATCCGCTCTTGAATAAAAAATAAAGTTTAAAAAAAAAATCGTTAATGTTATGAAATTGAAGTTTTTAATGGTTATTTATTTTAGTAAAAATGTTGCCTGAAACGGTTTCATACTTAACGTCTAATTTTTGACAAAAAAAGTTATTTTTTATTCTTGACTTGTAGAGTTTTTGAAGTCTTTTGCTTTTGATTTATTTAAAAATATGCCACGTAAATATTTCCCCTTGTTTATTTTAGAACTATACTTTTATTTTCGTTTATACTTAAACTTGTTTTTTTTAAAGGGACTAGGTTTGTGTTATTGCTATGCTTTTTTACGAATACTTTGTTTTGTAAATGTTTTTGAACCGTCTTAGTTATCTTGTATGTTTTGAATATTATTTTAAATTGTTCTGACAACAATTTTTAAAATTAAAAATATGTATTTTAAGAATAGTATAAAACTTTAAATAGGTATATCGTTAAGGTTTTAATATGGCTTATGAATTATTTCTAGCACAGTATTTTTAAAGGCATATATATCTTCAAGAAATAGAAATTTTAATTTAAATATATGTTAGCCATTTCTTTTTCTCACTAAGTAGCGACATATTTAAAAATATATGTATATAAATGCAATAAAATAATTCAGTAACGATATATATTCTCAAGTTTATATTCATTTAATTATTTCTTTCAATCAATTAAATAAAACTAGCATAAAACTTTAAAAAAAAATGTCTCATTTAATTTTAATTTAATTAAATTTAAATACCTAATTAAATTAAATTTAATAATAATTCAGATTTCATACATTATTTTACATATTTAAAATTTTAAATAAAATTCTGTACCACTCAGCATGGCAAATTAGAACAAAATGTACGCTATCAATTTTGCATGTACATGAACTTCTAGCTTAGCTAAGCACCAGTTCGAGTTCCGTGCGATAAAAAAAAATATATCGAGATAGATCTATGACACGTCAAACAGGAATGTTTATTGTTCTTTCTATCCCATGGTCAATCATTCTGTGGTCTTTTTCATGTTATAATTATTTTTTTTTTAACTCATTACGTTGAAACTTATCTCCCCTATTCTTTAGTCCATACAACTATCTTATTCCCTTGACAGACCGCGAAGATATACATAGCGGGAGGCCCATCAACTGGCTCTATTTCTATCAGTTCCTGTCGAGATGTCTTTCTTTTAATACTGATTCTCTGGAAATTCTTGGGTTTTCTCCCCTTTTTTTTCCTTCCCTTCCCCTTTATGGAATTCTCTCACGCTGTTTCTTTGTTTCTGAAATGTAAGAATGCATTTCTAGCCAATTGGAGCTTGAGAAAAGAATGTGTTTGTGAGCTATTTTGTTTCAAGATATTGTTGTCATGGCTACATCTTTATTTTTAATCTTACCTGACGCCAGCGGATGTTATCTGTGTATTGTATTGTATAACTTTGATTTACAACCGTATTTATTTTGCGTCTGTACCCTCTTTCTTCGCATTTATCATGTTTATATAAATTTTTATTACTTGCAATAGTTTTGGTATAATGCTTTTTTTCTGTTAGAATAAAGAATAAGAGGAATTATTTTTAATCTAAAAAATAAGTTTTTATTTAATTCTTAATTATAACAATGTTTAATTACTCTTTTGCTATTATAGGAATAAAAGTTTACATTTTTCTAATTGTCCAATTATTTTTAATTTTAAATTAATAAATTATAATTGTAAAATTAAAGTAAAAAATATCTGACATTTAATTAAAATTTTATAAATATACCAAACTAATTGTAGAAGCATTTATATTAGTAATAAAGTTACCTTGTTTAAGAAAATAAAACTTAACTAATCATGAACTTTTTTCATACTTGTATCAAATTAATTATTTTATTACTTGTATTAAAATAAATTAAAATTGTATCAAAATTAAATTAATAGTTGTATTATAATTAAATTAAAAATTATTTTCATACTTGTATCAAATTCAGATTACTAAATTAGTTAGTATCTAATTTAATTATTATTAAATTATCAATTTTGATACAAAGTTAATACTTGTATCAAAATTGATTGAAAACATTTTTTTTTTTTCTAATAAAAAAATAATAAGAGACCGATGACTAATCTTTTGGGATAAGCGTGCGAGCTTTTACCGTTTCATTCAACCATCCCAGCGAGGATTCGTCGCTGGGATGAAATCAGGTTTGGGGCCAATCATCTAACCAGCTGGAGCTTTGCATTCCTCACTGTTGAGTCATCATATCTAGCTGAGGTTATTGTGTCTTACCTTCTCTCTCTCTCTCTCTGTAGGCGCTGCAGGAGTACAGGTATTAAAGCGGTATCTGCCGTTCCATGTCTATAGCCGACATACTACTCCATATAAACCTTCCCTGCTGTTCTGTGGCCTTTGCAGATGGCTTTATTTTTAAGACACTTAGCGTCAGTTTCTCTGATTGTCAGATAGGTTGTGCGCGTCATTCATTTTGGGTTGACTCCGTCTGACTTTTGGATGGCTGCAGAATTATTTGTGTACTCCTTCGCCCCACCTCTTCTTTTTTTTATAGTTTAATCCTAGACTAGGACATAAAAAACTGTGCCCCAGTGTGTGCGTTCTGCGATCTGTTTGTCTTTTGTAATTTTGTTGTGAATTTTTTCTCATCCAGAAAAAATTGTGGAATCACGTCGATTTTAATTTAGACAATTAGTAAAATGCTACATTTAAAATATAGCCTGGCATTTTCTTTTTTTACATTTTACTAGGCTGATATTAACTGTAGGTCCGGTTTAATTAGTGTGCAAAAAAATGACCGTAGAGCGACAAACCAAACCGCTGCTTCTGAATGAATTACAATTATAACTGTTTACCTGATAACATTATTAATCTAAATCAAGTACTGATATAATCGGTTATTTTTATTTGTAATATTGTCCTTATCTGTATCCACAAACCAAACCAAACTGGACTGTGATTAAACTAATAAAGTGCAGTTTATATAATATAGAAAATGATATGTCAGATTAAAACAAAAATGTGGGAAGAATTTTTGTTCAAAAATAAAATCTCTTTTTGATCAAATTGCGTTCCATTATTACTTTTCTTTTAACACAAATGAATTATCTTTTTTATTATATAATTAAGATTTACCTTTTCATTGTGCAAGATAAGAAATTCCCAAAAATATGTTTTATTTCTGTTTTTGAAATAAAACAGAAATAAAACACACATAAATTTCACAGTGAAAAGAATTCTTATACTTATATATTTGTTTATTTTAGGAAAATTGAATCTTAATTGATTTATGACTCAAAGTTCATTCCCCTCCCAGCAATCATTTATAAAGTGTAATGCAACCTTTTATTAAAATGTTACCCTTTTTTTTTTAAATCCATTTTCATTATCAGATTAAATTTAGCTCGGATGTAATTCAATGTTACGATCGTTTTATTGTCATTTTTATATTCTTTGTTAGAAGTGTTTTTTAAATCTCTTTTACATGAATAAAAGTTCAGAACAGACACGTATCATGATATTTAGCACTCAATTATCCAGTTAATACAAATGGTGTAATTTCCCTTTCTAATAATCTGCATAAATCTTCAATCCGTTGTCCTTCGCCTTCGTGTGAGGCTTCTACAAAGGCAATTACCCTTCTTTCCTCTGCAGAGGGACGATTGCCATTAACCCTTTGGGAGAGCAAGCAGACTGTTGTTTCCTGACCTGTCTTGATCTGTTGGCTATCCAAATCCTTTTTTTCCAACCTTAGGGAATTAACCCAATCAACATCAATTAAAAAGACGCCCACAAGCAATTATCCTTACTTCCTTTTTCAGATGTATTAAGCTTTTGCTTCATCGGCGAGAAAGAAGAGCTTTAATGTTTACTCAAAATTGCTTTTGCTAATACTGTGCTTCAATTTAAAAGGCTCTTCTGATAAGATTCTGTACTGTTCTGTATGTATGCGAAGGACAATGAATGCGCCAGTGTGTGAAAAAAATTAACTATTGTAAATTACTGTTACGTGTGGTTTTTGCAAAGGAAAGTTACTTCTGAATGGAAGTGCTTTGGACATTGTAAGTAATTCTATTTGCTATTTTTGATGTGTTGATATTTTCAAAATTATTTTTTTTGTTTAACTTTTTTTGTGTATAGAAAAAATATGTGTCTTTTTAGCTAGAAATAGTAGACATTCATACAATCGATTGGTCGAATAATTCATAGCAAGTGAAATCATTTTCATAATGGCAATTAATTAATCAAATTGGAAAAGTTATTTAAATATTTTGACTTTCTACATTATCTATGAAATTTACATATGTGTTCAAAATTATTTTAGTGCGATATATATACATAGTTTAGCATTTCTTTTTTATGTATTTGAGTTCTTAATGATTAAAGGCAAATTAGCTTAATCGAATGAATATTATTTGAATCTTTCTAAAACTTTTGATTGCAAATAATGAATTCATATAATTTAGGTTATTTTAAATAATCCAAAGAACATAAACTGCCTATTCAGGCGACCAATGAGAAAACTAGTCGATACCGATGATAGTTTAGCATTTCTTTTTATGTATTTGAGTTCTTAATGGTTAAAGGCAAATTAGCTTAATCGAATGAATATTATCTTTCTAAAAAATGTTAATTGATTGCAAATAGTGAATTGCTATAATTTAGATTAGTTTAAATAATCCAATGAACATGAACTGCCCATTCAGGCGACCAATGGGGAAAACTAGTCGATACCGATGCTATAGCTTCACATTGTTATCAGTTCCCGATTGTATCGGATGGTCTAGCAGATGTGAAACGTGACCACTCGTCGCTTCTTCCTATGGTTCTTTGGTATATTACTACAGGCTGTTTTTCTTGCGGTTTCTGGATGAATGAGTCGGCTTTTTTTCTATTCTCGGTATCGGCTTTCCATCCTGTCCTTATTCGTGACCGCAAAATAGGTGTACGGTCTTGTGAAAGAATTCCGTAGATTTTTCTCACACGAACCACCTTAAATTGTTTTTGCTATGTACGATCATGGTTAATTATTTTGTTTGGTCTAAGTAATTTATGTTCTGGTTTTGTCGTTCTGGTTTAAAGCTTTATTTATTTATGTCATCTGAAATAATAATAATAAAATTGGTAGACTTATGTGCTATAATTGTTCATTCTCTCATTCCTTCTCTTTTTCCCCTTTTTGTTTTGGCTGCCTGATGACCAACTGGTTAGCGCTCTGACCTTTCGTACAACATTCTTCAGATTCGAATCCTGGCGGTGGCATGGTTGCTTGTGAGTGGTTCAGAATCCACGTTAAACTGTAGGTCCCGTTCTAATTAGCCTAAAGTGTGCACAAAATGGCTGTGGATTGATAAACCATACCAAACTTCCTTTCAAAAAACAGTGGCAATAATGAATACTATCAGCTTACTCTAAAATAATATCGTAATAAAAAAAATAAATGATGGCCAATTGGCTAGCTACCCTATGGCATTTGGTACCGCAGGCTTCAGGTTTGAATCCCGCAGGTAGCAGGGATGTTTGTTAGTGGTTCGGAATTCATGTTGAACTGTAGGTCCCAGTCTAATTAGCCTAAAGGGTGCACAAAATGACCGTACAGCAACAAACCACAAACCCTCTTTGTTTTGTAGACTATGATTAAAGAATTGCTCTATTTTGCCGATATTTAAAATATTTTCGATAGTCTTTCTAAAATTCTCGATTCCCCCCCCAAACTTTTATATGCCAGAACATTTTATCTACAAAATGCTGAGATGAAAAAGAAAAGAATTGTTTTTAATCGATTTCTACTGTTTGGTTATACATAATAAAATTGCACCGATGCTGTAATGAAATCGTTAAAACCATTAAAAAAATTATTTCAAAATTTAAAAAAATCAATTCTAATAAATAAATCAAAAGAAAATGTAAACTAATTGAATAAAGTTGGTAAAGGAAAAACCGGTTTCACTTTTGTTAAGAAAAAAAAGAAGGAAAATGAGAGAGAGAATTACTGAACAAAAGGAATAAACTTTTCGCAGTCCATTTTCTTTCCGGCTCACAAAGGGGAAAGTGCTTGTTCTTCCAAGTGTTGTCGGTAATTTGCCTTCGTCCACTATGGTAATTTATTCTCCCAGAAAGCAACAGTAAAGAAAAAAAGCAAAAGCTGTGAACTCGGCAATCCACGCCCGTCGGTGGCCTCTCGCTATCGGGTTTCTTTGATCTTTCTGGGCAGGGGGGGAGCATGTTTACGGCCGTGAATAGTTCACTCTTCGATGGGGCCCCCTTCTGATTTTGCGCAGAGGAAGAGGTCTTCCTGCCTGCCTGACTGGGACACGTTTAGGGTGATTGGATAATGCAGCTAGTTTCTGATTTCGGCTACTGAGGAAGGCAGCTCGGCGCCGCTGTGTGTCGCGTACGTGGGTGTTTCGTGTCGTAAGGTGCACTTGAAAACTGTCAGCTGTGCCGTGTTTCTGTTTTTGAATGCAGGTAGGTGTGCTCTCTCTAAGCCTCCAGATGATATTTCTGACTCATGTTGATAAGGAGGGGATGTTCGTCTTTGAGAGGGGATAGGTTGTTCAACTTTTGGAGACTGTGGTGTGGATTCCACTGCTGTTGTCTATTGCAGGGGTGGCTACGGCTTCGGATTATTTATTGTTAGAATAATTTATACAGCAGTACTGAATTACAATAATAAACCTTATTGCTTGTTATAATGCAAAGATATATAAAAATTTATTTTTATTTATAAAGATATATAAACTTTAAAATCCTTTTATATAAGATCATCATTTTTTCTTTGTTTTCATTATATATATCTTATTGTTTGTGCTTTAGGAATATTAATTTTATTCGATGTATATTTATGTTAATGTAATCTTCCTCCCTCCCGCTTCTTCTGGGCAGCCTAATGGCCAATTGACTAGTGCTCCAGCTTTGGTACCACAGGCTTCTGGTTCGAATCCTGACGGTGGCATGGATGTCTGTTAGGGGTTTCGAATCCACGTTAAGTTGTAGGTCTCGGTCAAATTAGCTTAAAGTGTGCACAAAATGATCGTAGAGCGACAAACCAAATCTCCCTGCCGCTTCTACTGAATCAACAATAATAATCTAAATCAAATATTGATTTATTCGGTTATTTTTATTTATAATCTTAATGCATTCATCGAAACATTAAAAAAATTCGCAGTATTTAAAATATTTTTTTATATATTTCTTATAAAAAATAAATGTAAACAATAATAGTAACTATAAATAACAGTTATTATACTATATATAAATAGATTTAAAATATATTTAGCAATAAATTTAAATTATACAATACAGCCGTACATTGATTTCTTTTACATAAGATTTAAAAAAAATTCTTGAAAAATGAATTTTGAATTATTATCCAATTTTCAAAAAAGTGTTTTTTTACATCATTATTATTATTTTTAAGTGAATTGAAAAGCACGGCTGTTTTGGAAGATTTGCCTTATTCGAGAATCTCTTAATCTACAAAAATGTCAGTCAGTATTTCGATAAGAAAACATTTTTCTTCAAGAAAAGCTCGCAGCACATAATTTTCTTTAACCGCTGTGAAATATGCCCGTTGAAAATAGTTTGAAACCCAAGAATTTATCAGGGAAAAACGACAACACAGCACGTGCAGTTCACGTGCTATGGCAAGGATCCAAAAATAGACTTCCCTTCCTTCCCCTTCCATGTTATTTCCGTTTCTCATTCAGAAAACGGAAGAACCACCGATACTCGTTTATCCCAGTCACTCCAGGTATTCGGGATGTACTGTATGCTGGTTTCTCCCCTCATTTTCCCCCTACATTCGTCCTTCGTCGTCTTTCTTTTGGCTGGTGATCTGATATTAGTCACCTAGATTCACTTAAGTCACCGTCATTCATGGAGAGGGTGGAGAAAAAAAAAGTCTGTGACTTGGGTGCATTTCATTAATGTGCTTTATGGGTGTGTAACCATGGTGTCCCGGACACAAAATGTATGATCCGGTTTGCAATATTACCATTTTTTTTCCTCCGTTACTCACAAATGATGATTATCAGACAATCTTTCTAAATAGTGGTTTAGTTAACAAATTAGAAGGTACATTTATATTAATTATATATTTCTTTGATATTATAAAATTGAATTGAAGAATGTGTATTAATAAGGATGTGTTTTCCATAATATAACCATCTAATCACTTATTGGTATTATTCTCAATTTCTTACTGCTATCATCCATGCGTCACTGTTTCTATATAGCATAATTGAGAATATAAAATGCTTTTCAATTTATTCTGATAAAATTATGATATAGTATATAATATATAATACAGTACTATTCTAATACTATTTACGCGTTTTCAAATTTTTTTAATCATAATTCAATTTTAATATATTTTTATTCTTTGATTTTCTCATTAATAAGTAATAATTCATAAACAAGTTGAGAATTATTTATAAAATTCACTTGAAATAAAATTTCTTTAATATCTTTCTGTTCATTTTAATTATACGACTTAAAAAATATTATTTTATTTACATCCAGTTTTTATTTTGTCGTAAAGAAATACATATTTATATATTATTTCTGTTGTCGATTTTTTGATCAGTTAGAAATTAATACCATAAATGCCTTTTTTGAGTGATATATACATAATATTATCATAATCTTTTCTCAGGAAAAGGCTGAAAATTTTACTTAATAAAACCGAGAAATAATATATTTAATAAATAGGTGTGTGCTTTAAATGTATAATTGTTGCTTAAAGAAAAAACTACTAATTAAAAATCAAAATTTTTTATTCCGCTAATTAAATGCAGAATTTCAGGTTTTATCAGTTTTTGTTTCCCTAGATGTACAACCAGTTTTCACGTTTTATTAATGTACATGTAGATGGTTAGCAGCGATTCCCCTTTCTTTGCTTCTGGTTTTCATTTATTCGTTTTCAATTCAATTTTTGATGAAGGTCTTTTACCTTTGTAGTTTTATAGCTGTTTTTAACACAGAATGAAATTCTTTTGTTCGAACAGAGGCATTTTTCTTAGAACAAACATCTCAGTATTTTACCGGAAATTATATCGCCACGCTCTGTAACTTTTTCTAAGTTTTGATTTTCTAAATGCAGTTATGATTTAATAGTGGTTTGTTTTTAATGATAATTTTAAATAACTTTACTTTAAAAAATAATTTAGAATTACGAGACAGTAGACGTATTTATTTTGTCTTCATATTTCATTGTTGTATATTTTGTTATTGTTTCATGCATACAATTTGTTTATATTGTTTTTAATATCCTCGGTAAAATGTCTTAAATAATTCAATATTTTTCCCAATTAGATTTTTTTTTTCTTTCTATAATTTGTTATACAAATAACATTGTTCGTATTGGATATTGTATGATTTTTTTTTTCATGCAGTTAAATTAGTCTTTAAAATATCACATTATGAATGTTTATTTTCATTCATAGTTCTGAAACAGTTTTTAATTCTGTTTATTCTACAATTTGTTATACGAACAGTGTTTTTCGTATTGGGATTTTTTTTATTATTTTTTTTATTACTCTCTTAAATATCACATTATGAATGTTTATATTCGCTCATAATTTAAAACAGTTTTTAATTCTATTTATTTCATTCAAAAATAAAAGAGGCAATAGAGTGGTTAAAAAAAAAAAATCATTTCTATAAATTATTTTTACACTTCTATTTTTTTATTTATTAATCTTAATTCTTAGTATTCCTTGGATATATTATCGAATATAACATATTTTCTAGATTTCAATTAAACGAAATTTCTAAAAAATTATATTGTCAATTTTATTGCCAAAAACTATAACTGAAAAGACTTATTATATCTTATTATTTATCAACACACTCTTTCCTAGACCTTGCTAGGATTAACCTTATCTCAATTTTTATGTGTTTAAATATCCAGCAGACATTCAATCGATCGTAAAAAGTGAAGTTAAATTATAATTGAAACGATCACAGTGGATGTACTCTATCACATGTAGGTTACAAACTAATTTAAATATCCTTTACTATACTTGTACTCATACATCTTTGTTAGCACACCTTGCTGGTTTAGAGGCCTTGAATTGAAAACTTGGACTATGGCATGAGGTTTTCTAATTGCTTTCTTAGCTGTTTCAAACGGCTGTAATGATGTTTTATTATTTTCTTTCTATTGCTCTATTTTTATCGGCGCATTTGTTTAAACATTTCTGTGGAATTTTGATGGTATCCTTTCCTTCCCCTTGATCTGGGACATCAAAACACTTCCGCTCGTGCAAAAAAATTCTCGGAAATTGATTGATCTTAATAGTTGTTTCTGGTAGCCGAAATGTAGGCCAAGATGAATTTTATTTATTTTTCGTTTTCGGATGTGGTTTTAAATGTCCTTTTTATTATGAGAAAATTGTTTATAGTTATGTGAACTTTAATGAAGCTTTTTATACGATGTAATAAAAATTGGACAAAATGTTTTTAATCCATGAAATCTGAGTTAATATATAAATTGTATTTTTTAATTCATTTTACTTTTATCGTTTCACGTCCGCTAAATAACGTTGCCCATTGTTGAAAAATTTTGTATAAATATGTATATATTAGTGTAAAACGTCTATAATACACTTAGGTACTGGGTAAAGTATTTCAAAATTAAAAATTTAAAAAAACTGGGAAATATTATGATAAAAGTAATAATGAAAATGTGTAGCATGATTCCATGAAAAAAAAAAAAAATGCTTTACATTTTTTATGGTGAATTTTTATCTTAACTTTCTATTACATTAATAGAAAACCATTTTGTGAGATAGCTTATATGCTATGCCTATAAACTGTAAGTTTTACTGTTTTTTTAATACTATAATAGGGCATGTAATTGAGAGAATTTTTGATAATAGTCTTCAAGTTTAGTGTGTCTTCTTGATTGATCCGGGCAAAATATCTTGTTCTTAATTTTCAAATGAGATTTGATTTATTTACTATAGTCAGACTTTCGGACACTTTTTTCGATTTATACTTTTCACGTTGAGCAAATACTTCAACAAATATTTATATCGAACTGTTACTTAAAAATAAAATAAATAAAAAAATAAGAGCGAAATTTTTCTCTTAGGCAGAATATTTCCAAAACCAAAAGTAGGCAGAATATTTCCAAAACCAAAAGTTCAGGATACCTGCCATCAATCTGTCACTTATGGATATCATGACAAAATTTATGAGCAAATTTTGCTGGAATATTTGGATTCTGGCATTATTTATTTTTTTTAGAAAGAAAAGGCAATGGACGCGCCCTACTTGGTGCAGCCTTATTTTTTTTTACAAGTGAAAGAGGCAGGACAGCATTCACGCGCGTTTGATGCATGTCACAGTTAATGTCTTGAATAAATGTCTTCAAAAAGGGAATAAATTCCTTTCCCAAATAAGAAACACATTCCAAGAGAATCGTGTCCAAAATCCCTTTTCGTGCTTTCTTGAGTGTGCCTGTTTGTTTTATTCTGGTCGGCTGATATCATGTTTGATTTTCAGAAAATCTCTTTCAAAATACGCTATTTCTTATTGTTTAGAGAATCACAATATATGATATATAATAAAAAACACAAAATTTAAAAACAAAGATTTGCGTATACCATTACGTAAATTTAATACATAAATTTTTGAATATATAGTAAATAACATTCGAAATTTTTTGTGCGACCTTTCATATATCTGCATTGTTTCATCTAAGGTGTTATTTCCATTACCTCTTTTGGTCAATTTAAAAATTAGTCTAAGTGATATTGTATGTTAGTTTAGTTTTACTACAATAAAATACTGTTTGAATTTATATTTTTTAACTGAGTACTTGATAACTGTAATGCTGTTTATAAAATTTTCAATAGTTGTGTGAAAATATTGATCATATAAAAAATATTTCAGTTTCAATTTGCACGATATAATTTTTAAGAAGCCTTACGTTTTACTGTGTAACTAGTAAGTGGAGATATTTATTACTAAAACCATCATTTTACGATTTGAGATATTTATTACTAAAACCATCATTTTACGATTTGAGATATTTATTATTGTATTTTTTAATTTAAAGGATGCCAATTTATCTCCTTTTGTTAGTGTCTTCCACCTTTATGAGATAATTTTTACTCTAAAAGAAATTTTTTTTTTAAGAATTAATGTTCTTTCCTATTACATTAAAATAACGTGTAAGTATATTATGTACTATTGATGTATCGATCACATATACTAATCCTGTCAAAAAGGAAGTTGATTTTTTTTTTTTTTAAATTATAGACAACTGACTTAAATTAAAGATGAAACATTTTCTTTATATCAATCTGTCTAGATTTCTGAAATAAAACTCAATTTAACTCTAGTGCCAGAAATTAACTTTTTATGTAATTAGAACTGTCTATGTATTGTTAAATTCTATAAATAGAAAAGAAAATTCTGTACAAACCATCACTTTTTTTTATTCGTGCCTGATCTGTCCATAAATGGGATTCCGGTTGTTCATGTAGCGAACATTAATTTCATGGATCAATTCATAAAAGTTTCTATTGGCAGTGCTTCTGGAACTGTTCACCTGTGTTTGCTTAGGGCAGGTAACACAAGTTCCAGCTGTCTTGTCAAGAAACAAAACTTTTAATTTTGACCCATAGTGTCTACTCTGCCGGTTGCACGTTTCACTGTCTGTGTTCTTAAGTCAAGGTTATATTTTTACTTTTTGGAACTATCATTTTCTACGGACCTCTAATTTAAAAAGAAATGAATTTTTATAAGCAATGTTTAGGATGTGATCAACGTCGTAAGTTTTTTCTTCTAATTTCTTGAATTCAGTTTTCTTAGTTTAGATAGTTCTCTAGATAATATGGTATTGTAATGCAACATATTTTTAATAGAACAAATTATCAAATAATAATAAATAACATTTCATAAATATTCGTAGTATGTTCATATATTTATATATTTTCTAATTAATTACTACAATAACAAATGTGGTTTAGAAATTGTAGAAGTATATTTTCCTTGTCAAACAAAAGTTAATGTATATCTATACACACAATATTTAATTATAACTCTTAAATAATATTTTTATTACGAAACCTTATTGTTAAGAAAACATTGTCTCCCATTATTTAGAATTTACTTTCATCTACATTTACTAAACAGTAATTGTTATTTTTACCAATTTAAATGGGAAAAAAGCCGCACAATACTTAATGTCTTTTATTTTTTCCATTACACTTCTAAAAACAATTTGAAATTTCTTGAAATTTGTCTTTCAAGTGACCGAGAACAAGAATAAATAAAAGTTTTCTTTGACGCAGAACATTAACTTCCGTATTCGCGGCACGTACTCTGCATAAATAAAATGCAAAAGTTGTATAAATAAAATGTGCGCATTTTCAGATAAATCTATTATTTTGTCTTTTTTTGTGTATATTTCATTCATGTTTTATTTCACGAAGAAGTCTGTTTTGATAATAATGAAATTCATCCACATTATAAGATCAAAAGGCCTTTATTGACCACTGTTGATTTAATTTCTATAAAAATATGATATATATATATTTTTTAATTCTCTGAAATCGAATATATTGGGCAGCATGCATCAAACACATTATTTTATTAGTAACTGTTATGTTGTTTAGCTTTTTATTATTATTATTCCTTTTATTTTTCATAGATATAATATATGCTGTAAAATTGAACCAAAGACCCTTCTATATAGGCTGGTTACTATAAATCTGTAACTCGGATAGTGAAAGAACAATAAAATTGCTTTTTTTAATATCTCACTCCCCTTCACATTAAAAAATTTTCTCCGTATTTAGGACTGTTTTTCCTCCTTTAAAAATAATTTTTAATATAGTTTAATGAATGAATAGGAAAGTTTAAGGAATGAATTTATTCCCATTTAACAAAAGGGAAAATAAAAACATTAACTATTTCAAGAATCATAATGTAACGGATGGTGATCATGTTAATTAAAGCCCCATGTTAATTAAATTAAGGGGGGATGCTTTCTATTTATCGCTGGGTAATATTGCCTTCAGTTATACATTTTTTTAAAAAGTTGTTTTAATTCTGATCATTAAAATATATTTATTCAAAATTTAATATTTAATCAAATAGATAGTGGAGAATAACCATACAAATTAATATTAGATAATTTTTTGCATACCCACGTTTTACCGTAGGACGTCCGTTAATTTTTCAAGAATCATTTTTCTCCTATCATGTTAAAAGCGCGCATGCTCATGGGAAATTATGTTTCCTATGAGCATGCTGCTGGGACAAAAATTTATTTTAACTGATCATTAAACTACGGTTAACTCAAACGAAATATTTAATCAATAAATTGATAGCGAAAATCCATACAAATTTTTTATAAATTTCTTGTACACCTATCGTATTATCAATTTTTCGAAATTATTTTTCTTCGTCTCATCTTTAATCTATATTTTCGTGAAATGTTTTAAAAAGGTTAATTTTAAAAATAAAGTCGGATGTTATCTCTAAATATGGCTGTTATTTCACTTGATGGTTTAATTAGGTGTGATGTAATCACCAATATATTTTCTTTCTGCATTAAATTTAATAATTTTTTATTTCATATTTTAATGATTGTTTTTCTTTTATAGGTACATCGGTAGACTTATCGTCAAGTCTGTTGGACATGTTTGATACCATCGTAGCAAAAAATACACAGGAGAATGAACCGGCCGCCGATCGCTCCACTTCTCATCCAGCTTCTGATTTGGGGTCCGCCGCACCCCCGTGCGATCCGGGGGAAAGGGAATGAGCCCAAGCGACTCCCACCCCTCGCCGTACCCTTTACGGGACACCGGCACAATAGGTCCTACAACAAGAGGGGCTACTCCGAGAGTGCATTTCAGGTAAATTGGGTGAATTTTTAACGGAAAATATAACAGTCTTGTGTAATAATTTTTGTTAATTCATCAAAAATGATGGAAAGATAGAAACAAACGACGATATTATCGAATTGTATTTCCGAATTCTTTTGAAACGATGTTCGTAACAATGATTATAAAAATCATCCACCCGTACAAAAAGTTCCACTATTACAAATAGCTTCACGAAATTGGGTTATTATGGATCGTAAAAGTTGTTTTCTATTTACAAAACTTATACGTGATGTGTCGTCATTGTTTCCACATAGTCGTTAAATACTAAATGGATTATTTTGGATTGATTCAAAATATTGTATTAAATCATAGTAAAGTTATGTTTTTTGTTAAACCATCCAGTTTTTATTAAATTTTTTTGGCAATTCTTTAAAAAATGGACAAACCAAGTAAATGTATTTATCTCCTCAATAGTTATTGATTGATATTGCATTTAAAAATAAGAAACAAATGCTTTTATAAATATTTAAATAATGTTTATAATGTTGTTGTATTATGTTGTTAAATAATGTGTTTAATGTTATATATTTAAATATTTTTGTTGAAAGAACCTATTAATATCTCTTTCCAGCCAAATACATATTCTATACATCTGTTACATCCATTCCCAATAATCTTCCGATATTCTTGAATTTTGGAAATTGTTAACTAATAATGCAAAGCTAAACAAAATATTGAGTTGTATTATAAATATACAAACTATTTATTCATCATGTGTATGCGCTGTATTAAAAAAATGTCATGTCTTTAAATATTTGCAGGAAAAAAAACGTCCACTGAGTAGCAGCTCTGTGTCCTCATCATCAAGTTCCTCATCTTCATCATTACCTCGTAACTGCCTGGATGTCAAAAAGTCCTACTTGGCAAGCATTGAGTCCCTCGACGATGACGACGACGATGATGATAACAACCGCACTGGGTCCAATCGTGATGGGTCCATGGGTGGAAACTCTGGAGCGACCACCTCGGGTCCAGTTGCGGGCAAGCCCAGATGGTGCGATCCTAATCTCAGTCACACAGATAGGGTCGTGTTGGAAATTGTGGATACGGAGAAGACTTACGTTCGTGATTTAAATGAGATTATAGAGGTTTGTAAACATTTAAAATTTTCTTTGTTTTTTCCCCTCTCTGTCTCTTGAGAAAGTAATGGTGATATATAAAATGTTTGAATGTAAATTGCCTTTTCATGAATAATCAATTACCAAAATCGCACCTAGCCATTTTTATAGTTTTCCCGTAAAATATACTGATTTCTTAGCTTTCGGGATGTTGAACTATTTTTTTATATAGTTTGTCTCGCTTATTAAAAATTAAACTTTCAAAATGTGGGTCGAACGGGATTGCTTGACTAATGAGGGTTCAGAGTCTACAAGATTAATAAGTATTTTTCTCTGAAAGTTTTTTTTATTTATTTATTTCCAATGGCAAGAGAAAATGGCAAACTCTTACAGGATCAAAACAACGTAAAACACACACGAGTAAAAAGAGAACAATAAGAGAAAAAGTCAGTCTCATCAGAAAAGTTCTAGTACTTCAATATCTTTTCAGCTCATAGTCCTCACGCAAGGCCGGACATCCTGCAATGTAATATCTGTCCATGATCCTTTTCTACAGAGCGGGCAATTTTGGGCTATCAAAAATGCCAATGGGGTGCAGATGGCTCACCAAACAGTCATAGATAGCCCACCGTCAAGTCTCAATATTGTAGCTGGCAAGGGAATATTGAATCACAACTTTCTTAGATTGGGGCAGGTCAGATCACTCTTGGAGCGTTGCTGCATGCTGATAGTAGATATTTTAGCCGCCTAGGACGTTACCATTAGGAGATAGATCTACTATAATTTGATAGATTTTTGTGCAATTTAAATTTGATAGAGGTATTATAATGTCTTTATGCGATTTTTCGTTTAGAAGTGAAAGGATGATAAATAAGGAGGAACAACAATGAAATGTCATAGATGAATGTTTTTAAAAATTGCAAAATAAGCTGGAATAGATGTCGAATTGAGGTTTTACAAACAGGAATCATGTAATTGATTAAATAAATGAGCCGTTAAGGCTAAATAAAATAAAAAAAATCACACAATAATAAAAATATAATTAAGTAAAATAAAAATCTAATCAATTCTAATGTTTATTTGTTAAAAATAATCTAATTAATCGAAAGTAATTTTTATTCGTAATAAAAAGCTAAAATATTTTTTAATACCTATATTACATAAGGTGTATTGCTTTTTGGGTCATTTACAGTCTACCGACCAATTAAATTCAAGGCAGTTATCTTTCAATCTGAACTGTTATGGCGCCTTGTTGATACTTCTTGAACCAAGCCTGTGTCACCACAACTCAACCAACCTACGCTTAAAAAAAAAAGAAAAGGTTGGAAGAAAAAGAAAAAAAAACGAAATACCGCTTTTCGTTTTCAATACACATCCGTCTTATAAGCGAAAATATTCCATTTTCCTTCACCTCTTACTTAACATACATACGTATAAATTTTTCTCTTGTTTGATTTCGAGATTTGTTTGTTCCGTATCCTTTCCACTTCTTCCCCTCTCTGTATATGTATGTCATTTAAATGAGGTGAAGGCCTTCTCTTTCGCACTCTTGATTTTTCCTTATTTTGTAATTTTTTTCCAACGTGAATTTTAATTCCATTTCATAAATTTTATTTGTAAGACCTGGATGAGAAGAATATTTATGTTTAAGCAATTGCGAACTTGTGCTGGACTTGTTTCAACATCTCCAGAGCTAATTTTCATGTATGACGTACTTGCCTTATTGTGAATTCATTTCGTTGTTTTCAAGGTCATTTTACTATCCTCAGGGTCTTTGTGTCTAGCATTTAATCTCGGCTTATTTTGTAATAAAAATAGCAGAAAATGTCATAAGTTATTATGAAACAAATGTCTAATTAATAAGTAGAACACATCATATTATCTCCGAGTTTAAATGTATATAATTTGTTTTAAAGGAAAACATTTGTTCTTTTTTCATTGTAAAACGTATTGAATAGCAAGACTTTTTTTTCTATTGCTGTCCTATAAGTCAGTATTCTTAAGAAATGCAGCTTTTTTTTATTATTTAAGATGTGTACTTTTAAACTTGTGTGTTAATACATTACAAAAAGTTAAATCATATACAACCCATAAGAACAAATTTAAAAAAATTATGTTGTCTAAACTATGCGGTCATTTTATGCGCAATTTATGTAATATGGGTTTAAAGAATACGTACGTAGTGCTTATTTCAAAAATAAATATATGATTAAAAGGAAAAGGCTGGTTTACTGAATCAGAGTAATTGGAAATTTTAAGAACATACTGATGCATTAATAATTATAATTTTATTATAAGAGCATAGCTGAAAAAATATTTATTAAAAGAAGAATACATGCTAGTGTGTAACTTCCAATCGGATATTAACACATTGATGACAGTATGCAGTAGAAAGTATGTAGCCTGAATTTCCGCATATTGTTAGTAAATATTTAATAAAAAAAATTAATAACGAGATATTCATACATAATCTTCATTTGTTATATAATTCTTGTCTTCTCATTAATGAAAGGTTAATTTTATAAAATTTAGCTATAAAAACGAATTAGCTCTAAAGGTTTCTTGTCTTTTTTCTTTTCTTTACAAGTTGAAGTGCACACACATTCATCACATGATTGTTGTTAATAAAAAGTCTTTATTTTCTTCATGTTTTATTTATTGCAATTCTAATTTATTATACAATATTGCATGCCAATATATTACGGAAAAATATTCACCACTTTTTTTAAGCAGTAATTTTTGCTTTACAATATAGCAAAATTTCTAAGTTACAGGTGTGGAATAATTGCTAGTTTGAAAAAATATTTAACAAAATAAATTAATAGTTTAAAAAAACTAAAAAATACGCTTTTAGAGTTAATCCATCTAAAAAGTAAAAAATAATTGTTAACATAAGAATAAAATGACTGACGAGAAAATGAATGTCACTATTCTAAAATCGTGGGGTGCTCGATATCAGTCGTTATAATTTCTCACTAGTTTCATTCCGAAATGCAGAGTTAGTTTAAAAATGTCATACAAAGCACCCCACGCTTTTAGAACAGTGACATTCATTTTCTCGTCAGTCATTTTATTCTTATGTTAACAATTATTTTTACTTTTAGATGGATTAACTCTAAAAGCGTATTTTTTAGTTTTTTTAAACTATTAATTTATTTTTTATTAGTCTGATTAACTCTAAAAGCATATTTTTTTTAGTTTTTTAAAGTATAATTGTTTTTACTTTGTTTTCCACTTGGCCGGTTATCCGCTAAGTTTACCTACTTTTTACCCACCGAAATTTTCGGCCAATAGGAAGAGCGCAATTCGACATGATCGCACTCCTATGCCTTTGAGATCCGCCTCTTTTTAGCCACCGAAATTTTCGGCCAATAGGAAGAGCGCAATTCGATCACGGATCAGTTGACTGACTCGCCAGTAGATGGCGCCATGAGTCCCAAAATCGAGCCCAAAAAGTGAGTTACATACAAACATACATACAAACATACAGGTGAAGCTAATAAAAGCGTATTAAAAAGAAATAAATATTGTTTACGCAATGTGATTAATATATTCTTTTAATAGTTGGCATCTCTGCCAGTGACGTGAATTTCCGCCATACGTCGCCCACAATTGAAAAATAAAAGACGGGAATTCACCTATCACCCCTTCAAAGATTAATTTCATATTAAATTTTGAAATTCTTTCTTTACTATGCCTTTCCGAGTTTTGCTGTCTCTTTATTTTAATCGAAAAATAACACATTGTCTTATTAGTAAATAATAATGTTTGTTCCGTATATGGTTTTATATATAAAATTGTCATTGAATTGTATAGAATTGAGAGTTTTCATCTTTAAATTATAAGCTAAACCAGAGGTTTCTTATACCTTTCGTGACTTTATAGTCCGTTATATGCCAGATCCTCCTCGTGCAAAACCAATTAGTGTTTTTCAAGTATCCAGCTTTTCGTGAGTGAAAACCATCTGCCTGTTAATTGGCTTTACTAAAGAAGAGGAGAAAAAAAAGTCTTCGTGATATTTTTTTCACCATCACCTTAAAGTATTTAGTAGCACTGTTTTTATTTACTAAGATGGCATAATACACTTCGAAAACCGTGAGTGAAGCAGAAAGGCTGCAGTTTGTTTTTAAAGAGTTAATTGAACAAGCAATTACTGTTTTGTGATTAAGGATGAACATTATTGGTTAGAAGAATGCTGTTTGATTAAAAAAAAAAAAAAAAAAGAAAGAAAAAAAATGTGCGTGGTCATGAGAAAATGTGTTTTCATCGATAATCAAATTCCCAGGTTTTCGAAATCACGTGGAGCAATACATTTTTATGACCACTATATACCGAGTCGTAAATTCGAAACTGTTTGAGAAGACAGAAAACTATTGCTTTACCTTTGCTATAGTTCTTCGGTAATGTTAAATAGATTTTGTGTGTGTGTTGAAATCTGAAGTCTAATCACTAATGTAATAATTGATATTAATTTTTCCAAGACCGTTTTGTAAATGTCGTATTTTTCTGCCTTCATGAAATCATGCATGCTTTTATTAGCAAGTACTATGCAAATTATAAGTGGCATTTTGATAATCTTTATTTTAAATAAGTTCCTTGGACAAAATCATACTTCTCACTCAATATTCTTTACTATTTAACATCTTGATGAATGTTGTATAAAATAGACATAAAGCTTCGTAATGGTTTTTCTTTTGTAAATTAAACAAAGTATAAAAATCAAAATTCTTATTTCTCACTTTATTGACATCAGAACTTGTAAATAGTATTCTTGATCTATTGAAAGATTTTACAGGACAATAAATTATAACATTACATGTTTAGTGAAATCTACAATGATTTCTTGTTATTGCTATTTATTTTTAAACTAACTGGTTTCAGTTTTTAATATGGGTTAAAATATCATTTATTACTTTTCCTTGGATAAAACAAGGTTTACTGGCATTTAACATGCTATATCCGTCAGTTTGCAGTTGGTTCAACTGCAGAATTCCGATGTGTTCTGTTTTTAGTATCTTTATTTTATTTCATTATATTTATTTTTAATTCCTAAAACCGTTGAGTTTTTTAGGTCGTTCAAATTATCAAAATTCCTTAAAAAGGAGAAAAGTTATTCTCCAACATATGCGGGTGCGTGTTGTTAGCCAACAACAATGCGTTCACTTTTGACTCCGTGCTGATCTTTGATCTCCCATAAGCTGTTTATCTTTCTCCTCATTTCTCATTGATGTTACTCAACAAAGCAATAAGAATTCCTATAATAGATATGCAGGTGCAAAATAACCAGACCAGATCCTGAGCTTTTAACTTCTTCTCTTTTTCGTATCGGTTCTCTCTCTCTCTCTCTCTCTCCCTTTCTCCCTCTCTCTTCCCAAATAATCGTGATCTGCCCACGTACATATTAACACCTACAGCATTTTGAGATACTGTTTTATAAGCGAATGTAGAGGGGGGTTTCTTTTTTGATTTCACCTGCCTGAGTTGTTTAAAATTCATGTCATGTAACTTGGGTTGAAGGAGACAGGCGCATAAGTATTTCTTGCCCCAGGAATTCGTCTCTGTAATTAGTGGATGACCGCTTACAGAAAAGGAAAAGGGGTTTTCTGATCTGGTTTTTACTAGTTTTGAATAACCTACTGTCAGTTGTAAGATTGTTCAAAGATTTTATAGCTTTTATACTAAATAAGGCATCACTTTTTATTGTTGAAATGTTAGTTGCATATATGCAACATGAGTATGTTTGCGAGAGAAAGAGTTGTTGTCTAAAGGTATGGGAAACAATTTTTGTCAGAATTTTCAAAATGAACATAATTTGATTAATCAGTCTGGCTGGTCTCCAATCTAAAAATCAGTCTGGCTTTTAAGTGAACATAATTTAATTAATCAGTCTGGCATAATTATATTTTCTTTATTAAATAGTTGTTTTTTTTTTATTGATTCATGAATAATCCGTTTTATATAGATCCTAATACAAAAAGGCAATAGACATAACCATCAATTTTAAATTGATTTGAAGTAGAGAGAAAAAATAATAATACATAATAAAGGAATTTTTTTTATTATCGAATAAGAATATAACTACTGATTTAATAGCTGTCATAAATTTTCTGCACACTGATTCACATTTTTTAAGAAAACATTGCAAAGTAAATAAATCGAATCTTGTTACATATTTCGAATTCATTCAGGTTTTGCTATCAATAAATAAAAGATTTATTATGTCTTAGGGAGGGGAAAAGAAGAAGCAAAAAAACGGCAGTGTTGTTTTTTTCCCTCTGTTGCAAGCTTAGTGGTAGAAAAGTGATAAGGACAATTTATGTCTTTCTGGATGAAGCTGATTTCCGTAACTTAAAACTTAATATCGTTTTGGTTAATAAACTTCAGGCGCCAAAACTCTTGCCCATTTTTTTTTATATGTACTTTGACGCGCCTAGGTTTTTAAACTGGCGGGTGCATGGAAGTCGTTCCCCAATCACCATTATGGGCTGATGCCAAGATGTATTTTGACTGCTTTTTTTTACTCTCTCTTTTTTTAAATCCTCACTTCTTTGAGGTCAATGCCACCTATAATGTCTGCTGCAATGAAATGTTTTCAAAACAGAGCAACCCAAGTTTTTCGTTCTTCCTAGAATGTAAATCATAAACGTAGACTTTTTAAGTCGTTTAAATTATCCAAAACGTGAGTTTAACATTTCATGTAGCTGTTTGTACATTTAATTTATCGGTAGTAATTATTCTTTCTTGCGACATTATAATAAATCGTTTGAGTTATAAATATGGGGGAAAAAAAAAGGGATTTGATTATGTGTACACTTTTCTTTTGACATTTCTGAAATGCAAAATATGTTCGAAATTAATTTTATATAAAAACGAAATTTATATTTGCTTGAAGCAATATAAGAATGAATGTATACGAGTTTTTATACATTCATTCATTTCATAAATTCATGGGGGTCTAAGAAAACTTCTTAGATAAAGAAAATGTCAATATATATGCCAAATGCCCAATACTAAAATAAATTTAATTTAAATGCAATAATCTAAAGTTTTGAACATCTTACTGCTATAGTAAAAATTTTTTCACTCGATTATTTTACTAACAAGCAATTTAATTTAAAGTGGGGGGATATTGGTTTTTTATTAAACTTTAGTTTAAAATTGAATATTTGATTCTGATTGAGAGGTAATTGGTAATTGACATATTTCTTGCAATAATTTCGTTTATATTTATTCGATATAAATTTTTTTTTATGAAAAAAAATAATACACAAATATTTTGTTTGAAAAAATATCTTTTTCTATTATTATTTTGTTAAATTGCGATTAAAAACGTCTTAAGTAAATTCATTGTAAGAAGATATAAAGTTTAATTTAAAGGAATTGGAAAATATTTCTTTTTAATGTTAAATAAAACTGTTTTACCTTCTGAAAATATATGTTTTCAATTTATAAATTTTAAGTTAATTTTCTTATTTTTGTTTTTTGCAGGGCTATATGAAGCACATTAGTAATTGTGAAGAAGCAAAAGTTAGTCACAAATATTTAAAAGACTTATTTAGCAACATAGATGATATATATACTTTTAATAGGTAAATAATTTTCTTTCATAATTAAAAATATAATTCATTTCTTTTATTGTTTAATTTTAATTGTGGTGATTATAAAAATTGCATAGTTAATTTTTGTTAAAAGAATTTTGAATTTATGTTAAAAAATTGTTTGTAAAAATTAATAAAAAATTTCTGTGTATTGCTAGAGAAGTTTTAAATGCATGTAACAATATACTATTTAAATGTATTATTTTACATACAAAATTTCCTGTTCAAAATAAGATTTATCTTGATTATGATGTTTATTTATTAGATTATTTGTTGATGAATTGGAAGCATGTGGGCTGGATCCCGTTTCTGTAGCTAAATGTTTTGTAAAAAATAGCAATGGTTTTGAGGTTTATACACAATATTGCACAAACTATCCAAGGTAATTCTTATTTTATTTTTTCTACTTATATAAAATTTGAAAACTAAATTTATCCTAGTATCGAACAAGTCTTGATTCTCTAAAATATTTAAAAATTCTTGTATTTTATTTATAAAGGCTTTTTAATGAACTTCTAAAAATGGTTTTGAATTTTTTACTGATATTTTTGTTCTTAAGATGTTTAATGACACATATTAAATATATAACTTTAAATTATCTTTTGATACCTCTTATTATTGCAACCACTCAATAAATCGTCAAATGCTTAGTAATGAAACTACAATAGTATATAAATGAAACTGTGTGTCTACGATGTTTGGTTGTCTTCTTGAAAACTTGGTAGTGTTGACGGCATTGAAATGATTCAAGAGGAGCATAATAATAAGAAGAGCATTCTTTTTTTTAAATATTCACTTAAGTTTATCTTAAATCATATTTCTCTAAAATAATTATTTTAATACTTAATATCTAGAAAAATATGTATGATAATAAATTTCTATTATCAATTTTGCTAATTTGTGATTATTTTGGGTGTTTTTTTTTAAATATGTATATATTTTTTTTTACAGAACAGTTTCTGTGTTAACAGAGCTTATGGGCAATAGTGAAACTGCTGAAATATTCAAGGTATAAAATATTTAGTTAAAAAGTACAAATGTATGTAGAAAATATATAGATTATTAAATTGGTGTGATAGTGTTATATAATTTAACTTTTTTAATTTTAGGAACGGCAAATGGCTCTACAACACAGTCTCCCTCTGGGTTCTTACCTTCTGAAACCTGTTCAAAGGATTCTGAAATATCATTTACTTTTACAGGTACTTTTTCTATTGGTATAAAACATAATAATGAATGTAAAAGTTTGTAATGCATTTCTCTATTTTAAATATTTACTCTTTTATCTTATTTAGTCTATTTTTTCTAAAATTGAAAAAAAAACTTTTAAAACAGTTAAAGATGAGAAGTATTGTTTTATCTAATATAAAATGATGTAAAACTTCACAATGTATTTTTGTCTTTATATTTCAAAATTTGTATTGAATTGTACTTAAGATTGATTCATGTTAGTAGAAATGTTTTTAAAACACTTTTAGAATAGCCCTTCATGTATAAATGACATGGTATGATGAAAGAAATGTATATTATAAATTGTAAAGATTGTATGGCTTTATTTCTTAATAAAAAGTGCTTAAAATATTGGAAGTATAATCGAAGGGCTATTGTACTTTTTTTTTCCTTTATTACTAATTCTTAATAATAGTGATAGGAATAAATGTTTTTATTTGATACTCACAATATTACTAATATACATTACAATATAAAATTGGAAATATTGTTTTAGAATATGGTTAAACATGCAAATAAAGAAAGTGATGGTTACTGTGATGTAAAGACTGCCTTATCTGTAATGACGGGTATAGCTTATCATATTAATGATATGAAGAGGAAGCATGAACATGCTGTTCGTGTTCAAGAAATCCAAAGTTTACTCTATGGATGGGAGGCAAGTAATTTTGATTTTTTTTTTTAAATTATTCACTTAAACTTATTATTTTTATCTTCAAAAATATTAGAAAATAACTTTATAAATGTATGACTTTTTCTTTTAAAGTTAACCAAATTTCTGATATTCAAATTTTTTCTGAAATTTAGGAATTAAAAATGTAACTGTCTCTGATCTTTTATATAATTATCATTACTTAAATGTGTATAGCATTCATTTATAAAAAAAGAAAGTTCTTTATTTGATTGAACTGAACTGTTTCGATTATTATATTTATTCTAAGAGATAATTAACCCAGTTGTTGTTGTTGTTATCGTGTCCATGGATTTAAAATATAAATATCAAAGTCACAATCCATGGAGAAAGGTTGCCAGGGCCTCGGAAGGTTGGACTTCTACCTGTTGTTCCTCTGGAGGTATAATTAACCCAGTAAAAGCATTTTACAAATTATATTTGTAGAATTATGTTATTTGAAATTTTGTTTTGTTTGTTTTTATTAGAAAATGTTTTATGCTTTTATTACTTAGGTTTATTAGTTATGTTATTATTAGATTTGTTTGATTAATTTTAATATCTTTTTAGGGACAAGATTTAACAACATATGGAGAATTGGTGGCTGAAGGAGCTTTTAGAATGTACAAAGCTAAAGCTTTAAGGCATCTATTTTTGTTTGACAAAATGATTCTTATTGCAAAGAAGAAAGAGGAAGGCATACTCAGTTACAAAACTCATATCATGGTACTTATTCTATCTTTTATCTAATTCTTAATGCATTTATTGAATATTTATTTTTTATAGAAAATTTTGACTCATTTTAATTTTAATATTTTAGTGCTCAAATCTCATGCTTATTGAGAGTATTCAGGGTGAACCACTCTGTTTTCATGTTATACCATTTGATAATCCACGTTTTCAATATACATTCCAAGTAAGTATTTAGTTTCATATTTTAATGTCATCATTATTAAAATAGTTTCTGTTCGCATATTAATAGGTTCTTTCTTCTTCAGGCACGCAATATTGAGCAAAAACGTGAATGGTGTCTACAGTTGAAAAGAGTTATTTTGGAAAATTATAATGCTGTTATACCATCCCATGCTCGCCAACTTGTGATGGAATTAGGTCAGAGTAAGCAAGGAGGTAAAGTGATTTAGTTTTCTTTACTTACTTTTCTGAAACATATAAGAATTGTCCAATAATCTTTTAAAAATGAGCTATTTTTATTTGTACAAATACAATTTTTAATTTAACATTAGAAGGGGTTACTGTGTTGTTTTCTAAGCATCAAATATCTTAATATATTCGTTTAACTGTTTTAAAAAAATAAAGATTTATAGATTATTGTAATTGAATAATAAATCAGCATTCTTATTGTGTTTTAGACTCTGCATTAGAAAAGAGCCATACAAAGCGGCAACTGTCTGCACCTGAATATTTAGAAAAACGTAAACAGGAGAGGAGAAAATCGGAACTAAACCTAAATCGTACCTTGAAGCTAAAGAAAGGTATGCCTTTTATTTTGATAATAATTAAAGAATAAGCTTCTAAGACTATATTTAATGTTATGAATAGAATAAATTGAAAGGAAATTTACTAATTTTATTTTCTTTCTTTTTCAGTTTTAAAGAAGGTAAGACATGTTTTGACTCAATGTGGTAAAGTATATTAAAAATTTAACTCATTAATTTTATTTTTACTTTATATATGTGAATACATTGAATTCTGTTAAATTTAATCTTATACATAAAATTTCCTAAATTTTGCTTACATTATCAAGTAAAGAAAAATATTTTAATTTCACTTTTGTAAATTGTTGTGCTTACTTTATTTTTGTAGTATACAATTTTTTATATTAATTTCTTTGAATTTTTTAAATTGTATCTAAATTACTTAGATATTGGTGATAGTAGTTAAATCAAATACATAGTTTTCCTTATGTCTAATTTTTTAAGTGTTAATAAATATGTTTTATCATTTTAATATTAATTTTCTTTGTTATATAATAGTAGTTGTCTATTTCTAAATTTTTGGTTTTTTATTTTATTTTCAGAGTGATAGTTCTTTAAATAAAAATGTAAGTATTATTGCATTTTGTACTTTTAAAGAAATTAATATTTAAGGAAAGAATTTGGTTTTTAATGCAGTTTATTTATTGTTATATAGTCTTTTATATAAGTCTTTAAATTATTCAATTTTTTTAACTGATAAAATGAAATATATTTAAATTGAGATAATTATATTTTAAAAAATATTAGTATATTAAGAACTTCAATATGTGAAAATTATACAAAGAATTGTAAATTATATTTGTAATTACACCATATGTTTCTTGTTTTAACTTCAAAGTGCCCAATTATTAAAATGAAATTATTGAGAATAATTTAATGTCATTCTGTATATTAATTACTTGGTGTTTTTTTTTTTTCCCTTTAGAATCATGCTAACAATAGGCACAAAAATAATGAAAATCATGAAAACTGGAAAAGTCATGACAAATCTACATGGACAAAAAGCCAGGTAGATAAATTTCTGTGGTGATATTTTTAAAAGATATGTTTTCATTTTGTTTTCACCAAAATCAATTATTCAGAATAAAAATATTTTTATTATACTGATTATCTTAACAATAATATTAATAACTTATTTTTTATTAATTAATTTTTAATTTCTTACATTAATTACGGAATTTTATCACTTGAAAATGTTATTCCAATAATATCATAATTTTGATATTGTGTATGATTCATCGTTTGTTTAAAAAAATGTTATATTCATGATTTATTGATTTTTGTAGGAAGATGTTTGTCTTAAAAAGAGATGGTTACTTGGCAATTTAGGAAATAAAGAAAATCTTTCTGATTGCTCATCAAGTGCAGCTTCCAGTGTTCCTTTCAGTAGAAGCTCCAGGGTAAGGCACAGCTTGCCTGAACCTTCCTTAAATCAGCGTACTGTGAGTAAAGAGCGCCGCTTTCGACCTTCCTGGCGCACTTGGAACAGTGTTCCAGAAGAAACAACCGACACAGAAAATGAAGAATTAGATTCTAAGCGTTATCCTGATTATTGTTCTCCATCGCTATCCTATCGTGATAGAACATATTCAGAAGCATCCGAGGAAGCATTTGATAATAATGGGGAATATGTTACATTCTTTTATGCTCATGCCTATGCTACAAGAGATATGCATAATGGTGAATTGGAATCTTTAAGAAATGGAATTGATATGGATAATACTTTCTCTGATATTGAAGATAAAGCAACTGAAAATAAATCACCACCTTCAAAGTTTGATAGTAAAAATACTTCAGAAACAACAAAAGATTATAAATCCGAAAGGCAAAAAGATCAGGATTCCGAAAGTGGCAGTTCAGTGAGTTCTTGGAAGCAGAGTTCTGCCATCCGACGAGTCCAATCATTTACTGGTATGGCAAAAGCCAGAGTAGCATCCTTACAGCATAACATTTCATTCAAATACCATTCCTCATCAAACAGTGAGCCAAAGTCAAAATCTAAAAAGTCTTCTTATTTACCACCTAATGGAATATGCATGCTACCTCCTGACTTAAAGGAAACGAGTCCTACTACTCCTGCTGCTTGGCTGAAACAACAAGAGGAACATCTTGCAGAAAGTGGGAAGAAAAGTGGTTCCCTACCCCGGAGTTTTCAACTTGCATCGGAAAATGCAGCTGGAATATCAGAAATGAAACCTGCTGCTCTTAATGACAATGTATGCCGAATGAGATTACGTATGGATGGTCCAAGATCTCTGCATAGTGAACAACGTCCATTTACAATAGCATCAGACAAGCCATCTCATGCTGATTTTGGTGACGATTTAGACTATGTTGTGTTAGATTATTCACATTGTACCAGTTCAGAATATGGCTTTCCAAACCACATAGACGGCTACGAACAAGATACAACAACAGGATGCACAAACACTCCAGCTGTGAGCATGGAAAATGTTCATTCTATTCATCCTGAGCTTAAAATTTATCACCAATCAGCTTCAAAATATGCTACTTTGAAACATATATTTTCGCACATGGGTTCTAAAATTGCAGGATTTAAAGCAAATTTAGTGAGTCCATCTTCACATGATTCCTCAAATCATGAACAACATTCAAGATCACATTCTGAACCATCAAAAAATGACTTCAAAAGATCAGAAAGCCACTCAAGTATTAAAAGTGAAAATGAACTTAATTCTAAGCTCTTCCCTGTGAAAATTGCACATTCAGTAGCTAAAGCATACTCTTCTGTGATGAGACATAAAAAGAAACATGAATTAAAAATTTCAGACAAAAAATCAGCATTAAAAAAAGATAAAATTAGTATTGGAAGTTATAAATCTGAAAGCTCCCTTATAGGTGCTAGAATGGCCCAGCCTCTCGAGTCAGAATACAGTGTGCCAAAATTGATTCTTCCAGCCAAAACTTTCAAAGATCTCCGACCTGATAGCTTATTTTCCGAATCTTCCAATGCTACTTCATCAAGTGATGGAGACAAAAATGGTACAAATGATGGGTCTGAGTATACTAAAATTGATGCAGATGATACGGTTTCTGAAGCTAGTGACACATCTGCTGACAGTTACTATGAAAGGACATTCGATGCTATTGAGAATGCTTTGGCACATGATATATTTCGAGATTCTGCAATCTATAGTGATCCTGAAGATGCAGATTTTAGTGTGGAAAATCCTAATCTTATGATTGATTTGGAAGAAATGAATCCAGATAAACAGGTAAATAATGCAGTTTGCTATCAAAATGGGGATACAGATTGCTTATCACCTTCATCTCCAAAAATCATGTGTGCCCGGCGTGTTAACCAAGCAATACTGGACAGGTTGCGAATCCTTGAAGAGAATGTAAAATTTCAAAATGAAGAAGCTTCATCTATTGTAACTAAATCAAAAGCTCCAAATCAGAAACGGCTCGATTTAGATAAATGGGGAACTATAGTATTAAATAAAGATTTTGATGAGAGTGAAACTAGTTCGGAACATTCTGCATCTACTGTTAATACTGTTATGGAGTCTGGAAATAAAGCTTCAAAGGCCAACGGAAGTGTGAATTGTCGAAGTCCACCACGAGTGAAAGGGTGGGTGAAACATGTTGTTGAAAAATTACAAGGTGAAAATCAAGTTTGAAATATTTCAGATTTGACGAAATCTGCCAAGAATCCCCTGTGCCTTTGCATCTTCCGTTGGAGTGCCAAAAACTCAATGCATTTAAAAAGTGCAAAATGTCAATGTGATATAAATTTGTATATGAATTCCCTCATTCTAACTAGTTAAGTCATTATTTACAGGTCAGAGTGCAGCTGAAATATAAAATTGTATTTGGGTGTATGTATAAAAAAAAATTTATATTAAAAAACAATCTTGCTATTTAAACAACTAAAATTATAATGTTGTAGATCTGTTGCAGCTGGAGAACATTTTTATAAGTAATATTTAGGAATTTATGTGTAGCAAATAATGTTTAAAAGTTTCTATTTTGAACATTCTATTAAAAAAAAAAAGTTATAGCTAAAAAATATTTTAAAGAATAATATATAGAAAATATCAAGTTGTGTAATGTTTAAAAGTAAAGCTATATCATAAAAAAATGTTTTTCTACATTTTATCATATCAAATATGAGTTAAAAATGTCAATTATATTATTTCATAACAAATTATTTTATTTAATTAAAAAAGAATATTATTCAAAAACAAAAAATTTTTTAAAATAAATATATAAAGTTAGATTGAGGAAGATAGGAATTTTTTTAATTGAATTTTATTTATATGTATAAATGCCAATTTTTCCAATTGACAATCTATAATGCTTGAATTCTAAAACACAATTGCTCAACTCATAATATTTAAATGTTAATACTTTAGTAATGAATTTTGTAAATGTGTTATGTTTATAATTTTCATAAGTAGCTAAAAGTTTTTTGAAGTAATAAATTTTTAATTTACATACTATTTCTGCTTTTTAAAATTAAATTTTCATAGAAAATGATGCTATGCATTGGTTTACAAGTTTGCGAAGTTTGAAAATTGGCAGGATACATATAAATGATTAAAACTAGGTTATTGTATGTTAGATAATCTCTCAAACAAGTGTTTTAAATTAACTTTTTTTTTTTAGAGAATTTAAATGAATAGTGAAGTAAAGTAAATGTAAAATGTAGTTTTAAAGTATTTTATAACTTGTTGCTGCCAAACAAATTTTTATTCAATTAATAGTTTAAAGTTAGAAGCAATTAATAAAAGTTAAAAAAATTCTTTTTTTGGTAAATCTGTGATAATGTATTTTTTATTAAAGTAAACACTAAGATACTTATATATATTAATATAATAATTAATAGATTTACATTCCTTTTGGAGCAGTTATTTTATTAATTATACCTATATGCAGATCCATGAATTCTTCACTTATATCTAACTTGGTATAGTCTGATCGCCGATTGTGTGGGAAAATTGGCAAGCAGCCAAATCGGAAGGATTCAAAAATAGCTCTAGTCATAACGAAGGAAGTGTCATTTAAGAAACATTTCAATTGCAATAAAAATAATTTTAGTTTTTAATAATTGAAATGTTAGATGACACAATATTAAGAGAAAAACTAGATAGAAAAAAAATGTCCACACTATTTTCCTTTTTACTTTCAAAGCAGCTTTGTTTATCATATAGTTGATTAGCATCTCTAAGATATAATCGATTCATGTGTTTCTACTATTAAATTAAATGTTTACCATTCCATGCTATCTGTGGTCAGACTATTATCTCCGTAATGAGTATCCTGTTTACTTCAGCAATAAATTTACATAAGTAGATAGATTTCATATTTGAATTTTAAAAAAAAAAAATGCTTTCTGAGCTTTAAGTTCTACATCCTGTGACTTCAATGCTATTTTTACAAGATTAATAATTTAAATGTTCCACAAAAGCTTCCATATGTGATTTTTTTTTAAACTTTACAATTTTTTTATTTTTCTTAACTTGTATATTGATATTTTTATAAATAACTTTTAACTATGAAACATTGTTCATTAAAAGAAAATGTTGCAAGCTTTTTGTAATTTTGAATGTATTGTTAAGTGGTGCGATGGTTTTTGTATATGAGTAAAACATTCACTATTGGTTGCTTTATATTAAAATGAATGCATTAATTATTATTATATATAAAAATATTTTTCTATGTTAAAATAATTTAACAGAAGTATAATTCTTTTCTGCAATATAAAGTTTAAATTAAAATAATTAAAAGACTTTTTTCCATTTTCTTTGATGAATGTACAGAGTAATATCAAATTTTGAGGCATCTTTATATCCTAAAACATTTTTCTAGTCATAGCTTTTGTATCATATTTATATATTTTTAGGTTTTGTAGTTTAACAGATAAGTGTTTTAGAAGGAGTTTACCATCTGATTAACGGGAATATGTACATTTTACTAATGCTATTGTTATTCATTCTTCGTGTTATCAATGGTTGTCTGCGGAATTGAAATCATCCAATTTAAATTAATATTTTAATTAACATATTTTGGAAGTCATGGCAGCTTGTAATAAACATTGTTTGAAGTGTAATTTATTATGCAAAAATAACATACTTGCGTAATTATTTTTGGAATGTAGGTTACACTGAAATTCCTCCCCCTTAATGTAAATATATATCAATTTAATGTTTTAATAAATTAGGAAAAATTAAATTCAATAAGTTGTAATTTATTTATTAAAATGATCGTAGAAATAACAATACAAATATTTCTATAAAAAGTTTGTAAAATTAGAGTTAATTATTATTACTTTCAGAGTTTAACTACAAAATAATGGAAAATGTTTTATATTAGAAAAAAATTGCAATCATTTTTAAAAATTTTTATATGTAATTATATGCATAGTAATTTCTCTGTGTTTATGCATTTCAAAAATAACACCTCAATTTGGTAAAATCAGGAATTTTTTGTAATTTTAAAATTGAAGTGCTGAATGAGTCTTAGTAAACATAATCAGTAGCTTATTTTCTGCAGCTATCATTATACATAATTAATAACATCAAATTATTTTTAATGGACCATTTTTTTAATGCATTTACTTTTTCTAGAGTTTCATAAAAACATAATACTATGTATCAGCATAGTTGAATAGTGTGCCTCTATAAGAACATATCGAATATTGGATACTATTAGTCCATTTAGAATTGTTGCAACTTCTACTAGCCTTTAGAAGTTAAGTTTTACAGGAAAATGTTTCTTAGCTGAAGAGTTCCTATTGCTTCAGTAAAGAGCAAAATAAAAGATACAGCTGACAAAAACATTTTTAATGTAAAACTTCTTTTTGATGTTGCTATATTTTATAAGTAGACATAAAATAAGTGTTGACTTTAAGCATTTAAAAATCGTTGAAATAAACCATCCGTAAGACAATCGTGCATAAATGTAAATATGTATTTTCTTATAATTGTTTGTGATTTTTTTTACTATATTTATACTTGTACATGATTGTAAGTAGATATTGCTTAAAATGCAAATTTTAATTGCCGAGTGATAGTTGCACAAGAGTAATAATAAAGGCTTCATAGAAAATAAATTTGTTTTCTGTCTTTATTTTAATATTTCATTTGAAACATTACCAAATTCCATTCAATTTATTTGTGACATTACATTTGTACAATGTTTTTATTGACATATATTCTAAAATATTTTACATATTTAAATATTTCATACATAATATTCCGTTAAATTGAATATGATAAAAAAAAATTTCCTGTGAGTTTTTGCTATGTAAAAATGATGATCTCAAAAATAAAATTTAATAAATTTTAAATCCAAACTATTCCTATTTGAATTTCCTAAATAAAAAAGATGTGCTTTCAGACTTTAATGAAAAGGCAGAATATGAAACAGCTTCTGCCTTCATTCGGTTAGATCGTAAACACTGTCCAGTTCTACTGCCTATTGCAGTGGCGAACGCCTATAGTGTTAGTGTTAAAGATAGTTGCAGCCGTTACAAGATTACATGAAAGAAAATGTTTTTTTTTATTACTACAGAACATTCAAATCACACATTCCGGTTGTTGTGCAGTATGTTCTAATTCTAGAGCTACATCAAATATGCTCAAGATAGCTCATGTTTTGCACGTTTCATTATGTGTAACATGCATTTTGATGTCCTTTGCTATAGTTATCGTGTTTCCATGATCTAGGCATCTTGCACACTTCGAAGCTATTGGACATGTTGTAGTTTGGATGCCATGCTGTAGATTGATGATGTTTAAAGGATGGATTGGAAAAATACTTTCAATAATTTAAATTTGGGGATGAGTTATTTAAAATATAACTTATATTTAAATTTTTGGAGATATTGTGAAACTTCTACAGTTTATTAATGCATTACTTTTTCCAAATATAAATGTTTAAAAAACTGCGATAAGTAATGATAAAATTATGTGAAATTTTTTAGGCTTTTATTCTATAATAATATAGTGCTATGCTACTCTAAAAAAATAAGAGCTGATAGTCAGCTGAGATATTTATTAAAACGAGAGTGGTCGCAGCTGTGAAGGCTAAAATTTTTACATTGTTAAACAATTATGTAATGTAACAATTATATATCAGATATTATTCATTTTTTTGTACCATCACTATACAATATTTTTTTTTCTATCAACGTATTAATACAATTATGGCCTTTTCAGAATTAGTTTCTAAAATGTGAATTTAGACACAGCAGACGAATCTAACAATCTCCGAAATTCGGGGGAGGATTTAGGATAGAAGTTTGGAATATGATCTTAGCTGGATTCATACTAAGATCTAACAACTGGAGATTAAAAGTACCGACAACACACAAGTTTATTCCTTTGCATGATGCAATTACAAAAGATACAGGTGCAAAAACAAAGTTGCAAAGGTGGTAACAATGACAGTATAGTGAGCAAAGTAAATAAACATGCGAAATACATTTGCAAAGTGGTTATAAGTTTAACAACAGATGACCCCATGACAGTGGCTGAAATACAAGTTTTCGAACACAAAAGTGTGATGGAAGGTTTTTATTATTTATATTAAGATATTTAGAGATAAAATCAACGTGGCTATTAAGTTAAGAAAAATAATAATTAAATTAATTTAAGTAAAGTTATGTTAAAAACACTAAATTACAAAGTTCTAAATTTATAGAAAATAGATAGCCAGTTAATTAAACTAGAAGTGCCCATCATATCAAATAAAAATTAAAGCCAAAGAGAGCAGCTCAGATCTGCAGAAACTTAAGAGAGTCCGGTCACAAGGTAAGAATCACTCGATGATTGTGAGTAGATTCCCCTCATTTTTTAGCTCCGGGAAAGTCCCAGATGGTGTCATATATGGCATGAAGCCTTTTCTTAGAGCTCGCTACACCTGCATGGTAAATATATCTGTATATACGTATCAGTCTAATCTCACCATTGAGAATCTGAGGGCATTTAAAGTGAACAGACTTAGAAATTTTGAATATATAATCCATAACTGGATCGAGATAAAGATCTCTGTGGATTTGTTTTCTTCCAACAAACCCACAGTGCATTAACAATTCTGTCTATCTCCGTATTTTGAAAGGCTTGCAAATTTCTTTAAAATTCTGATTGAGGTGGCAGCCCAGATGGGACATCCGTATAAAAGAATCGGCAGAAGGATCGACTTGTAAAGCAAAAGCTTGTGTCTGATCGCTAACCGGCTCTTCCGAGCAATGAGACTTTCGAGCTTAACTCTAGCAGAAGTTGCTTTTGCAACTATTGTTGAAATACAGTAGAACCTCTGTAAGTCGAACTTCAAGGGAGACGCCAAATAATTCGAGTTATAGAGTTTTCGACTTACTCGGATTTTATAAGGACATATTCGACTTGTAGAGGTTTAGATTCTGTCTAAGAGAGGTAAACTTAGGTTGAGAGGTTGACTTAGAGAGGTAAAATAAATAAAAATTCAAGTTACAGAGGTAAAAAACATGTTTATTTGCAACTTGAAAGTTATATTATGTGCTACAATAAAAAAAAATCAAAATAATTCCGAAACAACCTTAAAATTAAAAATATTATGTATTAAAAAAGTTAGTTTTTTTTTTTCCTTTTTTTGCTTTAGACAATTCTTCTATCTTTTTCTATCTAAGCTATAAAAAGCAGAAAATTGTTTTTCTTCCGAGTTGCTAGTTTGCTCTATGAAATTCCGTAAAACATTGAATGCTCTTCTTGCCTCTTTGATGGAAACCCATGGAGCGCATGTTATATTATTGGAGTCTTCTATGTCATCTAAATCATTAGTTTCAGTTTTCTGAGCAACTGAATCTATAATTTGGTCATCAGATAATGCGCCAGCAGTAATAACTCCGTCATCGCACGTAACGAAATTCTCAAAACATATTTCTGTTTCAGATACCACTGTATCCCATTCTGCAGGAGGCTGGATAGAAATAACTTCTACTTCAGCTTCTTATGCTGATGACAATGGAAAACTACAGTGTACAAACAGTTTTTTTAGTAGTCGCAGTTATATTTCGCCAAGTTTTGTCAGCCATTCTCATGGCTTGCAATACATCTATAACAAAATTCTTTTCTTCTTCCATATTATCCAACATGTTCCTGACTACTTTCCGATATAATGACTTGAAGTTTTTAATGATGCCTTGATCCATAGGCTGTAATTTTGATGTGGTATTGGCAGGCAGATATTGGATTTTAACTGCTTTCATTTGAGGAATATCATGATGTGCCGTACAATTATCAAGGAATAATAGAATTTTTCTTTTTTCTTTAGACATTTTCTTCTCAATATTTATGAGCCAGTTCTTGAAAATTCCAGAAGTCGTCGATGCTTTTGTATTTGCTTCATATTTCAAAGGTAGCGATTTACATCTTGAAAAACAACGAGATTTCTTAGCTTTTCCGATGACTAATGGTGAGAGTTTTTCTGTGCCCGACATGTTTGCCGCGAGCAAAATAATGATACGCTCCTTGCTATGCTTCCCACTATGGCATCGATCATTTTTTAAAGTTATAGTCTTATCAGGAAGACATTTAAAAAACAGTCCCGTTTCGTCAGCATTGAAGATATTGTCAGGTTCATAACCATGTAACAAGCCTTGCAATTCGCTTTTCCATTTGTCACAGGTTTCAATGTTGACACTTGCACTTTCTCCACAAACTTTCTTGAAAACAAGTTCATGTCTTCTTTTGAACTTTTCTAGCCATCCGTTATTGGCCCTGAAATTAGCCAGTCCCAGTGATTTAGAGTACATTTCGGCTTTTTCTCGTAATAGTGGTCCACTGACACAGATGTTTTGGTTCCGACACTGCTTAAACCATTTAAGTAAACAGTCCTCCAAGCCGGAAAATTCTGCAATTCGTTGTCTTTTGCAGGACAAACTTTGACCGTTTTCAATTTTTTTCATGATATCCGTTTCATTTTTTATTATTGTTGACAGAGTACTCATTGGTAGGCCAAATTGTTCAGCAACGTCTTTCTTCTTTTGACAACTCTTCACAGCTTCAAGCACTTCAAACTTTTCAGCGAGAGTCAAAGTTTTCAGTTTACGTTTCACATGACTTTTTTGTTAACAGTATTATTCGTATACTGTTGTTAAAATAGATGTGTATTGCAATAAAACCAAACAACTTCTGACATTTTTGCAATCGACATCAAAAGATTTGCTTTGCTAGAGTTCAAATAAAATCAATAGCAATAATAAGAGTTATATAAGAATAAGAATTATATAAGAATAAGATTTATAATAAGAATAAGAATTATAATAAGAACAAGAATAAGAATTATAATAAGAATAAGAATTATAATAAAAAAAAAGAATTATAATAAGAATATTTCATAGAATTGGCTATTCTATTTACTGTAAACTCACACATTGTTTTCTAAGAAACAATGACGTGCATTCTCGGCAAATCCTTAAAGTCGGTAAAGTCTTTTTTATTCGAGCTAATTAATTTCAAACTAGTAATTAGTTTCAAATGATCGAGTTGTAAAATCAAACACTTCTAATGTTCGAGATACAGAGGTCCAATTTTTTTTTCGAGTTACGGAGGGAAAATATATACCAAAATGGCTTGTGGGGACTGATTAATTATTTCGATATATAGAGGATTGAAATTTCGAGTAATGGAGGTTTTGGGACTTGAAGGGAAGGGAACAAAATTTTTTTTTGAGTTTTGGAGGTTTTCGACTTAAAGAGGTTCTACTGTATAGGGATTAAAATTAAATTTTGTGTCTAGAACCACCCCTAGGTACTTACATTCAGCAATCCAGGGGATGGGATGGCCAAAAATGGGGACATTAAGAATAGAACCAATGTTCCATTTCCGTGTAAACAGGAAGCAAGCAACTTTTAGAAGCATGTACTTTGATTTTCCAGATGATTAACCAAGTAGTCATATTAACTACTGATAAGAACAACAATAAAATTTGATATTTTGTGTTTTTTTGTTTTGTGTGTCGCTGTGTCATCTGAGAACACGGCCAATTTACAGAAATTTGGCTTCGGAATATCGTTCATAGAGATTAAAAATAATCTTGGGCCGAGCAATAAACCCCGAGGGTTCTAGCCGCTCCTGATTGTATGAAAACTAGAAATGGTTTCGCCCACTCGCACTCGAAAATTACGTGTAGTGAGATACGAGTGAATAATTTTAATGAAATGTGCCGAAAATGTAAGTCGCATGAGCTTGACTATTAAGAAATATTGCTAAATTTTGTCAAAGGTTTTGGTTACGCCTAGAAATAATATTCCCATAGATTTTCGATTGATAAAGCCGTCATGGATCAACTCATTGACACGTAAGAGTTGGTGAGAAGTGCTCAGATGCTTCCTGAAACCAAATTGTTCAGAAATGATCATATCATTCTCTACGCAGTGTTGATCCAGGCGTTTAAGTATCAAATATTTTACTCACAATGCTAAGTAGTGAGATTGGACAGTAATTTTGAGCATACACTAAGTTACTATTAGGTTTTTGAAGAGGAATTACTACGGCAATTTTCGAATTCTGAGGGAAATGACATTTACTAATCACGAAGTTAATGATATAAGTAATTAACAAAATGTAACTATAAGGAAGAGATTTTAACATGCGATTACTAATACTATCTTCACCAGGAGCTTTGTTAGGCTTAATTTTCTTAATATATTGACAGATTTCCGCAGGGGCAAATTTTACAAACAGAATTAATATGTGGTTATTGTAGGAAGTCAGTGACTGCAATGTTAGTGCGTCGGAAGAATTCAGGATCTTAGACGTCGTGATTTGGTTCAAATTGTAGTTGAAGGCTATCAGCTAACAGTTCGACCTTCTTCTCTGGTGTATAAGCAGAAGTTCCGTCGGAGCGAATAAGTGATGGAATGTTTGTAAATGGTTTGTGTAAAAAAGAAATTCGTCTAAAAAAGTGTATTTGACTCAAGCGAAAGTGCCTCTATGGAGTGTTCCCATCGTTGCTACGAGAAATTCTTGCTCATTTGCCTGACAATTGCAACTGGCGGAAGTAATTATTCTTAGCAGTAGGATCTCTAGATCTCTGCCAGAATCTGAGCAATCTATTTCTTTCTTTAATTTCATTTTTAGTTTGTTGAGGAAACATGACCGGTGGAGGTTTGAACTTTAGTTTCAGTTTTATTATTAGTTTTTTTTTTGTTGTTGCATGATCCTGGGCATTTCGGACAATCTCTCCAATTTGCCGCATGTTCACCGCCGCAATTGACATAGATCAGAGGTTGGTCAGCAGGACCAACGCAGTTTTCGGCTTTGTGCGGCCCCGCACAACGGACACACATTGTTAGTAGCCTGCATGCTTCGGAGACGTGAAAATAGCCCTGGCAGTTCCAACACTGCCTAGGACCGGGGCGTCCTCGATATGCTTCTACAGAGACCTGGGTACCTAATAGCTCTGATACGTGATATATTTTAGAGGCCTGCTGGTTCTTTTTTTATCTGCGCATAGAAAAGCTGCATCGGTTCTTTCATTTTAAATTTGGATAGGCGTGAGGTTTTCCTATTCAAAATCCCTCCTCTGCTAATTCGCCCATGATATCCTGGATACTGGTGCTAGTAGGTAGCCCCCTGATGATCATTTTGATTGGGCCTATCTTCTTTTAGGGTCTAACTTTTATAGTCGAGCCCACTGTCGTCCATAAATTTGGTCAATTTCCTAAAGTAGTCAACTGTGTTTACTTGGATTTTCATGAAAAACACGGTATATTTACATTAGAGTAGAGGCACTTCCAACTTCAGAATGTTAAGGAGAGCCTTCCAGTCACTTTTGGGTTGGAAATATATGGGTGGTGGTTTTATGTCATACACTGCGGTGTTCTCAAGTTCTGGAATACTATTTACATTACCAATCGCAGCCAATGAGTTACGGAGGGTGACTGCCAGTTCAGTGGTTGCCTGCGGTTGTTTCCTGACGAGGTGTTTACCAAGGGTCTTAAATCCTTCTCCGTCGGCTGGTCTTTCTTCCCTCTCTGTTAGTTGTTAAATCTTGTGCGATGTGAATCGAGTTATCTAAAATTGGTAAAACTGAAACTGTTTCTATATATAGCAGTTCCTTTGGGCCGTGTTCTCTTTTACACTTCTCTTCAATTTCATGAACAGAATGTATTTGGAATATAGCTATTTCATATTCATATTTAATATTGTCAATTTGTTTGTAGAAGCCAGATATCTCAGCATGAAATTGTGAATCTGATTGGTCATCTATTTTTATTTTAGAGAATTTTGTTGCTATTTGGGGGAGTCGCTGTTTTAATGCTAATTTATTAATGCTTATTCAACAATGATAAGTTGTTAATTTTGTTTTCTTTCTTACTTTTTTTTTTCTATTTCCAAGTCTACATTCGTGTTTTTCCTTATCAAATTATTTCCATTATTGTGTTTTCCATTATTCTATCGTGTTTTCCATTATTGTTTTTCCATTATCCGTCAAAGTTCATAGCCGGGCTGTCAGACGGATTGTAGTACATTATAGGAAGTGGCGGAGGATCACCCTCCAAATTTTCCGCAGAAGATTGGCTCATTGTATACACTATACATTACTAAAATTAGTTTAGAAAATTGCAAAATAAGAATAATCAAGAATTTCAAGCAAAAAGTTAAAAAGTGCTGATTAAGAGGAGTGGAGGCGGCACATCTACACTCAACGAAATCTCAACCGAAAGAAAAACCTAGGTCTAGTTGGTATTACAGAATTAATTGTAAGCAACAGCAAGCTTTACCTCAAGTAACCGTAACCGTTTACTATTTTTGTACAAACATTTACAATTTTTTTTTTTTTTTATTCCCGCGTTTGTATTGAAGTTGTCAATTTTGTTGCTGTTTCACCTATAATTATAAATCTGCAAGTTAAGCCCTAATAAGTCAATTCATGTTCATTCAGTCAATATTTTGAGTCGAGAAATAAAATGTAAGTATCATTATCCGTGAAATATGTATTTGAACATGCTTTTCTGTTCGTAAAATCAAGGATTGTTGTATTTTTATTTGATGTAGAACTATTTTTCAAATATGCAAATATTAATGGTACGCTATTTTAAGTTTGATCTTGATGACAAATTGATTGTTTTATTTTATAAAATTAAGAAAAATTTATTTAAATAGAAATGACTAAAATGCTATAGATCTTGAATATATTTTATATATCCGAAAACTTCAAAGTTATAACGTGTGAAATATATTTTGTGTGTATTTTTGTTCATAACAAATCATTCTTGTTTAAGTTATTTATTATTAAATATATTTTTCCTAAATGTTTTATTAGGAAATAGTAAATGACAAAATGTCTTGTTTTATTTAAATTAACCTCTCATTTTTGAAATAAATAAATTTTAATTTTATTTAGTATTTTCATTTAATATTGAATTTTGAATTAAATATTATAGACTGACATTCACAAAACACGCCATTGATTTATAAGAGGTATAAAAATTTTGATAAATATGCAGTTACAAAATTTAATTGAAGCCGGTTTGACAAAAATGTTTTTCAATACTGAAAGTCAACAAAAGTAAATTCGAATGTTGTTTACTTTTTTTCAACTACCTGTACCATATATTTTGTTTTTTCGGCGGTGCCATGAATGTTTGTTGTGGTTCGGAATCCAGTGTAAACACTGTAGGTTCCGGTCTAACACGGTCGTAGAACGTTGTGGAGAGTGACAAATTAAAAATAGGGGAAAACGAACAGTTCCCATATAGTGATTAGAGGATTATAGTCCTTGTTGCTTCGCATCCCCATATACCCTTTCGATTCATGAAATTTTGTTTTTCATCTTAGTTTTAAGTTATAGCATACAGGTTTCAAGATGGAGTACTTAATAAAAGTATATTTCAGCTTGTATTTTCAAGTTGTTTAATGTTTTTGAAACTTTAATTATTTTATTATATGTGTAGTTTTTGTAAACAAAAGTAAATTTGTTTTCAAAAAAAAATTTTTTTTTTTTTTTACAATATTATTTGGTTTTAAATAATATTCAGAAATAACTGTTTTATAAGGAGTGTGCAATTCTTATTTTTTTCAATAATATATTGGAATCAATTAGTATGTTTATTTAGACTGAAATATTAAGAATGTAATGTATCCAGTTTCTCTTTAGCTTCTCCTTCTTATATCATTCCCATCTCAGAATTGCAGCAACATGTATTGTCAAATAAAAAAAATCTTTAGCTGTAACAGGCATATATATATATATTTTTGTTTTAGTTGTGTACCTGATTTTTTTTTTTTTTTTTTTTAATTGTACTTGGAATGATACAATTTTTTTCAAAAAATTATTTCTTTTTAGATAAATTTAAAATGAATGGTTTCAGCACTGAAGAAGATACAGCAGGTTGTCATGATCAAGTGTGTTGTCTTCTTGATGAAGATGTAAGGTGTAAGCAGCCTGCTGGTAATGCAAGTTACAATAAACGAATTCAGAAGACTGTCGCTCAAAAGAAATTAAAACTCAGCATTGATGGAAGTGTATGCAAAATTTTTTTCTAATTATTTTTAGTTAAATATTTTCTAATAACTCCGATTTAATTGTGGAAAATTTTTTAATTATTGTTTTTTTTCCCCTCTCTCTTTAAAGGCCAGACATACTTACATCTGTGAATACCATAAAGGAGTAATTCAAAGCATTAGAAACAAACGAAAAAGAAAAGAAAGTGAAGATGACAATGGCGTGAATGATCAAGACATGGATATTCCAGAAGTAAGAATTTCTTATTATTAAGATTTGTAAGGGTATAGTGTGTATTAATTTAAAGCATAAAATCTTAAACAATTTCATGTTTTTTTTCTCATATTTTGTATTAAGAGATCTACATTACCAATGTGAACTAGTAGTAGTTGAGACATCTAGGAGCACAGCAGTGGGGCTTCATCTTCTGTGTGATCAAAATTCAAGCTAATTAAAATATGTCTAGAAATTAAAAGTATTTTAATAAATGTTTAGGAATGAGGAACAAAAATAAAAGTTAATTTCAAACTTTCATAAGAAAAGAAGTAAAATTATAAAATAGTTCTGCAGAATCTTTTTAATATTATATTAGGGAGGGAATTCCTGAATTGTTGAGTTTTAAGATTTTCCAGATTGTTAAAGAATTTAAGATATGTTTTTAAGTTTTAATATTAATATCATGATGGAGTTCTTTATAACTCATTTACCATTTGGCATATATTTTCATATTTTGTTATGCACTAAGAATGTTAGTTTGTGTTTGCAGTGTAAGCATAAACCACACAATGTCATAATTGGTATGTCAATATATATGAGAATTTTATTATACCTGCTCGTCAAAGAGTGTTTATTTAGCCGTGGTACGCTCTAGTACAGTTATGAATTTTTTGTTTAATATAAAGAATGCTTGGTTTTCAAGTTAAGTGCTTGTCACACTTAACTAACTGATACTTAGCTATTTTGTTTATATACTTCAAGGGATAATTTTATCACATTTTAATAATTGTTTTTTTGAGAATTGCACCATTCATCATTGATATCCTGAAGATGTATTTGGTACAAATGGTACAGAATTTTAGATTTTTACCATTTATTTATTGTATTAGCAAGTGTGTTTTGGTTTATATAATCACTGTAGTTCACAGTATCATCTGTGTAAATGCTTGTAATGTAATAAGGGCTTTTTGGGTTGATTAGAATATCTGTGATAAGTAGTTGGAATACTGGCTGAGTTATTTCTAATAGAGGATTGGACTTTATTAATAATGAACTAAAAAATATCAATTCTTAAAGTAAGAGAAGGGAGGAAGTTTCAAAAAATATATCAGGGGTGGAAAATTTGCACCAAACTGGTCCAAAATTCATGCCTTGCTACATTCTGCTACAAAAACGACACATTTCGCATTTCTGCACCAAACTGTGCCAGAAATGAGATATTTCATTTATTTTGATTTAGTAACCCATAAAAATAGCCTAATATGAATGAGTCTATCTTTAAACTTCCCTTAAGATCGTTATTAGAAGAGGTAAGAATTCTGCTTTTATTGCGTTTTTGCTGGCGATAGAATTTATTGGTTATGTCAATGGCGAAAATGTTTTTTAGATGATTCGAATCTATATCATGATGCCATTTATTGTTCTTTATAGGAACAAATAGGATAAATAATTTGTGAAGTTGTCAAAGACCAAGTTACTTGACTAAATTTGGGTTAGAGCCTTACTTTCTTAATAAAATATTTAAAGACTATTTTTCAAACAAATAATTCTATACCATATATTATGAAACTTGCACTAAGCAAGTAAAAAAACAGATGGATATTTGTATATATAAGATATTCAAGCTCATTCAATATGAAAGTAGCCTTTTGTTATAACATGTGTTGGAGGACAAAAATTGCTGTTTAATTTATAACTTTGTAAAAGTTTCTAGGGCCTACTGTATTTGTGTTGTATTTTATACGTCACTATTAATAGATAGTAAAGATATCACAAAATTAATGCATATCACAATTCCATTTTAAATATAAAAAAAAATTTTAGTTGTTTTTTTGTTTTGTCTAAAAGTAATATCTAATTATTTTTGTGTTTTATTTCTTATCTTTTGTAATTAATTTAAAATTGTTATCAAGATATTAAATTTTGATCTGAAATACACATTATGGAAATAAATTCGGGAATCATCAGGAAATTCAGAATGATTATATTTTCTTACTTACAAACCCTTCATTTAATAGAAGCTTTCTCTGTATTAACTTCCATTTATTTAAGCAGAAGAATAAATTTTAGGTATTTTTTAACTAATGGCCTGGCTGAAATTCCTGCAATTTCGACTAGTAATAATGTGCCTTGAAACTTTTTCTTCGCTATTTGCTCATGTGTAGGGTCTTTTTTAAGTTGATGTATATGAGCAGTGTAAATAAAAAATTTATTTGTATGGTTAAGTAGGATGTTGTTGGAAAAATTGTAAGAATGTTTGGTTTTATTTGAAAAAAAATTCTAATTTTCTTTGCAGAGGAAAAGAAAGAATTAAACTTTATTGTAAATAGTAATATTTGTTTATTTAAATTTTTATGAACTTGTTATATTTACTGCATATTTTTTGTTTCTATGATAAAGAAAAGTCAAATGTGTAATGTGTTGTAATCTATTTTCATATAAATTTTATTTTAAAATGATGCTTAATATCAGGGGTGGAAAATCTGCGCCAAGCTGCTCCAAAATTCATGCCTTGCTACATTCTGCTACAAAAACGGCAAATTTCGCATTTTTACGCCAAAAATGAGATATTTTCTTTATTTTGATTTAGTAATCCACAAAAATAGCTTAATATGAATGAGTTTATCTTCTAAGATTAGAGGGGGTAAGAATTAACCAATGTTCTAAGAGTTCTGTTTTTATGACGTTTTTGCTGGCTATAGGTTTTATTTTTTATGTCAACAACATTAGTCAAAGGCAGAAAATTCTTTTTAAATGATTCTAGGCGAGATTGTGGCGCCATCTGTTGTTCTTTGTAGAAACAAATAGGATAATTAATTTGTAAGCATATACTACTAAATGTTTCTACAATAACTGTTTCACATAAATGTATTAAATTTAAATTAATTCCAAATTTTATTTATATTTTACATTTGTAAATTATTCACCACCAAGTATAATTTTGTTTAATTTCTAAAAATTTTTGGATCTTTTCTCTAGAACTAATGTTTTATTTGTCCTTTTTTAATTTATTATGTTAAATAATATCCAAATTTTAAAATAATTTTATTTTTAATAATAATTTAAAAAGTAGCTGTAATCTGTCATTTGAAGGATAACAGCAGTTCTTTATTTCCCATTTATTTTTGAACTGAATTTCTTAAATGCATTTTTTTTCTACAGAAAATCTACAATTATGTTATATCTAGAAATATTAAAATTCTTAAAAATAAGATTTGTTAAATAATAATTAAAAACATATTTATGACATTTATCCACTATTTACCTATACATAATTATCGTTCATTCTCCTTATGCATGACATATTGAGTTTTTTTCTGCTGCATTTTGTACTTTTCAAACATTGGATACATATAATTTTAGATTTAATTTGAAAACTAAAAGACTATTTTGTTTGTACAAATAGAAATAACTTATTGTAAACATATAAGCATTTTTTTTTTTTTTTTTTTTTTTTTTTTTACTCAATCAAAGCTCGTATATAATTTGATATTTTTAAATTTTAAGTGAATCTTTTATTCCTTACTACCATTTATTTAAAATAATTCGTATTTTAATTAAATAACATATTTAATGTAAAGTAATGTATTAACTAATGTATTTAATTATTAATAGCATGCCAAAACAAAATTCAGAGAAAAATTTAATATATTTTTTTTCTTTTAGTTAATTTAATAATCATATTTTTATTTAAAATCCATTACAAATTCGTATAATATTTGCATTAAAAATATTCATTGCCAAAATATTCAAAATTATAAGGATAAAGAAAAATTGTTAGCCGTTAAATACAAAAAACATTAATACATACATACATTGCTGAAATGTGTCCAATTCAATAATGGATGCATTTATCGAAACTCCTAATATTAAATATATTAATATACATTAAATTTGGATTATATTCAATAATTTAATATACATTAAATAAAAAATAATTTTTAACATTCGATTCTACATCATTAAATTACTTTCGTATTTCATTTCGAATATCATACAAAATGATTGAGTTTGATTCAATTGCAGTACAAATTATGCGATTTTATTTCATATTAATCATATGATTGCTAAATGTAATATTAATTAGTATATAGTATATGCTTTGAAATCCGAAGAACTGTTAATGTAAAAATATACAGCTTCGAAACCACTGAAAGCTGCTACAAAAATCATTTTTTGGTTTTTTACCCCTGTAATATGATTGTTCAAAAGAGCTATAAAACTTTAGACAATTTTTGTGTTGTCTCATTAAGTCTCAGTTTTAATCATGTGTATTGTACTTGTGAATATTTAATATATTTTATAATCTTAAACATACTTAGACATATTAACTCAGTTAATCACACATAAATATAAATCTTTTGTAAATAACAGAAAACCTAAGTTCTTATGTTTTCTCTGTTTCTGAATTGAAAGTAATTATATGATCCTTTTTTTTTTTTTTTTTTTTTTTTTTTTTTTTTTTATTGAGTATAATATAATATATTATTTGGTGTTTTTGAGTAGATTAGAAATGTTTTATAAGAATAATTTGAAAGGAATCATTGTTCAATTATAAAAATAAATACAATACATCTGTGTTAAATCTAAAAGAAGTTTCTAAAACACTAAAAAATAATGATGATAAAGATTTAAAAACCAAAACTTTTTTAAATGAAGAATTAGAGAAATGTGTGTTGGGTGTCAGAGAGACCAAAAGAGATGTTGCTATAAAATATTTTGAAAGGTCAAGAACAGTTACTAATTCAGTTGAAGTAAGCAAAAAGTAGAGATCAATTGTGTATAGAGTAAACAACTTCGTTGATTAATTTTACGCATGTTCAGAACTAAGAGGTTGGTTTCTATGCATCGATAAAAATAACTTATTTTGTGCAGTATTTACTTTATCTTGAGTAGTAATAGCAAAATCTACTGTAACAATTAATTTAATTATGTTTTAACCAGTGGAAGGAAAAAAGGGTGGTAAGAAATTAATTTTCAAGAACTTTTTACCTGGTGATAATTATAATGCAAGAATACTATACTCACTATGTATTTTTTAATAGAATGTTAGGATTTTTTTTTCATCAACTAAATTTATCTTTTGTAGGTTGATCTTTATCAACTACAAGTGAGTGCACTTCGTAGATACAAAAGACATTATAAAATACAGACACGTCAAGGTGTAAACAAAGCACAACTTGCGGAGGTAAGTTCCAATATTCGTTAATAGTTTCTAGTCTTAAGATATCACAAAAAAAAAAAAAAAAAAGTATTAAATTCTTTTTCTTGTATATAATTTATTATTTATGTTCCACTAAATGATTAAGTATAAGTTTTTTCATTTTTACTCAGAATAAATTGTGAAAATAAGATATACAGGGCAAGCACAAGGTTGTTTATGAAAATTTATTGCACAAAAACTATTATAATTAGGCATAAATTATGAATACATTTGTAATTTTTATTATAAATTTTTTCATAAAATCACATATTTCAGTTGATTCAATGTGTGTTTCCTGGAGAATATTAAAGCATTTCTCTCCAAATGTTCTCTAACATGTTGTGTGTGACAGTACACACAGCATCTTTTATCTTGAAGCTCTTCATCACCAATTTGTGAGGCAAAGACTCTTTCATATAGCCCCTAACGAAAAATCAAGATTTATTTGATTTGTTGGTCCATTGCTTCCAGTCCACTGACCCAGAGATTTCTCATCTAGGAACTTGTAAAACTAAGGAACCCTAATGAGGAGATGTTCCATCTTGCTGATAAATAATCCATGGTTGAAATTCGTATAGCAGGTACAATGAACAGTTCTAATAAGTCTTAAGTAAACATTAATAATAATGTTTTTTTCCCGCAAAGAAAACTGCCCAATAACCTTGTTATGCATGAGGCTACATCAAACATTAACATTTAGGGCTGTCTCTCACTACCTGTGCAGAAGCACGTTGATTTTCTGATCACCAGGTATGACATTATGTTTATTTACTTTTCCACTGACATGAAAGGCTGATTCATAAGAAAAACATGCGATTTAAGTAATTGTTTTCGGCATCAATTCTGTTCAGGCCTATTGCACACACATAAAAAAAAAAATGTTTAAATGATTTATCTAATGATATCAAAATTATATTCAACATTTATTTGCAATAAATTTTTATAATCAGGGCAAGATATTTTGCTTATCCTGTATATTAACCCTTGTTGTATTGTGTCTTATTATAATGCATAATCAGCTGTTTTATGCACTTTTTTAGAGAAAAAAAGTTTTAACAGCAAATAGAGAATAATAAATAACATAACGTTTTGATAAGCATAAACCTGAATTATTATGAACTTCAAAATTTCTTCTAATGATAATTAGTCTCTCATTGATAAGTAATTTTTAATCTTGATTCCATGCACAACAATATATTTTTGTTATTGAAAATTTTCATACTATTAAGTAACATGTCAAAATTAAATGCTTATTTAGAGAAAATTGACTAATGTCAGAAGAGAAAATAATTCTTAAAAAATAGATGAACAATAATTATAAAATGTTTCATTATTTTGACTATAAGTTATTAAATATTTATAAGTTATTGTTAAATTTCTATAAAGCTTATTAATTGTATCTATAAATCCTAATATTTCTTATTAATTTTGAGTTCAGAAAGTGCTTTTGTATATTATAATGTGTTTTTAATTTAACAAATGTAAATTTATTTTAATAACTTTATTTAATTTATTATAGACTCTTTCAAGACATTTTAAGACAATTCCTGTTAATGAAAAAGAAGCCATCACATATTTCATTTATATGGTAAAAAACAATAAAAATAAACTTGATCAAAAAAATGGAGTTGAGTCATCTGCAAGTTAAGTTTTTATTTGCCGAAATGATATTTTATGGTCTTTCTGAATGATTAAAAATAAAAATTTAATGTAATGAAAAAAGTTAATAGTGTGTACATTTTAGTTTTACATATTGTGTTATTTTTGAAACATTTTGTATATAATTTATTCTGATACACTGAAATTTGAAAAGGAAAGAATATAAAAAATGCTGTATGGCAAAATCTATGAGTTCCTATACGTCAAAACAGATCATTTATAAAATGGAATGAAGTATTTGCAACTTCTATAATATAATAACTATAATTAAAAATGCCATAATTTATAAATATATAGTTTTTGTGTGTAAATAAGTTTGATTTAATTGTGTAGGAGTGCTTTTCATTGTGTAAACTAAAAATTACAAATGAATGCAATGATATTTTATAATTATTAGCAAAATTTTCTTTTAAAAAAACAAAAAAATTATTATTTGCCTTTTATTATTTATATATATATATATATTTTATTGATGAGAAGTAAATTAATTGATCCTTGGGAACAACTTATGTTGACTGTATAGAACATGTTACATATAAGGAAATTGTCTTGTCAGCCAAAATCTGATGCTCTAATTTACCCAGAATTAATTTATACACTATGTACATCAGTTCAAAAGATTCTAAAATGAGCATTAGGTTTGCATATTTTGGTCTATTTATCATTTCAAACTTTGTATGAAGAGAGAATTCTTTTTTGGAGGGGTTTGGTTTGTCGTTCTATGGTAATTTTTTGGACTAATTTAACCGGGACCTACAGTTTAAAGGGGATTCCGAACTACTGACAATTATCCATGCCTCCGCCTGAACCTGAAGCCTGTGGTACCAAACGCCAGAGCGCTAGTCAGTTGTCTATCAGGCCGCATTTCAAAGGTAAGATTGCCCTATTGACATCATAATTTATAAATATATAATTTAAAGCTAAGGCAATTGTGGATCAACATATTACGAACAATAACATTGGAAATTTAACGTTTTTGGAAAATAATTATTCCTATCGACCTCTCATTGTGAAGAATAGATTATTTGAATAGAATGATAATTAGTATTACCAATTTCAGATCACAAACATTTCATAACTGGTTTGATAAAAATTCATAAAATGTGAAAAGTGTTGAACACAATATTAAATATTTATCTATAAATTAGCTTTGTTCTCTCAATTTTTCAAGACAGATTTGTGATTTACAATTCAAATCCATTTTCTACAAGACTGTTTACAATTACAAATCTGTTTTGTTATCCTTTTTAGTTAAGGATAAAAGATGAATATTTTATTGCTCTCTTATATTTATTCCTTACAAATAGCCTCTCCTCTGAAGTAAAAATAATCCATTGAGAATATTGTTACTATTTTTTCCTATTCGAGTTTAATATTTTGGTAAAATATTTTTTTCTAACTGCTGCAATTTTGAATAAATCTATAAAAATATATTTAAAAGACAACACTTATTGTTACTTTTCACACTATAAGATAAAGAAGAATAGCAGACATGAATATTTTTTTAATAAAAATATTAGAAATTGGTCAGTCGATCATAAATAAATTTTTAACGGCTATATTTTGCTTTTAAAACTTGATTAGTGAATATAAATATAATAATAGCAGCATCATAAGTTATTGATAAGACAGTATCTGAAAATTTTTTAAATGATAAGAAAAAAGAAATTTTAAAGGAAAAGTCTTTTTTTTTTAATAGAAATAAGATATTGTCTTCTAAGAGTACTTTTAGAGATAAACTGTCCTTCGTTTGCATATTGTGTGTCGAAAATTCCAGAAAAACTCTTTCTGGTGGCCTGACTGGAATTTCAAATGCTGAATTGTTTATTTGTCAAAAAAAAAAAGTTGTTTTAATGTAATTCATTTTCTATTTCATTCTAAATTTTCTTAATTTGAAATTAGTTTGATTTCTTTAATTTTAATTTTATTTTTAATTTTCTTTTCTTAAATTATTTAGATCTTCATCTTAGCTCAAAATTGTGATTATTTTGGTAGATGTTAGGATGTCATTTCGATAGTAATGTAAACTTTATTTCTTATTACAGAATTAATTTATTCATCCTACTTGTTTAATCTCATTTCTGTTTTAATTATAAAGTTTTTCTTTTCGTGAACTTTTAACATGGTTTTTAGGTGAAATTCATTTTGCATTTGCATTTTACAAACTGCAGAAACACATTAAATTTTTTATACTATACTGAATAATTTAGTATGATATTTTTATGACTGTTCTTAAAATTTTTGAAACATATAATGCAATAACTTGTAACATTTTTCTTTATTATTAAGTTGAAATTCTTATTTACAGCCATAAAATCAGTTTAAAAAGAGAAGAAAATTAGAGAAAGTCAATAAAATTACAGGATTCTACTAGCAATGAAACAAATAATGAACAATTCAGAAACAGATGTAGTTAACAGTAAGTGCGGGAAAATTAAAGATCATGGCAGTATTTTTTTTCAGGCTTTTGCATTTAAGGTTGTATTCTAATTCTTATGGCGGATATCGTTACAGTTTGATGTAGAAAAAAAAGGTTGTATTCTAAATGTAAAAGACAGCAAAATAATCATGCTATTAGTTGTTAACATAAAATTTGATCAAGATTAAAAAATGTTATTAAAAAAACAATTAGTTAAATAATATTAATTATTTACAAATATGTTATTTAAAGGGTTTTATCTTTTTCCCAATATAAACCTTCATTGTCTGATGAACTATATTTTTCTGCAGAAGGATTATTATAGTATAAATAATACAGTCAATTTAGGTTGTCCCCAGGTATAGTTAATTCTGTAACTTTAGTAAAAGATACTCAAATTTATTGAATAGAAAAGTTTTCATCGTAGAATATTGTTTTAAAAAATTATTAATATTCTCAATTGTTATTTAAAACAAATATGAATTCCTTATTTACTTGTGTATGAATTGAAACCAAACATAGTAAAATTATTGTATATTTTATTTTGTTTAAAACAAATATCAATTTACTTTTGTAATATGTATAAAATGAATTGCTTTTATGCATAAAATGAATTGCTTTTGAGTGTGTGATGTATAAAAATGATGCAATTTAATATTGTTGAAAGCAAACATTTTTTTTTAACATAAAGTGGAGGGGACAAAACATAATATGAGAAATGTTTAATAAAATATTTGTAGATGTAAAAATTGTCATATATGAATGAAGTATGCATTTTTGGAAATGAATTATGTGTTATTTATGTATATATGATTTCAATTTTAGAATTACTTTGTTATTAGAATAACTTAACAAATTAAAATAATTTTGTTATTTATCTGTATAAATACAGTACAACTCTGCTATATAAATGGTCATTTCAAGACAACTATTATCATGTCACTTTAATCTTTATGATAATCTTTTTATATTGAAGGTAAAGTGATAAATGAAAAAAAAAAAAAGCTCATTCTATTAATATTGTAACGCAGAATATTCAATTAAAAAATAAAATAGAAGCAAACTATACAATATATACTAGTATCTCCTTAAAAAATGGACATCCTTAATAATTTATTATTATAATTAGATCTTCACAAAGATTATATCCTCAGAAATTTCTCAAAAGCAATTAAATTTTTGAGAAAGCATAGGATTAATAGAGTGCCTAGGTACTTAAATTCATGTCACTGTAAATTTTTAACTTTGGGCAATGATCCATACTGTTGTTTATTATTAACTATAGGTATGTTTTTAAAATGTGTTTCTGTATACTTACTAAAAAGTAGAATTTATTTTTATATTTGATGCCAGTTCCTCTATTCAAGTTATAACAGTAGCCACATTTTGATGTAGGTTGTGCTGTATTTTTTAGATAAAATTTTTATTCTAATATTTCAGTTTGAAAATTTTATGTTTCTTTATGTCTTATATTCCAATTAGTTGTAAAAATTAAAAGCCTCGTAAAAGGTTTAATGTTGATTTGTATTCCTGTAATGAATTATTCATTTCGTTTTTTAATTGCAAAATTTACTATTTCATATTTTCTAAACAACTAGTTATGCACCCATCAGTCAAGCTTATATGAGGAGCTATGTACTACAATAGACAGCGGAAACCATTTAATGTTTTTTAATTTTGCAACATATGGATTGTGATGGTCTGAATTTGCAGTTGTCTGATAGAATGACATATGTTTATTGTGAGACTAATAGGAAACAGCAACATTCATTAAAAGGATTGTTATGTAAATTGTTCAACAATAGAGAGAGGGGAAGATCGAGAGAAAGGTGGATTGATAATATCAGAGTGGATCTTAAACAATTGAAAATTATTAACTGGAAGAAATTGGCGTTGGAGCAAGACAGACGGAGATCTGTTTTGTTGGAGGGTCAAGGCTGTAATACCAGTAAAGAAGAATATGAAGCAGTATGTTAACATATCATTACCATGACCACAAATGTGAATTTACAAAATTCAATACACGACTAAAAATTTCCTTTTTTTGCAAATCTAAGCTGCTTGTTCAGCTTATGATTGGTATAATTTCTATCAGTGCTATAATTTGCATTAACAAGAATTTTTAATCAACTCTATACATCCCCTCCTCAATTGTTTGCTGTTTTTAAGCATTGAGTGATGTACCAGCATTTAATTTTTAAATTATCATTTAACTTCCTAGTATTTCCTGATTTAAATTGATGAAGCCATTTAATTACTTCCAATTATTTTGCCTCAGCAAGTCGTACAAATACCTCAGGATTTTTTAGGTTTCTTTATTTTCCTCTCTGTAGTAACAGTTAACTTCAGTTCTTATTTCAGTAAATTTTATTTCTCCTTTTGAACAAATTAACATGAACCTTATTTCAGCTAAAGTTTTTGTGAAATTATTTCATATAGGCATTCTATAAATGGCATACTCATTGCCATTGCTAACAACACATCATTTGAAGATTCCAATAATATTCTAACAAATATGTTTAGTTCTCACATAAATATAGCTATTATTTTATGTACTTTTATAAACTCATTTTATATTGGCTATATAAAGTTATGTGGTGCAGTTTGAAGATATTTTTACAGTTCTTTTGAGAGATTGAATATATAAACTTTCTATCCATTTGCTATAGAACAACAAACTTGAAATGAGTTGATCTATTCATAGTACATAATTATGTAACAAAAGATACAAAATATTATTTGAATAGCAATATGAGGGTTTTCTTTTTTCTAACTAAGGTAAAACACTTGATTTAAATATTTTTTATACTTTTTCAGCATTATATTTATTTTATTTGAATTAAAAAAGTGAGAATAATTACCTTGTAAGCAATAAGGAATACCTCCAATTTAGAATAATTCTTGGTCAGTTTTAATCAGCTTAATTGAAATTGAATGAATACTTTGTTTATTCAATTTAATTGAATATGTCCATTTATATTAAAGTAAATATTTTATTATGTTTGTACCCAAATGTTTTAATTGCATGGTATAATTTAAAAACATAACTGGGAAAGTTATTGTAATAATTGAATGTTGTGATTTAGGACCAGGAATTGCTGAGTTATTGAAATTATAGGTAAAGGGAGTTCCCCTTTTGGTATTTTCATGTGTATTCTTTTAATGTTTCAAAACTAATGATTTTATTTTTTACTTCTTGTTTGATATTTATGTATTTTTCAAAATGTCTCCCACTTCTAAATTGAGCTGATTAGTTAATAAAAATAAACATAAAATGATTATTTTGAATGGTTTTTCTCAAAAATGTAGGGAAAAAAATCTGCATAATCTAAAAAGTGCATTTGATGAACACACATTTTGCACATTAAGAAATTTTTAATTTTATATTAAAATGGTACATGAATATTTATATGCAATTTTAAAATTACCATAATTTTCACAAAGACATTTATAAGATTCTAAACTTTTAAAATATAAAAATGTAATATTATATGTTAGAATACAGAAAATATAAATGAATATTTTTAAAAATTTAAATAAAAAAACTAATTTTTACTTTAAGAAATTACCATTTTAAAATAAAGTTGTTTATTTATCCATATGTGTTTGTTATTTTGCAATCAATTGAAGTCAAATTTTTCTGTATTTGCATCATACAAGATATATATTTTCCTTGTCTAATTTATAAGAATAAATATATATTCCCTTGATATATATTCCTTGTCTAATTTATAAGAATAAATCTATTCCCTTGATATATATATTCCTTGTCTAATTTATAAGAATAAATCTATTCCCTTGATATATATATTCCTTGTCTTTATAAGAATAAATTGTTTAAATAAATATTAATATATTACTGGCATATAAAATTTGTTATTTTTTATGTTTAACATGTCATGTCAAAAAATTAAAAGCATTTTATATCACTTCAAGATAGCATCAGTATGTCACAAATTTTAAAGGAATATTTATTTCTTTATTAATTGTAGTTGACTTATTTTATATTTATTAATTATGAACATGCATAAAGTTATATATTTAAGTTGTTTTTATTTACAAGTTAGTTTCTCATTCTGTGAATGATTATTTTGTTATATGCATCATTAAATATTTTATCAAGCACAAATTGGTTGTTATTTTTTCATGTTTAACATTTTAGAGTAAAACTATTTTAGAAGTCAGTAATAAAAAATTTTTTTTAATAAAATAAATGAATGATTTTTATTAAAAAGTATGTGTTTCTAAACTACAATGGTTTTAAAAATTCTATATAAAAAGAATTTCTATGTTTTAGATCTTTCATTTGAATCCGCTACTTTCTGGGAATGATTTGCTGTTTCTTTTGGTTTATGGTCCCCAGATTTCGTTTTGTGATGAGAATTATGATTTTGACTATCGTTCATGGTGGTGAGTGTTGTGGACCATCTTCTCATGATTCCACTGTTCTTTCTGTTGCGAAATTGGTTATGAAGTTTGTATCTTTGATGTGTTCTTCTCAACAAATACAGCACCTATCAATTATTTAACATAATCAATGTAAATATAGTAACAAAATTATATATTATATGCCCAGTCCCTTTGATGCAAGCCATTGTTGAGCATAAGTTGTGACCCCATGGGCTTTGATACTTGTAATAAACTAGTTACAGTAGAATTTTTTTACATTTTTTTTTTTTTTTTTTTTTCATGAGCTCGAACTTATAAGCTTTTCATTCAGAATACATATTCTTAATTTAAAGAATTATTTTGATGAACTAAAAAAAACCATTAAATCTTTTTTTTTTATAACTCAATTATTAAATGTTTCTAATCCCACTTGGGCGACAGCAGCCTCTAGACCAAGTCCATGAACCCGTGTGGTCTCAGGGAAGGAAGGGATATGATGATGTGATGGAACACAGGTAGGTAGAAGTCTGACATGGCTCCGTGTCGTTGAAGGGAGGATTTTTAGGAGAAACTACCCCGTATTTACGTATCGTATGGGAGAAAACCCGGAAATCACCCATCAGGTAGTTAGACTAACAAGGAAAGATGCTGGACATCACAAACAACATCGTTTTTTGAAGCAGTGTCTACAACAAAGCTGCCACCAGCGGAAAGAATCTCAGCCCTAATGCACACCAGCGACCCAATGAACCACGAGTCGGGTATTGTTAAATGTTATATAACATTTAATTTATACACTGACGGAAAAAAAAATTCCAACACCAAGAAAGACTTGTGTTAGATAAACGAAATTTGGTAGGCGTATTTATACATCTCAAAGATGACATCGATTCAATTTTTGGGTTTTTCGCATAAGTGAAGCGCCACTCGAAGCATGCAAATCAGGTTTGCTTTAAATGCGTGCTGTAAAGTTCGTGAGCGTTATTGAGCTTTAATATTTGACGTATTGAGTTGATGTTAGCCAAGAATGCCTTCAAGAAGACGAAGAAGCCATTATCAACTGCTCACCGATTTTGAACAAGGGCTACGAGAAGGTGGATTTTCTTCCCGCGATATTTTAGAAAGACTTGGCAGGAATGTGTCCACTGTGCATGATTGTTGGGAGCAGTGGTCAAGGGATGGTACTGCCTCAAGAAGACCGTGTTTCTGGCGGCCCAACTGAGAGGGAAGATCGCCGTGTTCCGCGTACAGCTTTGGCGTCTGCGGCAGAAACTCGAGCTGCAGTTGGTACCACAGTGACACAACGGACTGTTAGAAATCGGTTACTTCAAATGCCAGGCGACCTGTAGCGTGCATTTCACCGACTCCACGCGATTGATGTTTGCGATACCAGTGGTGTCAAGACAGAGCTCATTGGAGGACGGAGTGGAGATCTGTTGCTTTCGGATGAAAGCAGGTTCTGCCTTGGTGCCAGTGATGGCCGTGTGTTGGTCAGGAGGCTAGGGAAAAGCCTGCGTCCTAGACACACTGGACCTGCACCTGGAGTCATGGTCTGGGGAGCAATTTCCTATGACAGCAAGAGCACTGTCGTGGTTATCCCAAACACACTCACTGCAAATTTGTACGTCAGTCTGGTAATTCAACCTGTAGTGCTGCCATTCATGAATAGCATTTAAGGGGTTTTCTAACAGGATAACGCTCGCCCTCATGCCGCTATTGTAACGTAACGTGCTCTACAGAGTGTCAACATGTTACCTTGGCCTACGAAATCACCAGATCTGTCTTCAATTGAGCACGTATGGGATATCAATTTACAACAACTCCAGCATCAGCATCCACAGCCAGCGCTGGCCGTCCCAGTATTGACAAAACACGTACAACAAGCATGGAACTCCATACCACAAAATGACATTCGACACCTGTATGACACAATGCATGCACTTTTGCAGGCTTTCATTCAAAATTCTGGAGGTTACACCGGCTATTAATGTAACAGCATTTTACATTTGAAATACATTTTCTTGATCTTAAATTAACTTATGATCTTTAAAATTTAATCAAGTAAACTTGTTAACTAGACAAATGCATTGCTCGTATTTCATTACTCTACAATAATTTTTTCTTGGCGTTGGAATTTTTTTTTCCGTCAGTATATGTGCATCATTTTTGTATTAAATATTTTCTAGCAAAATTATTTATCTAGATTAATTATACCTTTTAATTTTTGCACGCCAGTTTATCACAAATTAATTTGAATAACTTTTTAGTAATTTTGATATACTTACTTCACCATTTAAGTAGCAAAAAATAAGCGCCACCATACAGCCCTATACAGAATATAAAAAAGAAAGACAAATTAAAAAGGAATAAATTAGACACTATTATTTAATTAGGCTATAATTGTCATTTAAATTTACTTGCCTGCAATCCATCCATTGCATAGCTGAAATAAGTGTATGCTTGCAAAATGCCACATTTTCCTGAATGTGGTTTGTAAATCACGAGGAAAAAGTGAAGACCAAAAAGTGGAATGAGAACTAATGTAGCACGGACAGCTTTTCTAGAAAAATTATAAAACCGAATATTTTATTCATCAACAGAAATAAATATAAAAGCCTATAATAATTATTACATGTACATTTTTAAAGAAGTTGAAAGGAAAAAAAACAAGCCTTATTTCTCATTCTACATTTTTATGAATTAAAACATTAACCATTTATTTTATTTTTCATATGCTATCCCTGGTCATATTAATATAATCATTGAATGCGCGTTCACAATTCCGATAATTAAATATAATTTTTTTTTAAATTGTATTTTTATTGGCGATTTTTTCTTTAGAAAATTTATTGGTATTTAAAAAAATGTTGTGTCAATATTAGCAATATTATTTTTAATTAAGCTAAAATTTTATATATTGTATAATTCATGTGTTACACTATGTTCTTGGAAGGGAGTGTTTGTTGGTTTCTACATGTGACCAGATGAGAATTAGATATGTTCAACGGAATAGCCCGTTTCCGGTGGGTGCAGGTCTTTTACCACGGCTGCGGGTGAAGGGGATATCTCTGGAAAGTGTTTTAATTGGCAAGGGTCATAAAACAACTTCGTGCCAAATGGTCAAGAAATCAATTAATCAAAACGGGGATTTGGATTTATGGACGGGGGTGCGTCTACAGAATGGATATAGACTGATATGGTGTCGGCTACCGTCCCCCCCTCCCACACTGAAAATGGAGAGGAGGAGAGAGAAAAAAGGAGACTAGGAGAGAACTGTTCTCCGGAGCTGGAAGGAAGGACGCTGAAATAAAAAAATACGGGAAGGTAGGTGATCGTGGCTGGGACGGTCGTACCATGTCCAGCATGAAAGGAGAGATATATTAGACCGTGTGTTGAAAGCTGAATCGGAGTGACTGGCTTCCCTTATGTCCATCTCTCGTTTTCAACAAATTAGCTGGAGATCCCATGACAGCAGCGTCATTAGAAAAAGAAAGTTGGCCAATCCATGCGGCATGATGCTTTTTAATCAGGTAACATGGAGGTCAACTGATGTAAGTGATTTAATGCTCCTTATTACTGAACTGAAATTTTGAACAAAAAAAAAAATGCCAATCTTTCCTAGCTGTTGCAAGTACTGATTTGTAGAGACGAAACCTTTATTATTTTAATTAGTAAACATTGTTTTGTTATAGTGAAATTGTGTATAAAATACACTCAAGAGCCTAGACATTATGACCACCCCTACATTTTGCAATGAACTCGCCTGGATGACGTGGAAGGCACGTGATCAGGTGGAAGTAGTATTTAACTGCTGCTGGAGAGTCTGAAGAATCATTCTTTCACTTACTTCTGTGTGTGATGGGAAAGGCTGCGGATCTAAGCGACTTTGACAGAGGGCAGATTGTAATGGCTCGGAACAAGTATTTCCGAAACTGCACGACTCGTGGGTTGTTCGCGATCTACAGTTGTTAGTACTTATGCAAATTGGATGAAAGTCCGACACCATATCGTCTACAGTGGTGAAACCAGCAGTAGACGACATTGTGTCGGACGTCCACACGCTATCAAAGAAAAAGGTCGTCCGAGACTGTCTCGCATGGTGAAGCAAAACCGGAGCCAGACTGTGGCTCAGCTGACAGCCCAATACAATGCAGGGCCAAGTAGAATAGTATCGGAGCACACTGTTCAGCGGACACTGTTGGATATGGGGCTACGCAACAAACATCCCACTCGTGTGCCTTTGCTGACCAAGCGTCATCGCCAACTGCGCCTGCGCTGGGCCCGGGAACATCCATGGATCAGTGGGAGAGAGTTGCCTAGTCAGATGAATCACGGTTTGTCATTCATCACGCCGATGGCCGAGTCAGGATACGCCGTCTTCCAGGCGAACAGTTGCTCCCTCAATGTACAGTAGGTCATACACAGGCCGGTGGTAGCGGTATTATGCTTTGGGGGACGTTCTCTTGGGCGTCTCTGGGGCCCGTGGTTGTGGTAGAGCAGACCATGAATGCTACAGGGTATCGGATTGGTATCATTGCGGATCAGTTGCACCCTTACATGGCCTCTGTTTTTCCAGCTTGAAATGGAATGTTCCAACAGGACAACGCCCCTTGTCACAAGGCTAAAATTGTGTTGGAATGGTTCCAGGAACATGATGCTGAATTCCAGTCAATGTCCTGGCAGCCTAACTCACCGGATCTCAATCCGATAGAACACATTTGGGATCCTGGGACGGCAGCTCAGAGTTCAAAGACCACCAATTCGCAATATCTCGGATTTGCGTGACCGTTGCTTAAACATCTGGTACAATCTGTCTCCGGCCATCTACCAAGGACTTGTGGCATCCATGCCTAGGCGGGTTGAAGCTGTGTTGCGCGCCAAAGGTGGGCCAACTCGTTATTGACAGGTGGTCATAATGTTTTGGCTCTTGAGTGTATATTTTTATTAATGCATTGTCTGAATCTCGCCTTTTCCAGATAATGTTAATTGAATGATTTTACTTCAAGCTTGAATTTTGTAAATATTAATAAATATATTCTTGTTTATATATAAAATTATGAATTTTGTCTGAATTATTTCATATAAGTTGGAAAAGGAAACACACTCACATAAGTCTCTAAAGAAATGCGGGCTTGTAGGTATAATTTGAGATTGGGTTATTGCGGGATTCAAAATGGTTAATGTGTGTGTTGGGTAAACGGAGTAGCTAGTTGTTTCCAGAATCGGGTTTTTGTTTAATTTAAGGTTTTAAAGATACCACAATATTGATCATATTCAATTTAATTATAGAACTATCTTTACATTCTTATAGACAGCAACAAAAATTAAAATATGCTGGGCAAATTTCAACTTATGTGTGAACATTTGAGAACTGACAATGATTATTAAACAATGAGAAAAATCTATATTAATATCGCAAACAATAATTTTGGAATATTTATTTTATTCAGTTTAAAAATAATTTTGGAATTAAAATTTTCAAATAGAACTAAATAGTAATTTTAGAGTTGCTCATAAAAATAAATAACATTTTAAGTGTTGGCATCTAAAAGAATTTTTGTGTTGCCAATAAAAAAAAAAAAAATTGTAGATGTTTAAAAATAATTCTATCATCAAAATAAATACAAACAACTGCATTTTTTAAGAATATAAATATCATTTCAAGAGTTCAGGGGCCCAAAGTAGCATTTTCCGCCAAAATTTGGAATGAAGTTTTATTTGCTTGATCCTCATTTTCGGATAACGTCACGGATCCCGAAACAGGACAACATGTTCACACATGATAAAAAAAACTCTAATTATTAAACAATGAGAAAAATCTATATTAATACCGCAGACAATTTTGGAGTATTTATTTTATTTTGCTTAAAAATAATTTTGGAATTAAAATTTTCAAATAGAACTAAATAGTAATTGTAGAGTTGCCCATAGAAATAAATAAAAAACATTTTAAGTGTTGGCATCTAAAAGAATTTCTGTGTTGCCAATAAAAAAACAATTTAAAATGTTTAAAAAATAATTCTATCATCAAAATAAATACAAACAACTGCATTTTTTAAGAATATAAATATGCAGATTGTTTTCCTAATCGACAGATGACCAATTGCTAAAATAATACTATCTAGGACTGTATTTGTAAAACAAACTATAATTCGAAAATTTAATTTATTTCATCTGTGAATTATCGCAGAATCTTTTTTTAGTACAATGAAAGAAATATATTAATGCATAAGTACCTGTACTGGCTTGGTTCCTTTTCGTGCGTAGCACGTAATTTTGTAACAAGTACTCTCAATATGTTGCAAAGGAAGAATATATTTATCTAAACAAAAAAAAGTAGAATAGGTCAATAAAAAAAAAGAACCAGTAAAATTTCAACAATTAAAGATCATTAAAACGAATAAAATATCAATAAAAATAAGATATAATGAGTAATATTATTATTAGTAATTTAATGGGTATTAATAAAATTTCCACGAATAAAAAAATAATTCGAAAATTGAAAATTCCAAAACCTTAATTAAAATACGTGTAATTCAGCCAAAAACGCGTAAGACAATAATACATAAAGACTTAAAAAAGACTCAGTCATTATGTATTAATGTTTTTATTTAGTGGCATAAAAATAGTTCTAATGTTTTCCATTAGCAAGAAACAGACAAAATCAAGCGACAAGATTTAAATCTTTTAATACGAATCGCACCAAAAATTTCAACTCATTACATTAAAATTGAGGATGATTTGGTGATATTTTTACATTTAATGCAAATTGGTGCATATTAAAGGAAAAGTACTAAAAATTAAATGAAAATCTGAAATTTTATAAAACAATACTGAAATGAAGTATTAAATTTCTGATAGATGATGCAGGATGTTGAGTAATTTTTTCACAATATTATCAAATTTAATGTAATTTAATACGGAATAAGAGGCCAATTATATAATCAATTATTTTGACGTAGAATATATTCTGCATGACGTCTGCTGTTGGGATTTTATAAAATAGGTTTGAAATTCGATAAAGAAAAATGCAATTCATAAATGTGATGATTATGTAATTAATTGCTGTAAAACTTAACTTGTTTTTTCAATTAATCATTATTTTTCTTTCAATGTCTCACCTGTTATGAATTGTTAGATGCAATTGAACAAACCATTGCTGAAAAACAAAGTATTATAAAATAAGTCTTAGTAAAATAACTGCTTTATTTAGAAAGTAAATAATATTTTGAATAAAATGTATAATATATATTTCTTGAATGTGACCATTAATATATTTTTGCTCAGAATAAATGTTATGCTGGATTATTTGTTTTGTCCAAAAAATTTATTTCTATTCCTTTTTCCATCAAGTTTCATAGCTTTCGTATGTCCTTGCAGATTTTTTTCTTATTTTTAAATTTTATTCTCAAATATTTTTTAATCAGGACTTGCTTTCATGCTGGATTTTATATTTTATTTTGAGAAGATGAGCTTTTCGCGCTCTGGCACTCGATCCCCTCTATCCAGACAGTCGATGACATTCCCAATCTTTGTGTTCTTTACATCAGTCTAAATGGTGCCTCCGATGGAATGCATCATCCAGGACAATAACCCATCTTTATAAAGGCATCTGACCACAATAAAACGCGATAATTGTCATCTTACTACTGTGTCCAAAAAGTAAGACTAAGACCAATTTTCAATTTAAATGTCACGGACATATGGTATTTCAATGTTTTCTCTTTTGGGTTGTTGGCACTGTCATTGACATCTGTGTGAAATTTTACGTCAAAATATTCATTAGACGCTAAAACTGATTTTCGAAATGTCTGAATTCATTGAGCAAAGAACTTGCATCAAATTTTGTTTGCGGAAACATATAGAATGTTGCATTCGGACGTTCGCATGTTGCAACATATAGAATGTTGCAGAAGGCATTTGGTGAGTATTCCTACATCGGAAAGAAATGTTTTGAAGTGGTATAAACAGTTCAAAGAAGGCAGAAAACGCGTTGAAGACGAAGAGCCCTCTGGTCGACCACCAACCTCAACCGACGAAATTCACGTCCTTAATTAAAGATTTGGTGTTGCAAACCGTCGATTTACAATTAGAGATCTTGCTGATGATGTTGGAATTTTAAAATTCCATTTTAAAAGATGTTTTGGGCCTCAAACGCGTCAAATCTTGATTGGTACCGAAAACACTGAATGCGACAGCTTAACCTGCATTGATTCTTCGTGACTTTTTTTGCCAAAAATGAAACCCATATCGTTCCATAACCACCGTATTCACCTGATTTAGCATCATGCTATCAAAAGACCACTCTGGGGACTCTGTTTTGAGTCGATTGAAGAGACATTTCAAAAACGCCTGAATCAATTTTAGCATCTCACAAAGCCAAGCGTAACTCAAACGCTAATGAATATTTTGACGTCAATTATCACACAGATGTCAAGGACAGTGCCAACAACCTAAAAAAGAAAAAATTGAAATATAATATGCCCAGGAAATTTAAATAAAACTTGTCTTACTTTTTGGACACAGTAGTAATGTCACGCATAGCTGCTGAGCAATTCTCCTCCGTGACTGATATTGGTGTCTTTTCGCTTGTAAGATGATATATCGATCAACCATTAGCGCTGTTTTTCTTCACCGTTGTTTTCTGCTACCGACAACTATTTTTATAATTACTTCTATGGTTTTGAATGCTTTCCAAATTATTAAAACGATCTTTTTGTCGATTCTCACGGCCTATGCTTATCACACTAAAACCTCCTTTAAGCCTGTCGATCATTCTACCACGTGTAAAACCATCCAGATGGTGTCTCATAATCATATGGCAAGTAGGAGTTCACTTGAACTTGCGAAGAATCTTTAATAGCGCTTTTCGTCGTCCTTTTTATTACTGCGAGTACTGACTGCACACTTGTTGAATGTCCTCACGTCACGATCCATGATAACATCTTGTTCCTGATTTTTGTGCACGAATAAATATTTTATTGTTTTGAAATTCATTGTAGTGATCTCATCAAGCACTTCTTAAAAAAAATTTATGGTTGCCTTTAAAAATTAAACAGTTGATGTGTTCAGTAAATATTTAAAAATTTAGTCTGTTTAGTAATTATTTAAAAGTTTTATGTTTTAAAATAACAGAATTTTTTTTGGAGGTGGAGGGGAGATTTCAAACTTTCAAAATAAATTACTTTTTTTAACCTAGTTATTTTAATTAAATATGTTCTCCATAAAAACTTTATACCAATGTAATTTTGACTAATTTTTAGATATTTAATATCAATTTAAAGGCAATTTGCTGAGGATAAAATATTTTCTTGTTTTAGATATTCACAGAATTCTAATATCAAAAAGACGTTAGTAACATTAAAAATAATTTGTAGGATTGAAATAAAGATTAATAACATTTAAAATATTAACAATATAACAAAATTAAAAACATTTTTTAGTCAGTTTGATTGCATTAAGAAAGGTTCATTACTAGCTTTAATTTAATACAGTAGAACCTCTGTATGTCGAACTTCAAGGGAGACGCCAAATAATTCGAGTTATAACTTACTTCGACTTACGTGGATTTTGTAAGGAAATATTCGACTTTTAGAGGTTTAGATTCTTTCTAACTTATTTTGAGTTAGAGAGGTAAAATAAATCAGAATTCAAGTTACAGAGGTAATAAACATGTTTATTTGCAACTTAAAAGTTATATTATGTACTACAATAAAAAATCAAAATAATTCCGAAACAACTTTAAAATTAAAAATATTATGTATTAAAAAAGTCAGTTATTATTATTTATTATTTTTTACTTTAGACAATTCGGTCGTTCTCTATCTATAGCATTATCTAAGCTATAAAGAGCAGAAAATTCTTTTTCTTCCCAGTTTCTATTTCATAGAATTCGTTATTCTATTTACTATATACTCATACATTGTTTTCTAAGAAGCAATAACGTGCATTGTCGGCAAATCCTTGAAATCGGTAGCTTATTTTTCTTCGAGCTATAGCGGTAATTAGTTTCAAATGATCGAGTTGTAAAGGTTGTAAAAAAAGATTGTAAAATCAAACATTGCTAACTTTCGAGATACAGAGGTCCAATTTTTTTTTCGAGTTACGGAGGGAAAATATATACCAAAATGGCTTGTGGGAATTGGCTAATTATTTCGAGTTATAGAGGGTTAAAATTTCGAGTAATGGAGGTTTTGGGGCTTGAAGGGAAGGGAACAAAAAAAATTTTCGAGTTGTGAAGGTTTTCGACTTATCGAGGTTTGACTTAAAGAGGTTCTACTGTATATTAAAATTAATTTTTCATATCAGAAAAATCAATAACTTTTAGTACAAACTTAAATCTGAAATTTTATTCTCAACAAATATAAAATTAATAATTTAAATCCATACCAATAAACTCAATAAGTTAGGAACGTTCATAATCCATTCGAATATTTCTACAGGAAAGGCCCAACATCTGAAAACACAAGTTAAAAATGCTTCAATATACATTTAATTTTTTGTTAGCTTTTTACAATATCACTTAATCCTCCTTAAGAACGAATTTCTGAAAGTCAATGTTTCATCAAATTAAGTTTCTTTCATATCGACAGCAATCGAGTCAACCAGGAAAATAATGCATGGGCCAAAAACTGCAAGCAAAACTGTAGACGTAAAGCGTTAATGTTAAATTATGAATGAAACGATGCACAGCATACCGGTAACATTTTTCGTAAATATTGTTGAACACATCTTGCATAATTTTTATCATAGACATCTTGGAGAATTTTGTTTACTGTTATTCTGTTACCTGGCTTAAATCCTTTTCTTTGTTTCAACATTTATTCTTAATTTTTTCAATAGTTAATCTGAACTGTTCGCTGCTCGTCCTTAATTGTAAATATTATTTTATGTATATTTTGTATATAAATTGTAAAAAAAAAAAAGAATGTACTTTCCTAGCCTTGGCTAGGTTTTGCAGAAATTGTATCTTGACTCATGGCGCAATCTACCGACAAAATAGTCAACCCGTAATGTAAGCAACCTGTGTCTACACAGCTTGTATTTCTCACCTTTTTATTTCTTTTTATTTGTTTTATCTTAAATTCTTTATTTTTCTTTAGTCATTTAAACTTTTGTTTTAACTTTAAATTTTTATTTTTGGGCATCGTCAACGGACTCTTAATTGTACCAAAGCTTTAGCTTTTTCGACCTCCTGCTTTAATTGTTAGCAAGCAGGAGGTGTTTTACTTAAATTTTAATTTGTTCTAATCTTCTTTTATTTTTATTCAATACTTTTAAGCAACTTCATTTTATGCTAATGTTTTAATTAAATTAAGATGTGGAGGTTTTTGTGGCTCCTAAAGCCACCTAGGAACTCCGAAATAGGTACGCCCGTTGCCCGTTGTTTACTGTTTGGTTTTGTTAGTGACACATGCTGTTTAACATTACATTGTTTACAAAACAATGTTATTACATGGAATAAAATATTTCCATTCCTATTATAATGAAATTTCTTTGTATTACGATTCTGCAGAAAATATTTCTTTCGTAAAAAAAATTAATGTACACATACACGTTGCTATTCTAAATTTTAATATACGCAGCGTTCTTGAAGAGGTTAATTCAATTATCACAGAATAATTGGTATTTCGTGATTCCTACCGTATCATGATTGCGTAAACTCCTTTCCTCCTATATCATACCGAATATTTGAGGCGATAATTTTTAGAACTTTTAAACTCAAGGGTCGGCTTATATATGGATCTGCTAATCTCGCCAAAAGCGTATGTGACTTTACATTATAAGATGCGCAAGCGATAAATCGCTAAATATAGCGTGTTTTTATTTCTTTAGTTTATATTTCTTAAGTTTGTAAAAAAAAAAACATTTTTTTTTTCATTTAATATTTAGTTATTCAGTTTTATGAAAATGAATTATTTCACTTTCGAAATTGTTTATATCGTTGATTTGTTATGTCGTCGCCAAAATGAAAAATCTGATGTTGGCAAACTGTACTCCCGGCTAGGCTAATGCAAAAGTACCAAAAAGGCAATAAAAATTATAAGCACTACTTATTTTAAAGCTTAGAGGATATAAAAGAAATGGACAACTACTCACTTGTCATCTTCCAAAGTCGCTCGTAAAATTGCATATATTCCTACGGGTACTATTGGTAATGCTAAAAGAAAATGGAAATCCTGAAAAATAATAATAATGATATCTAATAGGACTGGTGCAATTTATTTTGCTTACGGAATATTTTATTGTTGATGTAAAGGTAAACAAATTTCGATAAAAAATTAATCAGGATTTTTTTAATGGTTTTATCTTAATTTGCAACTTTATTGAAACAATAAGCACATTTTTTAGAGATTTTATTTTAATTTGCAACTTTATTGAAACAATGTTACAATGTTTTTATACATTTTAAAATTAAATAGATTTTAAAATCGAATTTTTTTCAATAAAATTTTTAAAGTTTTGCCCTCTACCTTGCTCTTCAAGAGACAAAATTTTCTCTACATTTATATTACATCCTTTTTCTTTTTTTTTTTTCTCAATTCCTACTATTAGTTCACACTCTCCTATATATATATATATATATATATCTTGTTCAAATTTTCAATCGTTCATAAAATACTTTTTATTCATCCACTCACGTTCAAATACATTTTTTTGAAACTTGTAATGGATGACACTTGATGTTAATACAGTTTTTCAAATATTAATTAATTAATTTTAGTTTTTTTTTTTTTAGATTTAAGTTGCATGTATATACCAATAGATGGCGCCAGATGTAAGAGGAAAATGTCAACTTTATTTATAAAGGACTTTCTGCAATATAGGGGGGAAAAAAAGTAGGAATTGACTTTCAAAAATTTTTTTTTATATTACTTGTTTATCTTTAAATGATATTTTTTTTTCTATTTCATTGATGTTTTGTTATTAATATTTTCCCTTCTGTTTCTTCTGCTTTTTAAATTATTTGAATACACATGGGATTCCAATTTTGTAGTATTTCGTTCAATAACTATTTGTATTCAATATCTCCGGACAAAATGATTTTTCTATACAATAATCGAATTGTGAAAAAAATCCAATTTTCAAATAACACTGTAAAAACAACAGCGCCACCTATCGCATTTCATTTAAACCACTCCCCTCCGATCAATAGTTTTTTGAGTCTCTAGGGAAGGGATGGCCAAGCCTTGAATATTTTTTCGGCCCGTAAGATTTATCACACTTTTACAAAATATATTTATTCTATAATGGCCAAAGTAGTGAAAAGCATGTATTAAAATATGCATTATGTGTGCATCCATATATTCAAAAATTAACTGCCGAAATTATGAGAAAAAATTAACTTTGATTTTAAAATAATATTCTTGTGAATACATGACAGATATTGACTGTTTTATTTATGAGTTTTCAGTTATGAGTTCGCAGAATAATTAAATTATATTCTGCGAATTCATGAGATGCGCGCATCTTGGAACATCTAATATAACAGGTTCAATGTTTCATTTTAAGGGACCGTAGTGACCATGCCTAGATACTCACAGTTGATTGTTGGTAGCAGAGCAAACCAGACTCTCATTTCAAGTTGTTAGCGCTTTTAGTTCAACTTACACCTGCAAATCGTTTTTTTCTAAAATAAAATTGACCAAACACAAAACATGCTCAAACATAACGGACACTAACCTGCAACACCCATTACGATGTGCAAATACCCAAATTGAGATCGATTTGCAAAAGTTAAGTGTAAGAGTGGAGAAACAAATATCGCACTAGTAAAATAAATATTTTTTTAATGATTTCATTTATTTCGTTTACATTTATATATTTCTTATATTTTTACTTTTAGTGTTATATATTTCTTTACAATGTGTGTTTAGTATCATTATTATTATATTATCAATGTTCATATGTAAGAATAATAGTAAACATAATAATAATAACTCATTATGTTTCAATTTTTCACTCCAAAAAAATGTCTCTAGTGGGTCTAAATTAAATATGGGTATATATAATTTATATTCGGCCCTCGGAGTTATGATGCATTTCCAAAGTGGCCCGCAAGATCACTTGGGTTGGCCACAACTGCTCTAGGGCCCACACATGCGATCATTGCCTTGTATTTAGATAGATTTATGATGTTACAAAGGCATGGAAATGAAAAACATGAAATGGAACTTATGACATTCACTGTGATAGCCCGTGCTTTTACTGTTTGTGTGCTCAGTCACAGATTACAGAGGATTCACTTACCCCATCCAACAATGTAAAACATGATGAAATTTGTCTGCTCAGCGAAACTTGCAGCAATGAGTTTTTGCAAGTAAAATCCTTCACAAAACATCCACATATAGTTCGTCATTCGAAAGTACTTCGTGAGAATGAATAAAAATTTGCAGCCTGCCTGCAGAAAGAAACAATATCAAGATGTCTTCGTTTTAATACAATAAATGTTTTAGTTAATATACTTTAAACACGTTGAAATCTCGACTGTTTTTGATCAGATTAAATTTATCTCTTTTATAATAAATATTTCTTTATACGTAACGTATGTGGCACGAACAGATACTATACTAAATGAAATTCGAACAAATTAAATTTGTTCTTTTTGGTGCAGTGGAAAGATTGACGGAAATAAAATGATGGAACCATGTTTCTTCCAACGCACTTTAAGAGCCAGAAGAAATGGACAGGCATCGAGACTCATTCGACAACCGGCACAGCCTCAGAGACGTTCGATTTACAATCTCTCATTCCGTGAGGAAATATCTTTTATTTTTCGCATAGAAGTTGAATCCTTCCATGAATCTTTAACTAGATGTCTTTAAATGCATTACATGTTGTATGCTTTAATTGTGTGTATGTGGTGTTTGTGCGCGTGTAAATAAAGCTGTGAGTTCTCAAACCTTTGTCTCAACCCAACCACGCCCAATTACAATTCAGCTGCACAAACAACAGCAATACTACACTGAAGTGACAAAAGTCATGGGATACCTCTTAATATCGTGTCGGCCCTCCTTTCGCCCGGCGAAGTGCAGCAACTCGACGTGGTATGGACTCAACAAGTCGTTGGAAGTCTTCTGCAGGAATATTGAGCCATGCTGTCTCGATAGACGTCCATAATTGCGAAAGCGTTGATGGTGCAGGATTTTGGGCACGAACAGACCTCTCGATGATGCCCCATAAATGCTCGATGGGATTCATGTCGGGCGATCTAGGTGGCCAGATCATTCGTTGGAATTGTCCAGAATGTTCTTCAAACCAATCGCGAACAGTTGTGGCCCGGTGACATGGCGCATTGTCATCCATAAAAATCCCATCGTTGTTTGGGTACATGAAGTCCATGAAAGGCTGCAAGTGATCTCCAAGTAGCTGAACATAAGCATTTCCAGTCAATGTTCGGTCCAGTCGCACCAGAGGACCAAGTCCATGCCTTGGAAAAACAGCCCACACCATTACGGAGCCATCACCAGCTTGAACAGTGCCTTGCTGACAGTTTGGGTCCATGGCTTCGTGGGGTCTGCGCCACACTCGAACCCTACCATCAGCTCTTACCAACTGAAATCGTGACTCATCGGACCAGGCCACGGTTTTCCATTCATCTAGGGGCCAACCGATATGCTCACGTGCCCACGAGAGTCGCTGCACGCGATGTCGTTCTGTCAGTAAAGGCACTCGAGTCGGTCTTCTGCTGGAATAGCCCAAGAAAGCCAAATTTCTCCGCACAGTTCTAACAGACAAGTCCCTTGTACGTCCCACATTGATTTCTGCGGTTATTTGACGCAGTGTTGCTTGTCTGTTAGAATTTACGCCTCTTTGCAGACGTCGCCGGTCTCGGTCGTTAAGTGCAGGCGGTCGACCACTGCGCTGTCCATGGTGGGATGTTATGCCTGAAATTTCATACTCTCGGCACACTCTTGACACAATGGATCTGGGAATGTTGAATTCCCTAACGATTTCCGAAATGGCATGACCCATGCGTCTAGCTCCAACTAACATTCCGCGTTCAAAGTCTGTTAATTTCCGTCGTGCGGTCATCATCACGTCAAAACCTCTTCACATGAATAACTTGAACAGAAATGAAAGCTCTGCGAAAGCACTGCGTATTTATACATGTTCTACGCGATGCTACTGCCATCTGAAAATTTGCATATTGCTATCCCATGACTTTTATCACTTCAGTGTATAATGAGCAATTAGAATAAGACACATCTTGCCTTAGTTCAAATTCAGAAATATTGTATTTAATTTCATTTTCTCGGATTTCATATGTTTACACGTTTTTTATCTTTTTGTATTTATGTGTCACGTATGATACTGAAATGTATATACAGGGAGCCATAAAATTGAGTATACACCTCTAAAACTTTTAGACTTCTTCCAATTACAAATTAAATATTGATTTAAATAGATAAATTTTTTTATCCTAGATACTTTAACCTCTGCTTTACCATCCTATAATAACACAATTCTATAGTTAGCTTATTTATTACGAAAAAAGTTAAGCGATTCGAAGAAAAGATAGAAAACCATGCCACAAAATAGAGTATACACTTCTTATATTTGTAAATTATGCCACCACTTTTTTTAGTTTCAAATTTTCTTTAAAGAGTTTCAGGAGTAGCTGCTGATTATATCACGTGCTATTGCACTTCAACGCTTTTAAATAGTATTTTTTCTGATTAAAAATCGTAAAATGAGCTCTCGTAGAGAAACTACTGAATCTGAGCGTTTATTGGTTGTAAAATTGTCGAAAGAGGGCAAATCTCTTCGAGAAATCGCTTTGTTGATTGGTGTAACTCATGGTTGTGTCCAAAAAATACTACAGAAGTATAAAAAAACTAGATTTGTGGCCAGGATTCCTGGATTCCTGACTGGATTCCTGGAAGAGGACGTAAAGAAATACTGAGTACTACAGCGAAGAGGAAGATCATTCACTCAGTAAAGAAAGATCCGAGGGTGAGTGCCTCTAAACTAGCTTTATCGATGCCCTCTACAATCGGGAAAAAGATCTCAGTTGAAACAATTCGACGTACCCTTCACCAATATGGGTTTCATGGCCGTACACCAATACGAAAGCCACTCATCAAGTATGTGAATAGACAAAAGAGAGTGATTTTCGCCAAAGAACATCTTTTAAAGCCTATTTCTTTCTGGAACACTGTAATATTTTCTGACGAAAGTAAGTTTAATCTTTACGGAAGCGATGGACGATTTAAAATAAGGAGAGAAGCTGGGAAAGCACTGGCACCTAAAAACACCATTAAGACAGTCAAGTTCGGAGGTGGATCTGTCCTCCTTTGGGGTTGTATGTCGACTGGAGGAGTTGGAGAGCTTGCTTTTATTGATGGTATTATGGACAAACATGTATATTTGGGGATTTTAAATGATAACTTGAAAAAAAGCGCCAGTAAGTTGGGGCTTGGGTCAAGCTTCATATTCCAGCAGGACAACGACCCCAAGCATACAGCGAAGATTGTGCAGTTATATTTGCTGTACCATTGCAAGAAGAAATTATACACTCCAGCCCAGTCTCCAGACCTAAACGTCATCGAAAATTTGTGGTCACAATTAGAGAAAGCTGTACATGAGCACGAAATCACAAGCAATGAAGTTCTCAAGAAGGTCCTGAGAGAAGAATGGGCTAAAATTTCTGTTGAAACCCTTAAAACACTAGTAGAATCTATTTCCAGAAGATTACAAGCTGTAATTCAAGCAAAAGGTTATGCAACAAAATATTAATTTGTACGTTAAAAGGAAATTAATAAAGGTGTATACTTATTTTTGTGGTGTTGTTTTTCTTCTCTTCTCAGATCTTTTATTTTTTTTCGTAAAAACTAAATAAACGTAACGATTTTATAAATATAGTACGGTAAAGCATAGACTAAAGTATATAAGGTAAAAAAATCAATCATCTTAAAGCAATATTTAATTTGTGATTGCAAAAAGTCTCTAAGTTTCTAAGGTGTATACTCAATTTTGTGGCCCACCGTAAATATATGTAAAAGAAATTAAGATAACTGAAAAAATTCACACAGAAAAGAAAATAATTATTTTTCAAAATTACATTTATTACAACAAACAAATTACAAGTAGATTTCAATTCTGCACTACTTCTGAGTTTAAGTTAAAGCACGAAGCCACAAAAAATATTAGACTCTACGAAAATTATGCCTTGAAATTTTGATATATATAATGATATATCTCAGAAGATTTACGAAGAAGAGTGGGTTTTAGAGAAAATAGAAATTTAGAAATAAAATATTTTGGCATTTTTTTTGTGACAAATTTATCAAAATAGGGACGATTAGTACTTTTTGCTCATTATTCCAAATGAAACTTTAATTACCTGTAGTCAGTTTACGGTGTTGTTGTTGTGTTAAGACAGACATTACGGTTGTAATTTTTGATCTGGCTATTGAAATGTTTGATTTATATCGATATAATTATTTCTTTCATATATATTTATAATTACTTTTAAAGTTGAAATAACTTTTATGCTTATGCGTCTTTATTCAACATTTATAATAGTGATACCTCTTTGTCACACCAACAGTTCAGATTGCAGTGTGATATTCTTAATGGAATTACAAAATTTTACCAATACAGTAATTTTAAAAAACGATAAAGAGTTAAATGAATTTCATTTATGAAAAATTAAAATTTCATAAAACAGCCTTAATGAATAAATTATGGAGTATAAATATAAATGAATTGAATATTTACGCCGTTTTGCTCCATGATGCTCTGATAGCTGTCTCTTCTTTTCAGCTCATCTGCAACAACTATCGATTTGAAGAGGATAGAAGAAAAACCTTTCAGCAACAGTGACAGAAATAAGTTCTTGTGCATGGTGACTCTTGGTACTTGCAGCTGTCTAAGTATAAAACAATGTTTTAAGAATGAAGAGTTACGATATAATACATAAAAGTTATGAATAAAATTAATTTTAAAAATGTTGATCAAAAACGGTTAGTTGATGAAAGTAGTTCTAACTTATATAAGAAATACTTCCATTCAGTTATTATTTCAATATTTTAGATCATACATTAAACATTTGCTATTGATTTCTATAAAAATTGAATCAAACACTAAATCACTTATTAATCATTTTTAATGCTACGCTGCAAAAATAATTATTTTTAATACATTTTATTTATTCAAGATCATATTTCTATAATAGATGACTTTTGAAATTTTTATCGTGTGGTGCGTGGATAAGTTACAGTGAATAAATGTAATGCATTCTGATTAAATGGCCTCCATGGTATATAATAACAAAGAGATTATAGATAATATAATAATACTTAAATAATGTATTGACAAAAATATTAATTTAATATTTGACTGCTTATTAAGTTATATTTTATGGTAGGATAATTAAAATATCAAAATAGTACACAAAAAGATTAATTCGCCAATAAATATATATATATATATATATTATTGTAATTAAGATTAAGGTCAAATCGTAAATGTGGATCCAATGATGTGACTTTTATGTGGATCCAACTGAGCGATAAGTCGCCAAATATGGTAACCCGGCTTTCTTGCACTGTTTGTAATTCATTTCAAACATTTACAATCATTTTAATTCATTTACAATCGCAATCTTTTCTTGTCGCACTTCGGAAAATGAACTTTTGACGCCAATCCCAGACGGCCCCTATTCTGCGATTTTGTCATGATTAAAATTAAATATTTATAAATCAATACGTTCTACTTACTTGTAGGCAGAAAATATTATAAGAGCTGGAATGATGAATATGATAGAAATTATGAAAGTAGCAATATGAAAGTATAAATATTGTCGATGTTCCTGAAATTAATAAATATTTTATTATTAAAATTTTTAAATAAAGTTATACTGTAACTTTATTATTTATATTATTAAATAATAACACAAAATACAATCAATAAAATCTCATATTTAAAAAAGCAACAAATATTAATTATTTGTTGCAAATATCTGAATTTATAAGAAAATAAATTTTGATATGATTTTTATCAAAAAACCTTTATACAAAAACAGTTTTGATCAAAATCAGCTTATTTTCGAAGTAGTTTAATTTTATGAGTAATTTAGTTCATAGTAAATAAAATTTTTTAAAATGTATGTATTAAAAATACACACACACATACACAAAAATGATTGTTGAAAATTAGTTAGAATCATTTTATACGATGAATCATAATTCGAAAGATAATGTATGTTATCCACTAATTGTTGTCTAAATTTGATATTTTAAGGTTAAATATATATGCAACTCATTTAAATTTCGATTAAGATTACCAATAATTTTTCAGCAATTTAATAAAATGTAATGGTTTATTAAAAAAATCTGAAATCCGAAAAATAAAAATTCAATGCTTTTTAATTAAAAAAAAAATAAGAATGTGTATAATAATATTCCAGTGTTACATAAAATCATGCAAATATTGAATCATTGCGAATAATATGAAAAGACGTTACATTTTATTTTAATTCAGTTTTTAAAATGAAATGTCAGTAAAAAAAATTAAGAGAACACCAGGAATTTACATAAGATTATCAATTAAATAAAGTTTAAAAAAATAACATTAATGCAATTTTTCCTGCACGGTGTTAAACGTGCGGTGTTGATCTTTCTGATATCTGATTTTGATAATTATTAATGATTTAATTATAATTATCTAATAAATTAAATCTCATTATTATGATGAGTATTTACCCTATAAAATATACACTGTAGATTATCTTAATTAAACAATAAATACTTTTATATCAGCTACTGTTATGACTTTTTTGAATAAACACGTCAACTTTTATTACTGTGATGATGAATTTGAACACATGATTTTCAACATGCTATCGAAATTCTATCAGGACACAAACTTATATACATTTAAAATTCAACAAGCTTAAAAGTAAACAGATGATTTCAAAGAATTTTGGTATAATATACGGAATTTTTCTCATACATATTTCTTTCATCGAAAATCACTGGATAGATTTATCTGATTTTTTTTATGCTTCCGTTTATTTCTATCTTTCAGTCACTAATTCACTTATCTCTCAATCACGTTTTGGTAAAACCAACGATTTTTTTTATGAGCAAAGTTTTAAAATTATAAAAGTGAAAATATGTTTCTCTATGAATCATTTTACTCTATACTTTAAATAATCTCAACGTATAGTTCATTTATTATAAATTATCAGATATAACTAGTTGTATAGCTTTAATAATTATTATAGCTTAATATAGTTTATTTAAGTTGACAAAAAGTATCAATTAAAACCAAATATGAAGATTCAATAAAAAATTTTTAAATGTATCATATTTATCCATACAATTTCAAAATTAAGTTCATATTTATGAATAATTAAATAAAATTTTTAAAAAAGCATATTGTTTAGATATTATTTAAACCATGCATTTCAATAAAAATTACAATTTTATTTAATCTCTTAATAATTTTCTGGATAATAAGAGATATGTACTTATATATAATAAGGATTATGCTGAATACGACGACGATTTGCCAGATTAACGGAGAACCTTGGTTGCTTAGCAACCTCTATCTCCTGCTTTGTGAGTGAGGGAAATTTCTTAAGCTTTAAGCCAATTGATTAGATAGAAAAAAGTAATATAAGTATATTATTAATTTTTTTAAAAATTAATTATTCGAAATTTTTATTAATTAATTAAAAAAAATTATTTATGCTGAATATGCTCGTATCTCATATTTGTATCTTTTCGGAATACAAGTTAACGATACAAGTTAACCGAGCGAAAAGTTTTCAGTTTTGAACTAAAATGAATATTTTAGGTTATCTTGTATTTTTCTAGGCAAACACGAGTTCTCTTGTAAAATCGTACATCTAGTAATAGTCATTCCATCGAGATTTCATGTCGTTTTATAGGCATTTGATTCTATATCTTTCAAAAGCTGTACTCGAAGTACTCAAACTACTGGTGAGGAGTCATTTTTTACTTATTAATTATTACTTTCAGTTATTTTTTTCAAAATTAGTAAAAGTGGAGAGATACTTAGTGATAATTGCAGCTATGCATTGTGTAGGGATCTCGAAAGCTTTGCAGATGAATCAAAGGATTATAGTTCTGATTCTAAAGACTAAATTTGATTGATCCGAAATTAATTTCCGATTCTAAAGGCCTAAAAATCAGAATGGCTAAATTTGTACTTGAATTTTTATAATAAACGAAGAATAAATATTAATTGATAATAGTTCTAACAATGCATATTTCAGATTTTATTACAAAAAAAAAAAAAAAAAAAAAAAAAATGTTCTAACTGTATTTGAAAGAAAAAAAAACTTATCTTTTTAGGGGTTAATAGAAGATATATTTTTGGTAATGTGTCAAATTTAAATGTAAATTAAGTTGTTGTGAGTTAGAGGTTATGACAAAAAAAAGTTAAATGTTATGAATTAAAAATTGGACAACTGAATGTTATAGTTCCCTGCCGAACTTAAAATGCAATACGTGTTATAAATGTTTAATATCATAACTGATTAATATCATAACTATTTACTAATTTACTAGTGGACATTCAGATTCGTGTATTCTTAGGCAGGAATTGCAAAGCTTAAAATATAATGGGCGAAAGCCGAGTTTAATAAAGGAAAAAAAAATTTATTTTTTTTTTAACTCTGTACAAAATGTGTTCGGAAAATTTCGAACATGCTACATGTATCGAGTTCTATTATAGGTTATGCAATCATAAAAAATGAAGAAATTATTATCTAACAGAATAAGATTGAATCCATTCCAACTAACATTCCTCCATTTCTAATGTAAGAAAAGATTTTTTTTTTTTACATTAGATGTTCTATTTTGGATATTATATTATGGAAATGTGAAAGTATTTCATTTATGAAATTGTACATACAAGCGTCTTGATGAAATTTCTATCTTTACTCAATATCTAGCTGGAACAGTACTACATTCTCAAAATGTAATATTTAACTATATCAATTTTTATTTAAATCTGTTACTTTTGCTTTATAAATGTATTCTTTTGACCGTACCATGCTGCCGTACCATGCTGAATATACCGGTTCTCGTTAGATCACCGAAGTTAAGCATCATTGGGCGCGGTCAGTACTTGGGTGGGTGACCACCTGGGAACACTGCGTGCCGTTGGCAAATTTGGGACCTGAATGGCCGAGTGTCTAGCGCTCTGGCGCTCGGTGCCACAGGTTTCGGGTTCGAATCCCGGCGGTGCCATGGATGTTTGTAGTGGTTCGGAATCCACTTTAAGCCGTAGGTCCCGGTCTTCTATGACTGTAAGAGCGTCACGGAGCAAAAGTCAGGCTTCTACCTACGGGTGCTCCATCACAACAGAAGCTGCTTCCTTCCCCTTCAATCATGAGTCCCTATGGGCTCGTGGGCTTGGCCAGCCAAGTGGGATAAGAAACAACAACAACAACAACATTCTTTTGAACAAAATATTTATTTACATAAATTGCAATTAATCCTCATTTCATTTGACGAGCTTAAGTTAATTATTAAAATAGAATAAATTGGTTTTAAACCAAATCTGTTATTTTTTTATAAAAAAAATAAAGTGCAAGTTATTAAATTTTTCTAGAGTCGAAAATAATATCTTATTTTATAATTTTTATGAATTATGCCCGTATAGTTTGATTACAATATTGTACTGTTATCAAATAAATATCGCAATGAATAGACCATTTCATAGTTTTAGTTAACAGCAAAGTTAAATTTTTAATGATAAATTCCACATTAAGCAACATTTTAGCGACAGTTAAATATTCACAGAGATTCTACAAACTAAGACTCACTAATCAGATTTGCAACAAGATTGTTTTATAAAAATCATAAATCGATAAATTAATATTAAGCACTACTATTATAAAAGAAAGATTTTGATAACTTTAACCCAAAATTTTTGCATTTCGTGACTTGTTTACTTTAGATTTTTTTTAAATTTTAACTAAATTCATTTATAAACTGAGCATTATTATAATTTATCAACATATTTTTAATATAATCTTACAACAAAATTATTAAAACTTACAAAATATATTAATTTGATGATTCTCAAACATTTTACTTTTGTTCCTCTAACAAGAGAACATTTTGCTGCGTCCTCTTACGCTTTCCCATTATTGAATTAAACGTTATTATAGTTCTTAAGCTTTCCCGTAGTTGAATTAAATGTTATTATAGTCTTTAATTTTTTCCGGTTATATAATTAAACGTTATTGTAGTCTTTATTTTGTTTAACTTTTTTTTATTCTGGATATAATATGAAAACATTTTACATGCACATTTTTTACATAAAACATATTTTTTTTTATGTAAAATTAGAAAATTAGACGCCAAAATAACAGTTCATTTTACGAATACATATATCAAAAACAACAACTAGCTAGCAAGCAGTTAATTTCACCCTTCATAATAGATTGTATCTTTATATCAGAGAAAAAAAAATATGCATATAGTTTGCGATCAGCTATCAAGCGGAAAATAGGTAAGCTGCCAAGTCAAACAGATTCAAACGCAGCGTGTTTTCCAATTGTGTAATAGAGGATAAATGTAATTTTGAAAATAAAATTAAAAGCAATTTTATTTATCATAAAAATAATGTTATTTTTTAAAAATTACAATTTTAAATTACATAATATAAAAAGGACAATTAGACGAAAAAAGAATTCTACACTTACTATTATACTAATGGATAACTGACTAGCATCCCTAAAAAGTACTCGATTCGTCTACCTGTAAACTTGATATTTACCTTACTTTTAGCTGTTAGAACTTTAAATATGTTGTGAAAGTAAATTGAAAATTACTTATCAAACGGGGCGAAAGCGATTATTAGAAATTTTTAAATTCCGGACTATTAAAATTCAAAAGCTGAAAAGACTGTGCTGATTAAAATGCCTTTCGGTATTCCAATTTTTAATTTTCAGGTATATTTTTTAATTGATTTAGGTAGTTAAATTCTAACTGCTATGGCGCTTTTCGTATTTCTTGGGAGTAGCTGTCGATATCATCATCAGTCATCATCTTGAACTTCGGTATTTGTATATTTGTAATTCATTAGTTCTGAAATTATTTTATCTTTACATTTATTAATAATAAAAGAAAGTTTAACTAGGTTCCTTAGTCTTTTTTTCGTCATTATACTAAATGCCAAAGTCTGGAAGTTAATATTGATTAGTTTATATTAGTAATGCACTTTTAGCAGGGCTTTCTTTTTAAATACAAATTTAGAGTATTCAAGATATTATGCTAAAAAAAAAAGAGTTTATTATTTTAAATCATATCTCATTATTATGTTAAATCAGCTCTCATTGATATTGAATATGTTTATATAGCTTCTTATAAAAAAATAATAAAGATTTCAAAGTTATTTATCATCAGTCACGTCCGTATTTATCAGAATCTTCTAAACTCATAGTAGTAACAACATGATCTTGATCGGAAGCTCTCAAAAGTGTTTATATTTGCACAATATTCTAATTTTATTTATTATGCCGCGTCTTTTTATCCGTCGCGCTCTACAGTTTGAGAACCATTATATTAGTACAGCACAAAATAAAAATTGATTTGTTTAATTTAAAATGTTAGAAAGAGGACTCGACAAGTTTTATCAACTGTGTTTATTAAGTAAGTTGTTATAAAATTATATTATAAACAATTTATTAACTTCTAATTAAATAGTTTTCTCATAGTATATATGAACATTATTAGAATTAAAATCCTACTTTACTACATATTAGAAGAAAATATATAATTATGTTATGTATATATAAACATAAGTCTATAACAATGATTATTATAAAGAGAAAATAGGCTTCTTTAATTCTTTACTTCTCGTTTGCCACATGTGGTGTAGTTGGTCCACTCCCTCATGAATTCATTTGTGTACCAGGTTCCATTTGGTAAACATTCTTTGTGCGCATATTCTGAAAAATGAACGAGAAACAATTAATATATATATATATATATATATATACTAATAACTATACTGATCTTGTTACTTTATATAAAGTCTCCCAATAGCTATTGAAGAGAAATCTACTAGTAATTGGTGTTCAGTTTTGTGGATTTGTAGGAACACTTCGTAACGTTTTCAGAAAGCTTGAATAGTTTTCTTAAATTCCTTTAATAGAGCCAAGAGAGGCTGAATCAGATTGAATATCATTATGTTGAAGTTTGCATATCCACCAAAGAAAAGGAGTCATTTTATATAACAATTTGAGCAACAGTCTTGGTTGAATGGGCAGATTGGAGGTTGAAATGAGAGGGAATATAAAGTTTTCACCGTTTGCCTTTTCTTGTTTGGTTTATTGGAAGGAAGATCAGACACGATTCAAAATAGCCTGTTGTTCCACAGTTGGTGTATATTCAAGCGACAGTTTTATTTTTAATTTGACACTATCCAGTTAGGTGACTCTTGAGATATCTGTGTTGTTGTTTGCGCGATAAAAACAGTTACATGTGTAGGCATTGTGTTAAATAAGTTATGAAATAATTTTTCACTTTTGATAAGCATGTCATAAGTAAGTTTAAATTAATGATCTCATTCATATTAGATGTGGAGTTCCATCTTAAAGATATGAAGCGGGAATTAAGTTTTAATTCTTTTTAACTTTAGTTCCTAAATGCAGACATTTTTAAAGCCTGTTATTAGCTACGTGTCCAGCTGCGCTTCACTACAGCAGCTCACTAATACGCAGAGCATATTCTGATGCAGCAGTTATTAAGTATACTTTTTACATATTTTTACTTAATTTTTATGAAAATTTATATAGTTTGGCGATGTAATTCTGATTTTTTTAAATATTTTCAAATTAGAGTAATTTGCAAATTTTTCAAAGAGCTTCGAACCAACAGCTATACAAAATATGGATTATCATTCTTTTTTTATTCAAATATGATATATAATCATTTTGGCATGATTCATTATTTACACAACTTTAAAATATGAAATCAGCCAGCACAAAAATTTCATTTTTAAAAAATGCATTCCAAGAATGGTTACATTATTTGGTTTTGATTTTCAACATAAAAACTTAGTTGAAATCTACTAATAAAATTTTAAATGTTTTACAAACTCATAAAAGAGAGATATATTTTGTAAAGAAAAGGTAGTATTAATAATTAAAGGAAAAATTTTAAGATTTTAAAAAGAATTAAATGTCTAATAATGAAAAATACGTGTGAAAAAAATAGCATGCAAGAATTAGAGAAAGGTGAGACTTTCCTGTTGATATATTTATGTTCATCACAGCAAGCTCTGCTCATCATTCTTTCCTTACAGAAAGTTCTGTTGTATATGTTGCAAGTTTTATTATAAGACTTACAATGTAAGGGATGTGCCTGGATTTATTTTCCGGCCTCATTTAGGATATTATTTTCACTGGACTCTGTAATGATACACAATTTAAAAACCACAACCCCAATTTTTTTATTTGTTATAAAGATAAAATATTTAAAAAATTAAATCACAAAGGTGTCTAAAAATTTTAACTACTCTGAATCCAAAGAGAAATAGAAAAGAAATGAATGCAAAAACAAAAGAATACAACTTTCTGTTGCAGATCACCCATTTCATATCGAAGCATTGATGGTCAGGTCCTTTCCAGCAAGAAGAGAAAGTCAAAGCATGAGAACTATAATAGGGGAATAATTTCCCCGAACGATAGTGGGTCGAAGCGATGACATTAGACAAACAACATTTTACAATTTTATTTATTTTTTCTAATGTAGCTGGTAAATACAAGTATTTATCTTTATGCCATAAGCAAGTGCTTCAAAGACGTTACACATTTAGCACCACCCAGGCGGTACGTGTAGCTTGAAGATATGCTACGGACGCGAGTAACACTACCCCCGCAACGCCCTACGGAACCTACTTTTTTAAAGTGGATTCCAAACCACTACAAACATCCGCCGGGACTCGAATTCGAAACCTGTGGTACCGAGCGCCAGAGCGCTAGCCACTCGGCCATCAGGTCCTTTTATTTATTTATTTTTAAAAAATTGTTTGTTAAAGCATCAGCGCAGCGTTGGGATGATTGCGTTTAAATATGAAATCGTAAATTTCATTACATATTTGATTTTTATGTATTTAATAAATTTATTTTTTGAAAATTCGGACGAAAAGTTTCTCGAACATAGATGCTGCAGTCTACGTCCTGTTCAAGCCGCTGATTAACTGAAGAAATGTAGTCAGAATATAGAAAATGTAATATTATAAAATATTGTTTTATGAACTTAAATGATGGTAATGTATACATACTGATGCATGAAGGAGGCCCGTTTTCGAAATAGATGTGTTCTTGACAAGGCAAACTTATAGTTGTCCCTGCTGGAGTGTCAGGCCAGCATTGCCAACCATCCCAAGTACGTGGGCAATTCTCGTTGTCTATAAAAAATAAAATAAATATTATATATATATATATATATATATATATATAATAAATGTAATAAAATGAATTTAGCAATATATTTTACAAAATAAAACCATCAAAACATTTTCTTATTCAGGTTTCTGTTTTCCCAACTATTTATGTGTTAAGCAACGTCCAGACGAGAGTACGACGAGTCAACATAAGCGAGTCGATTTCGCTCCCAATGTATTCGTGGGATCACGAGCAAAAAAAGTAATTTCTGGCTATGAATGACAGTTGGCTAAAAATAGAATCCCTTTAATGCGCGGAAAAAAAACAATTCTGGACGGAGCAGAGACAGATGGCATACAACGAGGGTTCTCACTGAGAAAAACCAATTTATAATTGGTACGAGAGACTGACTCGCTAGTTTTCATTCTCTCGTCTGGACGCCGCTTAAGATGGCCTCGTTTAACACTGTTTCGTAGAGCGCAGGAGCATATTGAAACATTTCACCTTTTTTTATGATCAATAAGTAAATTGGAAGTGTGAGTTTAATTATAGGCTTTACGTAATTGAATAATTTAGAGGCATTTCTTTAAATATTCTTTATTTATTTAATGCTTATTTTTTAATATTTAATGATCTTTTTTCAATGATTCAAAGTATGCTATATCAGTCAAAATTGAAGATAGTTCCACAAATTACAACTTCGTTACAAAATAATTTTTATATAATAAGAAAACATTATAAAACATTATAATAAGAAATATAAAATAAATAATTTTTATATTTTAAGAAGACATAGGAAAATAATCAAAATTCTTTTTAAATCATTATAGATAAAAACAAAATCGATTCAAAAGAACTGTCAAACGTAATATATTCTTCAAAATATTTTTGACTCATGTTTATAGTATTTTGTACTCTTAGCACACTAATTGGTATGGGATCAACACACATTAATATTATTTATAATAGACTTTTTCTGCTAAACAATATTCCAATTTAAATTGCGTATTATTTGACTATCAAGAACTGAACTACTTTAAAAGTTTGAGAAGTAACCAAACTTTTATTTCAAACATTAATAACTTTCTTCTTAAATATTATTATATTCATTTTTTTTTTTGCAGTTACCTAAATTCAAAAATATTTCTAATGAAACTTTATTTACAATATTTTTAGTGAGGAAGAGAGAGAGAGAGGCATGTTTAATACCTTTTGATAATGGAGGTGCATTTATCATATCATTGCAACAATCCATTGCAGCCCGACAACATGATAACCATTTCTTGGCAAAAGATTCTTCAGAAAAAGTATTCCACAATTCTTCACTGATGTCGAAAGGATCGACTTCAAGAGTCGTATTGGTGCGATGATCATACAGAGTACCTAGTTCTTTGGTATATCTAAAACAATAAAATTTCTCTTACAAAAACAGAAATAACTCAGAAATTTTGTTGCTATACAGAAAATAAGCGGAAATACACAAAATTTATGTGATTAGTAAATTAAATTAAAGCGATGGTATAGTTTTTCTCGCAGTTTAAAATACAGAGGACAATTTATTTTTAAACCCAAAATTCTGGATTCATAAAAATATAGATGGCTGTATATTTTAAGTAGTATACATGTTACTTTGTTAAGATTTAACTACCTTTTGTTATAGTTTTTTTGATATCTTCTTCCAGTAGGAATGAAAAAAAAAATCTTATTGTATTTGTTATTTGTTTCTTATTGTATTTGTATTTGTTATTATTATTGTATTTGTTTTAATTCGCTTAAAAAGAGTTTAGTAGTTTCATGACACAAGAGACCGGCATAAGATTTCCAAAAATTAAGGAAAAATCAGAAAAATTGTGATGGCGAAATTTCTATTCATTGGATTTTACAAAATTTGGCTAAAACATTAATCAAACACTGCTTGGTAAATAAGGCATAAAAGAGAACAATAAGCTTATTTACCATTATAACCTCCCCCCCAAAAAAAAAAATTCAATTCAGTGTGTGATGCACTGTGATTACTTCTAACCCTTATACAGATGCAGGTAGTTCCACACTCATAATGCTAGCATTTCTAAATTTTGCATCAAAATCCATTGAAAAAGCAGAAGACGTTCAAGTGTAGGAAGGGGGTTAAGTTTAATAATCTCTCTAAAGCATCTCAAACAAGTTTAATTGAATTCAACTTATACGCACAATAGTCTCCTCTCGAAGATAATTATCCACCATTAGAACTCTGCGTGGTCTAGTAGAGCAGTAACGATGCCATTTAGGGCAATAAGCAGGTCAATGTAGCCATCCAAAATTATATCTGTCCCCATTTATACAACGGATGTTCCAAATCTGCCTTTTCATTTATATGACTGAGATAATAGGGATTTCTGGTTCCTGCCAGACCAACAATCTTTTTGAGTCATTGCAAACAAGATCTGGACTCACCAGGATAATAACTTGCACTCCATTTGAAATATGTGCGAGTTAAATTATTCGATAGAGTGGTAAGAGGAGTACACATAAGGCCGAACGTCTTGCATACAGTTCTCCTTTGTATTTCTGCGCACAGTTGATTTAGATATCAGCATTCCAGTGGTTGTTATGAAGTGGATTGGTGAAGCGGCTCTGTACCTTCTCTTAATTAGTTGCAAATAATGTTCATCTGTGGCGCTTGTACCTTCTAGGAAAACTAGAAGTGCAGGTGCCATAGATAACTCGTCTCTTCTTGAAGTTGATTCTGTTCTTAATGCACTTTACTGGCTGTGAATTACAGAAAGATTCATATTCAACCACCTTGCAACATAGGATTGACTCTGTTCATATCTAAAAATAGTTATCTTGTTATCTTATCTTATAATTGTCACTATGCAAATCTTTCTTGTAAAAATTACTGTCACTTTTAAACTTGTTTTTGGCCTCTTTGACCAAACGTCGACGTTAAACAACGCGAACGTTACGAACGCAGACGTTAAAAGACTGCATTTTCACTAATTTTCATATCATATTCGATGCAGAATTGATACATAGTGTGCAATGTTTATGAAATTTTACTTATTTTACGCCGTATAATCCAAATTTTTGATTTTTTCCCATCAATTTTTGGAAACCAGTGTATACATATGGAAGCTAATGACTTTAAAAGTTTATAGAAACATACAAATATACTACTTACTGCAACTTCTCTCGAAATGCTACTGATGGCATGTATTTATAGCATCTGGCGCATGCATCTGATTTGAATACTTTAAAAGGAAGGTACACTTGCTTTTCATTTCTGCATGTCACATCGGTAATAACAGTAGCATTAACTGCGCAGAAGCAAAGCTTCTGTTACAAAAGCAAAAAAATTTTGGATTATACATTAAACAGTAATGTTCGTTATTTATAAACATAAATAAAAATTTATAAGATTTATTGATAAAATTTTATTTAATTTCAACAAATATAGACATACTATTAAAATGTAATTAATTTTTATGTAATAAAAATTTAATGGAACTAACCATTAATTGTGTCCGAAAAGTATAAAAATGATTCAGTCTACTCATTATAATATACGAATAATTTCAATAGCAAATCTAGAATTCTTTAAATGCGAAAGAATGCTTCGTGTCACTATAGAGTGAATTTTTTCAGTCATGACGAATGAGCTTTCATTCTAAAAATATTTAAATTTTTATAAAATAGAACATTGTATGTAGTAAACTACAATGCGAATTGAAGTATTAAAAAATCAAAACAACATAAAGAAAATAATTTGTAAAATAAAAAACACTACGACGAATTATTTAAATGAAAATTAACAAAGGAAGGAATTCATCGACTACTATGGGAAATTCATGAAATACACTCATCGCCATAAAAATTAATGCACCACAATAATAATACCTCAAATTTGAAATATGTCTAAATTTGAGTATTAAGCAGGCAAAGAAAGTGTGCCAATATTGTGGAGGCAACCCTGTGGCATCGGCATCCTGGCTGCATGTTGGAAAACGTTATTTTCTTGTAAAATTCATTCTGAGAGTCCTGCAATGAGAAGCAATACATATGGCTGAAGAATGTTCTGATATCTTGGATCATTACTAGAAGGGATCAAGTGTCATATTCAACGACACTTCAAATAATCACATCAAATGTGCTGTGCCAAACAGTAGATAGCATTGAAGCATTTACCATGGAGTTTTATAGGTGGTAGTCAGCAAAATTTAAATTGAATTACAATTCGTCACTGAAGATGTCTACACTCAGTCGCAGTTCAATATCACCAAGTAACGCATTAGTCTAAACGGAGGCACCAATTTGTGTGAAGTCGCTATATCAAATGATTGCCAGCCAAATGCATTGCAATGATAAGGACAGACATAGATCATACCGCTTGTGTGCAGATGTCGGGCAATGATGCACTCGATTGTTGGAATGAGTCAGTCGTCATAGTTGCCCGAGGACACAGAGCCAATTTGTGTGAAGATTCAAATGATTGGCCAAAATTGCAAGATCAGTCATAGTCATATGATGCACTCGATTGTTGGAATGAGTCAGTCGTCATAGTTGCCCGAGGACACATAGAGCAAGGACGCCGTATGTATGAACTCACTTTTATTCAAAGATCCCAACATCTCCTTACAATATTGTCAAAACGTCAGAGGTGGCGAGAAACTCGCCCAGTACACCATCAGTCTGTATCATCCCAATGATTCTTCCCCTTTCAAACTCTGGCAGCTGCTGATATCTTCTTCGATGATGGCGTATGGGCATATCTAATAATGAAGCGTCCCTCTGCTGCATATTACTCGTAATTACACATTAAAGTAACGCAAGGTGGTTATTTAGAGGGAGATAACCCTAAGAGGGTAGATGGGGTAGATGTACATCAACATACAAGATGTACATTTAGGAGTAGATGTAAATCAATACCCTTTACAGGCATGCTGTAATTTTAATCATATTTACATATGAGCTTAATTTATTGAGCTACATGAGCCTTATTTACATATGAGCTTAATAGAAATCTTCATGCCAAGTTTCTTAATGGTCTGACAACTCCTTAGTGTGCCAATTATTAAAGCAATGAGTATAAATATTGAAGAGGTTTTCCGTGATCGTGTTAAAGATATTTTCTCAAATCATGAAATGTCTAACATTTCATTTAGATTGATTTTCTTAATTACAATTTTTAATGTCATACAAAAGCTGTTAAATATTGTCATTTAAACATGAAGAAGATAATAGATCGAATAAGACATATACTGAATATGAGATGAATATGGAAGTTTTAAATATGACATAAAAGCATTCAATGTATTTACTTACTTGAATAACAAGGTATGCTAATAAAGCCAACATCTTTTGGGGTTTTTCCCAAGAAACAGATATTTCTTATTTTTTACTGAATGAACATATTACCAGAGATTTTGAATTTTATTGTTCTAGAAAAATAAATAAATAAAAAGAAAAGAAAATTAATCATATTATGAATGATTCAATAAAAAAATGTTAAAAGAAATTAAATAATAATTTTTTATTATTAAAAATTAAAAATATAAAAAAAATGTCTAAAAATGAATAAATGGGAAATCCTTTCTATTATATTGCACCTGTTCCCAATAAATAGCAAATTTTGTCAGAAAAACTGATTTTTCCTCTATATTTGATATATTTTATTTTTCTGTAATTTTTAGGAAGACAAATATGTTTATCATTTAGAACTCAATTTTTTTTTAGGCTGAATCTAAATTTTCAAAACCTTTTTTTTGTGTGCGATACTCTTTTAAGCAAAAAAAATTTTGAAATGGTTATTTTCAAATTTTTAATTAATCTGCAAAAAGCCCTTTAATATAATAATCAATTTATCAGTGAATCACAATTCACATTAAAAGCATCTATGACTTTTTTTTTAAGAGTGTGTGTTTGACCATATTTCTTCTTGCTCAGTAATTGTAAAACAAAAAAACAAAAAAATCTTTTTTTTTTTTTTCATTTTGCGAATATTAAAATTTTGTACATTGTGGCCAACGATATATTTTTTTAACAGAACAAAGCAAATTTTTCTGAACTGAATAGAAAAAGCTAATGAAAAATAAAAATTTTGGAAAATTTTGATGAGCATAGATTTTTATTATTATAAATTTCAAAGATTAACTAAATTATTGTCTCGATAAGTAAAAAATTCCGTACTTCCTTAATAGCAATGTACTTAAGAAGGAAAAATATATTTTTTTGTTTTGGAAGCTCTGAAATCATAGCTTAAGATCAAATACATTGAAATTGACTTTTAAAAAAAATCGTGATACGTCTTTTTTTTTTCAAACAGACGATACAGACGATTAATAACATTTAAATATTTAACACATTTAAAAGAGAAATTAAACACGTTTTTACATCAATATCAGTAATTTCAGTTTAGTTAATTATTAGTACACATATTTGTTAACTAAAAGTTAGGATTAAGAAAAATTCAATTTCATAACACAATTACTGTAATTTTGTGGGAAAATATGTTATTCATGTATTACAAAAATAAAATAAAAATTAAACTAAATAAAATCTGAACTAAAATGAAATTTAGTTAAAACAATATTACCTTTCATTAAAAGAAGTACATATTTTGAGAAACATTGAAATGAGTTTTATGTTGGCTTTTGACCATACAAAAATATCTCATTCGTCTATTTTGCCAATAGCAGATTATTTCGAATAAAAACATACGGAACAACCAAATCTATTTTATGAATCAATATGCAACAAAATACTATAAAAAGCATAGAAGTATAATAGGGGCAACCTGTTTTTAACACAAATCATTGTAATATATGTTTGTTCACAAAAATTGTGGGACATCTTCCTATAATGCATTGCTTAAACAAGTTTAGAAAATTAAGAGATTAACATACAACACAGAACGTGATTAAAAATCTTAAGAGCGAACACTAGTCAATATTTTTAATTTGAGTGCGTCAGTCTTGTTATCTATCGATAACATAAAATCGTAATTGTCCAGTCTTTGGCCAATCATAAGTTAAATACGATTTCTTTTTAATCAAAAAATCTCGATACATTAAGCACGAATTGTTTTATCTAGTGGGTAAAACAAATATATATTTTTAATGAAATATGTTTATTTAAAAGTTAATTGTTCTTTTTTTTTTTCTAAATACATTTTAAAAATTTTATCACATTTTTTAATCACGAGTATTTAAGTATTTTTTTATTTGACTGAGTGGCAATATTAAAATTGTTTTCCTTTTAAAATCATAGAAAAATAATTTATAATTTTTTAACTATGCTTAATGTCAGCAAAAAAAAAGACCCATTAATTATTACAATTTCAACTGACAAGTCGTCTGGTGTTGACATTGCTACAACTCGAGAAAGGAGAACATTTTTAATAAAAATCGATTTTTCAAAGCATTAGATAATGACTATTTATCTATTGTTTAAATACTGTATTAAAGTAGAACATGTTCTTAGCTATTATTTGATAGTAACATAATCTTTAACATGAATAACATAACGAATAAACATATCATAGCATAATGAATTTTATTTTTAAATATTGATTGCTTCTTTTACTGGAGTTTTTAAAATTGTGATTGCTTTCAAATTGTTTCATTATTTAAAATTCTAACGATTAGTACTTAATAATTACCTTTTTGAGATGTGATTTTTTTTTTTTTTTTTTTTTTGTGTGTGTGTGTGTGTGAATTTTATTTTGTCCTTTTTCAATTTGATAAATATATTGAATTTAAGAAAATCCCATAATCCCATTTTATAGTTTTCGAATGCAGTCACAATTTTAATATAATTTCGCGACTACATTTTTTTCTGTGCTGAAAGTTTCATTTTATAAATTTGCAAAAGATTTTTTGATATTTGTGACACACACAGATTTTGAGTATGCAAGCATGACATTGTATTCTTTTCAAAATTTATTATTTTGATCCCAAATAGAATAAAAAATCGTTAAGTAGAGTGGTGGAATACGGCACAAATTCCGTACTTCCCGATAGTTTGCAACAATAAATTCCATAATTATTTGTCCTTCAGAAGAAAAAAAAAAATATACTAATATCTCCTGGAAATCTATCTTCTTTAAACGAAAACGCAGAAAGTACAAAATTTGAGTTCTTTTATGTATCGAACTCTGTCTTAAAACACAGTAAATAAAGATTTTTTAAATACGAAGCCTTGAAATTATAAAAACATTGATAACAATCAACCATATTAATATTCGAATTGCACACTAAAGACACACCCTTGAAATTAACCTTTCAACACACGTGCACAATTTTACGACATTTGACCCCAATTGTTGTGAGTATTTTTCACCAACACATCAACTCTAGCAAAAACAATAAATTCCTCTTAATACATGGATGTTTTGTTATATGAGACAAGCAATATATAATTTAAATAGAAATTTCAAAATAGAAAATAATAAGTCTATCTTACCTCCGGTTTTTTTATTCACTTTTTGAAGTACATATTTTTTTTTTTTGGCACATTTTATATATAAAATAAATATTTTCTTGTTGAATTAATGCCAGATTTTAATAAAATTAATAATTTATTTATCTTTGAAAAGTTCGAGAAAATTAATAAGCATTCGCTGTCTAATTTAAGAAATCAGTTCAGAATTCCGATTCAATTTTCTTATATGCATATTTATATTATTATTGATTCTTTTTCGGTGTTAAAAGACTACTCATCATTCATCATTCTGTTCTTCAAAACAACTTTTGCATGCGATAAGGTAATGCGTTTTATTAATCACATTTTTTGCCAGCAGATAGTGTCTTTCTATCGGAGTTTTTCGATTAATTTTTACATAGACAAAGGCCACTTAATTTTAAAACAGTACAAATTATGGCCAGATATGGATTTATCGCTAATTGAAGACTTAATGGCGTTAGTTAAATTCTGTAATCTGTTGCTTTGAAACTTTCACGAAAGTAGATTTTTAGCTTCCGAAAAATGGTGTACATAAGGTGAACATGAGTATTATATTAGAATTTAGAGGACACATTGACACAAACAAATTATTTATTTTCTACAACTCAAAACAGACTACAAACTAACAAAGCAATCACTACAACGCGAAACCTAAACTGCAACTACCAACACCTTGACTAATTAACTTCTAATTTTTAAAGCTATAGAATACTCTCATGTTGCCACACTTTTAGAGTAAAAATTTATTCATTTTTATTTTTCTCTCAGCACGCAGTCCGATATTGTTCTGATGCGAATTCATGGTGGATCCTGTTTATTTAAAATTTTGTTTCAATTCCTTCTATTAGCTCACACTCTCCCTATATATATCTTGTTCAAATTTTTAATCGTTAATAAAAACCTTTTTATTCATCCACTCAAGTTCTAATACATTTTTTTTGAACTTGCAGTGGATGACACTGGATGTTAATATAGTTTTTTCAAATATTAATTCAGTAATTAAATTTAATTAATTAATTTTAGTTTTTTTAGATTTAAGTTGCATATATCTACCAATAGATAAACTTTAAAAAATGAATGAAAATTATTTATAAAGGACTTTCTGCAATATAGTGAAAAAAAGTAGGAATTGACTTAAAAAATTTTTTTTTTTTATATTACTTGTTTTTGTTTCTTCACGTGCTGTCCGTTATAGTGGATGGTGGATTCTTACTAGGACGCTTTGCTTCTTATTGTAGATTAATACTGAGATCCTTGGCCGCATATCGGCTTCTATCTCCTTCATTGTTAGATGTTGAAACATACCGATGGTCTCATGGCCTTTGAGTCATGCTTTGCTTCCTTGGCATATTTAGTAGTTTTACAGTTATTTTTGTACAAAGTAGAATACATTTCTTCATTCTTCATTTAATAGATTTTATAATTTCGGCAACAAATTCTTTGAAATAGTAATTATGTTGAATCAAATTCTTGACTAGAAAACCCGTAAGTGTAAGTAATGGTCTTGTCACCAGGTATGTGTGACAAAATATTGACAAATTGTGTTTGAATACTTTAGGTGAAGTGTTTTTGTCCATTTTGTTACATCTTTCCTAAATTAAAATTCATTATAAAAACTCTAAAACATGTCTGATGGCACCAAATAAGGTTTTGTTTTTTTTTCGAAATCATTTATCTACTTTTGATAATTTTTTTTATCTTCCTAACTAACTTAAAGTATTCCAATCATCAATAATTTATTATCAAACCGTTCCCCAATGGAAATTACTGAATTTCGTAAAAACGAATTCTCAGGGACACAGACTGCAACAGACGCTTAAGTCTTATGAGATAATTTCTATTCTTGCTGCAGAAACGTGCGATCGCTATTAATAGAAAGATTAACCGGTATTAAAGATGAATCCATAAATCCAATCATCTTTCCAATAGGATTTCGAGTCATTATGATTCTAATGGAAAATGCATCAAAATCCAATGCGCTACTGCAAGGTTTAGCTGCGAAACCAGACTCTCAAGCTTTTCCGGTTAAATAAACTACTACAAACAGGAAGATCAAACAAACAAGAAAAACTAAAAATGTTGGTCTATCAAAAGGACAAAAATAAATAAATAAATAAAATAAAGATTCAATCAATCAGACTTCCAACCTACTCAAACTAACCGATCAAAACTTCTCTAGCCTCGCCAATAACAATCCCACGAAATCGACGAGTGAATCTGCAACTAAATCAGAATCAGATTCTGCTTGCTCGAAATTGCCACATGCACACCATTGAAGAAATCACCTCTCAAGATGCTCCCCCAAAAAAATTAAATTACATATCAGCGAACATAGTGGATGATGTAATAAAAGTCAACAGTCTTCCTGATGAATTAAATTCCCTCACCAAAGCGAAAGTTACAAATAGAGTAGTTAGTGAGAATATTTTCCACTTCTATTAAAGCACACAGAACTAATAATAATACAGAATAATTGACAACCGCAAAATTGAATGCTCACACCATTTGACTACAAAAAGCAACTGAAAGCCACTCTGCGCGGACTTCCTGCTGACGCTCTGCCTAATACTCTACGGAGGATTTCATGAAGACTTATTAAGGATTTCCCAACCGACGACCTACAACTGGTGTTAATTAAAAGAGGATTTACAATTGACTTTGTCACTCAATTGCGATACAAAGCCAACAAAGAATTATGACGTAGTTTCTGCCGAAAAACGACAACAATAAGCAGATCTTCCACCTAGGCTTTCTGTCATATTTCCAAATAAAACTTGAACCATTGAGAAAGAAGGTGGTCCTATGCAATGTTTCAACTGCCAACAGCACTTTCATCATAGCAAGTTCTGTTAAAGAGATCCTGTTTGTGTGAAATGTGCTAGGCTATACAAGTCCAAAGATTGCATGAAACCTTTAGAAGAACTATCTAAATGAGCATTGTGCAGTGGTATACACTGCTAACTTCTCTGGATGAATGCGGAATTTGCTAACTTTGTTTCCTGATCCTCCCCTAAAGTTATTTAGGAAAAAAAGTTAGAAACAAATGCAGGCCAATTAGTCTCATGTAATCCCGGTTTCTCTTGCCCTTCCAAATCAACCAGCTAATACCACTACACAAGCTCTGTTATCAACTCCCCACAACAATCGATCATTTCAAATCCGCAATCCCGTGTTAAAAAGTGCTAAATGCACTCCAAACTCAACAAGTCCCTACAGTTAACATTCAACAATAATTGTCTAAACCATTCTCTGATTTGTGTCAGTTGGAAAGCTAATAGTATCAGGAAAAAATCAGTGAGTTGCAAAACTTCATCTAATACCATAGCCTTGATATTATCCCACCATACAAGAGATCTATTTGCATCCAAATGACACCATAAAATTCAAAAGCTACATAATTTACAAATCTCCCTCGTAGAGGCATATTAATTTGTATATTTATAGAAATTTAATTGCTCATAAAGTGCACTTTCTAACAAACTCTTTGAAAATTCTTCAATTGTATTAACAAACAGAAATGGATTTAACATAATTATTTCAAGCATCTATTACCTCCCAGTTGGTAGAATTATTACATTGAATCTGGATACAATCTAACCCAAACTACTGCAAGCCATTTACACCCTGCATCCAAAAAGTGGTCTTTAGTGGGACCCTTTTTTTTCATTTGACAGTCATCAAAACAATAATCAAAATTTTTAGTCAATCAAAGTTTTGCATTTTCAGTTCCGCTAACCGGCCGTCAAAGTAGTTTATGAACACAGAATAATCTTTCCAAGTGTTATGCTTTGATTTTCTTGAGTGGCAAAAAAGGTGACGAAATTTTTCAGCACTCAATCGAAACCTTTGTAGCAACATTTCTTTAATGTGGTGAAATTCTCGACTTTTTTCTTCACGTTCTCTTGCAACGAGTTGTGCGATGTATGCAATGCTGTATTAACATTTGACCTTTTCTGCTTTTAGAAAAATTAGTTGCCTTCCAAATAAATTAAAAAACAATAACATATCGATTTCTTTTGGATTAAACTTTTTAATATTACGGTTTGGTTGATTATAAGCGACAAAGGTATTATGTGTTGGCAGTAAATTTTTTTGAATTTCGACTTGTAAATGAAAATGCATTTTGTTGTTCCTGCCCTTTGGATAATCTCTCTTCAACTGGTTAATTTCACTTCAATTATAGTTGTCAAATAATTTCTGAGAAAATCTTTTAAGTATGTACAAATATTAAAGTAGTTGTCACGTTGCGAGAATTAGTGGTCAACTTCAGCTGACGAATAAAGAAATGACGATTATTTTTAGCAGTAGTATTGAACCTTAAAGCTAGATGGCATTAGTAGTAGAATACTTATCAGTTGAATTCAGCAATTATTTAACAGTGCTTCACAGTCTCAGCGCTAGGTTGAGTTAGGAGTAACACGAATTTTAGTTGTATTGGAATATATTAGCAGATGATTTTAATATCTGGTAAAATATTCGACTCTTTGACAGGGAAAGGTTAATAAGTGTTTCATCCAGAATTGCGTTAAATTTAACTGAAGTTATATTCAACTCTCGCAATCGCGACTGCATTATTTAACTCCACATAAGTTTAGCATATTTAAATTCTTATTGAAATTTTTAATGCTTCTTAATTATTATTTAGTAATTTATCGGGCATTTTTTCATTTTTTAATTGCTTTTGCTTGATGAAATTATAAATACATATTACAGTGAATATTTAGCAAATCAGATTACTCTAATTGCTTAAAGATATGATATTATGCAATATGTATATATTTTAATTATTCATCCATTTTATTGATTTTTTTTATCAACAAAACTTGTCTAAGTAAAGAATGCTAACTAAAACCGAACAATGATGAATCCTCTTTGTTTGTAATATATTAAGACATATTGGACAATAAAAATTCTTTTAAAAACTAGTTATTCTTAATCGAGAATATATTTTATAAATCAGCAGATCAATTTTTCATGAATAAATTAACGCTTGTCATCTTTTCAGAAATACATTTAAGAAAAAGTTATTGATATCTCAGTATGAAAAAAAATTATAATTCAAAAGCAAAAATGAATATAATCAAAGAATATTTATAATTTTTTAATAATTATAAATAAATCTTATACTTTATTTAAATTTATCAACATATCGTGATTAAAAATTTCTAGCAATAAATCATTTCTAAAAGTATCTCTTTTAATATAAAATTTTAAGAAATGAAACTATATCAAAATGTTCTAAATTAGTCCGTTATAATGAATTAGAACATTTTCTGCAGATGAGAAAAAAAAAAGTTTAATTCTTCTATACAGAAAAATGTAACATTTTTCTAAGTAGGTCATCAGATATATATATTCTATGTTATTCAAATTAATGTGTTTGGTTTATAGTATTCATGCAAGTAACTTAAGCAAACATTTAAAAAAAAAAATAAAGGGTGTTAAATTTAATGGTTAAAATTAACCATTAATTTAGATCATTAACGAAAATTAAGTTTTTCCCATCTCTAAAACATTTTTCAAAATTCTCAAATTTTCTAAGAAGTTCTTTGATATCGATAATTCTTGAAACATGTGGTATTTCAATTTCCACTCTTGTGCTAAGAGGGTGAAGTCACTTTTTTTCCTTTTGCCCAGAAGTCATTGTAAACGTAAATCTATAATATTGAACAAGTTTATGATTTTAAACTTTGAAGTGAGTAAAAGTCAACTAAAGTATAGTTCAAAAATTATTAAGTTCAATTTACATACAATACAATTACGTAATAAAATGAATTAACAAAACAAGTAATATAAAAAAAAAAATTTAAGGTAAATTCCTATTTTTTTTCACTATATTGCAGAAAGTCCTTTATAAATAATTTTCATTCACTTTTTAAGTTTATCAGGAGCCATCTATTAATAGATATATGCAACTTAAATCTAAAAAAAAACTAAAATTAATTAATTAAATTTAATTACTGAGTTAATATTTGAAAAAATTATATTAACATCAAGTGTCATCCACTACAAGTTCAAAAAAATTGTATTTGAACTTGAGTGGATGAATAAAAAGCATTTTATGAACGATTGAAAATTTGAACAAGATATATATAGGGAGAGTGTGAGCTAATAGAAGGAATTGAAATAATTCAATGTAAACTTTCCTAACACATAATGTAATTATTATATGAATACTTGTTGAAAAATATTTTAATGTAATACAAACATAGATGCTTTAGCTTTTAATAACACAGTATAAGCATTTAAATAAATGATACTGAGATATTACCAATTAAAAATTTTTAAAATATTAATTAGAATATTTTTATAGCAATATTCAACTATTTTTAGATCAGAATGAAAACGAAATAACATAAATGATTTTCTATGCAATTTCAATTCTGCTGTTAAAATATTAATTTTTAAGATAAAAACACTGTAACTTCGATCACAGAACAAAACCTATTCTGAAAAATTTTTACTTATTAATACGAACACAATAAATGCAAAAGTAAGAGTCCGATAATCCACAACTTAGACAAAACAAAAAGAACTTCATTAAAAATCGCAATGCAAGCAAAAGTCTAGCGGACGCAGATCAGAATTACCAGTTTGAAAGTTTCCTTTCGTAGTACGATATTATTTAGTAGCATTTATGACTTAAAATTAACAGGTTAAAATCTAGCATTTATATTTTTCTTTAATCAAAAACATTACGAATACATTACAATATAATATTTTATAATATTACAATATAATATAATAATACAATATAATATAACATTGTACAAAAATTATAACAAAAATTTTAACATATATATATATATATGATTTTTTAAAATTTGAAAATATATATACGAAAATCTTAATAGACACATTAGAATAATATTCTTTAAACGTAAAAGTAATTATGATTTATACTTTCCTAAGAAAATAAGCTATTAACAAAGGCTGTTATTCAACAAATGTGTATCAAGTAATATATCAATAAGTAATAACAAAAATTAATATATCGCTTCTACTTAAAATAGGAAAAATGCGATTTGTTTTTACTAGGATTGGTAATTCAGTTTGTGCAAGCAAAGTAAAACAAATTCTTACCAGATAAATCTTTTTTATTATTACTTTCCTGTGGTGAAGATTTAATAACAATCATGGGATCAGGATCTACAATAGCGTGTAAGAAAAGAAATTTGCAAACTGAAATTGTAGTGAAATTCTACACATATGAATTTTTAAGTAATTTACAAACTTAAAAAAGGTGAAAGGGCCTCAAAAGTGTGACTTTTCAAGATGTATACATATATATATATAATTATCTGAAAACGTTGGACAACAGTGTGAAAGGCAGAAATAGGATGTTGAGTATGATGTCTGAAGTTATGTAACAATTATTTATTTAATTATTAGTTACATATTGATAAATGTCAAAAGTTAATAACAAGTAAAGGTGTAACATTCAATCACACAGAACAGTTCGTGGTCACTATTGTGAAAATTCAGTCAGTATATAGAAGGCACTGCTAATGCCTTGCAGAAGATATTGCCAGATATACGAAAGGAAATGTCACAGTATTGCATTCTCAGCAAGTCATTACAAACACTTGCTGATGTAAGCTAGACTCTCCGAACAATACACGTCTACCAGTACTCATAGGGCATCAAAGAAATCGTTCTTTTATCCACTGTTTTTCTCACTTATGTGAATTAAAAGATTTCGGTTTTGTATTATTAAGCACTTTTTAAAGGGATATTCCTTTTTCTGTTTTGTAAGATGAACGTTGTTTAGATTAATAATGCAATAAAAGAAAGAAAGAAAAACAGAAAGATAAACCAATGATTTACAATCGGAAAAAATGAAGTGAAAAAAACCCATTCTGTTTGTGAGCAAAGTAATTACATCGGTGGTTTACAATTAATGTGATGCTAATTGGTTTGTTATTTTTTTCAAAAAATTTTCAACTAATAAAATTTGAGTGTGTTGATCCAGAGAAAGGATGTTCTAAGAAAAAGTGGCCAACAAACTAAGCGGGCACAGGCAAAACGTTTTGCGTAATGCTCTACACTGAAAAAAAAATCATTATTTGATAACCTTTGAAAAGCAATTACATTTTCCAACTTTAATTGTTTTTTTAATAGCACATATTCATGTAGTTTATTTTACTCTTCATATATCTTTTAAAAACTTAGATCAATGAAAAAGATAACTAGTAAAAATCAGCTGTTTCTCAATACTGTTGAACAGATGTTTCGAATATTTTTTTAAAAATGGTGGTCGGTGCTTCATTCAATTCATTTGATATCACTAGAAAGTGCAACATAATCAGATCAGCCGTGATTGATATAGGCGCTGATAGGTTGAAATTAATTTGTAATGATTGACGAAAAGCTGTTTTGGACACAGCAGCACTTATAGTAGTTCGCCAGCTTGAGGACAGAATTTTTGCTATTTCGAATACTCTTTCTTAAACATAAACAACTGATTGCTTGGTTATGATAAACAGTCGATCTTTTAAAACATATTATTATCCTCATTTAAATAAACTAAGTGTAAATGCCATCTATTACAAGTTTAGTTAGATTTTGTTAGATTAGCCGCATTTTGTTTACGATTATTGATTAAAGATTCATTACCTTTTTAATTCATTAAAAACAATCTTCGAATAAATGTAACGTATATATCGAAATTAGTTTTTTTCTTTTTAATATTATTGCCTGCTGAATTCTATATTAATGTTTGTTGATAGTTATCATCAGTTTTGTTATCATTATTTAACATATTATAACAAAAAATAAATCTTAAGAAATTTAATTATGTGCCATCACATTAAATGTTTCATTCCATTTCTTAGTAAGGCACCAGTTTTCCTAGCGAAATCATTTCAAATGAAAGAAAGAAAACAAGATAACGTCAGTCCATTTACGGCTCGCATATCACTGGATTGTCTTGTAGTGTTGCACCTTTCCTTGGCTAGCAAGGTCACCAAATCTTTTGCCAGTTGAGAATCTATGGAAAATGGTAGATCATCATATTTGGGCATTCCAAAATTTCGCATATCTTGAGCTACAATTGAGGAATACCTAATGTGGTCATCTATTACGTTGCATATGTTCCAATTTGGACAGGACCATGTCATCTTTACGTTGCCTGTCCCATTGTCCCCAAGCAAAACTTCGATACGTTAAAATGTCCCGTTATATATATATATAAAGCCACGGTAATTGTTTTAAAAAAAAGAGCTAAAATGAAAAAAAAATCCAACGGCAGTGTCTAATATTGAAGTGGATAATGGTTTACTATATAAAACGTCTCACACGTATGTTAGGCGATTGGAAGATCTGCAAACTCACTCAAAGTTGCAAGCAAGTGATTGCGGTGATGATATAAATGAATATATGAAAATTACAGTTGCTGAGTTCCATAAAATAAGCAAAGATTATTTAGAGCAGGGGATTTTTTCTTTGAAGAATTAATATTTGAATGGGAAAATTTAACTAAAATACCTACGTTGGAAGAAATTCACGGTGTAATGGATGTATAGATCGAAAAAGGGTTTATTCATTGTAACCGAGGTACAGTATTATTTCTCGAATATTTAATTATTTCTAATTACATTACACAATAAAAAGTAACCAAATGGATCTCTGAGAATGTTTCAATCAAAAGTCGTTAAATGGAATTGTTTCAATACTTTCAAATCAATGATTTTATTCCAATGAACTGGTTGAATATATTTTACGTATACTCGCCGCTAATACTGCCATAGGGGGCCTTTTCTTTTATAAATTAATTGTGTATGAGCGGAGAAACACAGTTGAATGTCGCAGTTTTTAAAACAATATTAATTACCAATGTAAATTTTGAGGAACACTGCCAAGAATTTCATTCTTATCTGAAATCAACACCAAGAATACTTGAGCTAACTTTTTCGCCGGAAAAATATAAGAACACATAAATTATTTATTTTCAAGTGAGCATTTCTAATCTTTTCTTTAATAAATAAAAATAAAAATATGTTTTCTTGAACACACATAGTATTACCTATCCCGTCTTGAAGGAAAAAATAAATGGCCAAATTAGGTATGCTTATTATAATGTATAGCACTATGAGATTAAGAATGTGTATTAATCCTTATACAGATGCTTGTTTAAATTGCAGGGGGAAAAAACAATGCCCCCCCCTCCCGCAAGTGGGTATATACACTATGTGGAAGAAAGTGACGGGACGCGACACTATAACGACATAAACCTATATTTATTAAAATTAATAGGACGTAGGGCCTCCTTTGGCTGCGATCACAGCTGCAACCCTTCTGGGCATGCTTTCCACTAAATTAGCCATAGTGGCAAGAGGAATTTCCTTCAAAATGTTTAACAGGAAGTTCCATAGTTCAGGCTTGCTTTTGGGGTGTGGGGTGCAGGTCCTCAACCGACGGTCCAATTCGTCCCAGAGATGTTCAATTGGGTTAAGGTCAGGGCTCTGCGCCGGCCACTCCATATGTTTAACGTTGTTGTTCACATACCAATCAAGAGTCCTCCTTGCAACATGACATGTTGCGTTGTCGTCTTAATACCAGCAATCATCCATACCGTACGTTGCCCACAAGGTAGGAAGGGCATGATTGTCGAGAATATCACAGTATCTATCGGCATTCATCGCACCATCAACCTTCACCAGTATACCAGGAGAAACAGGCCCATACCATCAATCCTCCTCCACCAAACTTTACAGTTGGGACAACACACTTCGGGTAAAAGGCGTTCTCGTGGTAAACTTTTTTACACAAACACGTCCATCGGAACGGAAAAAGGTAAATCATGACTCGTCACTCCAAAGGACGCGTTTCCAGTCATCCAGAGTCCAAGTGCGATGGTCTTTGGCCCATCGAAGGCGCGCTTTCTGGTTGGTTTTCGTAATCAAAGGCTTATGGGCCGCCGAACGTCCAGTAACTTATGGGCCTCGATACGAAGAGTCTTGGTCAAAACGGCCACACCTGTGGCTTGTCTAAACTCATTAGCGATGTTATCCATGGATGTTTGACGGTTCCTTCGAATCTCTCTTCGAATCCACTTCGGGGTTTGTTCTGACAGTGTCCCTCAGTCTTATAGCGACACACAACACGTGATACAGTTGATTTTGAGCAGTTACGGTGACGAGATATCTCCCTAATTGACACCTTGGCAAGATGCAATCCAACCAACACACCTTTCTCGAACTCAGACAACTCTTGCCGTGACGCCATCTTGACAAAAAACAACTCTAGTCGACTCCACAGAGTATTTATAGGATATGGCTGACACGTGATACCTATTATTGCACATGTGTCAGTTGTATTGTCGACTTTTCGAGGGGTGTCCCGTCACTTTCTTCCAGATAGTGTATGTATCGTAATCGTTAAAAATGGTCTGAGCTGTCGAAAAGCCTAAGCATATTGTATTCTTTAGAGTATTTTATGTATATTATTTTCTGACATATCAAATATTCTGCTGCTTGAATTTTAATCTATGCCTACTTATGACACAGTGCTAGTACACATTAGCTAGTGTGTAAGAGAACGTGGATTCAGTTTTATAGGTGGAATCGGTTATACTAACTGTTGAGTATACTCAATGAGGATTGTGACAGAAAGGCTTGCGCCAACAGTAAATATAGTGTTTTGCATAATATGCAAATACGTAAATTTACAGAAGACATTATTTTATCCAAAAGGTTTTTGTACCCATATAAGGAGAAGTATTATTGTGCTAAAGTTCCTTTGAATATTCCAGCATGGAAGAAAAATAATAAAACTAAGATGTAGATTATACGAAGAGAAATCTTCCAGAAACAATTTCAGTAAAATACTCAAGTTTACTGAGTTAAAAATAGTGACATTTCGACAGTTGTAAATCTCATTTTAATGAATAAAATAGGTGCAATTAATTAGCATTGTCTGTGAATTTCTTTAACAAATTACGTATGTTGATAATTATTAAAGTTTGCTTGCTAAATATCCTTAAAATAATACTATAAATGGAAATTTATCATACATAGAAAAGAAAAGGAAAATATATGTTTTAGGGAATTATGAATGTTTATATATTATAGTTTAATAATTTTGCACATAAAATTATATATAAAGGTTGGAAATTTGTTCTATTTAAACCTCTGCAATGTGAGAATATAAACCTATATTTTTTTATAAACTATGTTGTGCAATAAGTAGTATTTAATTTAATATTAAATGAAAAAAATACAGGTCCTAGTAACAATTGATTGAATTAGAGAGCTGAAGTTTTCTTTATTTGAATTAATACGGGAAACAAACTAAAAGATAACATCAAGTAATCGTGTAAAGTTGATCGAATTTCCATTGATCCAATAGCATGAAAAATTTCGTATTATTATAATCCCACGTTTTAAATCATATTGCCTTACAAAACTGCAATGAGCTTAATTCGTCGCAATACTCTATAACAATTATTTTTGCTTAAGTGCCAGTGCAAATTCTTAAATTAAAGATATTTTTTTGATGATGAAGAGCTTTTTAAAACATTTCAATAAGCGTTTACGAATGAGCTTCTGATGAACTCAACTTCAGCGTAAACTACTTCAAAGCTACTAATAATTACTCTCTGATTTGTAAACCAACAGGTTTTAGAGATTTTGACATTATCAAAAATAATGAAAAACATGTTTCGCAAACAATTTTTCAGCGAAAGGAAGAAAATACAAAAACAAAGTGAAATAGAAGACATAAAAAAATATAAAAAAACAGATGCTTAACATTTGTTTATAATGTATGTAAACATACATATGTGATGAACAAATACTCATTTCGCGTACAAAACGTATTTTTTCAGATTTTAATATTCCTTTAGTGCTTTGAAAGTTTATTAGTCGTTTTTTTAATGTAAATTACATTTCAATGATCATATTTAAATGTCTATAAATTTAAATGAGCTGCAAGGTCAGGCCTCAGGATTCATACAAGCCATTTTTTTTTCACAGAAAATGCTTTGCCTACAGTTTGAAATTTGTAATTTCAAAGCAATTATACAAAAATTAAATACGTATCCATATCTTTAAATAAAAAAATACATGTTATACTAATAAAATTCATACGAGTGATTCGTATTACTTATAGAAAAAGTACTTGATTTGAAGTGTTAGTTTAATAGAATGATTAATGAAAATTTTTAATTAAATTTAAAAACAGCTTTATGATACAAACAAATGATTTCATAGAACTGAAGTAAAAAATGGAAAGTAGTATTAGTTTTAAAAACAATTATTTTGATTGCATTCTAACAAGCTATGACCAATTAGGTTTGAAATAGCCAATGACAATTGAACGTTCTACGCAAGCGGACAATAAAAAATCGAAAACAAAGTTCCAACATAGTTTTGTAAAGGCTTCAAGTATCGGATTTATTCGGCCGTATAATTTTGACTAAAATTGTTAATTTTTTTTTAATACACCTGTTCTAAATTTAATAATATGGTTAAAAGTTTCTAAAAATTTAAATGCTATATTAAATGAAAAATTACATCAAAAACAAATAAAGGAGTTAACCAATTGTTTTAATAACCCTTCTGAGCAATCATAGCAATATCGTTTATATTACCAAATGTTTTCAAATAAATTAGTACAAGATAGTTATTCAAGAATACATTTTTGCACTGAAAAACTGGAGGGCCGAAACACAATTTTACTTCATTTTGGAAAAAAAAAAAAATTAATGAATTTTTAAAAAGTATTATTAGTTTTTAAGTAATTTTTTTTTTCAGATGAATGTTCTAGTTACAGATTTTACGAATCTAACATTTGAAGATATTTTTGCGTTGCTAGAAGATCATGATCAGTAAAATTAAATATACTATTGATTGTACAATAGCATATTTAAAAAATAAATATATGCTATTGATGGGGCATAATACTGCATGCTCGGCAGTTTTCTTATAAGTCGCAAGCTAAACCTGCCTCAGCCAAATGTAGTAAAATGATGGAATACATCTTGGATGGTATGAAAAAAAGGCTTGTAGCATGTTAGATGGCGGACAATAATGCCTTTGGATAATTAGAATATGTCGCAAAATCCATAAATTTTGCATCGCCCTCATGCACCTTGACTTCCAAAATCATCAATTCAATGAGTTCCTTATAGCAATCATTCTTGTCAGCACCTTTGTACACCAGTGTTCGTATGGTGCAAATGGTGGTCTACTGCTCAGTAAGACCAGGCAGTTTCGTGCATTTTGATTGTGTAAACGTTTTAGAAATCATCCAATTGGCTATAATAAGAAAACCAACTTACGTTGCATGTTCAAAAAATAACGCAATTTATCTCCGAGCAAAAAATTTAAATATGATTTATATTTACAGGGAGACAATTTGGAAAAAAAAAAAAGAGAGAATAATATTTTTAAAGATAATATTTACAGTATTCCTGCAGCATTCTACTGAGAAAAGTTTTACTTCGTAGCAATGTCGTTTTTTAAGTCATGGTGCAAAAGTATAGATTCTCCAGAACGCCACCATCAACGCTTTGCCGTATAGAAAAACCATCGAGAAATTTAGATGATTGGATCAACAAAGAGTTAGCCGAAGATCTTCTTTGAATGAATCATATTCTGAATGCTCCAGATTATAAGACTGACGTATGAAATCATTGATGTATGAGATACCTAATAGACTCAGTAGAATGTATCGTGGTGAGAAACGTTCATGCATGTTCTTTAACAAGATAATCACGTTATCAATTAGATTCACCATTCTACAGTTGAACTGTAAAATGGCGTCCCTGGACGTCTCTCTAATCTGAACAGAACTGCGCAATATGATTTCATTAATCCTCTTTTTAAACTGTTGATTTGTTTTGGTTTATCACTCTACGGTCATTTTTTGCACCATTTAAGCTAATTAGACCGGGACCTACACTTTAACGTTTTTAAACTGTTTAAGATTCAGCTTAGATATAAACGGTATGTAAAAAAAATTTAATTTAATTTGAACTTTTCCGATATTCTGAATTGAATACGGTTTGCAAGTATTGTGCATCTTAATGGATACTATCATTCCTGTTATTTTGTCTAACTGCTTGCGATCATCTTGTATAGATGTAAACACACATAATTTAACCTATTCTAGACCCTGAATAGAATGTTTAATCAATATTTATGTGAAATTATTATTTGAAACTATTATAAATAATATCTATATAACCATACATATATTACATAATTTTATGCATAACTTTTTAACGTAACCCTATTTTAAAAAGTTTGAAAAATAGTACGAGTTTATGAAAAAATTTACTATTAATCATAAAAGGTTAACTACTCCTGGAGTACAATGTTTTCGACAACATAGTAATAGCATATCCAGAAAACTGCAAAACTAATAACTAGATAGCTAGTTGACAAGTTACAACTAGACAATTGTTACCTAACAGCATAAGAAACGAGCGATTTCACTTCCAACTTCAAGTGATTTTTGTTTACCAGCCAGTTGTCAAACTGAACTAATAATTATAAAATCATATTCTTTACTTTGTTACTATATTACATATTTCATTTTCAAATATTATATTATTTCTTAGCTTTTAAAGCTGTTGTACAAGCTTAAAAAATATAAACATACATACTAAGTAGTGTTAGTAAATTGCAATCAGTGGACTTCAAAAGGATAAGAAAACATTGCATAACCCACAAGAATAAAGTAATTATAATTCTTGAATTATATAATTTCATAAATCAGCAATTTGAAAACAAATGAAGATATACTCAACAGACATAATAATCAAAAATTTTCGTAAACAAACAACAGGTTATTTTTTTTTAAATAATTTTTATATACCAAATTTTAACCTTGGAAATTGGTTGTAAATAAACTCGTATCTGCTACTTTTCCTCAAGAGTTTAACCTTGAAAAGTGAAATGTAACATTTGACAATACATTCAAAGCACGAACAAGCTCTACAAATCTTCTAAACAGAAGTAAATTGAGGTACTCGTGGAATCTCTTAACCTCCGGCGAGAGTTTTATATATATTCTTCTGACCTCTTCTTAAAATCCCAAGAAACCAGATAACAGTGTTGAAAACCACGAGCAACAAAAAACCGAGATTAATACAAACAGTGTCCTTATCAACGTGCAGCCAGTCTTGGCTAAGATTGACCTATGGAACTGTTTTTGATGAATTAAAAAAAACTTTCGGTCACGCACACTTGTGACAAAGCAGGCGTTTGTAACCAGTTTTTATTTTTCAGGTGTTTCGATTACAAATTTCATCATATTTGCTTCTCGACGAAGACCAAATCTAAACATTCATTGAAAATAAAAATCAGAAATTAATGAAAAAAATATATAATTTTCAATTTAATTTTTCCAATATTTTAATGCGTAAGCATTAAATATGCTATTACATGCATATTTAATGCTTATACATTAAATTAATACATATTTAATGCATAAGCATTAAATGTGCTATTTGTAATAATACAAATAGCACATTTCATATACTGACGTCAAACACTGATTTCAGTCGAAATAATTTAAACTAAGATTTTAAAAAACTAAGATTTGAGAGCATTATTTAATATTAATGATTAAAATTGTGTGAGTCGAACTAGCTAGATTTGTTAAAAAATTGAGAATTATTATATCCTCAATATATATAATCTTTAATTTATCATTAATGTTCAACAACTACAAATATGGCATTGCTTTTTTTGTATATTTATTGTTATTCTAATTTTTTTATTTGAATTTTTATATATGCATAATCAATAAATAGCAACAAAAACAAAACTTTTTTTTTGTAAACATTAATTAATTTCCGTTCGAGCAAATGCAAAATCAATTTTAATTCTCCAATTTCCATTTTTTGAAAATGAGTATCTTATAATAATATTAAAAGATTATTATTTATTTATTGCAATAATAATTAAAAATAAATTTTAAAATAAAATCCATAAAAATTTCATGAAATTTAAAAAACTAATATTTTAAAAGTATTTATGCCCCTAAACAAATTGTTTGACTATTAATATCTGATTACTTTTAATGTGATAGAAATACTTTAAAATTGAATTCAATATTTTTAATTATGTTACAAAAATAGTTATTTTGTAAAATTCATACATCAAAGTTTTATAATGACATAAAAAATGAAATATTTTATAATATAAAATAAGTAATAAAATGTCACAAGAACTATTACAAAATATTTTACGCTTTAAATGATTAATGAACAAAATCATCAACTTCCTGTTTCTAAAAGCTATAGTTTGATCCATAAATCAATTTTTATCCAATAACAAAAATAGTAATTCGGAATTTTTCAGTAAAGTAGAAAATTGCGTATTTGACGCATATGAAGTAATTTTAAGGTGCACCCGAATGTGAGATAAAAAAACAAGTAATGTAAAAAAAAAATTTTTAAAGTCAATTCCTACTTTTTTTTTCACTCTATTGCACATTAAGTTCTTTATAAATAATTTTCATTCATTTTTTAAAATTATCTATTGGTAGATAATTTTAGGTAGAAATTATCTATTGGCGCCATCTATTGGTAGATAAATTCACCTTAAATCTAAAAAAAAACTAAAATTAATTAATTGAATTTAATTACTGAATTAATATTTGAAAAAAACTGTACTAACATCAAGTGTCATCCACTATAAGTTCAAAAAAATGTATTTGAACTTGAGTGGATAAATAAAAAGTATTTTATTAACGATTGAAAATTTGCACAAGATATACTATATAGGGAGAGTGTGAGCTAATAGAAGGAATTGAATAATAAAAATAGTTTAATGTTGATTTAGTTAAAAAACATTTAAAATCTGCTCGCGAATTTCAATTTATCGTGTGTAAACACACGATGCTGGGCGAATACATATTATACTAATGTTCAATAACCCAAGAAATTTATGAAGTAATGGAACAGAATACTACAAGAACTATCAAGTTCTATAGCTAAATGAATATATCAAAATTTGATTAACTCTAGAACTTCATGAAGAAACAACTGTTCAAATATTACAGAAGCCCTACCAAATTCTGATAGAGAAGTTTGCTAAATTATAATTAAAATAACTTTTCGAATCATAAACCGATCCTTAGATATTATGGGGGAAATTGAAAAAGTAATTTGCTTATATTTTAAAACCAGACAATTTCAAAATGAACTATATACCATGTAACTTGATATGGATCAATCATTAGATTTAGAAACACATTCAGTTTTGTGATACTTATAAATAAAAAATTTTGAAATCAATGTTTGCATCAGGAGATTAATTTGTTTTAAATAATAACTTATATTCTTAGTTATTATCTACAAGATATTTTGGCAATGTTTTCGGGAGCGGGATTTTCCGTTTCCTTGATCACTTTCAATGTTTCTTATTGGTTTATTATTTTTACAATTTCTTTCACGAGCTATTCTTACTGATTTATTTAAATTTCGGTACTTACGTATTAACGGTACCTTGGCGACAGTTGCGCCAATAAAGAACACACGCGCCAACCGCGGCTACAGATTTGGCGGTTTTTAAGTGGAATCAATCTATTCTATTGGTTTGGTAACCTTAGTAGCTGTTAGATTGGCGACACTTAAAAACCGCCAAGTCTGTCGCCAAGGTACCGTTAATACGTAAGTACCTAAATTTCTTTCGCGAGAAGATGATTATATAATTGAATAATGTAAAATTGTTCTAAAAGATCGTCTGGTGAAAGCAAAGTCCATTTTATTTCAAAGTGAAAATTAGATTCTTCAAGAAAAGAAAATCGTTTGGAATTCTATAGTTTTTTTATTTTTTAAGATTGCTGTTATGCGTTTTGTTCTTACATTAAATTCTAAATGTTGATTATATATATATATATACACATTCTACCCTCAATTGTTTGCAGGCATTACGAACATCTAATCAGAATAAAATTAAGGCTTAATCTTTTATTTCTTAATAATATTGGAACACTGCTTAATGAAAATAAATTTAAATTATTATTGAATTCAAAATTAGTTAAAAGTACAAATTAAAATTAAATGTATCAAATTTAAATCTAAAAATATTAAATACGTCGATTCACTTCAATAAGCAGTTCATTAAAATACAAATACATTCAAGATATCATCAAATCAAAAGTAAAATAAATATTTGCTCAAAAATTCTATGATAAAGATATTTTTTTTTATAATTATTCATTAAACAAAAAAAATGATTTCTAAAAACAAATTTTTTATTCACTGACGATGGATAATATTAAAATGTTTGATTATTTATTGTTAACATTTAAATGAAATTAATTATTATCTATAAATATAAAATTTTATTACTTAATTTATATACCGATTATTCAAAATAGCTAATAATTATTTGTTCTTTGGAAAAACATAGTTTTGTCACACTAAAATAATATTCCATAAATTAATATCCATAATGAACTCTAAAAAATGGTTTTAGTTGTCAAGAAATGCAAGATTAATTTGCATAAAAATATAATTCATCAGATCAAAATAGCATTCCAATATTTAAAAATTATAAGATTTTTTTTAATGAAGAAATACAGTTAAAATTTTTATTATTAAATATTTAAAGCGAACATTAAAAATTTCTTTCCACAATTACATGATTAATTAAAAAAAAAAAAAATACAATTACATTATATAAAAATAACATTCTTTTCTTTTAAAAAAGAATATTTATATGAATTCGAGCTATTTAAAACCAAATAAAAGGAGGAAAAGCTGAAAAATATAAGAAAATACAGGAAACATACCGAAAAAAATAAAATTACAGTTAATCTAAATATAGTTACCAGTTTAGATGACCGGAAATCAGCTGATATGTTATATAACTTCTTAATTTCTTCAGGAAGTGGGAAAATAATAAAACCAAAACTTCTGCCTTCGGAAAACTTAAAACAGTTTCAGAACATTAACATTCACCGTCAGTATAGCTTCCTTACAGAAATGCCAAAGGCTCTAGAGTTTTGAGAAAAAAGAACTCGATATTGTTTAAAATATTCGGTTCCTTCCCTCCCCTTAATTTTGGCCAATCGGCAGACAGCTAAAGAGGATGAGTTGTGAGTAAGTGATATGAAATTTCTTTCCTTTTTTTGCTGCTCTTGTAGCACAGATAACTAGTAAGCACTTGAACAAGCTTATTCGAAGAGAGAGAGAAAGGAAGTTTAAATCTTGCTCGTTTACACCTATAAGAACAACTGACCTTATTTTTTTCTTTTCGAATTATTAATTAATAAAGATGGATCCAATGCCGCTTTTATTATTTAGCATTTTAAAGACTGGCTACCACTTTTCGTGTAAGAATGATGAAAACTTTTTTTTCTCGTTCATATACTACTTTTTCAATTAGATCTTTAAAAATTCTGTATAATTATCTTTTCCGATTCATTTAATATTTATTAATAATACTTTCGAAATGTCGAACATTCTTGAATTTTCTTGTTCTTGTACTTGTAGAATAAAATAAACCTTTTAGCACGGACAGCATTTGAAGGGGAGGGAAAAAAAATCGAACATAAAACTATTTCAGACTGTACATAAAATATATTAATTGAACGAAAGTTGATAAACAAAAAAATTAATAAACACTGCACAATTTAAATTATCTAGTGGTAATTATTAATGGTTATCCAATTATGTCAGTGATTAGCAAACTCTGAGGCGTGATCCCCAATTAGTGAAATGTATTTAATGCAGTGGGACAAAACGTCTTTCCTACAAATGCAAATGAATTCAATTTGCGTAACGAAAAATAATTATAGATGATTTATTTTTATAAACACGAACTTTAGCTAACAAGAATTTCAAAATTAATACTACAATTAATCTACGATTCAATTTTAAATCTAAAAATTTTTAAATTCCTTATTTCTTCAAAAGCATTAAGTAAACAGGTGTATTTTTTTTTTTTTTTTTTTGTATTTGGACACTATTTATTCCTAAGTTAAAAACAAAATACATTTTAATAATCTAAAGAGAACTTTCTGATATTAATTCAAACGAAAAAAATAATTCTTAACAATAGGTTACCCTTTACACAGATTACAGATACGACACTAAAATTTTGAATCTTTTGCAGTAAGAAATTAAATATATGTAATTAGTTGTCATTGCATTTAAACGTAATTGTAATTACTATTATAATTTTAAATTAAAAAACCCTACTGTTCACCTATTGCTGGTATGAAATAAATTGAGTAAAACATCGAAATTACAAAATTCACTACTTTATATAAACTACAATATTTCCTTTATCGAAAAAGACGCAAAAATCAAGAGTTCGAGTAATATTGCAAAAAAATTCTTACAGAAGAAATCTTAAAAATAGACAATAAATTTTTGGAAAATGTAAGTATTTAAAAAAATAACAAGATTTAAACTTAAAGAAACTTACACGAATTTGCGATGCACAACATATATTGGTGCGTGCAGCTGAATATAAAAAGCCTGAAATGAAGTTATAAATAACTCTTTTCAGAAGACCAGATTAAGGTGATACTGATCAAGATTTTCATCTCTCTAGCAAATATTACAAATCATTTGGGAAAATGACTTCTATTTTGTTTCACTGCAGTTCTTTCCAATTTTCTTTATCTTAAACTTATAATATAATTTTTTTATGTGTAATTGGAGCATCAAAAACGCTCTTTTAAAATCTAAACAAGTTATAGGTTTGACGGAGAACCTTGATTTCGAAGCGACCTCTGTCTCCTCTTTGTAAATGATGATAAGCTAGTTATGGTTTTATACTTCTGGATAATTATACAACATAGAAAAGAAATTTTTTTTTATAAATAAAAATTAAATTAACGAAAGAAAAAGTTAAATCAAAGTACTTAACATTTGATCTCAACCGAATCTTTACACAATATTCTTGCCATTTTGAGTAGCAATGTTGTATACAACTGATCTGCGATTCATAAAGAATTCCTAATTTTAAATCTAAAAATATTAAAACTCCTTATTTCTTCACAAGCATTTAAACAACCGGGTATTTTCTTTTTAAAAAATTCATTTGGACACTATTTATTCATAAGTTAAAACAAAATATATTTTAATAATCTAAAAAGAACATTCTGACATTAATTCAAACGAAAAAATAATTCTTTACAATAGGTTTACCCATTACATAGATTACAGTCGACATTAAAATTTTGATATCTTTTACAGCAGCACGAATTAAATATATGTAATCATTTGTCACTGCATTTAAATGTAATTGTAATTAGTATTGTAATTTTGAATTTAAAAAAAATCTACTGTCCATCTATTGCTGGTATGAAATAAATTGAGTAAAACATCAAAACTACAATATTTACGACTATATATTCAAATTTTCCTTTATTGAACAAGACGCAAAGATCATGAGTTCAAATACTACTGCAAAAATTTTTTTTAAAAATAAAAATTCTTAAAGAAGAAATCTTAAAAAATAGAAAATGTTAAGTATTTAAAAAAAAATAATAATAACAAGATTTAAACTTAAAGAAACTTACACGAATTTGAGATGCACATCATATATTGGAGCGTGCTGCTGAATGTAAAAAGTCTGAAATAAAGTTATAAATAACAACGTTTTCCAGAAGACCAGATTAATGTGATACTGATCAAGATTTTCATCTCTCTAGCAAATATTACAAATCGTTTGGGAAAATGACTTCTATTTTGTTTCACTACAGTTCTTTCCAATTTCCTTTATCTTAAACTTACAATATAATTTTTTATGTGTAATTAGAGCATTAAAAACGCTCTTTTAAAATCTAAACAAGTTATAGGTTTGACGGAGAACCTTGATTTCGAAGCGACCTCTATCTCCTCTTTGTAAATGACGACAAGCAGTTATGGTTTTATACTTCTGGATAATTATACATACAACATAGAAAAGAAATTTTTTTTTATAAATAAAAATTAAGTTAAAGAAGAAAGAAAAAGTTAAATCAAAGTACTTAACATTTGATCTCAACAGTTGAAGTCAACCGAATCTTTACACAATATTCTTGGCATTTTGAGTAGCAATGTTGTATACAATTGATCTGCGATTCATAAAGAATTCCTAATTTTAAATCTAAAAATATTAAAATTCCTTATTTCTTCACAAGCATTTAAGCAACCGAGTATATTGTTTTTTAAATATTTATTTGGACACTATTTATTCATAAGTTAAAACATAATATATTTTAATAATCTAAAAAAAAAAATCTTTCCGATATTAATTCAAACGAAAAAATAATTCTTAATAATAGGTTATCTATTACATAGATTACATTAAAATTTTGATATCTTTTGCAGCAGGCCAAATTAAATATTTGTAATTAGTTGTCATTGCATTTAAACGTAATTGTAATTAGTATTATAATTTTGAATTAAAAAAATCTGCTGTTCATCTATTGCTGATATGAAATATATTGAGTAAAACAATTACAATATTTACTACTATATAGCCAAGGCTGTTTAAAATAATATGCAATTTATCAACTTTGTTATTAGTAGAAGTTAATTTGTTAATTAAATTGGGTGAATTTTTATTTCTGTAAAAAGAGATAAAAATTCTTTCATGAATGGCGACGTTTTGGAATAACTGAGTATCAAGAATACCTGGGAAAAAATTCGGTTGATTCATTGAAGTCTGAACAGGAGCAGGTGCAGGAGTATTTGGAAGATTAGAATTCTTAAGTAACTAAGAATAACTGATATTAGGGGTAACTTGCCTGGCTGGGATAAATTTGGTGAATGTAACCTGTCTGTAAATATTAGTACTGATTTTAGGAAATTTAGGACAACTCTTCTGGCTGCCAAATGATCAGTGCTATTACAGTTAATGCAGGTAGGGGCAATTATTTTTTTTTTCTGGATGGAAAACTCATTATGGGAGTATTCTTTACCACATTTTAGACATCTGGTCATAAAGCCGCAATTATTAGCACTATGGTGAAAGCTATTACAGTTGAAACATTGGAGAATTAATGACTGCATATTAAAATTCTGAATTTTTATTGTAAAATATAGCAAACGATTAATTAAAAAAAAAATTTGGAGTAGAGTAATTTGCCAAATTGGGCGGGGCTCAGTTTTTTGTCTGACAAGTTGGATGACTTTGTCCACTTCATAGCCCATATCAGCTAATTCAATTTGAATTTCATCAGATTTAATTTTAATATAGAATTCCTTTATTGATAATCTAAAATTTGATGATAATCCAAAATCGGGATTCGAGATAATTACAAAAAATTAAATTTCTTTAATGATAAGGTATTTGTTAATAGAGCAATGCTGTTCTTCGTCATTGGGAAATATCTTAATATTTTCCTCTGCTAGTTTGATTATATTATTTCTTGAATGAGCTTAATTTTTAAAACGATCATTTAAATCACGCACCATAAATTAAACGCCAGATTATTTTGTAAAATTTTAATTGTAAATAATTTATACAAAATAGTTATCAGATATTTTTATGTAATGATCCATTAAGAAACACAATAACTGACATACATAATGAAAGTGAACATTTCATCTGCAATAAATGATATGAGGTTTGTCCTAAAAGCTTACAATAAGCGATGTACATGGGTAATTCCCATAATGAAATTAAATATTATAGTTATGAATATGGAGATTCATGTAGCTGTAACTTTCCACTGACAATTGCTTGCAATTATCAGAGGAAACTTGCAGCGATACCCTAGCACTACTATTCTCTACAAATGATATCAGTTCATTCCATGACTTTAGCCAGAGTGAATACCACTTGGAGGTCGCCACCAATTCATGCATGGTGCGCCGCTAAATATCCTGGTATGTCCTTGCAGTGCTCCTGTCCTAGTTCTGCTCAAACGGCTTCAGCTAGACTAAGGACTGGGCACACTAAGAGTTTGACCTTCAATGGAGACGAGAAGACATATACAGTTTGTCACTGTTCGGCCATCGCGTCTCCCTCTCCTCTCATTGATTGTATTGGTGCCTCTGTGAGGCAACTGTTGAATGAGGGGAGGACCGTTTACGATCTATTGATGCAGCATGATCTACTGGACTTGGTTCAGGATTCTAAATCAAGGGGATAAGCAACAACAGAAATGATATCGCATATTTCGATTACGCAAGCATGATACCTCACTCGCCGGCTAGTTCCGAAACGAAAATTTGTACGTAATTCAAAAGTACAATATCTGTTGAGCTAGCTGGGTCTTGGCGGAGGAATCAGTATGGCCCTAAAAAGTTTGAAGACCTCCGATTTAAATTATAGTATGGCTTAACCATGATAGGAGGTTATTTTATAGTGAGAAGATTGGAATCAGTTCCAGCACCTATTATTTTATCAAATGAATTTTTAGTAAGGATATCATTAGGAGTATTATTATGACTAACCTTCGCAGCTAATTTTTTATTGGGAGTCACAAACCCACCAGAATCGCCATTTTTTATTTTATGTTTTAAATGGGTAGAATTACGCTTAATATTAGAGCTATGATTATAAATCATAATTCAAGCCAACTCACCTCAATCCTGGATGTTTCAACTTGTCTTTCATATTGCCAGAGTTGCAATAAGTTATTTTCATTGATAGGATATTAATTTTCTTTAAAATATTGCGGACATTGTATACATATTTCGTGAAGAACAGATCACGGCCGATTATGGTTATTCACTTTCATCATTGTTCCTTTGTAAGTCAGTCCATTTTTTCCGGTTAGCTCAGCGAGGTACTTCCGAATAGACCTGAAAAAGTCCATTCCCCTCAACAACATCCATTTCCATATTAAACATTAAAGTTTAGAAGCAAACATATTGGCTCCCCTCGACGTCAAATCACCCTCTTTAAAAATGAAAAAGATTTTATTTTAATGAAAGAATTTCTTTTTTTATGCTATGGGTATAAAATCAGAATTGGATTGGTACATAGTGCATCAAATAAGAGGTGAAAATAACTTGCAGATAATATAAGATCTTTTATATAATTTGAATTTAAAATGACTAAGATTTTTTTCCCCAAAATTATTTATACTTATGTAGGTTGAAATTTTTTACATAAGAATTAAATTGCAAAAACTAAACATTTTTCTTAAATATTGGATACCTTAACCCATAATTTTAACAGTAAGTAAGTAAATTATTAATTATTAGAGCTCATTACTTATTAAGCATTAGAGCTCATATATATATATTTTTTCATGAACTAAAATAAAAATCATGAACAATTAGACATGTTCTTCTATTACATATGTACTCATTTATATAACAGAAGCTTTACTAATGAATTACCAAAAGAAATGTTATGTTGACAATTCATTGTCCAATCCTATAGTACAACACTTAAAATGGATTTCTACAGGATATTAAAATCTCCCATAGTAGAACTCCAGCCAGTCGGAAGTCTAAGTAGGTAAGATCAGGTTTCCAACTAACTGTCATTTAATAACATAAGGTTTTAGTATTCAACCGAAACCCACTTTTATATATGTTGTTGAAATCGCCATTGAATCTTCTCATTTCTGAAGAAACAGCTGTAACGCACACCAGCCAACTGATTCAATATCCAAACGCTTCCTAAATCCATACATTGATGGCCAAATTGAAAAAGCAGGCAGCAATGTTACAGCTTTCACTTCTGCTCTGCTTCTTATGATATCAGATGTCACCATGAAAAAATAATCTTTTCTGTTCATCAATAATTAGCTCAAGCTCTAGAGTTTTATTCATTTTGTCAACTTCTAAGTGATATTTGTGGTGACTGTTTTACCAGAGAATGTGCACAGTCAGTATGAGAAAATTGTAAGATATTAAATTATTAGATCACCAGTGGCATAACATATTTTTTAAAGGAAAAAGTTTTTAGGACATGCATATAGATTAAAAAGTATTATGCAAAACATTTTTCAAATTAAGTGTAAGTTAAATAAAATTAAAATTAACTTCAGAGATGATTGTGTGTACCACTAAAATTATACTATTTTCAAAAACAATTAGACCCGTCCCACCTCCACCCAATGTTTTATAGAAAATCGAAGTTCTGATAAGAAATACAAAGAATTTTACATTATAATGACTGAAAGAAATTTAAGGTAAAAATACAAATACTTATATTATTAATTAAATTCAAATAATTATGGTTAAAACATTTGCTTTCAAGAATTTTCAATATTTCAAATGATTGTCAATTACATTATTTTATTTATTCTGTAAAAATACTATATCTTTACAGAATATACAAAAAAATTAGCATGCATTTTTTTTTAAATACTATAGTCTATATTATTTTATACTTATCTCAAAAGTACTATGGTATAAATAAACAGATAGTTTAAAAATTTTATTTTTTTAACAAAAACTGATTTTTTTTCTTCTTATCTCACAATTTAATCTAGCAATAACTATTTCTTGGAACAGTAATTAAATAAAGTAGAAAACAGTAATTAAAAGAAAGACATACTTTTTGAAAAAGTAATTTTATATGCAGTAAAGTTAAAATGAAATTACATTATATGATTCCTGGAAAAAACTAAAACACATTATGAATTTATACAAGAATGTACTTTTTGTAGATGTTGGATTTCATATGAAATAAAAGTTAAAATGCATAAATGTACAAAAATTTTTTCAAAACATGGTTTAATATGATGTAAAATTTTGTGAAAATTATTGTACAATGTTATAGAGATCAAATGTACAAATGAGTGATAAATCATGCAATAATATAATTCTGAATTTTCTTTGTATGCAAATCAAATTTTACAAATACACATGATTATGAATTTTCTTCTTCAGTAGGTTTTTTTTCTGCCCATTTTTCCACATTGGACAGAGAAATGTTTTTAGTGCAATTATTAACTTTATAAATGCCCAATAGATGATCAGAGATTTCATTCATGACATTTCTGAGAGAAATAATAATAAACTGAGCATTTTTTGTGTGTTCCTAAAAAAATAAAATAAAAATATTAAATTTTTAATAATGTTAATAATAATAATATATATATATATATATATATCATGCCTACCAATTTTTCAAAAAAAAAAATCAATTAAATACATTTACTTAATTTCAGAATAATCATATACGACATCTATATGCTTATGTAATTGAAACTGCACAAAAAAAAAAAAAAAAAAAAAAAAAAAAAAAAAAAAACATTTTAGGATTAAAAATAATGCAGTCAATGAAATTTGAGACTGTCATAAAATGAAATAACTTCAAAATTTTTTTCTTTTTCCTCTAATATGGAAGACAGTTAAAAATTATTCCATTAAAATTGGCAATATGACATATAACTAAATAAAAATAAATGTATTTGAAACAGTGATCTGATTTAAAAAAAAAAGAACAGTTATACAAAGCAATTATACCCAAATGTCGACTTGAATTAAGTTAGAAAAAAGTAAGATATTAAAACTGGGGGAAAAAAAGACTTATGTGAATGAAATATGCATAAATATTTGTATTTACTATATCTACTGATCATGTTTTAATAATTTTTAACAGAAAAAGTATTAGATTGCAAATGTTGCAATAAATCTTACTTTTAAGAAGTATCCAACAATTGCCACGTTTCTTGTGTCTAATGCAGCATCAATTTCATCCATCACATAAAATGGTGTAGGTCTGTAATAGTGCAAGGCAAAAACAAGGGCAAGTGAACTCAAAGTCTTTTCTCCACCAGATAAGTATCTCAATAATTTCCAAGACTTTCTCGGGGGTCGAATACTAATAAAAATAATAATAATAAATAATGCAGAATAAAATTTCAAACAGGTGCAATAACATAAAAAATGTCCTAAGATATAAAAAAAATGGAAGTGTACAATTTTTAAAATTTGTAATTTTTAATTTATCAAAATATTACATAATAAGTATCAAACTTATATTTTTGTGAATGAATTTTTTTAGCACAAGCATAAGATAATACAATTATTATTAATAAATAATATACTTAATACTTCTTTCAAAAATTAAAATTTTTTAAAGTACAATTTTTATAAAAAAAATTTGGTGATGATACTTATTCAAATTATATTTTAGATAATTTATAAGTTACAGCAAACTACCTTCATTTCAACAAAAAGGGAAATATACACGCAAATCAAAATTCATTTTTAAATCTATTAACCGGTTGCTCATTATCAAAAATTGCTGAGTTAAAACATTTACAATAACCAATGATTGAAAGTTTTAATAAAAGAAACTTATCTCTATATTACTCTAAAGTTATTTGTGAGTGAAAAGATTTTCAGAAATAATAGACTATTTAATACAAACATTCACTGAAGCACTTGAGTATTAAAAAAAAAAAAAAAAAGAAAGAAAAGAAATCCTTAGTATAAAATAAATTAAGAATCCGAGAAACATAATTATATGTAAAATAAAGATGCAATAATAAAATATGCAAAATTGCTGAATTACTACAAAAAATAATTAAAATAATTTACCTTAAATGGATTCCTGCTTTAAAAGGATCACTACCATCTACTAATTCAATCTCGGCATCTCCTCCCAAAGTTAACATTTGATAAACTTCTTTTAATTTTTTTGCTATAATGTTAAAGCCTGCCATAAATTCATTCAATCTTCTTCTACGTAATTCATCATGCCGTAATTTTTGCATGTGTATATCATTTCTAAGCTCTTCTACATCTTTGCTTTTTTCTTCATACAGTTTTTCCTAGGGAAAAAATATGTTCATAAATTTTAAATTAAAGCATCTGAATATCTTTAATTGGCATATTTAAATATATATTGGGTGAAAATAAGGTGTTACAGAAAGACTTTGAATGAAAATTTTTTAAAAAAAAAGTAGCTAGACTGGTCTTCGATAAAAGTAAGCATTAGATGCTTAACAGTTTTCCTGTTTAAAAGTCTAGAAACAATATGTAAATGGATTTAAAAAAAAATAATAATAAATAAACGTTCAAATTAATGTATTTCATAGTAAAATTTATATATATAAAGTAAAAAAATACATAGAAATCCTATTGAACATGGAAGAAACCAAATAAAAACATGCAAAGACCAGCCATATAGGTTTTAAAATCAATAAACTATTATCCATATTATTGAATTATCACTAAATTTTCATTAAAACAATTTAAAATATAAAGATTGAAATAATATATAATCTAACTATAGCATACATTTAAATTTTCTGAAGCTTCTGAATATATTTGTTGATAAACAGGTGAAAAAATACCTTCTTTTTGAATCCTTCTATTGCTGAGAAGTCAGGTTTCATGTCTTCTAGTTGGACTTTCATAATATTTAAATCAGCTGATAAAGATTTTATGTTCAAATTCTCAATTTCTTCATTAGATAAAGTAGGTATTTCAGTAGAATCTTCTTCGACTACGTTTAATTTTAATTTTCCAATCTGGAAAAAATATATAAAATATAAAACTATATATATAAATTTGATAGATATCCTCCAATATTTTCATATAAAGCATTATATGAAATAAACTTTTTATAAATATATATAATTAACTGGGCTGATATACAGATTACACATAAAATTTAGAATTTAATGGAAAAAATGCATAACAACAACAATCTTAAAAAATATAAAACTATTGAATTTCAACTAATTCTTTTCTTGAAAAATCTCATTTTCACTTTGAAATAAAACTGTCTTTGCATTCATCAGATAATCTTCAACGAAAATTTTACATTATTTAATTATTAACTTGTGAAAGAAATTTAATAAAAGAAAATTTTTTTTACAGAAGACAGTAAAAATTTCAAAGATTAAAAAAAGATCAAGGAAGCCTGTTCTCCTAAACAATACCTATAACTTTATGCACAATAATATTCACCAATAAAAAGATTTATATATATATTTCAAAGATAAAGACAAAAAGTAATTCACAGTCAATATTCTAATAATATTTAATTTAAAATTAATGCATTTATATGAATTTTAGTCCAAAAAATGCTTAATATATTTATTATTATTTAAAATCAAAATATCTAGCACAATAAACATATATTACATAAAATAAGATTAAGATGGGATATATTTGAAGCACTCTAGGCTTATCAAGTAAAACCTTGATGGTTGACAATCCTAAGATATTTTTTAATTTGATATAATTTATCAGCTTTAATTAAATGTTTATAATTTTTTCCAATGTTTTAAAAGCAAAATTACATAAAATTTAATTTATTTATCAGAAACAATTTATCTTAAAATTAATTTACATTGCCAAATACAAAATGCTGATATTAGGTTGCATATTTCTAATAGTTATTTTAACCAAGTTAACAATATGTATATATCATAACCATATGCAAATTTTAAGAGTTTCCCAATAAATTTTTAGATTATTTTAATTTTAAAAACTATTTATGATATCTACATTACTTAAATAAATATTCTTTTTCAATTTATTAAGTAAAGAAAATTAAATTTTGCATAATTACATAAGTTTATTAAATTAGAACATTAAGTAAGTTTCAATGAAACTAAAATAAGTAGAATCTTAAAATCCAATATACTATAAAGGAGATAAAAAAAATAATAATAACAATTACCTTAGTATTATAACTTCGTATAATCCCATTCATTTCTGATTCACTAGCTTCAATTTTTTTAATCTTATTTTTTAATTCAATTTCAGCACGTTTCATTTGATGCTCTTTCTCATTCTTTGCATCAATTTCTTTCTTTATATTTCCATACATTTCTTTGACTTTTATAAGTTTTTCCTAAGTAAACATAAAAAAGAAAGAATTTAATTTTATATTTTAATCACACAAATTCTTTGATATCTATTTAATATCACAACTAAAATCATAATTTATTTTAAATGCTACACACTTTACATAAAATCATTTACCGATGTTATGGCAAAATTGTAGCAAATTCAGTATTAATTAATGTGCATAATATTAAGCAGGATACACTACACATAGAGGGGGGAATGCTTTAATCTCTTTCTCAAAATTCTAATTCTTGTGTGCCTATCATCAAAACTCTTCCATGCATGTACAATGGACATCTCAATAAAAATGAAGATTATGCTAGGGTAGATCTATTTCAAGGAGGGAATCTGATGGAAGTTTTGACACTTATTTTATTCATGATACCACAGTTTTTGTAAAAATTAATAGCTGATCAAAGATCTTATCAATTTTGCCAACATATTACATGTCACTATAATTGAGTATCTTGCTTTGAATTGCTTTTATTCAATTTCTTTCACTTTTTGAAACTACATAAATCCCAAGCCATTGAATGGACTCTAGAATGTTGTAGTCGAACAGTAGAACAAAATTAACTTTGATATTTTAAAAAAGTGGTTTTTTTTTCATGGAAACCATGATGCAATATCATAGTTTACGTGTGTGTGCATATATATATATAACATTTTGAAGAACCATCTAATGGTGTTTTTAAGAATGATACTTTTTCTGTCTATTTTAAGCACAAAACTATAAGTAAAATGCATTTAGCAGAATTCAAATTTGTCTTGTCTCAACAACAAATTTTGTTGAATGCCAATATGACCGTACAAAGAATCTTAAATCAATACATTGTCAGCCAAACCACATTAATTGGAAGGTATGCAAATATAATCAATTTGATAAACAGGTAATATTGAATTGTTAAATGATAAAGAAAGTGAACTGCCTATCAAGATTAGAATACCACCGTAGAAGGATATTAAAGAAAATCATATTTCCATGAATAAAAATCTTATATATGTTGAATAATTGCAAAAAATTTTGTTTTTTAATTTTTATTTGAGAGAATATTTAGGTGAAATGATTGAAATATGTTTATCACTTTAAATGCACATTTTATATACTTAGACAAATTAATGAATTTTTGTATAAAAATTATGCATATTTAATTGGTTCAACATTAGAAACATAATGTATGAATAATTTTAAATTTAAAACAGAAATCAAGAAAATAATAAAAATTTATTAAACAGAAACATTGAAATGAAATCGGGTCAGGAGTTGACCAATTCACAACGTTTAATTTTTTTTCTCATATCTTATTATGTATGCATTTAAAAACCACTTTTTTTACTTAAAAATTAAAAGTGCATGTAATTACTAACTTCAAAAGGAAGACCAATGATTATTTACCTTGTTTTCAGTTAATTCATTATTCAATTTACTTCCAAGAGCAGTTAATTTTTCTTGATTATCTCTATATTGATGAAATACCTTTTCATTTTTCTCAATATCTGATTTTAAATTTTCAATCTTACTTTCAAGTTTTTTCATTTTTCTGTTCAAATAAAATAAAATAATTAACAATCAAAGCTAACAAATAATTACAAATATTTTATATTATTAATAATAAATTCAAAAACTTACGTTTTCGATTGTTTTAAACTAACTGTAGATTTAGTTAGTGACTGTGTAACTTCATCACATTTCTTCTTAAAACTATCAACAACCTTTTTGGCTTTACTGTAGTTTCCTTTACTGATTTTTAAAATTTCAGCTTGCAACCTAAATATTTCAAACATATAATTTGTATTGACACTTAATAAACTTGAGTTATTGAAACTTAAAAAACTTAATAAACTTTTAAAATTTTATTTTAAGAAAAGAAATTTTCATTAGTTTTTAGTAATATCAATTACTTTACTATAGCAAAAAGAAAAACATTTAATTTAATAGTCAAAAGAATTTTTTAATGTAATGATTTAAATCTTAATAAAAAGGTTATGAATGCAAAGAGAATAGAATATTTCATTAAATTGACATAACAAAAGTTTTATTATTTTTATTTATTGCATCAAGGAATATATGAAATCAATAAAAAGATATTTTAATAAAATAATAATAGTTTAAATTGGATATCAGACAGAAAATAGGAATGGATTAAATATAAATCATAATGAAAGACAGGTACTAGATTCCCAGTCTATGCAAGATTCTAATAAGACCATAACCATAATCAACAATCATTTTTTATTAAATTATATATATATATATATTTAGCATTTAGAAATGTATCGAAGTAACTTACTGGTTTTGAGCTTGCTTAATTGAATACTTCCAACCAGATATACACATATTTCTTACTTCACATTTTAATAGCATAATTTAAACAATTTCAAACTTAAATGTTGAATATTTCATTACTAAGCGCCTTTGATAGAGGGCAGATTGTAATGGCTCGGAACAAGTATTTCCGAAACTGCACGACTCGTGGGTTGTTCGCGATCTACAGTTGTTAGTACTTATGCAAAGCGGATGAATGACGGTGAAACCAGCAGTAGACGACATGGTGTTGGATGTCCATACGTTATCAAAGAAAAAGGTCGTCGGAGACTGACTCGCATGGTGAAGCAAAACCGGAGCCAGACTGTGGCTCAGCTGACAGCCCAATACAATGCAAGGCCAAGTAGAATAGTATCGGAGCACATTGTTCAGCGGACACTGTTTATGGGGCTAACGCAGCAAACGTCCCACTCGTGTGCCTTTGCTGACCCAGCGTCATCGCCAACTGCGCCTGCGCTGGGCCCAGGAATATCGTGACAGGTCCATGGATCAGTGGGAGAGAGTTGACTGGTCAGATGAATCACGGTTTATCATTCATCACGCCGATGGCCGTGTCAGGACACGCCGTCTTCCAGGCGAACAGTTGCTCCCTCAATGTACAGTAGGTCATACACAGGCCGGTGGTGGCGGTATTATGCATTGGGGGACGTTCTCTTGGGCGTCTCTGTGACCCGTGATTGTGGTAGAGTAGACCATGAATGCTACAGGGTATCTGAACATCATTGCGGACCAGTTGCACCCTTACTTGGCCTCTGTTTTTCCAGCTTGAAATGGAATGCTCCAACAACACCCCTTGTCACAAGGCTAAAATTGTGTTGGAATGGTTCCAAGAACATGATGCTGAATTCCAGTCAATGTCCTGGCAGCCTAACTCACCGGATCTCAATCCGATAGAACACATTTGGGATGTCCTGGGACAGCAGCTCAGAGTTCAAAGATCACCAATTCGCAATATCTCGGATTTGCGTGACCGTTGCTTAAACATCTGGTACAATCTGTCTCCGGCCATCTACCAAGGACTTGTGGCATCCATGCCAAGGCGGGTTGAAGCTGTGTTGCGCGCCAAAGGTGGGCCAACTGGTTATTGACAAGTGGTCATAATGTTTTGGCTCTTGAGCGTAGAAGATTAGAGAAGGACAAAATATTTTATAAGCCTATTTGGAATTATTATATATCATAATTATAAAAAGTATATTGTAAAATATACTTTTATAACTAAAGAGCAATTAATTAACAATCCATTGTTTTAACATAAAAAAAAATATAGCACTCACTTTGAAACTTGTTCTTCATGAGCTGTTGCCTTTTGAACAGCAATTTTATAAGCTAAAATTAAAAAAAAATTAATTAATGAAATTTTATTTATATTTTAATGATGCATTTCAATGTAGAATCAAGTCTTCAGTGCGAAATATTTATAATAGAATATACAATTACACATATTATAAAAGCTTGCCATTTTTTAGTAGTTATGAAACAGCACACAAAGAATAGAAAATTATAAAAGAATAATATACCTTTGTTTTTAGTGCTGATTTTTTCTTCTAGAAAACTGACTTTTTTTGTATCAATCATAGACTCAGAAACTTTCTTCTTCTGTTCCTCAATTTGTGAATTAATCATTTCAATTTGTTCTGTAAAAGCCTAAAAACAAATGAACACACATATATATATATATACATATATATAACAATGGTGAGAGAAAAAAACCCACAAATGATGATAAAGCACATACTTTGCAACACTGATTTCTTTTCTTTATTGAACGTTGTAAGGTTGAAATCCTAAAAGTTTTTTGAGAAATTTGATCTTCTAGACTGGAACATAAATTCTTAAGTTCAGATATCTTTGTTGTTAATTGTCTTACATTTGCTGTCATTCTAGTAATATCTTCTTTCGAAAATGCACATTCAATAATTTTTTGACCCATTCGCCCCTTTAATGGGCGGCCTCCACCTCCGCTCATAGTACCTATGAATCAATAGTTTAATATGTAGAATTAGATATATCACACATACACACACAAGAACTATTTTTTCCTTTTTTAATTATATAATTTAAAAGAATTCTTAATTTGTTGGCTAATGAATATTATGCAATACATATGTGGATTAGAATTTTAAAATGGCAACATTATTGTAAACAACATGCAAAAGAATCAAATCACATCTCATATTCCACGATAATTATTATTATTATTATTTTTCTTTTCCAGAACAAATAGATTTTATAACATATGCAGCAATGAGAAAAGAAAAGATCCCTTAGTTAGCTGATAGTCTAATGTAACATTGGCATAAAACTTTTGAAATAAGAACAGAAAAGCTAGATGTAAATTGAATATTAAGAAACATAACTAGTCAACAAAGTTTTCACGAAGTTTATAAGGAATCCAAATATTCTGAATATACATGTATATAATGTTCAAAATATAATAAAGAATTCTAGGCTTAGTACAGAGAATGCTTCACTAACACTATCTTTGTAATCCATCTGCACAAAAGCTTATCTTTCTACGAGCGAAATGATGGAAATTGCATATAATTATTTTCATAATTAATACAATGTGTCAAATGTATCATTTAAGAAGTCCATTAAAAAAATTACACAGATTCTGATTAATTAAATATCTGCTCCTTTTTATAAAAAAATGGAACAAAATAAAATTAATGAAATAATTACAGTTGTATTTTGAATATAACTATTTATTCATCTATTACATTTGCATGTAATTATACGTTTTTAATCATTGAGAAATAAAACTGATTTTTAATAACTTTCCAGAACAAAATTGAAAAATCATGGACACATTCTGTTAATGAAATAAAAACTCTATTTTTTATAGTAAAATTGGAGCAAAATGGAATCAAAGAAAAACTTGCATTTGCATATTGAATTGCATATCTTTATTTATTTTAAATATTATATTCTTTGTTGATGACACATAAGTTCTTAATTAATAAGAAATTATTAGATATTTATTTTTTAGTCAATATAATAAACCTACATCAATAAAATGCACAAATAAATTTTAATTCTATCAATTAAATTAACATTAACTTTCAATTTTAAAGGAAAACAGAAAAATATAAATAAAATTTTATTGAAGAAGAGGTAAAGTACCTGTTGTATCAATAACTTCACCCTTTAAAGTCACCACTCTATGCCTCTCTCTTCCTTTAAGACCTATTCTAGTAGCTTGTTCCAAATCAGAACCAACTAAAGTATTTTGCAGCGAGAAATAGAAAGCAGGTAATAGTGCATGATCCTTCACACGGACTAAATCAAATAATCTAGGCACATTTTCAGGACTGGTTAAAAAAGAAAATAATTTGTGAATAATTTAACAAGCAATGCTTAAATTATCGGTTAAGCAAATAATTAAAACATTTTTTGCAATCATAAATTTTTTTAATTATTAAACATTTAAAAAGTAATTAAAAAAAATTAAATCATGTAATATATATTTAAAAAATATATAATACAACTAGTTTACAGGAAAAAGAAATTCAAAATTACAATAAACAAAACTCACAATGATATCTGCTGACGTGTATAAGGCTCCCATTTTTTCATCTAAACAAAATAATTCAAAATTAAAAAATCATCATAAAATTTGCTAACAATTTTTTTTTCATTAAAAAAAATAAATAAATAAATAAAAATAATAATAATAATACATAATAATCCATATTGTATGGAAAGGCCAACAAATGTTTTTAAAGTAGAAATGGATGCATTTATTACTTGTTAAGCGGACTAATCAGATATATGCAACACAAAACAAATTTCTTTTTTTTGGAAGGGGGTTAAAAATTCAATAATTATTGCGGAATTCTTTCATCTTATTTTTTTTATATTATGTGAAATAAAATTTTAATTATTAAAATAAAAATCTATTTTTACTGCTATTAAAAACACCAATCCAAAAATAGTTAACTTCCTTAATATGCCACTCTGAATGCATTTGACAATTTTCCACACAATTAGTGGTTGAACTACACTATTGCAACAATATTTTAAGTTAAACATATAATATTAATAAGAGCTAAAATATGACAGTAATCATATTTTAAATGGCTTTCTTTTGTACCTAGCGAGAAGTATTAAGCAAGTGATGTTTTGCTTTTCCTGTTGTCTTTGATTCAGTTCATGAAGAACACATTTTCTCATGGTTTTCAAATGAATGGAGATGACTTCTCATGTCCCATTTAATTGATCTGCGAGTTGTTGTTGCATTTGAGAGTCATGAGTGCTTGCAATTCGGCATCTTCAAAATGTTTCGGTGACCTACCACACGCTTCATTTCTCATGTCAAAATAGCCACTTTTGAATTTTTTAAACCACTCAAAGCACTTTGATTTACGAAGAGCATGCTCACTATAAGCTTCACGAGCATTCGATATAATTCTGCAGCATTTTTCTTCAAATGGTAACAAAAAATCAATGCTCTGCGTAAACCATAATTTCCACGCACAAACTTCGACGTTTTCAACAATATAACAAACTTTGTTGCAGTATGAAACTTGTAATGTTTTGAGTTAACTCTTTGTCAGATGTCAGATTTCAACAAAGCAAATGGCGAAAATGCAGTGACTTGGTGGTAAGTACATTGGGAGCTGGACCATCTATGGACAAATTCTGGTTTTATATTTATGACCTGGATAGTACTATAGTATCTACAATAGTACTTAGAAGTATATATGTAAGTACATACGTGTGTATAATTAACTTCATTTTTCAAATTTTTATATTCATCAGCATATTGTTTGTTAAATATCATAGATAACCCACAATTTGCATAGAAAATAATGGGAAATGCACAGAAAATCTCATTCCACATTCCTTGCGGGTAGGTAGGCAAGATTATAGATAGTAGGTTGTGTTTTATGACACAAGCAAGGCAGTAAGCTAAGCTGCACCAAACAAATGGTTGCATTCCAAAGAATGGAACAGTAAAAAAGAATAATCATAAAATCAATTAAAAATGTTTCTGTTAAATATTATTAATGAAAAAGTAAGTAAGAGATACTGAATAAAATCAAATAAAATGGTGCACAAAATAAATTCTCAATATAAAACATAAAAAAATATGTGAAATAAATAAAAGAAGATTAGCATGGGGAGTATCTCTCAGTAAGTCAGATAAGGCAGGATGTTCTTTACCGAATATGTTCTTCTGAATCTTAGGCATTCGACTAGTAAATAAAAGAGAAAAATATGCAAAACACGTGAAAGTATGTGGCACAATGATCTTTGCAATAACAATGAAATCTGACGATGAAAAAGAAAAACTAAGGACAAAAGAATGATGGAAAAGATCATTGAGTCACCCCAGGTCAAGACAACAGTGCACAGACAAAGATGAACTCCTCTTGTTCTCAATATTGTTTCTTAAATATATGTTTTTTCAAATGCTAAAAAATGAGCCAAATGTGGGTTTGGTAAGGTTATTTACCAGGTGGCGAATGAAACGGAAACCACTCATACATAGTGTCTCTGGAAACAAGTGTCCATAAACTCGGATGAGTTCCACTATCTCCACTTGAATCTGTGTCATGTCATTGTGAATCAAAAGCGAAATACACTAACCTTCACTCTGCAGTCCAAGAGTAGGTTTGTTTGATCTTTCGCTCCATCGGTGTGCGTCTGAACACTGTAAACTCATTCATTCAGGTAGGTAAGTGGCACGCCTATGATGTCCAAGGTCATTTGCCAATTAAAGCAGATTCAAGGTTGTTATAAGATGTAAAGCAGATTCAAGGTTGTTATAAGATGTATTACTACACTATGTCAAGATTTTGGCACAATTTTGAATTATAGAGAAAGAATCTGACTGGTTTTGAGTTAAATGGGGAATTTCATAGCCTACAGGTTTATGTAGCTTTGCCACCTAAAGTATAGGCAAAGCTATAATCAACATCACCTATCTTAGTTAATTGTAACTTTTTTTAACAAAATTCTGTCACTCGACTGAAAATGTAAATTCAATTAAATGGTAATTAAAATTTAATAAGTAATACATTTCTTATACACATATATGGTACATTAGTTTTTCAAACCATGAGAAAGATAGTACATTCATTTAATGTACTTACTTGATCAAGAGCAATAAAAGTTGCATAACCAATATTATTTCTCTTCAAAAATTCCACACATTTTTGAGCTGTAGTTATTGTGTCTGTAACAATATTATCTAGCCTTCCACAAGCAGTAGAAATAGCTATATCATATTTTTCATCAATAGCTCCAAGATCACCCTAAACATTCAAAATTGAAAAGAATGTAATAATTTACATTGCTAAATATTAAATAACTGAACATATTCTTAACATAACTTATTCTACAACATATTCTTAAATAACTACAATATATATTAAAACAGAGAAATAATCAAAGCAGAAAATAAAACATGTAGGGAACAAAATTCAAATAAAAAACTATGATCACACATATTGTCATTAAACACCTCAAACATCAAAGTATTAGCTACATTACCAGTCTTCCATAAATTCCTGGTATTCTTCCCTCACTTTTTTCCCTTAAAAGTGCTTTTACAAGGCTGCTACTGTGATGAGATGTCTGTTGAGAATTTTCAGCTTCTTCCAGTTTTACACGTTCATTTTTGAGCTACAAAGAAACAATATATATTTATAAACAATGCTGAAAACAATTAGGGGATATTATGATTTTGAGTACAAAACTACCGATCAGGAAATGTTTTGGTGACTGATATATAATGTATAGATGTTGTAAGATATGAGAAAAAAAGAAGCAATGAGCCAGAAACAATGAAATTTTGATAATATCTATAGGCAAAAAACAGTTTGTATATATTATGCAAGCAAACAAAAATTAAAATGTGATTTCTTGCATACAAATGCGTTTTAATTAGGGTTAAAGTCAGAGGTAACCACATTGAAATGAGGTTCAATACGATTACCTCTGACTGAAAGCAACGTCACACACTTATGAGACATGGAATGAATGAGATTATCATTGGGCGACTGGGGTATTTTCTCTCTCTCGTATAGAAGAGAGCTTTCCAACTATTGGATTGTTTCTAGGTCCTTTTGATGAGCGACTAGCAACTCTTCTCCCTAGAATGTTCTATTGACACTGCTTTAACTGATCATTATTGATGGGAATTTGTGTGAACTGATCTAACAAGTTACTAACTAACTTACAGCGAATAACTATAAATATAGACAACATTTGTAAAGCACAACACACACACAAAGGAGCATTTTTACTTTTATTTGTTTTTTAATTATATTATATATATTTCCAAATTATGATGCATAAATCAAATATGAAACTGAACTCAATTAATATACAAAATACAATTCAGCATGATTAAATTTCTTTCTTTCTTATCAAGTGTTTCCTGAAATAAATATTTTTTGTTTCACGTTCATTTTTATTTTATTTTATAGTCAATCTTCTGGTAATGAATAGCTAAAACAATAAGTATATTAACAATGCAAATATTAATTTAAATTATATTTGTTTGTGGCAATAGGAATAAGTAGAAGAAAAGTACAAAAGAATGAATATCTACCTGTTCAGCAAAAGAATTCCAATGCTGTCTGGAATTTGATAATTGTTCTTTTGAAGTACATATTTCATTTTCAAGATTCTTCAGCTCCTCTTCTTCTTGTATAAGAAGACTGAAAAAAAAAAATTATAGACAAAAATTTATAATTTTGAAAAATGTCCAAATTATTACCAATCTACAAATATAACAATTAGTGACAGCATAGCATATAAATAGTAATGAAAATGCCCGAAGTTTCCAAATTCTGCACATAAATAAAAGCTGTGTTCATTAAAAAATATATATTTCTTTCAAGTACAAGTAATCTTTATAAAACTACAGAACGAAAATTAACCCACTAATGCTCAAAACAACAGAATGAAAAATATACTGAATCTCAACATAATTTATCAATTTTTGACTCTAAATCTCTATTCCTTTTTTTAACATCCTAACTCAATATCATAGTGCATTTCAAATTGCTTTACATGATGTTCTTGTAATATTTTGAGACTTCCATGGATAATAAACAAGATTTACCCTTAATTTAAAACAGAAAAGAAATCTTGTATCCTCATTTTTTCCCCCTAATACAAGTGCTTTTACTTTGTTGCTTCTGGATACGATTTAATAATAAAGAAAAGAGAAAAAGTATTTGGGTTTTAAATGATGAATAATTTTATTTTCTTCTGTTTTATAAAAGTCTTAGTTAAAAATCTAATTTGCAGATATCTAGACTATCTGGTTACAAACAAATAATTCATGAAATATATTTGCATGAATTATTCTTCAGCATAAGTTTTTACATTGTAGTTTAAATGATAATACACACATATATACCTTACACTTGAATAAATTAGCTTGCAAATATTTAAAATCTATTTAGAAGTAATAGATTTTTAAAATCTGTGATGATAAATGATTTTGTATGATAAAAAGCAGTATTCCTTCTTTTTTTCAAGTTACAGGTATAATAAAAATAAAGCTGAAAAATTGATTTAGTTATGCCTTTAATTTTAACACATTTTGCAAATTTTCAAGATTAATGAATTAAAAATAATTTTTAAAAAATCAACAAACTAAAAAAATTTATTTAAAAAATTAATGTATAAAAGTTATTAATTTTAATTGAAAAGATTTGGGTACAAAAAAATTATTTATTTCAAGTAAAAATGTAAAACTTTTTAATTTATAAAAATAAAAATAAAAGTATATATATATATATATATATATATATATTTATAAAAATCAACTTTGCTCTTACAATTACAATATACATCATATATTGAAAAAAAAAAAAAAATAATAATAAAAATCATATTACAAAATTTCCATAAATATTGTAAATAAAAGGTCATATGTTTAGTAAAATACTTTGAATTAGCAAGTGAGACCATATAAGCTGAATGTAAAAAAAATACCTTTTCTCCTTTTTAGTTGTTTCTGTGTTCTTTTCCTGATCTTTCATTAAAGTAGATAATTTTTCCTTCTCCTTCTTTGCACCACTTACACAAATATTAAGTTCAGATTGAGCTAAATCAATCTAAAATATATATATATATATTTGTCAAAAATCTCCATCACACACATATACAAAAAAGAAACTGTCAAAATTTGGGTTAAAAAAAAAAAACCCACATTCTTTTCCATAATAAAAACTACGAGTACCTCTGATTTAACATCAGACACGTTTTCTTGTAACTTTTTGAGTTCAATTTCTAACTTGTCCTTCTTTTCTTGCAAAAGAGTAGTTTCTTCTTTCAAAGATCCCATAACCTTAAATATCAAATTCAATTAATCTCTCTCTCTCTCGCTTTATAAATATATATCAAACATAAAATTCAATATATTTAAAGAATATATGATTCTTAAAATTAAGTTTTTAATCCTAAGAAACAATTGATAGCTATTATTTTTTATTATATAGCCATGATTCATGCATTCATATGGCTTTTGTCAAATACTTATATATTTTATATAACAGCAAATGATAATTTCATTGAATTATATGTAGAGATAATCCTCAATTTTCAATATGATTCCATTTGAATATCTTTGCTAAAAATTCATGACTTTTTAAATTTATTTTATTTTTGCTTTAGTATTTTTCTAACTTAGTTTATAAACTTATAAAGAATGAAGATTTAAATATTTACATAAATATTTTGGAATTATAATTTGCTTAATACACAATTTAATACATAAATATAAATTTAAGATAAAATATGTTGCACATAAAAAATGAATTATAGTTTTAAATTTTCATAGATATTTATTTTAACATATATAAAAGTTGATTTTTAATCAGAAAATTAGCAAAAATAAGCTTTTTTCCCTCAACTTCTAAAAACAACCTTAAAAACTTGTAGCATCAAATTTAATTAATAATTTTAATAGAGAAAAACTATTGGGAAACATATTAAGCAAAAATGTAATACAAAAAATATTTTTTTGCATATTTATTGCCTTCCTTCCATTTATTATTTACAGATAGTATATTTATAATAAATTTTATGAAAAATACATAATTTTTAAAATACTAATAAATGTTTATATTTAAATAGAAATAGCATTATTCTATGACTTAAAGAGCATGCTAAACACAAAATTGCAACAAAATAATGTAAAAAAAAATAAATAAAAAATAAAAACAATATAGAAGATTAAAAATTTATTTATGATACATAATTAGGATACTTCTCCAATTTCTTACTGTTCTCCAGTATGAGATGGCATTCAATTTGAATTCAAAATTTTTAATTTGGCATGCTATTTTTAAATAAAATATGAATTTATTTTAAATATATTGTAGTAAGACAAATGATTCCTTTAAAATTTAAAAATATTATATGATATATGAGTTTCAATTGAGTAAGAAAAAAATGTTTATATGTTTCTATTTGTATTAGAAAAAGTAGTGTTTCTTAGTTTTTAAATTAAATCTAAAATATAAAGAATTTACCAGTAAAGCATTTAAATTATAAAGTTAAGAAAATAATTATAAAGGTTTAGTTTTATCATAAGTTTAATTTTTTATAATTTACTAAAAATAAATACAGGGGTGGAAAATTAAAAAATTATTTTCGTAACAGGACAAATTGAATTTTTGTAGCAGTTTTCAATGGTTTCGTAGCAGTATATTTTCGCATTAAAAATTCATCTTCAGATTTCAAGGCATATAATAATAATTTTCTACTATTTAGCAATCCTATGATTGGCATTAAATAAAGTTGCATGATTTGAACAGAAATTAAATTGAACTCAATCATTTCATATGGTATTAAAAATTCAATACAAAATTAATTTTTTAGAAATAATTTCAAGAAAATTAGAAATTAATGTTTTATTTAATGTATATTAATAAATTCACCCCTTACTGAATTTGATACATTTCAGTAATAAAAATATTCATTAATACATTTTGTATTTTTAAAGGTATTTTTTTCTTTTCTTTATACTTCTCGCAGCTTCGACATTTTGATATTCTTAGCAAAATATATTAAATTTTTCTAAGAATTTTGATTTGGCATGCTATATTTATATGAAATATGCTATTTAATTGAAATAACAAATTACTTTAAATATATTATAGTCAGAAATAAATTATACCTTTCAAATTTAAAAGTATCATGATATATAAGTCGATTGCATAATAAAAAAAAAAAAAAAATTTTTTTTTTTTTTTTTTTTTTAGCAAGTTGTTTATTAGGCAGCAGAACACACACAAAATGTAATGCACAAGGAGAATGAACAATTAATTATAGGTAAATAATGGATAAATATAATAAATGGTATTTAACAAATTTTTTTTTTTTTTTTTTTTTTTTGAGAATTTTGTTATTTCTAAAAAAACACAATGGTAGATTTTCTGTGGAAAATCAAAAAAAAAAAGTTTAAAAACAATAAATACATTTTTAAATATTATTTAACGAATCTTATTTTTGAGAATTTTATTATTTCTACATATAACATAATGCTAGATCATAAACATAATGCTACAATCGGTCCAATCACAGCTAATTTGTAAATTTTTAAATTTAGATATTTAACAAGATAATAAATAAAAAAGAGGCAGATAAAACATATTAGATATTTTTAAAAATTAAAGGAGGAAGTGGAAAAATTATGCAACGTGATGATGAATTTACAAATGTAAAATATTAATAAAATTTAAAATATTTATTTAAAGTAGTTATTATATAAACATTTTGTAGTATATGCTCATAAAAAAATTTATTTATTCTATTTGTAATTATAAGGAACAGATGGCACTATGATATAGAACGAAATGTTTGGCTCCAATCATTTAAAAAAAATTTTCAAACTGTTTCAAATCAATTCACTAATAGGAAGATGGCAACAGAAGCATGACCAATGTTGTTTGATGAAACCAATAAATCCTATGGCTAGCAAAAACATCATAAAAGCAGAACTCTACCCATAATTTAATTCTTACCCCCTCTAGTGGCGATCTTGAGCGAAGGCCGAGGAGTCGCTCATTCATATATAGCTATTTTTTTGGTGTTACGAAATCAAAATAAAGGAAATATCTCCTTTTTTTGGTGCAGAAATGCGAAATTTGCTGTTTTTGTAACAAAATTTAGAAGAATTTTAGTGCAGATTTTCCACCCTGTAATTAAAGTTTTTTAATTAAAAACATTATTTTAAATATAAAAAATAGAAAATAAATGATTAATCTAGGGATAGAAATTTAAGCGGAATTAAAACAATTGACAAATGATTTAGTAGTGGGCCACTGTAAGTTTAAAAACTCCCATTTTAATCCATGTTGAAGTAAAAATTTATAAAAATATATACCTCAGAGGCTTTTTTTTCCTGAACATCTTTTTCTGACTCACATTTCTTTTTCACGGCTAGCAATTCTTCTGTTTCCTTTTCAAAAGTAGTTGCTTGTTTAACTAATTTTTTTAACTAAAAAAAATAATTTGAAATTATTTAAGTGAATAAACTTTAGTGATGGAAAGAATAACAAAAAAGATTATTAAAAAATTTATAGATATAACGGAACATTTAAAATGAACAATCTAATGCGAAACAACACTTTTTAAAAATCTTATTATGCAAGACAAAAGAAATATATAATAAATCTTTTCACTTTTTAATAAGCAGTTTGAAAATTATTTAAAAATTTTAGCTAAAAACAGTTATAGAAAGAATAAGATGATTAATCAATTTAAGTATATTAAAATTTTATACAAAGAATAAAGTTTTGTTCTTATCAATAGATCATTAATGTTTTTATATTTACTAACAAATAATATTAGTTTTAATATATGTCTTTAACTGTTATATGCTAACTATATATTTTTTTCACATTATGTAATTAATTTTCTAAACAAAAATTGATTTTGTTAAGAATTTTTTTTAATTAAATCTCCATAATTCATTGGTTCTCAAACTTTACTTTTATACCTTTAATAAAAGAATATAAAATGCTTTCTTGACCATACTTTTTCTGTAAAGTATTTTTCTTCTTCTTAAAATAACATGCCCTAGTAACTTTCACATTTGATTCAGTTTCCTTTTGAATGCATGAATATTATTTGTATTGTTAAGAAAATGAAAATATTCAAAATATTAAGTGTCCAAAACTTAGTTTCATTACATTATTAATAAATGCATGGAAAGCATCACCTAATTTGATTGCTATATTGTTAAAGAATTTTTTTTTCAAAGTATGATGTAATATTATAAATGATTTATAAAAATTATTTAAAAATATTCAACCTTGAATTTTAACTTCATAAAAATCAAAGCAGAAATGTCATACACACTCTTCCACATTTTCCTTTTTAAAGAATTTTTCAATTGATTTTGGTCAATGATGGCTAACTAGTGGCCTTTGGCTTCATTTCTTCTGCCTCAGGTATAGAATTCAGTTTTTTTAATGACATTTCCTTAACTTGAAAATAATTTTACAATTTTCTTTCCTTTTTTTTTCTTTTAAACAAATGATTGTATATCTCCTTACTGAATTACAAAGCTCAAACTATTTTCTGCTCTGGTGGTAAGAAGGGTAAAAGAAAATTAAGTGGATCGAGAATTGGTGAATATTTAAATATCTGCTTAATATTACTGATACAATGTGAAATTTAAATAGCTATTTTTTATGAATTATAACTTATTCAAATTAGTGAAATGGATTAACTCAGACAATCCATATTTAGGGTATTTCGAATTTTTCACAGCAAATAAAGTTCTTTTCTTTCCAGCCCATATCCAGATCCTCGTCCCTATTTTTAAATTTATAAATACATAAAAAAAAAAGTTTCTAACTTCTTTATCAAAATTTTCTAGATCTTGTTTCATTTTCTGAACTTTTGCTTTTGCATCCTTTGCATTTTCAATATTAGTAGCATCATCCTTTTCAAGTTTTTTAAATTTTTCGCCAAGTTCTTCAACTTTTTTAGAAACAGCATCATGTTCTCTGAAAAGATTACATTTCAATTAAAAATCTATTTCCCTAAAACTTTAAATAATGAAGTATAAAAAACTTAATATGGATAAATGAGCAATTAAAATAAAGAACAAAAATTTGTTTGTTTTTCCATATTTGTTTCTTTGCTTTTAAATGAAAAAGGCATACTAATTTTGAAAGAGCCAAAAATTAAGCAATAAAAATTTTCATTAAATCCACATGTACATATAAATAATAATATTAATTAGTAGAAATTTTTTAAGGTTTATATGTATTAAGATTTGATTAGTTATGATATAAAGAATATAATAGAACATATAGAATTATAATATTAATCAAAATGCAGATGATATACAAATTAAATGAACTCAACATTTATCCAATGAGTAAGTATTGTACACCAAAAAATTACTTACTGAGAAACTTCATTTAATTTGCTTTGTGATGATTTTTTTGACGACTGTAATTCTTCCATTTCAGCTTTCAGTGATGTCATTTCCTCAACATTTTTCTGCTTTTTCTCAAGAATATCAGCAAGTTCTTTTTCTGCCTCAAATCTAAAAGCAAAAAAAATACCAATAAAACATACATATTTAAAAAAAAAAAGAATATAAAATTAAATATAAAAAATCAAGCATAAGCAAAAAACATATCAAAGCTTTCATTAACTTTAGCTAATAACATTATCTGATAGTGGGAATAAATATTGAAAAGGTCAAAGAAAGTGAGTGTGTAGAAAAACAAATAATGGAAATTCAATAAATGAAAACTTTGTAAGTAGAAAAGTGAAAAAAAGATCAAAAGATTCATTAGTTTTACTTTTTTTAAGAAATGAATAATTATTACCAACATGTTGTTTTTCTGTTACCCAAATGAAAAGCAATTTCTTGACATGTTCTTATATCTCTGCTCTGTATTTCGGTTGGTCACTTTGCAACAATAACCAATTTTGTAACATTGTTTTCCACATTTGTAGATATTGACAAACTTGGCATGCAGTATGAAGTAGTCATACCGTATGCCAAGTCATTCTGGACGCACATCTCCTCTTTCTATTTTCCAATTATCCTTTTTTTTTTCATGTCCATGGTGATGCCAATCATTTTCCTCTTTGCATGGCTATTTTCATTAACTTTTTTTAGAACTTATGGTTAATGAACTTTTTTTATAATTTACAAATTCACAGAAAGTTATAGTACAAGCTGATCATGAAATGGAAACAAATGGTGAAATGACATTCATGATTACATAATCCTGACGAATATTACAATGGTAAATTAAAATTAATGATTTTATAAATAGTTTTTGTTTGATTTCTGGCACAGTGTAAAGGGAGGTTCCTATTTATATACATTGTAATAAAATATAATATCCCATATAATATTAACCATTGAGAAGAAAGTAGTTAAGTGAGTGGTTGGTCTCCATACTTTTTACTAATTTTTTTTCATTATTTATCACTAGTGCTGCTGTTGAATTTAACTAATGATATCATTACTTTTCACTAATGCTGCTGTTGCTTTTACTTTAAAAAATAGTATGGAGAGATAGAACAAGAACAACATCCAGTATTAGGACTCATGATGCACAAGAATCATATTCCAAACAAAGTTGTACTCTAAGTTACTTATTCTAAAGCGGATATATATTGAGGTAATAATCTATCTCTCTCTATATATATTGTAAAACTATGCATTTTAATCATTTTATTACAAACTGTCTAATATCTAATAAGTAAAACATCTTTCAAATTCAAAAAAATTCTTCACATCTTATAATACATTAATATAAATAAATTAATACAATTTCTTTATAGCAAAAAGCAGAACATGTCATGACATTATTAAATATTAAACATGATACAATCTAAATGTGACTTACCTTCGAAAATGGTTAATAGAATTTTCACATAATATGCGCTTGTTATCCACTCTTAAATATTCAATAGCTTTATTTTTTGGTTCTTCCAATTTATCCTTTTCTTTTTCTACAAGATTAAGGTCAGTTGACTGGAAAAAAAAAAAAAATAGCTATTTTTTTTTTACAAGCAACACATCAAACATCTTTAAATATAATAAATTGTGCTAGAAAGAATATTTACTTTATTTAAACATTCAAATATATAAATAAGAGAAGTATGTCTACAAAATTTCAATATCTTTAAAGAAATATTACCTTTTCTTTTTCTAGTATCTTTTTTTCTGCAACAATAGTGTCAAAATGTTTTATTGGTTCAATGAAGCGGTGTGTACCAATGATATCTTCAATATATTCTAACATCCCTGGTTCATTCTCATGTACTGCTTTTGGTTTCATTAACGAAATAGATTCAATTTCACCCTACAAATGTAAATTTTAACAATTATTCATTTATGATTTTGTTTTGCCTGGTATATAAAATAACTAAGTTTCACTTATCTTTTAACACTGAAACTAGTTTTAGTAACAGGAAAAAAAAGCATTGATATTAAAACATTTATAACAAAGGCATTTTCATGGGGTTCTATAGTTTGTTCATACTTAATAGAAATAGAACATAACATAATGTATAAACAAGAAAACACAAAAGGAATTACAGATAAGTACAATTTAACCCTTTAATTTATTTAAATAATAACTTCCTTAATTGAACCCATTTTAAAATTATCCTTAAATGTTATTACAAAAGCCACAAAACCTGATTGATTTTATCAAGTATTTAAGCAATTTATTATGAAGGTGTCTATGTTACAACCAAAGCCTGCATATCACAAAGTGGTCCAATGTTGTTATCATAACTAGCCCAAAGTTCAATTTTGCAATTTGGCTAAACATCAGGTCTGCCTAAATAGGAAGAATATTCTGCCCAAACTTTTTTCATATAGTTTATCATTTATTGAGTAACAGAAATTTATGATATAGATAGGTAATTTTTTAACGTAGTTTTTGCAGATTCTTAAAACTTTAATGCCAACTTAGAGAGAGTGCTCCTTGCATCAGTAATAATGTGGCTAATAATTGAGAACCTTCTTTCAGGAATCAAAATGTTATGGGACAAACATGGTCAAGCTTCAGACATGATTTAGACGCTTTTATTAAATTGGGGTATATTATTACCCCCAGACCATCTTTCATATTAGCAAAAGCTGACCAGTATTTGCAAATATCAAGATTTCTCATATATAATATTTCTTTGGAGAAATCTCACATATCAACACTACAAACTCAGAATTATCACAGTCCACGCCATTTTTGATGATATGTCATTTATTCTCCAATGCGACAGATAGTATTATGTCTGTTTGGAAATTCGGCGATATACATCTTATATATAGGGTTAGAAAAGGATAATTTTTGCTGTAGCCATTTTGTTATTCTAACATAGCAGCTACAGATACCATGCAGAAAATCTTTACTGTGGTACTTAAGATTCAATGAAATTGCAGAACTATAAATCCTTTTGAAAGATAGTCCCTCCTTTTAAACAATAACTTCTGATTTCAAAAATGAAAACAAAATTTCTTAAGAGTTCATTTTGCTTATGATTATATGAAGAAGTCTTTGTTTTAAAGATGGTTAGATGGGTTGCGAAAATATTGACTATAAAAACAACAAAATTAAGGTATAATTGATTAAGATTTTTTTTTTTTTTTTTTTTTAAAGCTGCATACTGTTGCTGCTTTGTTGCTTTATGCTGTTGTACCTATCAAGTCTAAAGTTTGATTTTGTTAAAAATTCTACAAAATATTTCTTTAAAACATAATATTGTTCTTTCACATGTTGGACCTAGAAACAGCCACCTGTTCTCAATAAGTTGGACAAACAAATGATCCCTAATATCTTTTAGAAAATGTAATTCTTGGAATTCATGATAGTTTTTCCTTCTTACAGGTCAAAGTATAAAATTTAAAAATGAAAAGGACAAAACTTTTCGCATCGCAGTTCAATACAATAATATCTTTGTAATTGTATGTAAGGTGCAAGTTCCAATGTCTACAAGTTATCTTGGTCGTCAGAAGCAAATTTTGGATGGATAAATTCACATTATTTCCATTCATGGAGCACTGGAGAATGTGATGTAACTTTAAATTATTATTAGAGATAAAACTAACGAGATTCTCTACAATAATATCGGCAGTTGCAAGGCTGAGGAAAACAGAGTCACAGTAAAAAGTCACATTTTTTCACATTTTTCTAACCAATATCATACCTATATATCCACCTGTTTTTTTATTTAATCAGTGCATACTTTTTATTCATCAAAGTGTGCTGTACACAATAATTTGCTTTAAAAATAATCCTTAAATATTTTATTATGAAGGCCAAATTTAATTAAATTTAAAGTAAGCCCTAAGCCAAATTTAGTCATGTACCTTGCCTTTGACAACTTTATGTGGTTAGCTACATCCCAGTCATTAAAAGATTTAAGTAATATGCTGTTTACTTCTCACAAAAAAAAAGTTATACTTGACTACTATCAGCACAATATAAGTATCTATAAATAATATAAGTATCTATATAATCTATTAACACCTTTTCATTCAAAGTTGTTGGTATCCACTTGGTATAACTCTTGGACAATTTAAATATACCAGGATTACTTAGAATCAGTATACTTGCCATCAATGGAATTTATAAAAAAAAAAAAACACTTTGGGAAAAAGAATTTTTCAAAAGAACTTGATCTCTGCAATCATCATTTGACGCTGTTATCAGATTGTAGCTCTTACTGTCTACCTATCGCAACTTGTTAACTAAGCTTAATGTAGTACACAGTAAGCCTTGGTAAATTGAACATCACTTCTGAGTATAATTATTTTATACTTTCACATAGTAAATGTTTTGATTGAGTAGTACAATCTTATTTCTGTCAAAACAATTTTTGCTTTTCAGTGTGAAAAAGCTGTAAGATGATTTAAGGTTATGATATCAAAGAAAATTCTTATCTGTAGGATTGTAAAATTTTGAATGTATTCATTAAATTCATTATGTTTTACAAAATTTTATACATAAGCATTATCAATCACTACTGTAATATAATTTTCATATCTGTAGAGTTTTAAAATAGCTTATATGGTGTCCTGGTTTTTGCAAATGATCTGAAATTTTCTAAATTTCACCTGGTAAAAGTCACGATTTTTACTCTCTCTAAAGAGTGGCCACTCTGTAGAATCCAAATTAATTAAAATAATGTAAAATCTTTCCTATACTGAAATTGTACCTTTGGTTACACCTTTGTATACTTTTTAACAAAAGAAAAAGCATATAGGATGTTATATCTGTTTTAATTTATTTCTATATTATTTTAATAAAAAGGTAAAAAATAAAGGTAAGTCCAAAATGACTCTTACCTGCATAATTAAAAAACGAGTATATTCCAAATCAATTCCATAAGCTTTTAAAGTTTTCTTAACATCTTTATGTGGTGTTCGTTTGTTACAAATTTCATAATATGAAGAGCCATCCATTTGAACAGTTCTTGACACAATAAATCTAGAGTCTTTTATTATATTATCCTTTTCAATCTACAGAAAACATTCATTTAAAGAATTTTAAATTCTAAATAATTTTAATTATAAATAAAATCTTAGTACACCAAAGTTTTAAGGGGAAAAATACTAAAATTATTAATAAAATCAATTTATTTAATGTATTTAAATGAAATTAAAAAAATAGTTTTCCCCTAGAAAAACTAATTAATATTTAAATATATAATAATTGAAATAAAAAAATAATATTATTTAAATATATAATAATAAATAAAAACAAAAATTGCATAAATTATGAATAATTATATAATTTATGCAATTTTTGTTTTTATTTATTATTATAAATTATGAAATTATTATTTAAATATATAATAATAAATAAAAACAAAAATTGCATAAATTATGACAACTCCATTTTGACACTAAAATTTGATATGAACAAACTGAATAGTGCTTCTATCTAATAGTAAATTTGATAGCCTCAACTGAAATCAAGTTTTTTATAACAATATTGATTATATATTGGAATAGTAACGCCCAATCTTGTAAAAATACGTACTTTTGGAAAGTATTGAGTGAACAGTATGATCTGTAATTTGTCTACATAGAAAGCCATGTTCTTACTCAATAAGGTTTTGGTTTAATGATTTGGTGCTATTGTATAAATAATTTCTTTTTTATTATTCATTTGATACTAGTGGATAAATTACATTCTATGTAAATAATTATCCATAAATATCTCATTTGATTCATTCAACAATAAATATGTTGACAAAAGAATTTTACTACAATAATGCAATTATAAAACACCATGAAAACCATAAAACTATGAGAGGATTTATTGCTATGACTGTGTACACTAATGAGCAATTATTGTCTTCTACAACAACTATTGCTTGCTAAATTTTTTTCCAAACTCCTATTTCTGAAGATTAAATCAACTGATTCATATGTATTTGCTTAACACATTGATATTTGCTTTAACTTAGAAATTTGCGTATCTAATTAAACAGTGCTTTTTCATGAGCTTGGGAAAAAGGTACAATAAGAGCAAGTCTTTTTTTATTTTCACTCTTATGAAGTTCATATGAAACAGCTAACATCTTACATTTTTTTTTTCCTACATTAATTGAGGTCTAAAAAAGCTGTATATAATTACTTTTGTTGAATCTCTTAAATTCTTATTGCATGAGCAAATCAGAAGTGTATTTGTTGAAACTGATCGCTTGATTGCAAGCTTACAATTTTATACAAAATTTCAAATAATAAATGTCATATGCATAATTTTTTGTCATGACATGCTTATTTTTTTAAAATTATACTACAGTTTTCAAAGAATTAATATATCTACAATGTATTGAAAAATAACAGATTAAAATATACTTACTTCATCTTTAATCATAGCAAAGTTAACTGAAACAGAACATGAACTAATATTTGGAAACTTGTCACTTTTGTGAATGAGTGCACTAATTTTTTTAGCACGGATGTGCATAGCTCTTTGACCAAAAACGAACATTAATGCATCAATTACATTTGACTTGCCACTTCCATTGGGACCTACAACAGCTGTAAAATTCTATAAAAAAGAAAAGCATATTATATACAGAACAAAAATATATACTATGTGATTTATAACAAATTAAAAAGTAAATAGAAAAAGTAAAATGGCAAGATAGAAAACTTAAAGAAATTCTACAAATGACTAAATTAAAATTCAATGGATTTATAACTATGAAGTTTTCAAGTGATTGCATGAAATGCTTCCCCAATAACGAAAACAAATATCACTTCCTTATCACTTTTTTGCGAACCAAGAAAATATATAATTTTGTCATTATGCCTAAATACAATTAACTGATCAAAGCTATTCTAAAAGGACTCCACCACTGAAGTCCTCCATGAGCTCGTATACATGAGGGAAAAAAAACCCCCACCCAACTCAAGAATAGCCTTTCTTGCTCTCCTTCCGAAGAGTGAGAAGAATTCTGAGATAGCAATTGTAAAAAAAAGAAGTTAAACACAAAATAATGATGGTAATTACAAAACTTTTTATTTCTTATCAAATCACATAAGTAAAAAAACTGTGCTTTAGACTTATATTCTAGAATATCAAGCAGAGATGGGGAGAGGACAATACTAAGCAACCTTTCTTTTCTTGAAATGTTTAAAACATTTCAAGGATGAAGTACATTAATCAATGATTATATAGAATTTAATAAATAAATAACATATCATAAAATGAATAAATCAACAGTTTTCATAAAAATTTTTTTGTTATAAACAAAATTTATATATAAAAAAGTAGTAAGTTATAAATAAAAGTTGAACCTTATTAAAAGGTCCAATAATTTGTTCTCCAGCATATGATTTAAAATTCCTGACTGTTAAATGTGTGATAATTAATCTTGATTCTGGAACAGCTGTACTTAATGCAGGAGGTGGTGCAGGGGGTATGACAATATCTTCAATACCTTAAGTGAAAAAAATAATAATTTATTAATCTTAAAAAATTATGATACAGTGATATATTTTATTATGATAAAATGAAATTATTTTAATCTTGGTTAAACTTTAAAGATAATAGAGAGTTTTTGCATACCGTACGTTAGTTACCGTAGGATGTCCGTTAGCTTTTTCTCCCTAGAGTGCATGCTCATAGGAAATTATGTTTCCTATGAGCATGCTCATAGGAAAAAAAGCTAACGGATTATGACGGTAACTAACGTACGGTATACAAAAACTCTCTAATAATATAGCAATAGCCTTTAAGAAACATTAAAAATGTGGCTTAAATAAAAATGTTTAATATAGTTATTTTCAAACTTTTCTGAAAACTAAAGTCTAAGTAATGATTTTTGAAAGCATATAAATTTTTAAACACAATTAATGGATTTGTTTTATAGATATGATTGTGAAATTATTGATAAAGAAATAATAATGAAGCAGATATTTACAGGAACAAAATCGAATGATAAGAGGAAAAGTATGTTTATAAATATTAAAATTATTTAAATTGATTTGGTAACAAGTTTTGTATAAGGGAAAAAACCACAATTTAAAATATTAACAGGGTTTTTAAAAAAAAAATTCTAGATTATGCAAATTGAGGATTTTTAGGCAAAAATTTTTTATTCATTATTAAATTTTCTTATTGCTAAAACAAGAAACATTTAAATGATAATCAGGACTGTTAGAACTTTGATTTTCTCCCAAGACATAAATTTTTTAATCAAAACTATTAAGTTCTTGATTTTTATTTTGAATAGGAAATCTTGGGGTTTGGAGTCTTATTGGAAATAGATGCATATAATAATAAATATATATATATACATTTAGGTTATATTAAGTTATAGTTTAACTAGTACAAAATAATTTGATTTAATATTTCCCATTTTTACAACATTGAGAGTTTGATTTTTGTTTAAATAAAAATATTAATCTGATACTCTTGATGCTACACATTGCATATGATTCAGCTTTCTTTCACTTACTTTTGCTGTTTTATGTTACCTTAGATCACGCTGATAACTTTTTGTACCAGCATTAATTGGAAAATATCTGTGGACAGAACAAATGAAATCTTCTGAACTTTTCATGATGGTTTTATATAAAATATGTTATTTAATCTTACACTTAAGTCTTACAAAAAGTAAATAAGTTAAATATAGAATTCAGTAAGATCACGTTAAAATCCAAGTCATCTGAATATAAAAATATATTAAATTTTATAAAAAACAAAATTCTACAAACATCTTAATTAGCAAAAAGTGATCCTAGTATTCAAAACAGTCACAAGGAACTAGATGGAAAAGCATACGAGCATTTGATTAATAACCATTAGAAGAAACATACCGAAAGAAAAATTAAAAATAAATGTTTGACATTTCATAGCACTTTATATACTCCAAAACTAGACTGAGATTTGGAGATTTTGTGGATAGCTTTTATATTATGGAAAAACACATACACACACAAAAAAAGGCCTAAATTTCGAATGGGGGAAAGAAAGAATCATGCAAATATGCCTAAATAGCATATACACAAAAGAAAAAAAAAAAAACCCTGCATAATTTAACAAAAAGAATCACTTAAGTTTTATCAAATGATTCTGTGAATCTTTGGCATCTTGTTATGAGTATAATAACAACAAAGAAGACTCATCAGTTATCATGAAATGACTAATGAAAACAGCTCATCATGAAATGGTGATATCTGTAAATGAAGCATTAGCAACTAAATGTGATATCATTTTAGAAGGCATGGCAAAGTGCTTTGTCAAACAAGCAAATATCAGTAGAGAAACAATTGAAGAAAAGTTTATCCCTTCCTTTGATGGCTCATAATCAGAAGTAAAAAAAATATTTTTATATATATTTAAAAAAAATTTTTTTTTTTAAGATTCTATGTCATTCTATTATCAAAAAACATCATGAGTTTGGATTATTGTTTGAGATTGCATACACAGTTTATTATTTTTTTATGTAACTCTGGTAATAAATTCAGGAAAGGATTTTCTTTCAATGAGGACAACTTGGGCATGAAATTCAACGTATTGGTACAACTAATCTCAATAAAAAATTTCTGCCATCCATTTGCAGTTCATTTTCCTTAGCTTGTAGCTTACGAATTTTTATTTTAAATGATTCGATGAATAGCAGAAAAGTTACCATCTGAATGTCACAAATTTACCAGTCATTTTAGAGAACATTCCAAGATATTGGTATAAATTAAGAAGTATAAGAAATAGCTAGCAAAATTCAAACTCTGATATTTTATCACATTATCTAACTAATTTCTCTATTTTCCCCCATTCTTTATCAGAAATTGAATGCACATTTTTCTTAATGAACTGTGTGAAAACTAAGCAGATAATTCTTAACTATAATAGAGGATAGAATTCTTGCAAGATAAACAATCATTAAATGTAGTAACAATTGCACAGCATGGACATTAAAAAAAAAAGCTGGCAAAATGTTAGCTAAATTGCACTCCTGTCAACAATCTTTAAAGTGAATGAAAGATAAAAAAAATGATGGTTACAATGGAAATAGGTGAAGAACAGCTAAGGAGTAATATTTATTAATGGTAAGTTAATATTTAATTTAATAACTTTAAAATACTAATTTTCAACACCTTCCCCCTTACTTTTTTGCTAAGATCTTAGGGATGGTATCTGCTTAATTTTGAGTTTTGATAACAATCGCATCAGTAACTCTGATGATGATAAGTAGTATCATAAAATTGGCAAGAAACATTGAGAAGGAGGGAGGGAACTAACTTTAAAGCAACTATAAGTTTAAACTACATTTTAAATTATATATTTGATTTAAGCAATTATATTTACATAAGCATAACAAAATTTATATTTTATTTATAATTAAGATAATAGGATTGTTATATTTAGTCCTTTTTAGCAATATCATACCAATTATAAAACCATGATATATAGTAAAAGCCTAAATTATATATATATATATATAAACCAAAGGAAAGCAAATAGGAGTGTATTAGAAGCATGACATTTTGCCTACCAAAAGTTACTACTGGCATTCACTACATGTAAATTGCATAATAATGCCATCATAGAATTCATAAAACAAAAATTCTGGGGTGACTCACCTTCAAATCTCTCAAAAATTTTTTTTCACAATCTAAAATACTCATAAGTATACATATATATAAATTTGTAAGTACAAACCATGTTAAAGGGATTTTAAGTATAAACAATTTGATTTTATTGATAACAAGAGAAAAAAAATAGAGAGTTATTGCAAAAAGTTTACTAAAATTTTTTAACAGTAGTTTTGACAAAAAAAAAAAAATAATAATAATAATAATAATAACACATTTCAATCAATGAGCATTTGCCTGAGTTAAATACAAATTAAAGTAATTTTTGATGATATAGAAATGTACACTTACGAATAGTGCCTTCTTCATCTTGAAAACCCAGTTCTTCAGGTGTATATTTTTTCGGAATAGGCATATTGATCACTGATTATTTATCTGCAAATAAATTTAAATAATTTTGATTTGTACTTTTAATTTACATACAAAGGGTTATTTACATCATGTAGTGCAGGTTTGATCCATCATTTTTTGTTAGGAAATTCAAAGGAAAAGATAAATATGGGACAATAATAAATTAAAGTTGTCATAGAATTTCCTTGCTTGAATGTTACTAGTGACATAAATATTAGTATAATTATAGTACATGGATAAAAGAAAAAAAATTTTACTTACTTATGAAGTTATAAAAAAATAAGTTCATCCAAAAATTCCATATCTATTCATTTATTTAAAGAATTCATAATTTCAGTCTGAAAATGTTGAGTTTTTTCTAAACAAAATACAAATTTTCAACACTTGCAGCATTGAAAATACAATTAAAGTAATTTCATTAACATAAGTAAAATTTTTCACAGTTTCAAATGCTCCATAACCCTGGCCAAAAGTTAGAATAATAGAATCACCTTGATCCACTCATCTAGATATTTATTAAAACAATTTTGCATTTGCATGTCATATACGGCTCATGCTCAGTAGCCTAACTGCTGATGCAAGTTATAGAAATAATAAAAGAGCCTATTTGTTTTTAAAAGGAGCGACTCCAATGAATATTCATCAGAAATTAAATATTAACTAAAAATAAAACAATTTTATATTGTAAACTTAAAAATCTTAAACTTAATCCACAAAAAATTGATAAGGAAAATATGTATAGAAAATATAAATGGAACATCTTTTTTTTTTCTTTCAAAATTAGTCCTTTTTAATACGCTTTTATTAGTTTCACCTGTATGTTTGTTAGTTTGTAATTGACTCTTTGGGCTCGATTTTGCACTACTTTAAGCGATCAGATTTAATTTAAACATTGTAGATTTATCAAGGATCGACGACAATAAAATATTTTAAAAAGTTTATTATTTCATCATGATTAGGATCGCCAGGATTAGTAATTTTATTTTAACTTATGAAGAGCAATTTAATCCATATAGAATGAAAGTACCTAAGACATTCAAACCTACATGGGACAGTGGCACAATGGATAACGCGCTTGACTACTGATCAGGAGATTCCCTGTTCGAATCCTGACTGGCTCGACATATGCACATTTAGCCTTTGTTTTAAACACAATTAAATTATTGTAAGAACTATAGTTCCAGTCCTCCGTACTGGGACCCCATTTAAATATTATAGTCTAAAAACACGCTTTTAGAGTTAATCAAACTAAAAAGTAAAAAATAATTATTAACTTAAGAATAAAATTACTGACGAGAAAATTAATGTCACTGTTCTAAAAGCGTGGGGTGCTCGATAGCAATCGTTATAATTATTCACTAGTTTCCTTCCGAAATGCACGGTTAATTTAAAAATGTCATACAAAACACCCCATGCTTTTAGAACAGTGACATTAATTTTCTCATCAGCCATTTTATTCTTATGTTAACAATTATTTTTTACTTTTTAGTTTGATTAACTCTAAAAACGTGTTTTTCAGTTTTTTAAAACTGTATTGATAGTAAAAGTTTAAGTCAAAATAATTATTGTTTATTAATGTCTTTATTTTTTAACACTCCTCCACTTATACATTTTAGTCTCTTACAAATCAGATGTATAGATGTGATTAGAAACATTATCTTCTTGGAAGAATCTTAATGAAACACTGGTTCACATTAGTGTCACACATGAACAAAACTCTTTACAACGCATAGACAGCCCAGCTATTATTTATATGCAAATAATTTATCATAGAAATATGCACAGATGAAGTCAATGAGAATTGCACCCAATTTTTCATATATATATATGTTTCACTTTCAGGGAACAGACCCTGATGTATTTAATTCAGTAAGTTTTAGTCAGATTAAAAGCACACAAGTTGACATTTTATAACTTGTGCTATAAAAATACCCAATAAAATTGTTATACAGGCTATATACTATATATATAATTGTTATTATTATTGATTGAGCACACTTTAGGCTAATTAGACAGGGATCTATAATTTAACAAGTATTCCGAACCACTAACTAACATCCATGCCATCGCTAGGATTCGAACCCAAAGCCTGTGATCCCAAAGGCCAGAGCGCTAACTAATTGACCCCCACGCTGCATTTATTATTATTGAAAACACTACTAAAGTAATCTAATACAAGGTTTCTCAACTTGCAACACACAGCTGCTCATTTTCTATATTTACTCATCAAATGAATGCTGATGTAAATAACGTAGCAGAATATCGCCTGACTTTGCAATATTCACCTCTATTTGGTGATTACGACAATATAAATTGTGAGATGAATATTAAAATTCAATCCAACCATACTATTATAGTTTGCATTTAAAAGTTTTGAATTTATATATTTTTTCTTTTTATATCTTTGAAATTTCTTTATGTATTCAGTAATTAAAACTTATTTATTTTATATTTATTTGCTATCATTATTTTTAATGCATATTTAATAGTACTTTTTTATAATTATTTTATGAATAATATATCTATATTATTATTATTCATTTCAGTTATTGTTTCTTCAATTTTGTTAATACATAATACTAAATCACTTCTTTTATCATTTTGATTTCCTTTGCGATTAATTATGCTTTGATCTTATGATTAGAAATATTTATATATGGGAAAAAAATGATTTTCACTAACGGAAAGATATTTTTAAATTTTTTTGCCATTTTAATTAACTAAAAGTACTACTATTTAAATATGAGATAAACCATCAAAACGCTGTATAGAAAATCAAAGGAATAAATATGTATAGAACATATGTATAATAATACTTTATAAGCAATGATACTAGAGATTCCAAAAGTTAAATTCAGGTATTTTACAGATTAGAACAGTAGAAACACAATTAGTTTTATATTGAAAAATGAAGGTCCCAACTTCAAAAACAAAAGTAAATCACAACAATAAATTCAATTAAACCTTAAAGAAAAAGTGCTAAAATACCCCTCTAAACGTTTCAATAAACGGCTACTTAAAACATAATAAGTTAGCAATATTTTGAAGCAAATATTTGAAGGAGCTTAAATTTATTTTTTTAAAAATTAGCAATAGATTTGGGGTAAAAAAAAAAAAAAAAAAAAAATACTATTGCCTAATAATAATTTAGATCAATACTAAGCTTTAGTTATTCGATTTCAAAAATGCCTTATCACATATAATTGTTAAATAATACAAAAAAAAAAAAAATGCAATCAAATATTTACATATAGGTAAGTACAATGGCATATACATAAGTTTCATCAATTAAGTGATCTGTCAGTTTGAATTTAAAATCTTTCAAGATGAAAAAGAAACTCACCTCATTTAAAAGTAAATATTAAACTTGGAATATCAATTACACAATCAATACATTAATTAAACATAATTATGTAATTAAATAAGTAACAGCCCGTTAAAAAAATTCAAACTAAGAAGTTTTGTTTATAAACACAGTTACAATTGCCGGCTTAACGGAATATTTTTGGCGGGAACTTAGGATTGTATACAAAGTGATGCAAGATATAAATGAAAAGAAATTGCTGGAATTTATGTTGTTTATTCTTTTTGGAAAAAGTTTTGAAAGTAAAATTGTTAAAATTAATTCATTAGAAATCTTAGTTTGATAACTAAAATTATTTTTTAAAATAATGAATGTTTATAGTTATATGTTTATGATTTACTTTTTGGCAACACGCTAATTAAAATTGCTTTTGATTGTAAACATGGCTGTTTTGCAAAGATTAGTCGATAAAATTAAACAAATTTATTTAGTTTATGAATTACGTACGGCAATTTCTATGTTAGAACCTTGGGAGAAAAGGCTATTTAGTATCCTTTTTGAACTATTTAGTGAATTGATTAATTTAAATGATTTGTAGTACTTATTTTATAAATCGATATTTTATCTTAATAAATTATCAGGCCACAATTAACCACACCCTTTTTTAAATGAAAACAAATGTAATCCTCACATACTTTCTAGTGCAGATATTTAAAAATTTAAAGACAAAGTTAAAAAAAATGTATATATATATCTTTATTAAACGACTAGCCAATATTTACATTTAGTTTATATTTACTTAATTCTTATTTCTCCAACTGCAGTTTTTATAATTAAATTCACTCTAGAATATAAATTTAGAAGCAATTAATTATGCTTAAGTAATTCTATAATGTATTCTAATATTATTTTTAGATTATAGTGTTATTATTTTTTATGATAAATGAATTTTTGGAATAAATATTTGTTTGAATACCTTAGGTTTTACAGTACAAATTTGCATGTCATCGAAGTGATTTGAAGAAACCAGTCTATAGAAAATATCGATGAATTTTTTATGTAGTTTACTCAGTTATACATTTATTTGTAAATTAAATATTTATATCACATTTTACACAATTTATTCTTAAAGTGCAAAATATGTATTTTTATGTCAAATTTCTTAATACTGACTGACCTGAAAAGAATGTTATCCCATATTAATACTTTTATAATGTTAAATACATGTCTATTCATTCAGATTATTGTATGTATTTGAAAAGATATATATAGAGATTATTAAGGTCATTCTTTTGAATGACTCTTTAATTTGTAGCAGTCTTTTTAACGAACTGCTTACTATTATAAATTGCTTATTTCCAGAAAAATGTAGGGATCATATTTTCTTCCCCTTTCCCTCAGTTTAGGTGATTTATTTTAGAGTTATTCTGTTTTAATTTCAGACATATTTTTTAAGCATGCATTTCTTTTATTTTAAATAGAAGCTTTTATAAGAATTCTGTTAGAATTTTTTTTTTAATTAGCAAGAACAAATATAATAATAATTATAAGAATATTATATAGCAAAACAGTTATTTTGAGCATTGTCACTAATGAATTCTTCATGTATTATAATTTTATAACCGCAAATTTAAAAACATTCTTTTGTTCCATTTATATGCTGAACAAATATGCCATACAGGTACATTCAATATATTAATCAGCCTTTGTAAGATCTTTCAAATGATCATGTATAAAATAAAACACATTAGAAAATAACAAACATCTTTTGTATTGTACAAAATTTCCTACATTTAAATTTCAATATTATTTTAAATTTAAAACTTTTTAATTCATAACATCTTTCTGTTATCTATAATGATAAAATTTATAAAGTTAACTCAAGAGAAATAATTAGTTAACATTTTTTTTTTCTCTATCATGTTTGATAGAGAGATGCATATATATTATTAAATATTGTAATAATTTTACATTACCTTTATAAATTTGTCTATGACTAAAGAAAAATATTATATATATATTCATTTTTTGAATGTAAACTAGGTTGACAAATCTATTAATATATATATATATGTGTGTGTGTTTTTTGATATTATATACATGTATGAATTTTGTTCTTAAATAAAAACATAATTTGATCTCTCCGAAACCACAGCACTAAAAAAGAATTAATATAAATTAGAGAAGAGAATGGGTATAGAGCACAAAAAACTGTTTCACTTTGCAACTTGTTTTCTATTGTTGTATAATATTGGGGATATATGTTTTAGATAATATATTTTTATATATTATATATAAGCGACTACCTTCCCAATGCACTAGAAATTGCACATATATATAATATATACTCCAGATTGATTAATATACATAAAATTCATGTATTTAAATCGTTTTCTTTATATATGTGTAGTAATAAAATATTGATATTTCTTTACAAGTTAAGTGACTGTTTCCTAAATATGAACACTTCTCAAATATATTGTAGCTTTCAAAATCTAAGAATAAAATTGTTGTATTTGATAATTATTTATTTAAATAATTTAAAATTATCTTGCTAGCACTATCAATATCTTAACATTTGTTAGGGAAGAAACTTTAATACAATCTAAAAAAAATTGAGTTTTTGTTGATGTTTTTTACTTAATATTATAGTAAAAATCATGTTTATTCTGTATGGATAATATTTTTTTAGAGTTTTTTTTTTTTTTAAGTATTAATTGAGTATTTTCTTTGAAATAAATATTCAGTAAATGTAATTTGTTCATTATTTATATTTATGTTTTGTTAAATTAAGATATAAAAAAAAAATCCTTAACTCAGAATTAGATAGTGTCTTGCTTCTCTTTATTGCAATGTCATGTTATACAACATATCTATTTCTTCCAAGATATACAAGGAGTGCTATTGCCTACTTTACCAGTTAATGCTATCGTCTGATTGCATTTTTCAAAATCCAAAAATCTTCATTCCTTGTGCACAAATGTTATAGCAATTGTTATATCTTTACTGTGATTTCGTTTATAATTCCAATGCATTTTTCTGCCAAAGTTTTGCAATAAATTATTTAAAAAAAAATATGCCAATTATTGTTTTTATTTTGAAATTTATTTTTCATTCATATATATATATATATATGTATACACATATATAAAAGATGACCTTTGAGAAAATAAAAGTTGGCTATACTAGTGTGTGTGTGGAAAATAAATTGTGTATTTGTTTTCTGGGGGTGAAAGGAGAGAAATTAAAAAGATTGATAGTGTGACAAGTAATAGTAGAATTAACAGCTGTTAAAAGTCCTCTTTTTCTTATATCGTCTGACAGATCAATTTTATCAATAAAATTTTCAGGTAAATAAAACGAATCTTTAAAATTGAGGAATGTTTATTGTTTAACAAAAACTTGAATATTAGAAAAAAAAATGAAATAATTTGTTCTAATATTTTGGTTTTTATCAAGGCTTTTTTGTTCTGATACTGGAAGCATTCCACTGTAAAATGTTGAATGCGGGATAGAATATGCGAACGGAAAGTACGAGAAAATCGGAGAAAATTTAAAAAATAAAAAAACACTATGATCTATTTTTGAAATAAAACGTCTTGTGTGTGACATATGTCTTTAATCATTTGTTGAGTTTCCAGGGATTGCTGGTTAACAATTGAGTAAGATCTACTTTTTAAATATAATTAGAGGAGGCAGTAGTGCTTGTTTGAGGGGAAAAGTCCGTAGGTCCCGCCCCTCAGCCAATCATCGTTGCCTGCTGCTACCCCAAATAGCTCCGCACCCGTTTCGACCTCTTCGGTCGCAAGCAAGCAGAAGATCGGTCGCAAGCAAGAATGGGAAAGCAGAATAGCCCTTCGAGGAGGTCAAGAGCTATATAAGCCAAGTTTTTTCATCCGCTCTGGCATTTGCAGACTCGTCATTACAGGAGATGTGGCCCCCGCCGGGGCTAAAGCGCTCCAAAAAATTGTAAATCTATCGACCTCTTCGGAGTGTTCGTTAACGGAGATTTTTCAGTGTTTAATGGATCTGGCTAACCAGTACCCAACACACAGTCAAATTATATTGCGAGCATTTGGGCTAGCAAAAGACAAGATGAGGAGTTCATCTAACAGATTCGACATGACGTATCACCTCTTTGAGGCGTATACTAATGTCCTTTCCCAAAGTGAGCTCCTCACGGCTTAATTTTCTTTGGGTCTTAGTCTCTTTCAATTGGTTTCTGGAACGCTAATTCGTTCCAAAATTCACGAGGTTAGGGAGTTCTTAGCAGAGCAGAATCTTGATGTATTTTTGGTTCAGGAAACAAAATTGTCTCCTTATTATAACCCTTTGATCGCTAATTACAGGTTCTACCGTACTGATAGACCCAATCAAAATCCTACCCGAGTAAGTGGCGGAACAGGCATATACATCAAAAATAGTATTCATCACCATAGCCTTCCTCCTCCTAATCTAGATTTTATCGATGCTACCATTATAGAAATTAAAAGTTGTAATTATCCTCCAATAAAAATTATATCTGCATATGTTACGCCTAGCCTTCCCGGTGGAGGACTTTAACAAACTTCTAAAAATTGGAAACAATGTGATTCTCGCTGGCGATTTTTCCATCCCTTTGAAAGAAATGTTCCCTCCTACGCAGACAATATCATAACATTCCGCCCTTGCAGGGTGCCAACGGTCGAGCAGCTTATTCCCCAGAAGATAAAGCGGAACTGCTCGCTGACAGTCTCAAATCTCAATTTGAACTCAATCACGATGTTGAAGATAAAAATTTCTTCGAACACGCCAACTTTACAGTCACAGACTTCTTACAAAATTCACATGCTAATAGTTTAGACTTAATTTCTCCAAAAGAAGTCTGTGATATTATCAGGAATATCAAGAACAATAAAACTCCTGGTCTGGATCTTATTAACAATCGTATGCTAAAGTCCACTCCTATTAAATTCATTCTGTATATTACCATTCTTTTTAACTTTCTACTTAGGATCTGTCATTTCCCAGCTTGCTGGAAGACTGCCGTAGTATGCCCCCTTCCTAAGCCAAATGCTAATTTGGCTTACCCTCAAAATTACCGTCCTATCACACTACTCAGTAGCTTGAACAAAATATTCGAATCTGCGTTACTTAAACGAATGAATCAGCATTGCGATATTCACAATTTAATTATTCCTGAACAATTTGGTTTCAGAAGGCAATTAAGTACCTGTCACAAATTACTTAGGTTGACAGAGCTGATTCATGATGGCTTTAACGAACGCAAATCTACGGGAATATTATTTTTGGACGTAGCCAAGGCCTTTGATAAAATTTGGCATAATGGCTTATTATTCAAGCTCATACGACTTGAATTACCGGCTCAGATTATTAAAACTCTTTACTCCCACCTACAAGTCCGAGAATTTTTAGTCAGAGTAGGTGGAGTTACTTCCTCATCCAGACCAATCGAAGGGGGAGTTCCACAAGGGTCCCTCTTAGCGCCCGCCCTCTTCAATATTTACATCAACGATATACCGAAAGACTGCCAAACCTCTCTTTTCTGCTACGCTGATGATACGGCGATAGCCACACAAAACAAATCACCTCAGCTTGCTGTCAAAGACTTGCAATATTCAGTATATAATTTAGAAAAATGGTTAACCACCTGGAAAATTAAAGTAAATGCCACGAAATCGGCCTGTATGCTATTTACTCGGAAGATCTCATTTTCTCCGCTAGGGAGTATCACTCTTTTTGGCCAGCCCGTCCCCTGGGTAACTGAATATAGATACCTGGGGTTGTTTTTAGACCCAAAATTATCCTTCAATTCCTATATTAAGAACACAGTTGCTAAAGCAACTGGTGCGAGCATTAAGCTCAACTGCCTAATTTCTAGAAAGAGTAGGCTTGCGATCAAACACAAGCTTCTGCTTTACAAGTCTATCATTACACCTATCATTAGACCTATCAAAGAAAACAGTTGATTCTTTTTAATACCCTATTATATTAGTTTCCCCTGAATGTTTGTTTGTTTGTTAAACTAAAAAGTAAAAAATAAATTAATAATTTAAAAAACTAAAAAACACGCTTTTAGAGTTAATCAAATTAAAATAATTGTTAACATAAGAATAAAATGACTGACGAGAAAATGAATGCCACTGTTCTAAAAGCGTGGGGTGCTTTGTATGACATTTTAAAACTAACTCTGCATTTCGGAATTAAACTAATGAAAAATTATAACGATTGATATCGAACACCCCACGCTTTTAGAACAGTGACATTCATTTTCTCGTCAGTCATTTTATTCTTATGTTAACAATTATTTTTTACTTTGATTAACTCTAAAAGCGTGTTTTTTAGTTTTTTTAAACTATTATTATTATTATTTTTTTTTTTTGTGAGGACACTGTTGACATTCTTACCTTTCAGATTCATCCCATTGGCTCCCACCGTTCAGCATAATCCCTAGTGTGTTGTTAAAAAAAAAAAAAAAGGTTTGTTTACGTTTTTCAATATGTTTACAGCATCGACAACTGGTCCCTAATTGTACCGAATTTAAAACTTAACTTTTAACTTCTTTTATTTTGTATCTTACTTTTTATCAATAGTATTTTTAAATCTTTTTTTTGAGTACCTACCTTAATTTGAATTTTTAGAAACTTTTATCTTTAATTTACTAACAATAATTAAGCAGCCTATTAGAATTCTAAACATATTTCTGAATTAAGATGAGGAGGTTTAAGGGGTATTTCCCCCTGTTGGTACTCCGTAAACGGTACGCCAGTTGCCAGTGCTTGTTTGGATGTAGAAGAGTTTTCTTTGGAACGCGATATAGTCTCCTGGCTTCTATAAATGGAAGATGGTTATGGGTATTGAATTTTAACTGCTCCTCTGCCGTACGTCTAGAGAGAGACGTGGGGGGGAAGAGAGGGAAATAGATCTTTCGTCGCGGAAGCCATAATTTGATATGCTCTAGTAAAAGTGTTCCTAATATGGTGACTAAAACTGGTGGTGACTTAGCTTGTTTCCTCACATATCTTTGGAGTTTTGCTATTGTAAGGCTTTTCTCATCTTCTACTTTTTTCACGAGTTCTTCAAGAAAGGTATCAATAGGGATATTATGGAGTAATAATCCATTTGTGATTTTATCCGGGTAAATGGAAACTGACATCGGGACTTCGATAATAATTTTATATTTGCCATTTTTTTCTTTCTTTCTTTTTTTTTTTTTTGTCGCTGCAAGTAATGATCCACCATTCATTCTCACAAAAAGCTATAACCTTGAACTCAAAGTTAATAGATCTTTTAAAGGACGGGTTGACCCTTACGTTAAACTTTGCACTGTTTTTTTTGGTTTTTTTTTTCGCTTGTAAGATTTTGAAATCAATAATGGGAAAGAGAAAAGGGAGTGAGTGTATAGAGAGTCGAGTGAATAGCTCCAGGCAGTACGGAGGGTACAAACACCCTTAAACGAACTGGCTTTTAAGATGATTTTGAAAATAATAATTTTGTTTCGTATGTTATGTGTTGAAATTGTGCAGTGCAGTCTTAATAAATCACAATTAAACGTCTCTTTTACTATTTAAAAAAATAATCCAGTTCTACCTTGAAACAACACTGAATCAAGACTACACGCATATCCGGTCCTAACTAGTATTCTGTCATAATGGCCGTTGGAAATGATTGATTTGCCTTGTCGGGTAATTTTCGATGTATTTTAGAATGGTGACCTTAGAAGACAAATTGTCTTTCAATATTTTAGAATGCATTTTGTAGATTAATCCATTCGGTACTGCAAGCACGATAGGGAAAGATTTCGAGCCGTAATTGAATGTCTAAGATAAGCCTTAAACTGAAGATCATCAGTAGAGCTATACTTCATTAAATTGTAATGTAAAGCAATGCTTGTCATATTTGGCTCTAAAAGCACCCCCTATTCACAAAGTAAAATCTTCACGGACTATATTGAAGAAGATATAAAAACTAACCTCATAGCAAGAATTTAAAAAATATATTTAAATAAATAGGTGACTTACCCAAGGTGAATAGAAAACTAAAAAATAAATTAATAGTTTAAAAAAATTAAAAAACACGCTTTTAGAGTTAATCAAACTAAAAAGTAAAAAATAATTGTTAACATAAGAATAAAATGACTGACGAGAAAATGAATGCCACTGTTCTAAAAGCGTGGGGTGATTTGTATGACATTTTAAAACTAACTCTGCATTTCGGAATTAAACTAATGAAAAATTATAACGATTGATATCGAACACCCCACGCTTTTAGAACAGTGACATTCATTTTCTCGTCAGTCATTTTATTCTTATGTTAACAATTATTTTTTACTTTTTAGTTTGATTAACTCTAAAGGCGTGATTTTTTAGTTTTTTTAAACTATTAATTTATTTTTTACTTTTTAGTTTGATTAACTCTAAAAGCATGTTTTTTAGTGTTTTTAAACTATAATATTTAAATGAGGTTCCGGTACGGAGGAGTGGAACTATAGTTTTTACAATAATGTAATTGTGAGTAAAACAAAGGTTAAATGCGAATATGTCGAGCCAGCCAGGTTACGAACAGGGAATCTCCTGATCCGTAGTCAGGCGCGTTATCCGTTTTCCCACGTAGGTTTGAATGTCTTTACTGAATACTTTCATTCTACATGGGTTAAATTGCTCTTCACAAGTTAAAATAAATTCTCTAATCCTGGTGATCCTAATCATGATGAGATAATAAACTTATCAAACTATTTTAGTGTCGTTGGTCCTTGATAAGTCTACAACATTTAAATTAAATCTGATCGCTTAAAGTAGGGCAAAATTGAGCCCAAAGAGTCAGTTACAAACAAACAAACATTCAGGTGAAACTAATATAAAACCGTATTAAAAATAATCAACTGTTTTCTTTCTGAATGATGCCTGTAAATGTTTCTTTGCAGCTTAGATAGTGTATATGAGGAGAAACAGATCTCCAGGGGAAAAAGTCAGTTACAAACAAACATACAAGTGAAACTAATAAAAGCGTATTAACAAGAAAATTTTTTACCAAGAAAAAAGAAAAAAAAACTAACAGTTGGACGAAGTGAGATATTTGCTAAACGAACTTGCATTCATTTGCCTGTTTCACAGACGATACAATAACTTTGCCAGGCATCAGCAGAAAACAATTCATTATCAAGCTAAAATCAAACATCTTAACAATAAATATTTAATATCCTAACTTATTTCGCATCAAACATTTTAACATATTTCAATTGATCTAAAATTCTACATTTCCTTATACAAAATAATTTAACAGTTAATAAAAAAATTATTAAATAAACTCTAAAAAAAAAAAAAAAAAAAAAAAAAAAAAAAAGGAAACAACCAATAATAAAAACAAATGACACTAAAAGGGACGAAAAATTAGTTCTTTTCAAATAAAATAATTTGTTGGGGAGTAAATTTAAGCATAGAAACAGTTATTCGAATATATCATATAATATAATATACTGCCCTCCAAAAGTTAAGGAACAACATGTTTTTCGAAGCTCGCCATAAAAAAAATGGCAGTAACAATAAAAATTTATAGTTTATATAAATGATAAAAACGAACTTTATGCAAAAACGATAGCTACCAATTTTTTTTTATAGAAAAGAACGGGTATATATGAGTGAGAGAAAAATATGCAAATATCAGGCTTTCGTAATTAGGCGTGTGACTTTTGTTGATTTACAACTTTTGTTAGCAGATTCATTGACAATAGGCAATGGAGTCCCCGCAATGTCTGAGAGGAGCCATTTGCCCGAATCGTTAAGGTAGCGGGTGGTCGGAAATGAGGTTGTCCCAGGCTGATGCTGCTAGGCGTCTTAATGTGCCTCGCAGTGTGGTCCACCGTATCTGAAATCAATATCAAACTAAAGTTTTTGTGTCCAGAAGACATGTTCCAGGTCGACCACGAGCTACAATACCTGCAGAAGACCGTTTTATAGTTCTTTCGGCTCGAAGGAGAAAAAGCATTTCTGTGCAGCTACTTGTTGCAGACCACTCTGTAGCATCAGGGAGAAGAATATCCGATAGTACGGTGCGAAGGAGTCTTCACAATTCAGGTCTCCATGTAAGGCGACCAGTTGTGCGTGTCTCTCTCAACGGACGCTTTTTCTTGAGCAAGAGAACACGTTTCCTGGACCAGACAACGATGGGCTCCTGTACTCTTTACAGACGATTCCAGTTTCACACTGGAGAGCGATTCAGGACGTCTGCTGATCTGAAGGGAACAAAGCACCAGATACCATCAATCCAACACTGTTGAAAGAAACAGTTACCGAGCTGGTGGAATAATGGTTTGGGCAGGAACCTCACTCGGTGGTTACACTGACCTGCATGTGCTCCACGGAGGAACTGTGACTGGTTTGAGATATCGGGATGAGATCCTTGATCCATATGCCGGCGAAATCGACAATTTTTTCATTTTGATGGATGATAATGCACGATCTCACCGAGCTGTATTTGTTGAGGAATATCTTGAGAGTCTTGGTTTGGAGCGAGGGGAATGGTCAGCTCGATCTCCAGACGTGAATCCGATAGAGCATCTTTGGGACTATCTTGATAGACAGGTTGCTGCTTTAAGTCCTTCTCCAAGGTCTTTAGGAGAGCTGGAACAAAGCTAACTCCGTGTCTGGTCTTCGCTTCCCATTTCGGTAACCGACAACTTAATTGACAGCATGGAAAGTCGATGCCGCCACTGCATTCAAGCTAGGGGTGGGCATATCCCTTATTGAAACTCATTTTTGTTATGTTTCTATGACATTTTACCACATAAAACTGTAACTATTATTTTTGCCAAGAATGGACTTTTCCAGCGAGATTGCTTTTTTTTTTTTTGCTATAAATTATTTTTGCATTTTTCTTATGTAAACTTCTATGTTGCAGTCAATACATAACTGTTTTGTGCACATGCCATCCAAATTTGGTGTTTCTACATTCATTCATTTGCAAATTAGGCGCAAAAAACCAGTTGTTCCTTAAATTTTGGAGGGCAGTGTAGAATAATCACCTGACAGAATTAGATTAATACCAGGTTGAAAGGTTCGTAGGCTAACATAGATAGAAATTTTTTTTTTTTTTTTATAGAATTTGATTTTATTATTCAATATAGTTGCCATCGAGGGCGATACAACGATTATAGCGGTCATACAATTTTTCGATACTATTTTTATAGTACGATTTGTCTTTAGCCTCAAAATAGGCTTCGGTTTCGGCGATTACCTCTTCATCGGCGCGAAATTTCTGTCCAGCGAGCATCCTCTTGAGGTCTGAGAACAAGAAAAAGTCGCTGGGGGCCAGATGGAGAATACGGTGGATGCGGAAGCAATTCGAAGCCCAATTCATACAATTTTGCCATCGTTTTCATTGATTTGTGACACGGTGCATTGTCTTGATGAACCAGCACTTTCTTCTTCTTCAAATGAGGCCATTTTTCCGCGATTTCGTCTTTCAAACGCTCCAATAACGCTATGTAATAGTCGCTGTTTATGGTTTTTCCCTTTTTAAGATAGTCAATGAATATTATACCATGCGTATCTCAAAATATTGATGCCATAACCTTGCCAGCCGACTTTTGCGTCTTTCCACGCTTTGTAGTCGGTTCATCACGTGCAGTCCACTCGGCTGACTGTCGATTGGACTCGGGTGTGAAATGATGGAGCCATGTTTCATTTATTGTCACATATCGACGCAAAAATTCGGGTTTATTACGATTGAACAGCTCCAAACACTGCTGCTTAGAATCATCTATTCGTTGTTGTTTTTGGTCGATTGTGAGCTCGCGCGGCACCCACTTTAAACAGAGCTTTCGCATATCCAAATATTCATTAAAGATATGTCCAACACGTTCCTTTGATATCTTTAGGGTCTCAGCTATCTCAATCAACTTCACTTTACAGTTATCAGAAATTATTTTGTGGACTTTTGTGATGCTTTCGTCGGTAACAGCCTCTTTGGGGCGTCCACTGCGTGCATCGTCCTCGGTGCTCATTTCGCCTCTTTTAAATTTAGCAAACCACTTCTCTACGATTCTTTTGATGCAAATTTTATTTTTTTGATGCAAAGTCCGAATAATGTTTATCATGCCATGCCTTGGCTTCAATAGTATTTTTTTTCGCCAAAAAGCAATGCTTTATTAACACACGAAATTCCTTTTTATCCATTTTCTCAAACTAAAAAAAAATTTCCTTCACTAAAAATGCTATAACTCACATACTAATAGCGCAACAGCTGTCAAATTTATACACGTGTCTTTTGAAGGTTAGGGCTAACTAAAAATCACATGGATTTAATACTATTAGCATCATCTACGATTCAGCCCCCCTGTTACATCAGAGAAACTGGATATCTCACAAATCATTGGTTTAAAAATGATCTTTAAATTTTAACCACAATGACTTAAAACAATGATTTTCAAATTATGTCCCAAAGCTTCTTTCGTTACAGAATTGCTAGGAAATATTACAAAATTATAATAATTTTATTTCCATCTGCAACTTTTTATTCATATAAAACTGGATTTTCGGTGGTCGCTATTATACAAATCGAATCAATGTGAAGAAGATGAGTGGCTATATTCAGTTTGATTGCAAGATGCACGAAAAAGTATTCATAATTTCTTAAAGTAAAGTAAATTACTTCCTTATCGAAAAATATAATACAACTTTTTTTATTGAGCAAATTACGAAAAAATATTAAAAATTAAAATTAAACTTCTAGCAAATCTAGAAAGAAAGGCTTTTTCCCAACTATATTTTAATAGAAATATTAACGATTTTAAAAATTGATTTGTCTATTTTCTTAAGATGGCTAGATAACTACTCCTTTAGATTTATTGTCAAAATCAAATATGAAATATATCAAACCAGAACAAATAACAATTACTTAACTTGTAAAGAATGAATACGAAAATGAAGTCTTATTTTCACATTAGTAAAAATTCATAATGTAATATTTTATCCAAAAAAAAAAAAAAAAAAAAAATAGAAAATTAAATAAAAAATTTTTTTTTTCTCTATATTTCAAGAAATAATGGAAATCAAAACTATATAACAATATATATTTTATCTAGATTAAAAATATATAAATACATTTAAATTTCATAAAAAAATATTTTAACAATAAAAAATTCTTATTTGAAAGTTTCTTGAATAATAAATCGCACTTCATCTTGGTGAAGTTTTCCAATTCCAACTGCTGGTGCTGATAATGGCTTTCTTCCTGCATATCTCAGCTGGAATAAAACCAAATTTTTATATAATAATATATTTTTATTGGAAAAAAAATACAATTCTGTCCTCCTGAAATACTCAATATAAATATGTGTGTACAAATCAAGCTGAATAATAAAAAAAAAAAAAAAAAAAGAAATTTTTTTTTCTCTGATTTTCGTAACTCAAATAGAAAGATGCAATATTTTTTCAATAATAATCATGGCATGAATAATTTATTACTTCCATCTATCTTTTTTTTTAAATAGATTTTATTATCCTTATATTTTTTAATTAGATTTTATTATTATTTATTTAATTATCCTTCCATTTAACCTAATTTAAATGGTAAAGCTAATTAAATTAAGACAATAATTTTGATAATCTTTACTTAAGTTAAAAAATACCATTAATATTATCAAATATTTCAGCATGCTAGTGTGTTAGTACTTACTAACACACTAGCAAATATACTTTACAAAAATGTTAAAATTACATTTAATATCACGGGTTTCAAAATAAAAAATAAGATAAAATTGTAGAAAGATTTGTAAGAAGAATTTATTAAAATACGTGAGCCAAACAATCAACGATATGCATAGAATTCTCTGATTTAAAGTTAAATGAAAATCTAATTCCAATATAATTGTATAAATATATATTCTCCAATATAATTGTCAATTCATTAAACAAGATTAGTATTAAATTCTTAATGAGGCATTAAGAAGTAAGATCTTACTTGACATCCTACAAGATTGCGGAACCGAGGTTGTACAAATGTCCAAGCTCCCATATTTTGATGTTCTTCTTGACTCCATATAAAATCTACCAAAATGGATAATTTAATACAGTCATTTAATTAAATTTAAAACAAATAATAATAGTTTTTGATCTGAAAAAGTCATACATAACATTGCTACAAAAATATTTTACATTGCATAAAAACTGTTTCAAAGTTTCCTCTTAAAATAGTAGTTTCAACTACATATTCATAGCCATTACAAAGTTTTGGTGAGTCGAGGTTCCATGATAAAATTATTCGAGGTCCCACTTTAAGGAAGGGATGTTCTACTACAGTAGATCTAACTCCCCGTGGTGCACCTTGGTAACATCCTAGGCGGCTAAAAAATGTGTTACTATCAGAATGCAGCAATGCTACAAGAGTGATCACTTTAGTGTAGGCTATGTCTTACAATGGAATGTGGTCGGCCCGTCCCAATCTAAGAAACTTAAGGTTCAGCATTCCTTTGCCAGCTATGATATTGAGATTTGCGGTGGGCTATTGAAATTTGCGTTGTTCCGTGGGAAAGACGAAATTATGGACAGACACCAAATAGCAGGATGCCCGGACTTGAGTGCGGACCCCGAGATGAAAAGATATTGGTGCGCTAGAACTTTGGTGATGAGACATTGACTTTTTTTTCTTATTGTTTTCTTTTTTTTCTTGTGTTTGTTTTACACTGTTTGGATATCGTTTGTCATTTTCTTTTGCCATTGGAAATAAATAATAATAATAAAAAAAAAAAAATAAGGGAAAGCGACGTGTGGCAATCCAGCTAAATCAAGGGAGTTAAGAAACTGTTGAGTAACTGACGACTTCATCGGCATCTACTAAAGTATTGAAAGATGTGTATTCAGTGACTGTGTTTGGCAAGTATTTCGAGGACATCTTCATTTTTAGCAGAAGAATAGTCATCTTTCGCAACCAGATTAAATTGTGAGAATTTTGGGAAACAGCCAAATAAATTGTATGAATAAGTTTTGCGACGGACAACACCACTTTACAAAAATCGGATGACAGTTTTAACTTGCCAAAAGATTCTATTGCCTTCTCCAATCTGCAGTGGTTTGTGATATTGTAAGAATTGTCAAATTCATAGATTCATACAAAATGATATTCCCATTATTTAAAGCTGAAAAGAAAATTCCTGCATAACTGCAATCCATTTATCTAAGAGTTATTGTTATTATACATGGGGCTAGCTTCTTTTCTAGAAGAAACTACCATTTATTATGACCCAGTAGTGCTGATCTTTCATCTATTCTTTTTTTCAAATTAGCTGACCAAGCGACCATTGATTATACAGGACAACAAATTTCGATGACATTTTTTCTGAGGTTAAAAATAACAATTTATTGCAATTTTGGGGTTGTTAAACACGAATATGATAATGAAAACTTAAAAATGGCTCCCATTCCTAAGATATTTCAATAAATAATGTTTTCAATATAAAGCAAATGTGCTAACAAATGCGTATGTATCTACTGTCTTTGTATTGCCAACTGCATTAGAACAACAACAATTAACAACATATGTATCTATTTATTCTATTACGAGGTTGCTTGGATTGCCATTTATGCATTTTCTCAGAATCATCATTGAAATTGTATTCTACCAACATTGGATAATTTTAATTAAAATTTTTCCTCTATTTTTGCAACGAAACATTCACCTTGCTAACCTGGTAACAGTTTTTAAGAAAGAAGAGAATAGACACCGCAGGAAATGCATTTTTAGAGTAGTAGCACAATCAAGTATCTTGTATCAAGACAAGTGCATATGTCTATCACTCCTTTTTTTTATAGTCATTGGACTTAACATTTCCTAAGAAATTCGTTGATAAAGGCGAAAAGCATTTCAAGCTTCATTTACATCTTGATGGAGCATGCTATCAAAATTTGCATCCGTCAAGGGTCTACGAATCTGTGGACCAATGAAAATTCCATTTTATAATTTAGTTTTGTTGAATGCATGAAATTTGTTTAAGTATTGGAAGGCTGATTCATTCTTATCCATACATTTCACAAAGATTTCATTAAGCTAAGTTTTATGTGTAATGGATAGTACGATTTTCTTTTTTTTGCCTCTACTAATGATGGTTTTTACACTTTATTCTCTCCAATATCATATGTTTTTCTAACAGTCCATTTTTTTTACATAGTATAAAGTGTTCACTCTACTGTTCCACTCACATAAAAAGTAGCTGTACTTCGCATGTCCTAAGACTTATAAGAAAAGACATCACTTTCATATCACAACAAATATGTCAGCTGTACTTGTATTGAAGAAAGGTCTACAAATATTTAAAATGTTCAGTATCCAACTGCAATGAATGGAAATTGTTTTTCCATTATGCAGCCATACTGCCCTGAGACTTGTTTTGGAAGAATCTATGAATAGCTGCCATTGAGACGAATCATGTTCTATTTTGAGAGCCGACATCAAGCAATTGATGTCATAACAGAAAACAAGATTTTGTTTTTTACCTGGTATAAAATGCGATAGAAATTTCTCCTAATGAATGCGAAATGAAGTCACAAGGACTTCATATGGAATAAATTCCATTCTCCAAGTTTCGATGAAAGTAACTCTACCTTAGTCAACAGCCCTAGATATCTAGGTCTTCTGGAGATAAAATGTCAAGGTGTAGAGCATCATCATTATACTCAGCACTAGATGTAGAAAACTGTAAAGTTTCACATGAAATTGATTCTTGATATGCCTCTGAAGCAATGATAAATTTATTTGGATTTTCCAGAATAGAAAACCTTTTACCATGGGGAATTGGCCACATAGCTGATGATACTTCGGGTACTGTACTCACAACTTTTTTTTTCCTTGTAATTTCTCCATGAAGAGGTTGAACTATACAGAAGTAACAGTCATTGATCTGATTACTTTGTTACTTCAAATCATAGGAACGGCAAATGTCACTGTCATTTTCTTTTTGCATTGCATCTATTCTTTTCCTTTCCTTGCAAAAATTACAGCATATATTTGGGACCCGGAGCTTTTCCTAATCTCCAATTTTTCATCAGTAATAAAGGAACATTTTCAAATACCATTTCATATATATAGTGAGTTCTTAACAGAATTAAAGCATTTATCACTCTAAAAAATATAACGAGTTTAACTAAATTGAAGATTCACTGCAAGCATTTCTTTCTCACACAAAACACAGCGTACAACTAACAGCTATAACATTTTTATTTTTATAGCCAAGGCAATAAAGAGTTATAACAGCCAGACTGAAATCGTCAACTACAAACTAATTAACGCTAAAGGTTTTAATTGATAGTAACTATAAAATTAAAAAAAAAAATATTGACTAGGCAAACACGTTTCTAAATCAATAATTTTTCAGATATTTCATGTATATAAAAATATTTACGCATTTCATATATATATATTCAATATATGAGACATGTATTTTAATACATTTCTTTATTATAAATGTTGCTATATAATTTACAAATTTTTAATTATAGTATATAAATTTACATATTCCTATATTTAATTTTTCAAATATATTTCAAGAAAATTGAGAGAACTTCCTATCTCTGTATCTAAAAGAAGTCAATTGAAAATTTTTATTATCCTTTTTGTGTTCACTGCTCCAAAATTAATAAGAAGTGACTATTTCCTTATTTAAGAAAATTTGTATGTTGCACAGTGTTAGTTGCCCCAGCAATACAAAGAAATTATAGTATCTACTAATTTATATTAATATGAATCTATTGCAAGAAAGAGGAAATACTGCAAGCTATTTGAATATAAATATTAATAATTTTTTATTAATTTATTTACAGCATAACTGTTCTACAATTAAAAATATATATTATTTTTTCATAAGCCAAGTGATGTACAAGCAAGTTATAGGGAAATTTGTGTTAGTTTAATCAGATGTTAATAAAGTTAAATTATTTTAAGTCTACACATCCATAAATAAATATAAAAAATTTTACTAAAAATAAATAATTAAATTAAAAAAAGGTTTGTTCACATGTTCCCATTTGAATAAACCTTTTTTATTTTACAGATTTATCAAAATAATATAAAAGCTTTTATTTAATTTCATTTATAATTATTAATCTCAGGAAGCTAACATAATATATTTTATCACATTTCATAAATTTAAATACTATAAAATAATGAGACGATAGAATAAGTATAATAGTGAATAAACTATGATTTTCTAAAAACATATATGAATATTTGAAAAGTAGAATAAAATTCAGGAAGTAAGCTTATCATGGCCATCAGGCTATATAATACAATTTAATTTTGTTAATTCAAAAGAAGAGGATGATCCTGTATGAGAAAATTAATATTTAAAAATTGAGATAATAAATATAAAAGAACTTCCTTTTTATTTTGCATATTTTTTATAAAACTAAAATTTTTACACAAATATATTATATAAACTGTAATAATAATTAATTTTAGCATATTTTACTAATTGTAATATATAATGCTAAGAAATAACATTAACTTAATACTTACTTTGAGCACTACTAAATTGTTTGATTAAATTCTGTAGCTCTTCTGCAGGAAATGGGCATAGTTTCTAAACAGAAATAAAATTAATACACCTTGTAAAAATCTTTAAAATTTTTGTTAAACTTCTGAATATTAACAATAATTTCTAGGACAAAAGGCAATTAAAAATGTCTAATCTTACTTTATAATTGTTTTATAACTAGAAGATTATAAAATAATTGTTATTGTTTAGAAAGAATTAATTTAATCTGTTATATTAAATAGATTTGATAAATAATCAAACTAAAGCAATTAGAAATATATCCAGTGTTAAATATAAATGTCTAATACTCAAGAAAGGATAGAATCAGCAATTTTAATATCTAAAGAATTTAATACATTTATAATACTTAAAAAATTATTTGCAGTTAACAGAAATTAAATTCTCTAGCATTATAATGCTTCATCCATTTAAAAATATTCAGAATCTAACTAAAAGCATCAAAAAATTTCCTAATATGAATGGTTTATCATCTTACCTCATTTAAAATTTTGTCCTCATATCATTGTTAAATTATTTATAGTGATTATGAATAAGTTTAAATAGTGATAAATATTTTGTGATGTATTATTGAAATGTATGTTTCAAAATATTTAATTAATATAAAAAAAATTAAAAATAGGATTAAAAAGAATAAAATTCTATATGTTTGTCAAAATATTTATTATAATACTTATCTGGAAAGAAATTTTTAATTATTTGAAATATAATAATGCATTCTTCTTCATTGGCACAACAGCTCCAATTGGGCAAAGCCCACCAGCCACCCAGTGGGCAAAGGCTGTCTGCCTACTGGCAGATTTCAGGACAGAAGATGCTTTCTTTTTACAGGGTAGGTTGTTAGCCCTATGCCCTACAGTCATATCAGACTAGAACCGATGGTTTAAAGTGGATTCCGAACTACTACAAACATCCATGGCACAACCAGGACTCAAAGCCTATGGCACAGAGCACCAGAGCTCTAGTCACTCAGCCATCAGGCCCCTTAATAACAATAATACATTACATTTTAAAATTACATTGCTGATATTAATTCCTTCCATAAAGAAAACAACAATTAAAAAATAAATAAATTTCATTAAAATAGTTTTAAAATAAATTTTAAATTTCGAACAAAGTTATTTAAAAGAATCAAAATTGTTGAAAAGAATCTAATATAATTAATTTAAAAACAAATATGTTCATTTAAAAGATAATGATACAAGCAATATGTTCATTTAAAACCTAATGATACAAACAATATGTTCATTTAAAATATAATGTTGTAAACAAATATGTTACCTCTAATCTGATAATGGCACAGCTCTTCAAATTGCGACTTTCTCTTTCTTTCTGAAGAGCATAGAAATGCTTCCCAGTGCAGAATATGACAGACTTTACATTTTTGGCACTCACACTTTTGTCTTCTAGGATTGATTTAAAATTCGTTCCTGGCCCCATTTCATGTAGAGATGAAATAGCTGAAGGATGCCGTAAAAGCACTTTAGGTCCAATTATAATCAGAGGCTTTAAAAGTTTAGATATAACCTAAGAAGCAAAATGAAAAATGAATAATTTTATATTTTGTAGTTATAAATCAAAGTTTTAAATGAAAACAATATGTGAACTATTTTTTCATGAAAAAAAAAATTGCAAAGAGGATTGTATTTACATTTTGATAATATTGCTTTATTTTGATTTCTACTTTATGAAATTCATAAACATATGATATAAACTATATTTGATGAATATAAAATTGTCATAATATTTATTTATTGTATAAAAACATTATATTGTGAAAAAGGTATATGAATTCAGTTTCTGAAATACAAAGACATAATAGCCGTGTTTTCGCATAAAAAAATCTAAACTTCAATTTGTCTAGTAATTCATAATTAAGTTAATTCATTCAAATGGATACCACAAGTTAATTATTCATATGTAATCTTTTATTCTCAAAAATATAATGGTGTAAAAGGAAATGGAAGTATTTTATTACTTATTCATTTATAAGATTAAATTTTCATAGTTTTCAAATATTCATATTTTTTCTGTAAGGTATTTTATATATTTACTTGCTTACTTGAATCATAATAAAATGAACATCATAATAACTTCTTTTTAACCTTGATATAAGAATTAAACATGTTTTTTAACTTACAAATTTACTATTAAAATTGATATATTTTTAGATTATTTTAAATTAAGTGTTTATTTCCTTACAGTTTATTGTAATTAGCACTAGTATTTTATTGAAATAAAAGTTTATAATAAAATAACACAAAATATAGTAAATAAAAATATAGCTTTCATAAACAAACCTAAGACAAAATAACAATAAATTAGATCTCACCTGTTGTCTAAGAAGATGGAAATATTGAGCAGGTGTTGTAGGATTAGCAATATGCCAATTAACATCATCACTATCAATTTTATTTTCATTACTGTCACACATCTGAAAAAAAAAAATTTAGGTTAATATCCAATATTCTATAAAATTTAACTAACAATTGATAAAAAGGTAAATGGAATTTTTTTTTAAATTAATAGATGTTTAAATGTAATATTTTTAAAAATGTTTTAATATTTCTTTGATAGAAAAAAATATATGCATCATTGGTTTTCATTTTATTTAAAATTATTAATGAATAAACAAGAGAGATGAATGGAAATTTATATAAATTTAATTCTGATATTCACAACAAAACATTTCAGCCGGGTATGTTTACTTACATATATTTTAGAAATTCAGCATATAAATGAACATATGGAAATTATATACCTGAAGAAATCTCTCTGCTCTACAAGATGAATGTTCAGGTCCAGCTCCATCATAGCCATGAGGTAATAGTATCACTATATTACTTGGTAGGAGCCATTTAGCTAAAAATGAAGAAAAATAATATTAATTTAAGGTCAAGAATGAAAATTCAGTCTCATTTAACCATATTATGCTAAATTACATAATTTAACAAAAAGGAATTTTTATATTAATTACAAAACTACTTTTTAAATTTACATATATAACAGATAAAATTCATCAGAAGTAAAAATACACAAATTAGGGAGGAAAAATTGACACCAGACTTATAAAGGCATAATAATATATAATATAAAGTTATACAAATATTTGCACACAAAATAATGGGGCACTGTAAAACCAAAATAAGGGCAATATATAAAACCAAATTATATATAAATTTATATAAACTTCTTTTAAAACTCATATGTATCAATAAGTCATTAAAATAAACTGTAAAATAAAAAATTTAGAAAGACTAATGGTTCAAGAGTTGAAGTATGCAGTAATTTCAATGATGTAATTGAATTTCATAAAATATTCACAGATAAGAATGAAAGAAAAAATACTACAATAGTTGATAAAATAGAAAATTAAAAAAAAACAAGATGAAAAATTGTTTGTCCAGGTAAATGAACAAAATACGAAATTTAAATCATTTTCATCAATTTTATTGTTTAACATTTTCACCTTTTAATTATTTCAATCATTTAATATTTTCATCAAAAACAGGAATTTTGTAGTCTAACAGAGGAACACTGTTTCGATGAAAATGCTTTTCACACACAGAGTTCAACAAGGTAGTGTTCTAAGTGCTTTTCCTTTTATGATTTGCATGCAAAAAATCTTTGAGGTCACCCTAATCATACTGAATGTCTAATTTATGCTGATGACATCTTTGTCTTCAGCAGTGACAATTAATTTGAAAAAGTTCTTTTTAATCTCTAAATATCTCACACTTGTGTAATATTTGGATGTAATATAAAACGTAATGCTTCATTCTTCAACCAGAAAAAAGCAAAGCAGTTATCTTTTCAAACAAAAAACAAATTCCACACTGATATGTGTAAATTTATAACACCAACATCGCAGGGAAACAGCATACCCAACTTCTTAGTCTTATTTTTCTGTATAATCTAAACATAAAACAACCCTTTTTTTACATTAAAAAAGAAAATGTTTATCAAAAAGTTTCATGCCACTAACAATAACCTAGATGAAAAATAAATTTTCAAAAAAATTATTAGTAACATGTTTTATTCTTCCTTCTATTAATGTATGTTAATAATTTTTGTGTACTTTTTTAATTTGTAACAACACATTTTATTTTAAAATTATTCAATTTCATTCACTTTTAACAAACACCACATACATTTTAAACTGAAATTAAACACAGACGAATGCATAATATTAAATCATAAGAAAAGAGAAAGATATCTTAATTTATAATTTTATATTATTGTTTTCATGAATTAGATATTTCAAATTTAGCTTACATTAAATATTTGTATGATATCATTTCAGTTTATTTTATTACTTTACAAATTAGGTTCATGAAAAAAATTATTTTTCTTTTTAGAAATTAATCACAAAATTAATTTTCTAGACAAAGGCAAAGGTTGTGTGATTGTGGAGTGCCTGGGGAACAGAACCCCCTACCATCCATTGCATAATTAAGAAAAATAAAAACTTTAAGAGAATAAACATAAGAGTAGTTAGTTTGTATCAGAAGTGTTGTAAAAGAGTGTAGTAATTAGAATGAGCCATAGCTCAGGAGTAAAATATAAAAAGTGTATATTGTGATAAAAAGAAAACAAAAAAGTTAAAATCCTTTGCACTTTGATGAGAATTCATGAGTAATGTGAAAATCTCAGGAGTGTGTGTGGCGGAAAAGAAAGAGTAGGAGAGAACAAGAGTCAGCCGTGCCTCAATTCCCCGTGGGACGATTCGTCGACCGAGAAGAAAGAAACATGCCGAGCGCGCGGGCGGAAGCCTCCGGTATAAAACGGAGCGGTCGCGGTATTTATAGTGCGCTTCTCATTGGGCGAGTAACCCGACGCGGAAAGAAGGCGGAGCAAAAAAGGCGGTGATTAAAACGCGGTCAGGCACGTGGTGCCATCTAGTGTATTAGAAAAGAAACAGCTGCGATGCAAATTTTTTGATCGGAAAAAATGAAAAATAAAAGCAGAATTTAGAAAACGGAGAAAGAAAATTATCCCGGGTCGAGGTGAATTCTTTTTGGCTGCGGAAACGTAATAAAGTGCTGATTTTGAATGGCTCTAGGTCTTTTAATGGATTTTCGCGTGCAGTGATCGTAAGCTGGAAGATTTGCAATGAGCGGATTAGTAGATGCGCTGCATTTGGTGAGAAAATGTTCAGAAAGTTTCCGAATATGGTCCAAAATCGGTTCTAAATGGAGATCATTGTGAAGTATACGTCTATTAATGTAGAATGGCGCGTTGGTAATTCGCATGATTTGTCGATTTTGAAAAACCTGCAGTTTCCCCAATGTGGCCATGTTAGCGGTAATCCAAATAGGAGACGCGTAAGTTAGAATGGGCCGCAGAATGGAAGTATAAAGAGTGAGTTTAGTTCTGATCGAGAGTTTGCTTTTGTAAATTTGAAGCGGTGCGATTTTGTGGCTAGCAATGGTGGCTCGTTGGAGTGCATCTTGGATTGATTGATTCAAGTTCTTTTTCACTTTTCATTAGTCTAATTGGCTATATGTGCCCACAGCATGCACTTAAAATGATATGATTAGTATAAGCATGCACATGGGAGTACAGGCAAATATGCTCTACAGTTTCACAAACAACAATAAATGATGAGCTGCATGTTTCAACACATTTACACCATCATCTTAATTAAAATTCATTCAAAATGGTAGTCCTTATAGCAATGTTCAAATAAGTACAAATATATCTTTGGATAGATATTTTTCCTGTTTGCATTACTTTTGTATGAGCAAGCATTCTAGAATAGTTTACAAGATTTGCAATTCCAAAAATTTTACCCAACCTTCTGCCTATCATTTGTTGAAGACTGATAAATTATTATCTTTTCATATAAGGCAGTAATAAAAGTGGCGATTTATAGTGCTGGGTCATAAGCATGATTTATTTAGAATTTCAAGACTCATTCCTACTATTTAAATGGCTTTCTCCACACATTTATCTGCATAGTTTAAACGGTTTTAAAGCATTGACTGATAAGGACGAAATTTAATTTTATATATGCTTTCAAATATAAATAAAAATTAACAAATATTTATTCTTACTTTCACCAGATGCAATAAAGGTATCAAACACAACTTGTGCAGAGTTAAAAAAATCTCCAAACTGTGCCTCCCATATAGTTAAATTGTTAGTATTTTCCACATTGAAGCCATACTCAAAACTAAGCACACCTTCTTCAGATAAAATACTATTAGCTACCTGAAATGTTATACCTCACATTAACTTAAAAATAATAACATGAAATTATATTATAAGTACAATGAATATAAATTAGCAAAGAAGTTTTAAAATTTGTTACATAATTTTTTTTTTTTTTAAGTTTAATTATTTTAAGATAGCAATCTTTAAACAATATTTAAAAAAATGCAAAGATTTGCAAATAATGTAAAGAAAAAATAATCAATATAACTTATTTTAAGAACATATCAAGCAATATTTTAGGAGGGGATATTAAAAAACTAATATTCTTTTAAATAATATTTGTTATGTATATTATTCTTATAATATGTGATAAAAAATTAAAGACATTACTTCAAGGTATGCATTTTGATTGCCAGTCATATGATTTAAAGGTACATGAATTTCTCCTGAATTTTGATCAGTCAACATAATATGTCTGTGACTAAAAGTACCTCTACCTACATCTTGTCCACTGATTCGTATATTATGACCTATAAAAATTAAATGTTAAAACTAATACATGTAAAAATGACTTTTAAAAATTAATTTAGAAAAATTGGCAATTTTCTGCACATGCTAATAAATATTTAAACACACATTTACAAATATTGATTAATGAATTTTAATATTTTAGACTTAAGTATTAATAAAAAAGGTTAAAAGAATGAATTATACCTAATTCCTATAATTTAACTAAAATAAATTAACTATTATAAAGGATATTGTAAATTACTTAAAAGCATCTCCTTTTTTTACCATAGAAAACAAATTAATTCCACATGCATTTGTTTATTTGAAAATCCATATATATGGGTATTTTTTTTTTATAAAATTAATAAACAATGCTATGACATACATAATGCAAATTATATAAACATTTAACTAAAACTATAAAATATCTTGATTGTAAAATATGTATATAATTTAGAAACATATGTTATTTTTTTTTAAAAGTTTATAAGAGTATGTTAAACTTTCTGTCAAAGGTATAATTGAGATTTGTAAACTTTAAAGTATTTATTATTTAGTAAATTCAGCTAAATAAGTTTTCCCTTTATAAAATTAGTAAACTTTACAACTACATATTATAAAAAAAAAAGAATTTAATAACTCTCTTAATATTTTTTTATGTATTAATAAGCATAAGGTTGTTCCCAGTTTCAAATGCTTAGCATACACTTATCCATTACATACAGCATCAAAATTGGAACCTTCAGAAAAAAAAAAAATTTAATTCTTTTCAAAATTTTTGTAATTATTATATTCCTTTTTTTAATATGCTTTCATTTTTAAATAACAAAACAATTTAAGTTTTTTGTTATTACTAATGCTAATCAGCTACAATAGAGCTAGATTCTGACATTTTAATCTTCAAGTTAATGCCTTAAATAATTAATACATTTTAAACATAAGCGATTCAGAAAAATATTAATTCTCACAACTATCATTATTCAACATTCAACAGTTATGTGAACAAACTTTGAATTCTTAGTTATTGGGTTGCATTCAGTTTTCACTGTTTAAAAGCATTACACCAACTGAAATAATTTTTGCCAATCCAATAGAATTACAAATTTAAAACTAATTGAAAATACATAAATCATAAAAATTATTTTAAAGTACCTTGGTATAACAATGAACCCATAGCTAATGCTTCAGCTGTGGCCCAATCAATCTGATTGCCTTTCAATACTTTTTTTAGACGTTCTTGGATATGGTTTTTTGAAAGAGTTGGATGAACACACTGCAATTGAAATAATAAATAAATATTAAAAAACATAATTATAATGGGTAAATATGCATTGCTATTTGAAAATAATATGCAACAAAAGTAAATTACATTTTAAATTAGAAGATATGACTTGAGGTTGTCAAATTCAGCAAAATGGCAAAATATATAAATAAATCAAGAAATATGAACAAAAAAAACCTTTGAATGTAAAATAAAAATAGAATTTTCAAAAGAAAAACATTTTAAAAATAATAGCTGTTTTTGTTTATTCAGGTATTTATGAATGTCATACATTATAAAAAATTAATTATGTACATAAAAAATATCCCAATTTGAATATACAAAATAAATATACCTGTACCTCTTTTTATGTGAATGCAGAGTTGTGAGAATTAGGCCAATAAATGGCAATTAGCAAAATTTTTTTATGTAATTTTTAGTCATGTTTATATGATCATAACAAAGTAAAGTAAAGTAAGAAAATTAAGCAAATTCTGAGAATTTTGTAGAATAGTATTTTCTTTTCAATTAATACAGTCATAGTCTTTTATTTAAACTTTTGTTATTTAAAGAAATGATATGATATAATAATAAAATTAAATACCATTTATTAAGCTATTTATTTTTAATACAGTGCTATGTCTGGTACAATCTGCTGGTGATTCCCATCTATTTTGTGATAGGTCATGTATTAATCACGTTCTCTTTTTATAACAATGGTATAAAACTAACAAAACATTAAAACATATATTCTAAATTTAAGATGGTGGAACCGGAAAGACAATAGGCATTTAGAAATTATGATGGAAAGAGACATTTTTATTAAAAAGACATCATCACCATATAATTAATTTTTAATTAACATTTAAAATCTTCATATTTGCAGCTAGAAAGACTAAATTCATGATCAGTATCCCAGATATTTACTTATTTGACCTTTTGAAAAGCATTAATTTTAATCTATAACTTCAATCCAGGCTTTTTCACTCACTAGCAATACTTCAGATACTGACATAAGATGCACATTGCATTTTGTCAGTTTTTATTAAAATTCAATTTCCATCTAGTGTTCAAAACTGTTATATTTCTTTCCTTATGTTTAGAAAATTGTTTATTTTCCTCTCATACAAAGTGTAGTACATTATTTTTGGCAAAAAATTTTCAAAGCTGGTAATTTGTAAAATAGATTTTTTATGAAACTTCAGGGAAATTTATTTTTCTTCGAATGCATGAGGTGCCTATAATCCAAATTAAAAAATTACTAAGTTTTTCAGCATATAATCCATAAAAAAATATAGTATTTACTTACAAATTCTTGATAATAAACATTTGAGCAAAAAAAAAAAATTTGCTTAACATACTTTCTTTAATATATTATTACCAATTTTTTATTAATCAAAAAGCAGAAGACTTACAAAATTTTCAGGAACTAGCACAGATTTTGCTCCTACAAATTTTAAAAGATCAACAGAAATTCCAGTATCCCAAACAGAAATGGCATTTTTTAGTGTGGAATCCTTTTTCCAATTTATCTGCATGCCACTCAACTAAAAGTAAACATGAAATAATTAGTCTTTTTAATAAATATAGTGTTTTTAATTAATTAATGTCTTTCCAAATAAAGCAATAAAAATTATTTTAAATATTTGTTACAAATGTGTCATTTCATCAAATTTTATAACCAAAGGGATATTGATTATGATTAATATAAATTTTCATAATAATACTGATAAAAAATGAAACTATATTTTACTATAATAAAATATTTATTATTAGTTTTAAAAACCTGGAAGATATTCATCTTATAAAAAAATCAATAACATGTTTTCATGCATTTGTTTTATTTATTACAAGTAAATCAATTATAATTAAATTAAATATCAATTAATAATTTATTAATATATTCACAGGTATATGAATATAGGACATAGACATAGGACTCTCTCTCTATATATATAAAATGATATAATAATGTAAGACAAATACTAAAATGTATAGAAAATAGATTAATCAGAAACACAATCAGCCTTTATAATACAACCATAAAATAGCATTCACTTTAGATAAATTTTCATGTATATCTAAGTCAGTCCCCATCAAAAAATAGAAAAAATATATCTGGTACCCAAAACTCACATTAGTTGCAGTAACAAAACTGAAAATCATGAAACATATGCAAAACAACAATAGGTATAACATTAAATATATACTATACATAGATACTACATTTATATACTATACATATCCAAAAGAAAATGTACAAATGTAAAGAGACAAAATATACAATGTAGATGACAAATACAAAGTGAGAAACAAGCCATTTACTGTAGTCAGAAAGAATCCAAACGAAAACAGATATATTTTCAGGATAGTGTTTTAACTAATACATATCCACAGGATTATATAAACTACATCATATTTGCCAGCTAGATGACTGTATTTAACTCTTTATTTCAATAATATGGAGGAAAAAAAATTCCTTTCACATAGAAGCAATAAAGTATAGAATTGATACATGCCATTTTGGTAGGGCAGCTGACTTTTATAAAAAAAAAAATATAAAAAAATTGAGATTTTTGATACTTGATCACATGACTGTCGATCTATGAAAGGATATACTTAGTCTATTAATGGGAAACCTCATAGCATGTAATAAATAAAAAGATATGTCCATTAAAATAATAATTGGTTTGACTAGAAATTAATGTGTGAATTTCAAAAACTTTCTGATGTGTCATCTTATACCAGTTAATTAGCAGTGAGGAAAGATGAGTGGGTTATGTGGAAATTCATGGCAAGACTGAATATTTTTTAAAAATTGTAAGAAAATGTCAAAAGTATGAAAGATTTAAGTAAACTGTAAATCATCAGGGAAGAAACATAGCAATAAAGTTAAAATAATCAACAGGGCAATTATAAGTTATAGATGTAGCAATCTATTATTCCTAAAGGAGTTACATAACTAATTAAATTATTATATTTGTATGTTGTTTAAAAATAGTACTATTGCAAATAGAATTAAATTTAAAAATTTGATTAGACATGATAAAATGATGCATTTTGATTGGAATTACAAGGTGAAAGTCTTATACTTTGAAATGCCTTTCTTTTAGTCAGAAATGTTTATTTTTGGTATAAAGAAAATTTCCTTTGTGATTGGTTGTATTAGTCTTCTTTTTATGCCCTTCTATTATATAAATGTTATGAGAAATTAAAAATAAATGAATTGGATGGATAAATACAACAAGATCGTCTATATACTGAAAAGCATGTTTATAAATTAGAGAATTTCTTTCAAAATATTTTAAGTAAGCAAATATTGACTAATATAAAGAAAGGGAATACTAATGAATGTAAATGAATATTTTGTTCAATATGGAATTCTTTGAGTTTGGATGTAAGGATTTTCATTGTCCTAAAAGTAAATTTTGAAAATGCAGAGATTACAGCGTTGTCCAGTAGTCAAAAGAGAAACGAGAATACCATGACAGTCATATTGAGAGATGAGAAAAGTATTATGTAGGCTTTTATGGGGCTTGCTAGTGAGCATATCCTTAAAATCAAAAGCATTTATAAAAGAAATATTGCAAGAAAACCTACTAAACAATTCTATTACTAGTACTAGCAGTAGTCTGAAACAAGTTTATTATTATTGATAGATAATCTCTTAACACATGAAGAGATTCTAAATAATGAGCATTGCATAAATGACAATTCATAGTGAAACTGTGTAATCCTTCTAAAGTGATTATTTGAAATATGACTATTAGAAATAACATTTAAAAATTCTGCCCTTACAGGGAAGTTATTAATTAATGGCACTAATAAAAAATTTAATCTACCAAATTATATTTTGGTGCATTTAACATCTTGAAAAATAATTGTATTTTTCAAAGATAACAATGGACATTGTATAAATAAATAAAGATGGACACAGTTTATATTTTACTTTTTCATTTCCTTCCCTTTTTCTTACAATATTTTTATAGTTACACAATATTTTTCTAATAAACTTTACCAAATAAAAATTCATTTTTCATGCATAAATTCTAATGATTGTTTTAAATATCTAATATTTCACAAACCATTTTTATTCTTTCATTTTTTATTTATCTTTATATAAAGATCAATTAATATTTACAAAATAGAAATAATATTAATAAGCTAAAATATAATTTCCTAAATAAAATAAATCTCTTTTCTGATTGTTTATAGAAAAAAAATTTATATAAATATTTATAAAAAATTTATATATATATATATATATATTGAATTACTTTTTCTATAATTTTTGTCTTCTATTATAACGTACAAATGATAATGGTATTTATTACAAAATGGTGTATTTGCATATAGCAGTAACAAAACTTTAAGAAGCTAAATTAATGATAAATGATAACAAATGACATAGTAAAAATAATTGAAAGATTATATTGATATATAATATAATATACTGTCTAAAATTAAAACGCTTTTAAATCTGAATCCAAATGACAAGTATATATTTCAAGATAGCATACCTCTGTTTCATGTGATTGTGTTAGCTTAAAATTTTCATTAAGAATATTATGGTAATTCGATGTCATTTCATTAATTGTTTCTCTTGTAATTATTCCATTATTCTGAAAAAGAAATAAATTGCAACAGTATATTACATTTTCATATGCTTTAAATATATTTTATATTATCTGTTTATACCAGAATTATTAATGCCTTAAATTCTAACACTTTACATAGTTTAAAATAGAATGAATTACCCTAATATATAGATTCTAGATATAAACATATTAATTTCTTGCGAAATTTTTTTTTAAGTATGCCTTATGTTAAATAATGTCTTATTTTTCTTAGGTACTATAAAAAAAATTACAAATACATGTTACATGTTATTAATCATTAAATATATTTTCATTTCTAACTAATACAAATACGTAGCTCAAATACCTACATAATACACAGCATTTTAAGACACTTAATTGCATGATTTAACAATTTTTAAAGTTATTGAATATTGTCAATTTTTCAATACTAAGGTCTATTAGAACTTCCATAGAGAGCTGCTAAAGCTTTTCTTTTCAAATTTTATAACTGTTCATTCTGCCCATTAGCAAGAATATATAAAAAATGTCTTTTCTCTTTAATCTTATTAAAGACAATTTAAATTCCGATTTTAATTATTAATGGAGGTGTATGAACACATATTGTCCTGGTTACATACATTCTAAACTGAAACATGCCAGTTTGCAATCTTTAGTATATTGAAAAATACATGTCAAGTACTTCCTTAGCCTTCATTATTAAATTTTGAGTACTTTGAGCATAATGAAAACCAACATGAAATTGTCTTCATGTCACAGAAAAGTTTTTTTTTTTTTTTTAATTTCTTTTATTTTTATCATAATTAATAAGATAAGATATATATTTTTTTTACATGAATTACAATTTTATTAGCTATACTATGTTGGTAGCTAATGTAATATCTCACCATTGAACTAATAACTACACTGGTTACCAGAAATTAAGGAAGAATTAGAAAAATTGTGATTGTAGAATTTTAATACAATGGAATTTGAATAAATTTGGCAAAAACATTAATTAATCCACCAGGCCTTACAAATTAAGCATTTTTTTAAATACAAAAGAATAATTTTATTTTTTTAATTGAAAATACACAAACGGAACAAGTACATCAAACCCAAGTAACTTGTCTATATTTTAGATATGACTAAGATTATTAGCTCCTGCAAGACCACCATTAATTTAAGCTATTTAGGTAGACCCAATTAAAGATTTTATTTTTATTGTATGGTATAAGGTGCATATGCATCTTGCAAATAACCTTCTTTTGTGAAGTCTTTTGCACATAGTTGATCTAGATACCAGCCCCTAATGGGGGTTACAAGAAAAGATCTGAGGTAAAGTTCTGTGCCATCTTGTAGAAAGTGCAAATAGCAATTAGTAGAACTTATAGCTGTAGGTCTTTTTGGTGTACCTTTTAAAAGTTGATTTTTTAGAAATGCATTCCATAGTCAATGAATTGTACAAGGGTTCATATTTAACCATTTTGCTACATATAATTTAATTTCTACTACTTCTACTAATCTTATGTCATGTTATTATAATGTTTCAAATAAACGACATTGAATTTTTATATATAAAGCCAGGCTATCAAAATTTTCTTATGCAATTTCTATTTGCAGAAACTAATAATGTTTTTAAAGCCTGTTTTTGTCACATGCCCAATGATGTCAAGTGACAGCAGCTTCACTAATTTGTATATCATATGCAGAGTTACTTTTTATGTACACTAATTAATATTTATGAAAATTTAATTATTTTTAGCCATATAATCAATTGGTGCATTACTTATTTTTAAAAACTTTAACAAAATTCATGATAATGATAATTAAAATATGTTTCCTTTCTCTGGATATATAAATAATATAAATCTAAATGGAAGTAGAAGTAAATTATTTTTTCAAATTACTAAAGAATTTTTCAGACTTATACTTAATATACACATTACAGGAATACATAATATAGATATATAATATTTCATTGTCTATTAGAAAAAAAATTATAAAATAGCTATGTGTGAATAATCTTGTACTAATTACATTAATTAATACATTAACTGTATTTAAATTACTGTATTTGCAATGAACTGACATCCTAAAATAAATATTTAAAACAGACCTTACAAAAGTCATTTACACAAAATGGGAGGAATTCTACTCTCTAAAGGATAAAGTATGTTTAAAATTATGCATACATTTAACTTTTGCAGGATTAGAATTCATTTATTAAAAATAGGATAACTTTTTTTTTCCCTATCTTCTCAAAAGGTTTCCACATTTCTTCCCCATATATGAAAATAGATATCAACAATGGGTTACAGAATTAAGAGTTTATTTCATTTTACACTGAAAAAAGAAGAAAGAAATTATTAAAAATAATGTATTTCATTTCAGAAAAGACAATAAAACTTCTGCTAATTCTAAGACTTGCATAACTCAAAAATAATTATGAATTTTAAAAATTTATTTTAACATTTTATATTACTATGCACATTGTCAATTTTCGAAAAATTTAACAATGATGCACTATAAGAAAATTAGTAACAAATTTTGTTACATTATATGAAGAAAAGTTCATTTGTGTAGAAAGAAATTCTATAATTAACAACTCGAAAATGAACTTACAATGAGTTTCTCAGCATAAAGATCAGGGACACTTTTATGAGAATGAATAGCTTTATACATCATTGGATTAGTAAAAGTTGGATCATCAAGTTCATTATGACCCCAGCGTCTAAAGCATAGCATGTTTACCATAACATCTTTTTTAAATTTTTGCCGATAACTAAATGCTAACTTTGCAGCTTTCATGACTTCCTGGAAAAAAGCATATTTAATCAATAATCCAATCCGTATAATACATTACTAATCATTACGTTGGTTAGAGAAATCATAAAAATGATTTAAACAAAATTTTATACACTATCATCTACAATTTTTAAGAGAATTTTTCAATAAGTTAAACTTAATTAAGAAAAACAAGATATACTTTAACAAATACAACACTATTTTGAATATAAAGGTTCTCATAACTAGCTAAAATGAAAGAAATAAAAGCATTAAAGTAATTAAAATTTATTCTGGTCACAACAATAATTATTTAAAATTTAAAATAACTTTTATGAAGTAATCTTTTAAAATTTAAATAAAATTATTAATTTTGAAGGGATACAAAGTAACTAAAGAAACTATCATATTATATGATAATGTTCGCTAAATATTTCTAAGTATAGAAACAAGATATTGTAAAATAATTTTTTAAATATTGTTTTAATATAAGAAAGTTTGGCAATTTACTGTTAGGGAATGCCATTTTGAACCAAATATAAAAATACCTTAATCATCATAAATCACACATAGTAATTTTTTGGTGTGATTTGCAATGAATTAAAATTTTTGGTGTTCCTGGGAATGTTTTTGCTTATTTGATTAATCTGGTCTCGAAAAAGAAAAGTATCAAACTTTCTGATACACAAAAACAAAAAGTTGATGTTAATAATATGAAAAACTAATACGTTTTTTAGTCTTATACAATGTTAAAAATAATATCACCTCAGGATGGTCACCATTTACATGAATAACAGGTGCTTCTATCATTTTCATCAAATCGCTACAATGAGGAGATGATCTTAAAAAAAATAGATAAATAAAATAATTAAAAAACCAATAAATGATTACTGTAATAAGCTAAAAAATTTATTTTAAATTCAATAAATTATTGAAATTAAAATCCTTTAGTATAATCTTTTAATGAAGTATGATTTTTTAAGAATTATTTAGAGTAACCAAACAAGTAATTTTATAATCAGTTCCTTTGTTTTTCTTTTTTTTTTTGTCGTAATTAATAACAATAGAAACAAGCATCAAAAGTTTTTTTATAAAATTTTATATTTTACTTCAAATAAACTCAAAATTATAGATATCTGTAGTTTTAGCATACCATATCTTAAAAAAAATCTTTTTAATACTATACTTTATTAATTTAACGAAACACTCTCCCATTTAACAAATTTATAGCTAGTTTGAAAATGAAAGACATACAGGGAACTTATTTACTTTTTGAGGAATCAGAACTAGGATTTCGAATCATAAATAACTGAACTCAGATAATAAAAAAAAATAAATATATTGTATATATTTTTTTTTGTTCTATACATTAAGAAAGTATAATATTCTTTATATATCTGAAATTATATATATACACATATATAATACTTATTTAAGTGTAAAAATATTTTACTTAAATTCAATATTTAAAAGAATACCTTCCTTTTTCTTGTGTAGTAGTAAAGCCAATTTGATTATTGACAATGAGATGTATTGACCCTCCAACAGAAAAATGCGGTACTTTAGACATAGCAACAGTTTCCATTACAACACCCTATAAAACAAAATATTATTATTTATAATACAGAAAGCTTTATTTTAATGTAACAAAAATCACAGTGGAGGAAAAATGCATTCGAGAACTAAGAAAATATGTCAATATTATAAAAAACTACTTAAGTCAAAAAATTCTACATGGTTAATTATCAATTCACTACTATTATATAGAAAGTATTAATTATATATCAAGAATAAAGGATGATTAAAAGAATTAAGCAATTACGCCACTTAAAAGAGAAGCAAGTAATTATAAACATACAAGTAATTAGTACAAAATTATAAAGTAATTTCTAAATAATACATAACTATTGTAAAAATTGCCCGCTTTTTAGTTATTTTAATTGATTTTTTCGTTTTAGATTTAATAGCCTTTTGCATTCAGTGTTTGATTTTTATTTATTTCATTTCCCTTTTTTCTCCATTTTGGATGAAATGTTTTATTTTTTTTATACATATTAGTTGTTTTCAAGAATAGAATTTTAGATGTTATTGGAATTTTCTTTCGGATGTTATTGTCTTAACTCCAGAGACACTATTCAATATCAGCAAAACTGTAAGAAATGTAAACAATTTTATCTCGGATTTTTTCTGAATTTTAACAGTACTCTCTTCATTGAAAGGATTAACAACAAAACTTACTAGTATAAACTATATTAAGCTATTAACTTAAACCAGGGATATCTGATACAAGCCTAAAAATCATTAACATAAAATCAAATAGATTAGATTCCATCAGCAATTTTTCCTGATTTTTATATATTTTTCTGAATTTCCCTGACTTTTCAAGATCGATAAAATTCTCTGATTTCCTAACTTTTCAGGTTTTGTTGTCACCCTGCCATATAAAAAAACTTACTTGACCAGAAAATGAAGCATCTCCATGAACTTGTATTGGAAGAACAGGATAATTAACTTCATTTCTTGATTCAGTTGCATAATCAGCAAGTTTCAGACTCTGAAGACGACTGCGTGCATAACCAACAACAACAGGTGAAATGGCCTTTCAAAAAAATATTTCAATGGAAAATATATCACATAACAACAATTTCTTCAAGAAATAAATAAAACTGTACATTTTAAAATATGAACAAAATGAAATTATGGGTATTGCTCTTAAACGTTTTTCAAGTTCAAATAAAGTTTTAGACAGTTTTTTAAAATGATTTTTAGATTCACATTGTTTGATAAAATTGTTTTTAAAACAACAAAAGAAAAGAAATATCAATATTAGTAATTATATATATATATTTTTTTAGAACTTTCTATCTAGGATTAATATAGAGTGAAATAATCAAACCTTCTTTTTTTCATTAAGAATTATGTTCAATAAAAAAACAATTCAAGGCAAAATACCTATGTAGTAAATTAGGATGAATGAAAAATTAAATGAAAAATATCTCAATAATTAATAAATCTAACATTTCTATAAAAAAAAAATATTGAATCTTAATGATTTAAAATCGTTCAAAACAAAAATACATCTCAGATCACTTACTTCTAAGTGAGAAGGATTAGGTAACAATGTAATACACACAGAATTGTCTTTTTTATATTCAGTCAAACCAGCTAGAGGGAGGGGGGAGAGGCTGATTAATATATCAGAGGATTACATGCTACAAACAAGATTATAGTACCAAAATAAAGATTATATGCAATAATAAAAATAAACATTCATTAAAAAAAAATATGGAGAGCTTGACAAAGCTGCGGTAGATTTGGTTTCACCCAGTACATGATTGTTAGGTTTCCCCACTTAAAAGTCACTGCTTTGGAAACTATTGATTTTGAACATAGAATACCAGATGATTCTAGCCTGATAAGAATGCTAATGGGAGTTACTATAAACTCATCTAGTTTCTATTTAGAAAATATATTACACATTTACAGAGAACAAAAAGCAAATTTTGTTATATTACAACTCTCTATGTATCTTTAAAAAAGCAGTTAAGCAATTACATTGTTACTTTAATTTACCTATACATGACAACATACAATACTTTATTTATAAATGCAGAATATTTTTCAAGACTTTTCCATTCAGTGGGAACCTGCACATTGTGGAATGCTATGAAATGAAAAACGGTTTTTTTTTTTTTTTTTTTTGTCAGAAAGGTTGGATAGAAAATGTCAAAGCTATGACATGGCATTTAATTAAATTATACATTAAAACAAAACATAGAAATGGTTTCAACAGTTTCTGAAGGTGAAGCCTTAGACCAACTTCTTCATTAGTTCATTGCCTTAGATTAACTTCAAAGAATACCTCAGTTGTTCCAGATTTTCCCTAATAAGTGGCAGTAACTAGATTTAGATTGTTGACCATGTTTATCTCTAAATCCATCTTCACCTAATCAGACTCACTGATTCTCCTAACAGTTGAGTGCTTATATGGAACATTCGATTGTATTTTCTAGAAATATTTTGACAACAAAATTGAATACTTTAAAAGCAATGAATCAGTATTATTTAATATGTAATAATATAAAGCTAAATTGATCAACATATGCAAAAAATATTAGAATTTAAGATTTGCTACAATTGATTTGATATTTTGTCATCTTCACATCTATAGATAAACATATTTATAAATTTGCCTTTAAATAATAGCAATGAAAGAAAAACTTACTTAAATGCGATAAGACATCACCTGTAGCATCTATATGTGAAGGAAATTCTGAAAATCCCAACATCTAATAAAAAAAATTTTTTTTTTTTAAATAGAAAATTTTTATGATAATTAAAATGATTATAATGATAATTTTCATATTATATTATTAACAGTTAAAATCTTATTTCTAATGGTTGCAAAATTAGTAAAATAATAAAGTATGAAGAAATATATTACATGTATATATATATATTTTTTTAAATATTTACATTATTCAATATTTTTATATTCATTATTTAATATATTGTTTTATTTGTCAACATTTAAATATGTATATATTTTGAACATTTTTGAATCCCACTTATAGTAGTAAAATTTACTATGCTTTATTTTTAATATTAAAACAAAGTCAATTTTTTAATGGAAAGAAACAGAACATAATGCAAATGTATAAATAAAACATATACATTTTTATGCGTAAATTATGCTTGAAGCAATTTTTTTTTTTTTTTTTTTGTTTACAAATAAAGTTAAACACTAAATTTTGTTAAATGTAAAGTATGCATATGAAATAGAAGTAGATATTTTTAGTTTATTCAACTCAAGCTTAACATTAAATAGCACAAAATTTAGTCTACATATAGGAACAAATTATTTTTCACATTTTAAAACATAACTATAAAATAAAATCCTATTTAAAAATATTAATTCAGATATAAAGAAGGTATTATTAACATTTTTAATCATAAAAATGTAAATAATTAAAACACCTTTTTAAACATTACAACAGGTGGGAAATTAAGTAGCCCTGTCAGAAGATTTAATCGTCCTCTGTGAGGAATACCAATGATAACATCTTTCAATCCATCTATAATATAAAATTAAACTTTTAAAAATAAATTTTAGTTTCTATATTTTATATTATTTTGCTGATGAATATATTTAAAAGTTAATGAATACATTTAAAAAAGAGAGAAAAATTACTTTCAAGCAGATATTTAATAATGAATAGTTTGGATTTTTCTACTTCAATATCAAAAATGCTAGAATGCACAATGACCATAAAAACATTTTTAAAGCAATTTTTCACAGTTTTCAATTTATAATTTAAATAAAAATTCTAATTTTTTTCTTTCTAAGTTTTAGTGCTAAAGCATTGAGTTTTCAAAAATTATATTTCAGATCACGTTTGGTTTTAATATTGAACGAAACAAAATTCTATACATTTTCTGCGATACAGAAAAGCACTTGAGTGCAGTATTAAAATTTCAAATATTTAATTAATTCTTATTTATAGTAGAAACATTTTCGAAATCAAACAAATGCATTCTTAAGATTCATTTTTGCTGATATTCATAACTAAACAGTATTTTAGTCCACCTGCAATAAAATATTTAAAATTCATTAGGAGATGTGTTAATATGTCTAGGGAAAGAAAAACAATAAAATAATTTTATATCTATTATTATAGGCAAAAAACTAGTTTTTCTCTAGATTTGAAATCAAAAGAAAATCCAACTTCCTTCCTTCTGTATAAATTAAAAAACATCATTTGTCTAAACCCTAGTCAAGTATGAAGGCTTCTAGTTTTCAAATTGGTTTATAAAGCTTTAAGAAGAACCAACATAAATTCAATGAAATATTTTTATTTCAATATTAAAAGTAAGAAAAAGAATTTGTAAATTATATGGAAATTTTTAAACTAAAACAACTGAGAAAACAATTTAAGCCAAAATCATTCTTTTTCATCTGAATTAGTTCGTTTTTAACAGTGCTTTGGTTTTCATTAGATATGTTTTTCATCTGCCCAATATAGATATGACATTCTTTTTAACTGCAGACTTTTTATTGAGTAGATGGCAACATTAAATATATCAATTAGATGTTAATAAAAAAAATTCACTGTTACTTAAATTATGCAAATTGATGTGAATTATTAATTCAATATAATAAATATGAATTTAAATAACTAGCTAATAAAGCAAACATACCTGAACAAGACTGCCTAAAAATTTGAAGAAAGAAAGCAATCATACTTTCAGCTCCTTCACCACCATACCGTTTTACAGTAGCAAATTTTGTTGCTAAAAAATTGTCAAAGACCTACAAAGTCAAATCAATAATACATTTCAATTGAAATATGAGGAAAATTAAACTAATAAACATAAACTAAATTAATTCAAATTATGTAACAGCCAGTTAAAAAATAAAATTTTGACTGAAATCAACAAAGTTATAAGTTGTTCAAAAAACAATTCATAATAAAGTTTAAATTTTAAATCAATAATAATATTAAAAAAAAATTTGATAATTTTTTTAAAACTTCTAAAATAAAAACAATTAATTAAAATTAAAAAAAAGTTTTATTTTGTTTGTTTATTTTTAAGTTTGATCAATATAATATATAGCAAATTAAAAAATCATTTGAACATTCAAATCTATATAGCAATATTTTCATAAAGAAAAATATATACCTGTGGTTATGGCACAAAAATTTTTATCAAATTAATTTCAGAAATAATTTATTCAATATATTTTTTATACACACATTTCCTTTTGCCCAAACAATTTTGAAATCTCATTTTCTATATCTATGATTAAAAAAATAAAATCATTGTACATAAGCATTAAATCTAGATACTTAATTTTATAAATGAGAATTATTCAAATCAACCTAATTAGCATAATAATGATTATGAAACATGTTCTTTTTTTTATTTAAAGAGTTTAAAAGTATATGTACTTGTGATTTAATTAGCTCATTTATTAAGTTCTCTTTTTCATTAGAAGATAATTCATGTTCCAGCTGAATTTCTTCAAATGTTTTGGCAAACCATTCCTTTTCATTTTCCTAAATATAACAGAAAAATATAAACAGTTAAATATACTCCATTTATAATAAAATGAATTATACAATAAAAATATCAAAAATGAATTTTGATACATAGTCTATTGTACAAAATAAAAAGTTTTCCTGTGCTATTAAGAGGGGAAAAAAGTTTAGACAGAACTATACTGATTAGAAAACTAGAGAGAAAAACAATTGAATGCAAGATTTTTTAATAAATCTTTAAAACATTACTTTAATTTATAACAAATTTTTACAAGAAAATATAACAGAATGAGGTTAAAAAATCTTTTTATTTTAATAATAATTATATATATGCATATTACTTGGTTTATAAACATTTACCTGAATAACATTTACTAATGTGCCATTGATATTTTCATAAAATGCTCAAATACAAAACTCTTATCTATCTACAAAACCGTTAACAAAACAAACTGTTTATAAAACTATTAGCATTTAAAAAATATTCTAGTGAGATAAACTAGTGAGGAAAAAAAACATCTGTTCTGATTTTTTTTCTATATATAATCTAATATGCATGATATTAAACACTGAATGCTTATAAATAATGGATACTTATTGTTTTATTTCAGAAAAGAAATTACTTGTAAATGTTGCACTTCAATTCCAATCTTACTACAATATATTCTTTTCAAAATGTCAATAAGATCTTCTGCTTTAGTTTCAGATTGAAGGGAATGAACAATTCCTTTCAGAGAAACTTTTTCTGAACTCTTCAGGCCATAGTTAAAAAGATCAAGAGAAGGTATGTATCTGAAAATTGTTCATGAATAATTTTATGAATTTTTTATAATTGTATAAATAAAAACATACATAAAATAAAACTAGATTCCTATTATTTTGAATAAGAAAAGCATCATAATAAGGAAAGATTTTTTTTTATATTAAAGTCAAGTTTTTATATATTGAGATATTTAAAACTAGGAATGCCACTTGAAAATTTATAAACATATTAACTACTTTGGAGGTGAGAAGAAATAAGATTAGAAAAATAATCTTAAAAAAAAATGTGATTATAGATAAAAATTACTTATCATAAATTTGTGACACCCAATTTCATTGTAATTTTTTCTTTTCAAAGTTATTATAATATTATGCACGGATTTTAATCCTTCTAAACTCAAATTGAAGTTATCCTATTTAAAAATAACTTATGCATTATTCACATATATAATATTTTACTTCACTAAGTAAAAAAGTGGGTCAGAAGTAAATGCAAAAATATGACATATAAATAAACTAAGTTTCAATTTAAAAAATTATTTTCATATTTTTTTCTATTAATAATAGGACAGCCAGGACTCATACCAGAAATAGCTTTATTTAAATTTATTATGAATCTAAAAATCATAAAATTGGATTGACTAATTAATGATAATAACTTGAAAAATAATTTTATAAAAATTCCTTTATTGTAAACAGATGTTTATAACTTTTTTTTCATAGAGTAAAACTTAACTCATAAAACAAGTAAAAGTATATAAAATAAATTCTACATATAACTAGAATTTTAAATGACTAAAAAAATAAATATTATGTAAATTATAAATTATATTAATTAAAATACTTTTTTAGTAAAGTAATTTTTGAAGTTATACAGAATGCATACATAGAATTAGGTTCTGCAAGAGGATTCAAATCGGCAACTTTGTATCCATTTTTACGAAATGCTTCTGCTATTTGGAATTCTTTATTAGTATACTTTACAGATGAATTAATAGAATCTGAAAATTAAAAAAAAAAAAAAAAAAAAAAAAAAAAATTATAGTCACATTTGAAAATGTATAAATAAAGAAAACTAAATCCCCTGAATAAAAAAGGCAATTAGATAAAACTAAACTAATGGGCATGATTTATCTAAGGGTTTTCATATATTGAAGATTAATTTCTATAATTGACGCCAAAATTTGGATTGGATTTCTAATATAAATTTTTTTTTTTATTTATAGTAGATCTATTTGGTCTAAAGCAATACTGAAATCTGCTATTAGATCAAATAATTTAATTCTCTTAAAAATGGTTTTAGTTGAGTTTATAAGTCAAATTAAGTAAAGAAATTATTCAATATTTACAGCATTCCAATATGTTTTTTTCCTAATATAATTTTTCATTTGCAAGGCATAAGATTCCTTCTCCCATATCCCTCCCCATCCCCCTTCCAGATAAAATCAAACAGTATATGATTCAGTCTATCTCCTCCTAATTTCAATAACTCAGAACAAATAAAGACTTCCCCAGGTTTTTCCTCATTTTGTAATTCCTTAATGACATTTTTTACTTCATCAAGAAAGCTAGATTCACATTCTTGTTTAGTTAAAATATTAACTTTCATATCCGTTTTGCCGAATTTTACTATATTTTACATAATTCAGTCTATTTCTCCAGTACTTTTTTACTGCTGACAAAGAGTTCTAATCAAGGCCACTGTCAACTACTTATAAAATAAAATTTTTTAATTTCATAACACTAAATTCCAACCATTTTCTTACTTCTCCTCTCTTATTCTTAAAATTCTTAGTTTGCATTTCTTGATCACTAAAAAATTATATGAATCACAGTCAGCTCCTCAATAGCCTCTCATTACACAAAAAGCTTATCATTTTTCAATCATAATATGATCTAATTCAGGGCTTTGCAAATTTTTAGCCAATGGGCCACACTGACTCCTCCATCAAGTCCCAACGGTCAAGCTTTAACTAACTCTTTGTATCAACATACTGTAGTTTTAATTTATGAGCAAATTTTCATTTCAGATCTAGTTGGTGAATAAGGTAGTATCTATAGAGCACCAAAATTATTATTTATTATATTATATAACAAATTAATTTCAATTTCTCATATTGTCAATTATTTTAATTTTTTGTCTATAAGTGAATGTAAAGATAGTTCTATAACCAACTTGGATTGATAAATATTTCTTTAAATAACGAAATTTCTAAAGAAAAAATTACCAATAAAAAATACAATTTTTTAAATATATTTATTTATTAGATTTACAACACACATGCATGCAATGATTATATTAATATGACCGGAGATTGCAAATGAAAAATAAAATTAATGGTTACTGTTTTAACTCATCAGATGTAGAATTGAGAAATAAGAAAGCATTTTTTTTTCTTTCAACTATTTTAAAGATGTACATGTAATAATTATTATAGGCTTTTTATATTTATTTTTATTAATGAATAAAATATTATAGATGTTTTACTCCATAAATTTCAATAAAAAACATCCATAAAAATCTCCAGTTGGTTAAAATGTGTTAAACGCAAGCTCATGTCGAAAAATTCAATTTCTAATTCATATAATGCTTTACAATTTTTTTTTTTTTTTTTTTGCATGCACATATAAAACTGTATTTAATACAAATTATTAATTAATAAGTTGTTGTATATATAAATCATAAATTAAAAAAGTTATTAAACAAAACTTTTAAAATTTATTCCTTTGAAACAATTCAGCTTGATGAAAATTTTTGTTCTTATTTTATTTATATTTTGTTTTAAATACAATAATGCATGAAGAATTGGGCAAGAACAAATAAGTCTGATAAAAAAAATTGTAAAACAATTTTTACTACTTGAATGAAAATTTATGATCCTTCAGAAGTGGAGTCCCCAAACTTTTTAGCCTAAGGGCCACATGGATTCCTTTGTTAATTCTGAAAAGCCAAGATCTAACTATCTCACCATACCAATATACTGAAGTTTTGAATTTTGTGCAAATTTTTGTTTCAAAATTAGCCTATGAGTGAGGTATCTGTGGCATGGGGGATGGACTCAGCTAAGTTCTCAATTTTGGTTGTTACTTACAGGTAGGTGTCAAAGACATGTTAATGCTGTGGATATGCTCTCTTGTACTACAGTAGTACAGAACCATCATCTGGAAGAGGCAGAATAATATAAAATGTCAATTATGATTGATTAATCAATGAAATTTTGCAGCGAATAGCAAAGCTCAAGCATGTTCTGGAAAAGTTCTGCTGCATGGTCACTTGTCTGGAAGATTTGAGTACTTTTGAATATATTTTGAAGGCAGGTGGTGTAAATACACGAGACAAAAAAAAGTTGAACAGCTCCATATTTTAAATTCGAAGTGACAAGTGCATTATTTTTATTTGAAATTATGTGCCTTTTGTGTGTATTTGTATAAATATGGAAATGGAATGAATGATAGATAGCAAGTGCAGAATATTTAAAGAACAATGGTAATATCAATACTTCATAATTGAGTCAAGTAATAAGGAAAAAATGTACAATTTGCAATGAAACAATATCAATCCTTACAGAATATAATATAGGATTACACACTTTCAGAATATCTCCAAACTTATAGATAGACTATATTTAGAAAAATATGAATTTTTTAAAACTCAGATTGAAATGTTAGCAATAGTTGTTTAAAAAGGTAAATGAAGTAATTCATGCTAGTTTCTGCATGGCTCATTCAATAATTAAACCATTTACTAAAGGAAAATTAATCAAGAATTGCATTATTGCAGCAGCAGAAGAAATGGTAATTTATTTAAAAACATCAGTTTGTCAATGGCTCAAAGAGTAGATGATATTTCAAAAATAAATTACCTCGTTGTCTGACAAAAATCAACACTTAAGAGTTTTTTTTTTTTTTAGCCTTGGATGAATTAACAGATGTTTTAGATATTGTACAAATGTTACTTTCTATTCACAGGATAAGACAAAAATAGTGTAAGAAAAGTTTCTTGACATTCATAATATTCATGGTGCAATGAAAGAAGATATTTTTAAAGGAATTGAAGATATTGTGCAGGAAAACAATCTGGAATGGAAAAAAATTTAAAGTGTACCGCTACTGTTGGCAGAAACAGCAAAAATGTGTGGGAAAATAAAGATGATGTTCGTCTTACATAAAAGACCGTAGAAAATCATGGTGGTTCAAAACTATTAATCTTACATTGCATAATTATTTAATAGTCTTTGTGTGAAATATGCTTGGATATGTCAGAAATTTTAAAGCCAGCCATGTCAGCTGTTAATTATATCAGATAGCATGCGCTCAATCACCGTTAATTCCGCGAGTTTATTGAACAGATTTGAGAAAATGACTTACCATATTATACTACAATACACTGGCTTAGGTGCGAAAAAGCTCTAACATGTTTATTTGTGCTCAAAGCAATAATCGAAATTCTTTTTGAATGTAGGAATTGCCCTCGGGCTAAGTTACAAAAGAATGTATCATTATGAAAGTTATCATTTTGCAGAGATTTAACTAAACATATGAATGACCTTCATTTAAAATTACAAGGAGAAAGACTAGCTTCTGCCTGATTAATACACCATATTAAGTTCTTGCAACAAAAAAATTTATTTTGTTTCAATCCCAATAGAACAAAAAATGTTCCATACATTTTAATATATGCCAAACATTCAATCAGCAAACTCGGACTTCATTTCTAATAGATTTTGCAATTGAAGCTTTGAGTGTTCTAAAGATAACTTGTGTCTTTTTTTTTTTTTCAGATTTTGATGAATTGCAAATAATATCAAAATTTTTCCAAATCTTTTTAATGATAACAACATAGATGCCATTGCCCAAGAACTTCAAATGGAAATCTTTCATCTGCAGTGTAGAGATATTTTTAAAGAAAAACATTTAAATTCATCATTGATTGAATTTTATGAGTTTTCCCCTGCACAATTTAATCAATTGAATAAATTTGCCTGCGACTTTCTTTCTGCCTTTGAAATTATTTATTTATGTGAAAAAAAACTTTTCCAAAATTAGATATGCAAAAAATATTTACAGATCCAATTTAACTGATGAGAAATTGAAATTGCTGTTGATAATTTTCTCTAGTAAACTTGACCCACAATAGCAAATAATTGTCGGTGGAAAATTATAGCTACAAAAATCTCATTAAACATAATTATAACATTTATTTTCCTAACAGTAATTACCTATGTGCATCACTCACTATGTTTTTATAACAAATCTCATATCCTTAACTACCATTAAAATATGCAATATTCTTAATAGATTGTTCTATAAAAATTTCTGGTAATTATTTTGTATGATTTATTTACACTATAAATTTGACAATGCAATCAAAATAAACTGTGACAGCAAGATTAATGGTCTCATGATTGGTATTGGCCAGTAGTTTGGAGACTCCTGATCAATTGATTCCTGGTATTTGAATCTGGAGAATTTCAAGTGTCTTTACATATTTTTTTTTCTACACTTTTTTTTTGTTACCAATCAGATTTTTTAAAAAATTATTTTGACCTAATACGATTTAAGTACTTAAAAAAATTTCATATTTAAAATGGGAAATTAAAAAAATAACAACATTGCCCTCATTGCAAAAAGGAAAAAAAGGGTATGACAAAAAATTATATTTGCTAAATTTTTGGTTTCTAAAAAACTAGAAATTTATTTAAAAAAACTTACATAATTGTGATTTTTATTTATAAATTTGTATGGTTATACAATGGAACACATATGTAATACAATAAGATATACTTTCCTCTGACATAAAATTTTTCATAGAAATTCCAAAAATAATAGTAATTAAATTCTAAATACTACAATTATAAATTTTGAAAGTAACAAGAATAATGAGCAAAGCAGAATTTGAAATAAAATAATTGAAAGAAAAAAAAATTATGAATAAAACACCTGTTGTTAAAACTGAGTTAACAAACATAATTAATTTTTTCTCATGTAACGAAAACTTTTATTACATGAATTAAATATAAATAAATTTAAAATTATGTAAAAGAACTATAATTTAAAACTGGTTAATTACTTTACATCTTTTAAAATATTTAAAAATCGAGAATTGCTTAGCACTACATAATGTAAACCAAAAAGGTAAAAAATCATTGCAAAAGTTTATAAAATAACTTATTAACATATATTACCAGGAATGAAAGGGCTCAAATGCGAATACAAGTCTCATCTATGCAGGAGGAACAATTCTCGGTTCAAAATTTTTACTTTCAATAATTTACCTTTATGACAAAAATTTCCAGAAAAAACACTTAATTAGAGTGTTTATTCGCCTGTTTGGATAAATGTTTATAAAAACTCTATTTTAAAAATTTGAATCACCTTAAATGTAGGAATAACTTAAAACTTTAATTATAAACACATAGCTAATTTATAGAAAAAATATTTTTAAGCAAATAAAATAAATTTGTACCATGATTTAATTCTGCATTTGACTGTATTGGAAATCCAAAAATTTTTCTATATGAATGATACCTAGCGATATGGTATCTAAATAATACCTGACAAATTCTATTCATAATGTAAATAAACAAAGCATATTACGCGGCACTATCACATGTGTTGACATATAAATAATTATATCGATAAATAAGTTCGATTAATTTGATAAGAAATTCAAATATTAATTAATATATTTTTAGCTATTTTCTAACGATGTTTTTCAATATATGTATTTTCATAATAACTTTAATTTAAAGAAAACAATACATGGGTCATGGCATGGAGCTATCAGCAGCTAAAATATGTTTTAGCTGATGATGATAGGGCGAAAAGTAAAAAAAAAAAAAGGCCTTCAGGATAGATTTTCAAAAATAAATGAAGAACTCTTTGAATCATTTGACTAAGTATTGGAACTGAAAATAATTTCTTTAGATAACTTTTTCAATTTCTTTCGGGTGTATTTATTAGAAGAGTAAAATATCTTATCTGACATAGTAGGTAATGCAAAGTATTACATTTTCAACACTCTGAGCTCAGATCCAGACAATATTAAGGATTATATGTATAAACAATGTCAACATATTGTCTCTTCATATATCACCCAAATAATCACCTATAATTTACCTATTAGTGTTATTAATCAAAGAGGTTACTGCTATGTAAGAATGCAAATTTGAAATAATTGATTTTGAACTGAAATGAGACTATTTTTCGTCTGAAGTTGGCAATGTTGCTGTATCACCAAGAAAATAGTAACTTGCATTTAAAAAATTACTATTTAATTTTATCTTGGGGTAAATACATTTTTCCTTTTTATTTGTAAGTTTACATAAATCAGGTCTATGAATTCTCAAGTGACATCGGGTGCTTCTCAGGCTGCAGAAGCTAATAATAATAGGTTAGTGAACAGTTTTACAATATTATGTCAAATAATGTAAAAATATAAGAATATTTTTTATAACAATATTTTTTATAACAATATTTATGTTTAATGCCATGTGTTACCACGTATGATTTAAATTGTTTATTTTATTTTCACAGTTTTAAATGTTTAGATTGATTTAATTTATTACGTGTTGCAATTCGCGAATATAGAAAGTTTTTTGTTTTGTTTATCTTTTTGTATTTTGCGTCGTTAAAAATTTTCTTATCAATTTTAAATTTTAATTTATAAAATCGAATAGAAAACACTTGAAGAAACGAAGAAAAAGATAAATCAAAGTAAAAGTGAATTTATCTTCAAATATGCTGCTATAATTATTCTGAATACTAATATAGTTATATTCGTATAAATTTAAACTAAACTGATTTTTTTGCGTTGACAAATTCAAAGAAATAGCAATCAGTAGTGTATTTGCTCATATTTTTTAATTATGATGTATAAATAAGAACAGTAAAATAATAGAGCATTTCAAAAATTTCTATCTTTACGATTATCTAGTTGTTTCTGTATTAATATGCAGCTAAAACATTTACAAAAATTTTTAATATTTATATACTTTTTTTTGTAATCTTTCAGTAACAAAGGAGATTTGAAATAAATGTTTATCATATTGTTTCTAAGCTTAAGATTGTTTGTATTAAAAGATTCAATCTATGAAAATTAATTTTTAAAATTTGAATTAATTCAAAGGTTTTTTAAAAGATTTGAATCAAATTTGATAAATGAGTTTTAAAATAAATATTTCTTAGTGTACAATTTAAAAAAAATTTTTTTTTTTAAATTGTGTTATTGAAATTTTATTTTGGGGTATAAAATATCTGTTGTATCTATAATTGCGGGTTTGTTTTATTAAATTATTATAAAATAGTTATTTAATGCTACAGAAGTTTCAGTCATTTCTTTCTTTCTTTTTATTTTATTTATTTATTTTTTGTTTTGGAAACATATTTTTTGATAATTTTATATTTAAAAATACTATAACAAAAATTAAAAAAAGAAATATTTTGGACACATGAGGAATAAAATTGGTTGTACATGTTGTATTGCATGCCATTATTGAGACAGAGTTTCAATCTGGCAGCTACCATGTCTCTCACTTGGCATGTCCTGCAGTTTTATTCTATTGAATTAGATGTCTATTTAATATGATTGATATAAACTCTATTGATATACTATCTAGAAATGTGTATTTATTACACTTACAGAGTCTACAAAGAGACTATATTATTGTAGTACACTGGGAAGTCTATGATCCAAAATCTCTTTTTGTTCTCCCCCTCCCTTTAATTTGTCGTCTTCACAGGAACCCTCTGATCCAGAGCTCCCTGTCGCCAAACCCCAGTTTCACGCCAAAATGGAATTGGTTCATGAATTACAGTAACATGTACAACAGCCTTTTTTTTTTATGTTGAGCTCTTGGATTTATGATTTGTCTCATTTTTTAAATTTGCTTTTTATGCTTGAACTTGAAAATTTTTGAATTATAGTTATATATTTTTTATTATGACTGGAGTAGAAAAGTAAGTTTATAATAGTTATTTATATATTTAAATAACTAATTTTTGGCAATCATCAACTTGGTGCAAAATTGTTTGGTGACGGGAACTCTGGAACTAGAAGTCTAGAACACTTTCTTGCATTAATTAAAAAATATGAGCAAAATTCTTTTGTATTTTATTTTGTTGAAATATATATCTTAATATGATAATGTTGATCTTAATATGATCGTTGCTCCTTGACTGGTTATTTCGGGGATTCTCTGAAAGCTAAAGTTTACTGCTTTAAACCTACAACCACATGCAATATCTGCTAGGAAATTTTCAATGTACAAAATAGAGTACTCTATGAAGAATTTGAAGTTACTGTAAAACCAGGCACTCAGGTTGATTGTTGGTGTGGTAAAGATTGCTCCCATTGACTCAGTGCTGCTTATGAGAAATAGAACCATCCAGACGATTATTAAAGAGCAGTTTTAGTTGTAGTTTTTATTTCCAAGGGTTTTTGACTTTGAAGGCAGATCTGGAAATTGATGCGTGAAATATTTTGAGTTTTTTGACCACCACGACGAGATAACTACTAATCTGAATTTTGTTCAACCAACTCTTAAGAGTTGGTTACCATGGAAGAACTTGAAAATCGTAGCCCTTGAGACCATTCATACCCTCTACCCCGAACTAGAATGGTTACGTATGTATACAGATGACTCCTTGACTGAACATTCACCAAATGTCAGAGCAGAAATATATTGTACTTTTTCTCTTTGTTTTTGTTGGGGGAAAAAAATGTCTTTGATGGAAAAGGTATGTGTGTGGTGCTGCAGCAGTTTGTCCCCAGATATCTTTACAGCAAGGTGGTTTTACTGTGAGACTCCAGGGCTGTATACAAGCCATCAGGTTATTTGAAGCACTCTCCTCTAAGAATATATTAAAATGTCCAGCGAGCTCTTCTTAAAAGATTCACAGCAGAGGAGTGACACATCCTCCAGTGGATTCCTGGACACTGGGATTTTAGGTAATGATGAGCCAGATTTGATGGCTAAGAAGGGTACACGTATAGTCCAGCAGCCAAATACTTGCAACTCATTTCATTCCATGAAACTTTATACAAAATAAAATGAGACTTGGATGGATGGCATTACTCACTGCTCGTTTCTCAAGGAGTTCGAGGAATATTTTGGAATGATATTCTAATGAACCTCATGAAAAAGCTGTCGTGGAATTTAGACTTGCTGTAGGCCATGACTTTTTGATGAGCCACCTGCACAATTATTGGCATTTTTGATAGCCTAAATTGCCCACTCTGTAGAAAAGACAAGATCATGGACAGATACCATATAGCAGGATCCTTGAGGACTCCAAGGTGAAAAGATATTGGAGCCCTAGAACTTTGCTGATGAGACATTGACCTTTTCTCTTATTGTTTTCTTTTTTCTTATGTGTGTTTTACACTGTTTCTTATGACCTAAGAGTCTGTCATTTCTTCTGGCCATTGGAAATAATAAAAAAAGTCTGATGTTTGATGTCGCCACCCCTTCCTTTTATGACTATCACTAATTCTCCCTCCCCACACACTTCATGTTTTAAATGGTTTTTACATTTCCCTTCTTCCACTCATGGAAACTGTAGCTTGGGAAGTGTGAAAATAACTTTATGTGAAGGTTTTTTTTAAAAATTAATCTTGCCTCATACTCTTTTTTTTTTTCCCTGTTAATTGTTAGTCCTTGGTCTGAAAATGCTGATATTTAGAAGATTGTTATGTTTTAATATTTAAATTCAATTAATATGATCTCATTGGGGACACAACTGTAAACCCCCAACCTTTCACTTCATTTATAGTAATAGAACTATTATTTTTACTTAATAATTTTAAGTAATTTTACTGCTTTTGAAACTCTAATATTACAAATTTACTGGGGGCATCCCCATAAACCCTCGTTTTATGAGAAAACCACTCAAAACAAATTTAATTATACATTATTTAACAAAAAAAAATTAAATCAAGCAGTTTGCATTTATGAAATACTCAAATTCTAATCTTAAAATATGAATAATAGGAATAATATGCTAAAATATATATTTATAATAATTTATTAGACTTGATTTTCAGCAATTAAATATAAATGCTAAAGGATTATGAAATTAATTAACGAGTTGCTAAAGAAATTGCTTTCGAAAGTGTTTTGTCCAATAATACAGAGTGGAGGAATACGAATAACGGTAAACCTCAACGATCAATAAATATAGATGCTTAAAGAATAAATTTAGGTTTAAATCATAAATATTCATATTAATTAAATAAAATAATTATTAAAAAATATCATAAACCTTACTTACTTTTCTAATTTGCTTAAGCCTGAGATAGCATGAGTATAAATAATAACATAACTGTTATTATTCATTAACTAGGAGAACTCAATGCCAAAGAATCACCCATATTAGTATTGATTTTCCAAGATGTTAAAAGGTAGGCTGAATCTGGATTGGTTGTAAATGGTAATTCTTATGCAAGATATAAAAGTTCTAGCAAATATTGTATTATTGCAAAATGAGAATTTCCAAACTTCTGTTTAATATAGACCAGTATGTTCTAACTTTTAAAAAAAAATTCATTAGATAAATGCTCTTAGGTTATCTAGCAAATGAAATAATTCAAATTGATGATGTTTATAGGATTTTTTATAATTTATTTAAAAAATAACACAGTGCACATCGAGGCTTTGCTTCTAAGAAGTGCATGTAATCCTCTATAATGGTTAGACGTAGGATGAGCTCCATCTGTACATGCATGCTTATTCCAATCCAAATTATTTTCATATTTAAATGTATCAAAGATCTTGCAAAAGTACTGCTGTGATATTTTTACAAAAGAGAAGGTCTTCGACTATGTTACTGCTGTCTACGAACCATGTATAATCTTATCAAATGAGTATCCTTATAATTAATTGTAACATCATCTAGCTATAACCTACATTTCATTCCTTTGATATTTTTATTTAATTTATCATTGAGGTTTACCATTATTTGTATTCCGCCACTAATTGTATTGGACAAAGCAATTTCTTTAGCAGACTCGTTAACCATGATATTCATTTTATCTATAGTAACCAGTAGAATCTTCTGTGCAATGGCATGAATTTCTTATATTTTGAGATTATATTGAGCCACTTTGTAAGATAGTAAAGTATTGATGCAGTATTGGAAAAACATTTTTTTGTTTCAGTTCTTTCAACTTCCTGGCAAAAAATCACATTTGTACTACATAGCAATCATTAGTTTCTAAATAGCTCTTCAATTTACTTGTCAGGATATTGTGATGCCAAAACTTTCATACATTATACATCTTGTGTTCTTTCTTCACCAATTTCAGTTGACATAAAACAAAATTAAAGAACTGTTATATTTTTAGCCTTTTTTTTCTTTCCTTTGTTACAGTTGTACCACTAGGATGTACTTTCTTTATCTGCACTTCATTGCTGTTTATAAACCAGTCCTTGATTCAAAATCACAAGAGCAAAAATTACAAAATTATTTCACGGAGTCAATAAATGAGAAGTATTATAACTCTTAAGTATACCACATTATCTAATTTATAACACTTTGTCTATTTTACATCAGACACAGAGTTTATTTTCTCTAGATGTTGGTTATCGATTGATTGGATTCACTTGGCAATACTTGTTTTTATATTAAATTTAGTAGATCATCCAGAACAATCCAAATTTGTCAGGAATTTTTTCATATCTTTGCATCTTGAAATGTTTGGTACGATTAGAGAAGACACAATGTTGCTGGTTCTCGTTCACAAGAATGTTCTGAGCCATCAGTTTGAATTTTATATGGTTAAATAAAAATCAAAAGACACTATAAAATTTACATATTTATTAATTTTGTGCTTTTCACTTTTTTTTTTATTTGTTCAGTTAGGTCAAATGTCTTGGTTTGGTCTAATAAATTATGAATCTTTTGCGAAATTTCTTGGTATGGCTGTCTCATCCCTTTTAGTTGTACACTTTGGGAATTATTATCATAGAATATTAACAAAATTTGCTCTGCTGTAAAGAAAAAAAAAAATTAAGTGAAGAGAACAGCATGTTTTGATAAATTATGGAGAGGGGGGCTTTTCACGCAATGCAGAAATGCTTCTCAAATCACAAAAAAAAAAATAAATAAATAAATAAAAATAACAATAATAGTAAATAAATAAAATAATAATTTAATTTTGATAAGCATGGAATAGTGTTTATTTCCCTAACTTATGATACTGTATTCAAGGGAATATATATACTTGTTAAAAAAAGACAATTTTTCATATCATATAATGATGTAATTATAATAAAAAATAGTAATATTTGTGATTATCCTAGTTATTTTTTTATTGGATTTGTTATATTTACTATTTCATTTTGTTTTCGTGTTGCATTTGGGGTTGATGTAATTTGCATTTTCTTAGCAGAAAAAATAATATTGAGCTATCACCTATAGTTCAGTGAAAGTATCAAATATTTGAGATTGTAGAAAAATAATGAAGATTTAATCTAAATATTAAGAAATATAATAGAAAATTGCATATTGTTTTAGCTAAATATTCTTTCTTTTATAATTTTTTTAGTTGTTATAATAGTCTTAATTATTTAATTAGCATTATAGATGTCTTAATTTCTGAAACTTGAAATAAACATGTCATATACTGAAGACTTGAAAACAGATTAATTTTTTACGAGTGTAATAGAGCATTAACTTTTTTACCTGTATTGTAATTTTAACGAATTATTTTTTTTTTAGAAAACGAATCGCTGCTCAAAAATTGATTGAAAGATACTATTTTCAACTGACTGATGGTTGTGGAAATCAGTCATGTGAAAATGAAAATTGTGCTTCATGTCAAAAAGCTCCAAAACTCGAACCAGATGAAGCAGCTGCTCGTGCCATACGATTATGCAAAGATAAAGCTAAGCTGTGTGTGCCACCATGTCCATCTACAGATGAGAGCTTCAGTAGAGATGTTCCAAATGGCACAAACAATGTAACAGGAAGCTTATCATCAGAGCAGAATTTTCTTTGTAGAAGAGATCGAAATAATGTGCCTACAGATGATTTATCAATGGACACAGATGTGCAAATTTCAACATCTGAGAAATCTATTGTTTCTATACATAAGTCAGAACATCATAAATCACATGATAGTCATACAGACTGTTCTAGCTCAAATAAAAAACCTACATCTATTTCTAGTTCACCCATGGATACATCAAAAGAAGGTGCCTCTAAAGGTATAAATCATTTAACAAAAATTCTTTTTAATTTATGTTAATGGAAATCTGTATTTTTTAAATTAATTATGAATATAATTTTCACTATTTAATTATTTTATTTAAAATCAATTTATTTTACTTAATAAATAAGTACATATATTTATTTGCTTTTTTTTTTAATCGATGAAGACAAGCTAAAAATGAGAAAAAGCTTCATTGTCAATAATTGATGTGGTCATATAATTTGGCCATTGGCTGTTTAAAAATGTAGATGAAATAAATTAATCAAATAATAGCAAAAATTTTAATCTAACCTATTTAAACATTTTAAAAGCCTGTTTAATTTGCTTGCACCGTGTTTGCCATATTTGTGATTTCTTAACAGAATGCTTCAAATTCATATAATGAATCATATTTAAGTACTATAATTTCCTGTTTCCTAATTCTGCAAATTATAAACAGGAAATTATACAATAATCTTGGAATTTCTTGGCAGGGATTATGTGCCATTATGCACAATTTTTTTTCCTCATAAAAAAAAAAAAAAAAAAAGCATAGGTTTTTGTCTGAAGACAATAGATGAAACTTCAAAGTGAGAAAAAAAATAAGCAATTCTTACATTTACATTTTTAATACATTAATTATATTTACCAGTACATACTTTTTAGTATGTAAAAATATTAGGCAATTCTTTCATTCCAATTAAAAATATTGGCAATATTGCACTGAGAAAAGGAGAATACTTATCCTTGTAAAGTCAGGGTGGCAAAAGAACTGGAAGTCAGAAAAAAGTTAGGGAATTTTATCAATTTGGTAAATCAGTGAAATTTGTAGAAATATATAAAAATCAGAAAAATTTGCTGACAAGAGCATTTCAAGCAAGTATGTGCACGATTTTTGTAGTATTGCTACAAAAGCATTTATATGCTCTACTGGCAATTTTTTAGTCAAGCATGCTTGCAACTTAGATCAATACTCATTTTATGGCAACCTTGCATCACATTTTTTTTTTTTTTTTTTTATGGTGATCTGTTTAATTTACAATTTATCTAATTTTTAAATGTCTTTCACTAGTGTCTGTGTTTGCTTTTATTTGTGCTTTGTTTGTAGTTGTGCTATTATTTGAAATTAAAATGGAAAAGTTTTCACTTTGTACATATTATTGAAATCATAACATTTTTCAAGAGTTTCTGATAGCAAATATATACTAGAAATGGGGAAAACTGGAAAAAATAAAAGCATGTAATAATTATAAAAGCAAGGAAAATTGATTGGATATATTTTAAGGAAAATAATAGAAAGTAAGAAGTTATAAAACAGCTGATGTGAGAATATAAGAATAAATACAAAAATAGTGAACAATGAATCCTACAAATTTTGAGCTAGTTTTGAAGACTGTGAGAATGAGCTTCATATGAAGAAAAATAACTTGTCACACTTTTTTTCTTTCCTTTTTTTTTTTTTTTCTATATTTCTTTTCTCTCTCTCTCTCTTTTTTCAGATTATTTTTTTCACCTGGATATTTTTTCATAATTCATTTTTTGTTATTCAAGTTTTGTAATTATTTAAGAAATTTTTAGATTTTTAAAAACAAATGCTTCTGTTTTTGAAAATAAAAGCTTAGAAACTTTTTTTTTTTTTTTTTTTTTTTTTAAATATTAGATTAGATGTACATAACTCAATTGTCTTGTTTTGTATACTTTATATAGTTAAACTATATTTGTTGTATTATAGTATTTATACAATTATCTTAACAAAATATTTTTTAATTCCGAAAAATTCCAGTTATTTTTTATTTCCTGCCAGATTACATATTAGAAACTTTAATTGTTTGGTGCAAATTGTAGGCCTCTGCATATTTACAAGATTATAAAGGCAAATCCAATCCGGGAGAAAATAAATGTTTTGTTTTCAAAGATAAAAATAAAAATTTTATGATTGAAATTTGATTGCCATGTTACACAATTACACATGCTTAAATTGTCTGCACATTATTTACCATTCAAGGACATGTTTTATATATTTATATATGCATTTATACATATATGTTTTCTTAGCATTGATGGGACCATTTTGGGTTAGTGAGCTCCATTTATCATCAAAACAAGTAATATAAAAAAAAAGTTAATTCCTACTTAGGTCAACAAAGAAAAAATTATCTCTCTCTCTCTCACATACACTTTCCATCTCTCTTTTATAATTTATTTACATGTTTCATTTTCCATTTTGTTCCCTCCTTGACTCAGACTAGAACCCAGAATGAAAAAATGAATCTGAAAAAGAAATTTTTTCCAACGATCTACACCCTTTGCCACTGACAGTATTTATTCCTAAATTTATATCCTGCTAAATATCTTATATAAGAGAAATTTTTTTCTCCCATATAAAACTAAAATTAATTAAATTTAATTAATGAATTAATATTTGAAAAAACTGTATTAGCATCAAGTGTCATCAACTACAAGTTTAAAAATAATGTATTTGAACTTGAGTGGATCAATAAAAAGTATTTTATTAATGACTGAAAATTTGAACAAGATATATAAATATATAAAGGGAGAGTGTAAACTAATAATAGTAGGAATTGAAATATGAGATGGATGCTGAAAAGCATTGGTGCATTTCTGAAAGAAGGCAATATAAGATGCACATCATATGCTGATGTCTGCAAATTGATGAGAATAGCTCAGAAAAGTAACAAATAATTAAAAATGCTTTCAAAAAGGCTAAAATTAATAACAGACTTAGATTGATCAAAACATTTTTAATATTTAGCTAATATAAAAATTGCAGATTAGTGAAAATTTTTTTATGAATTTTAGTTTTTGAATTTGATGGTTGATTTGATTTTAGTTTTGAGTTTGAAATTTTCTCATTTAAATGATTCTTGCTTTTTATTTATTTGTTTTATTTCCATAAAATATGCCAGTAAATACTTATTTTTGTTTTCATTATAATTCTGACCCATAAATTTGTTTATTCAGGCTTTTTAAATTTGAATGCATCATATTGTTCTTACATTTTAAATTGTGGGCTTGGCCTAGATGTCTGCCAAGTGGGTTAAGAAACAACAACAACATTTTAAATGCTTTCAAAAATATAGTATTAATTTAAGATATGAACCAAGGGTGTAAAAATAAAACTAATTACTGTTAAAATGAAACAAAATATGTTAACAGTATACAGACAATTTCCTGTGAATTGTGTGCTACTGCATATAATCCACATTTATAATTGGATAGATTAGATGTGGATTATATGCCACTGCATAGCATATTTTATCATATACTTTTTTGATGTTCCTTTGTATTAAAATATTAATAAAATATTTTTGTTATCATGATATCATTTATTGATTTCTTTCTCATTCAACAGTGTTATAAAGCATCTGTAAAAATAGAAGTTTTAAAATTAATTTTTTTTCACTATTTATTTCTTAAATTCATTTGGTTACAAATAAAATATAAATGCTAGGATTATGATTACAATGAATTCTTAGAATGTATAATGTCTGTGTGAAAATGTGTATTTAAGAATCATTTGTTCGAAATGGTTTTAAATAAAAAAAAAACTTGTCCTTTGTATACTATATATAAATATTACTATTGTACATTTTAGCTTTTTTGTGACATAATTTTTGCTGCATGCATTTTTTTAAATCAAATTATTTTTAAAAATATTCATATGGAAAATGTTTTTGGTGTACATTCTAGGAATATTTGTATAATAAAGATATATTTAACAATATTTTGAACTTGAATAATTTGAGTTGAACATAGCTGTGAAAATAATAATACACACTTAATTCTTTCTTATATGAATAAAATAATCAATTATATTAAGTATTTAAGTTAAATTGTTGTAATCTAATTGCTCTTTTAATTCTATTATTAAAGCCATATAATTATTTAACAATATTACTGTGTCCAAAAACTAAGACCAGATTTCAATTTAAATTTCTCGGGCATATGGTATTTCAATTGTTTTTTCTTTCTTATTTAGGTTGTTGGCACATCTGTGTGAAATTTTACGTCAAAATATTCATTAGTGCTTGAGTTACTCTTGGTTTTGTGAGATACTAGAACTGATTCTGGCGATTTTTGAAATGTCTCTTCAATCGACTCAAAACGTTGTCCCCGGAATGGTCTTTTGAGTTTAAGGAATAGCCAGAAGCAGCACGATGCTAAATCAGGTGAATACGGTGGTTGGGAAACGATATGGGTTTCTCTTTTATATATGGGGTTTTTATAGCAGCGTTTGGTTATATATGGTTTTTGGCGAAAAAGTCACGAAGAATTAATGCAGTGTGAGGTGGCACATCCAGTGTTTTTGGTATCAATCAAGATTTGATGCGTTTGTGACCTAAAACATCTTTTAAAATGGAATTTTAAAACTCCACCTTCATCAGCAAGGTCACTAATTGTAAATCGACAGTTTGTGTGCACCAAATCTTTAATTTTTTGGATGTGAGCTTCGTTGGTTGAGGTTGGTAGTTGACCAGAGGGCTCTTCGTCTTCAATGCATTCTCAGCATTCTTTGAACTGTTTTTACCACTTCTAAACATTTCTTTTTGATATAGGAATGCTCGCTGAATGCCTTCTGCAACATTCTATATGTTTCTGCAAAGAAAATTTAACGCAAATCCTTGCTCAATCAATTCAGACAAAAATCGCCGGAATAATTTTTAGCATCTCACAAAACCAAGTGTAACTCAAATACTAAAAAATATTTTGATGTAAAATTTTACACAGATGTCAAGGACAGTGCCAGCAACCTAAAAAAGAAAAAAATTGAAATACCATATGCCCGAGAAATTTAAGTTGAAAATTGGTCTTACTTTTTGGACATAGTGGTATGTCTTTTTTAACTTAATTTTTTTAGGCTATTAATATATTGTATGACAATAATATGTTCTTTCTACTTTCTTTTGAAGTACATGTTTTAAGTGTTAGTTGATATAAAACAAAACAAAAAATGCCCTTTTTATACTTTTGTTTAAATGCACTCTTATTAAAAATGTATGGCTTTTAAAACTTCTGGAATTCCATACAAATGTAAGCCTTTCTAACTCATATAAAATTTCTGCATAATAAATAATTAAAATAAAACTAATTTACTGTTTATGTTCATAATAAATTTTTAGAATTGCATTTGTAAGTAGCTGTTTTTTAAAGAATGTGCAAGTTCCTGCTATTGAGTAATCGGCACTGTTTTTGACTTGTCCTTTTTTCAAAGATGTGAAGAAAATAATTAGTAGTGATTCATGTTACTTGAATCAAGAAATTTAGCGGCTTGAAACTTTTTGATCCACTACTTCCTCTTTAATAGCTTAATTTTAGATATAATAAATTTTGTACTATAAAAATTGAGGATCATTGATTTAATTAGTTTCCATTATAGCTTAATTAAATTGGAATTTATTTTAAGGGATAAGATAGTAACTTTGTATTGTAATTATATATACACTATCTACCAATATATATTTGGACCTTTGATAGGAAAGAAAAACAGAAGTTATTCATATTTAATAGTTGGTATAGTTTCTCCGAATTACAGCCCGAACATTCCAGGGCATGCTGTACACAAATCCTTGTATGATGGTTATTGGTATTTTCTTCCACTAGTCTTGAAGACATAAATTTCTTCACATTTGGACAGTTGTTAATTCAGCAATTATTCCCTTAATTCAGTGATCCAACGCGTCCCAGAAATATTGTATAGGATTCAGGTCTGAGCTATGGGAAGGCCAGTCCATTTTGTTAACCCCCATTGTTATCATTGGCGGACTTTGCAACTTGACAGCTGGTGTTGTTATCCTGGAAATAACAGGGGTCCAACACATAAAACTGCCACAATGTAAGAAGAATTAAAATAGGATGGGGCTAACGAGTCCATATCAGGAGAAATATCCACCTCCACCATATCAGGAGAAATATCCACCTCCACCATATCAGGAGAAATATCCACCTCCACCACCACAAACAACACTCCCAGACACTCAACATGTGGTTCTTCAAAATTTCTCTGGACTGTTCCCATTGGTTTTTATATCCCAGTTTTGTGGGTCTGCTGACTTATCTTCGCTACCCACTGCTTACCTTCCGCTTCTGAATCACATAGGCCAATGTCGATTTTGGGTAATTCAACTCGCTAGTTATGCTCTTGAAAGATTGGCCATTTCTATGATACAAGATGATTAAACCTTTTTTTAAATTGGATAATTTTGCATTTTATGGCATCTTGCATCCGACTAATGCCAATGTAGTTTCCTACATGATATTTAATGGTGGAGGACAAGATAGATATCAGCAAGTATTTGTATGAATATCTAAATATTTATTGGTAGATAGTGCATATAAAAAATGAATATATAATAAATGTCTATTCTATAAATGAAAAATATGTTGTATAAAACAAAATTATGATTTTTTAAAAATGCTTATTATATATATTTTTTCTTTTTAGATGTATTATTTCTAGATGAAAACCGACTGTTGGAAATAATCGAAAAATGTAGGGAAGATGATAATTATTCTCCATTAATTCGAACTCTGGGTCAAGTATTTTCAAGTGAAGAATCTTTAAAAAAAAGTTTTAAGAATGATATTACCAAAGATAATTTGTCCAAAGAAGATATTAGAGCAATGGAAGTTGATGAAGATAAGGACAAAGATTCATCTAAAGAAGGTAGTAGTTCTGAAGAGATGATTGATTCAAAACCTGGTGTAGTAACAGTTGATATAAGTTCTTTAAGGCGTGCTTTTGCTGCTCTTTTTAAAATACCTGAATGTCCTTTTCAACGAGCTATGACCAATGCTCTAATCATTCTTTCTGAAAACCTAGAATTTGATTTCAAGTATGGTAATAGGCAGGCTATTGATCCAAGTCTATTAAACATTTTCATTATTGTAATGGAAATTCCTATGATGGAATGTGCAGAATTTTTAGAAGCTGCTTTACCTGCATTTTGCAAGGCAGCATCTTTTCTACCTGTTCGCAGCCAAGCTGTCTTAGCTCGTACATGGAAAACTTTTGATCCTGAGCGATTAGGTGCAAAAGTCAATATTCTTCATCAGTTTATCACATTGCGAGTCATTGGAGGACAATTTTCCAGAGAGTATTGTATCAATGATGAAGAAACTATTATTGCAGCTACCAAACTTATGAAACTTTTTTATTATGCTAGCCTACTTGGTGGAACTATTGAATATGGAGATGATGATGATGAAGATATTGTTGAAACTGATGAAAATCATGATATTTTAGGTGCCAGAGCAATACCAGAATCTAAAGAGAGTCAACAAATACATGAGGATCCACTTGGTGTTGAACTTAATATTAAACCAATTGATTGTAGGTCACCCTTGTTACCTTTTGAAACTTTTTATAATGAACCTCTGAGTGATCTTTTAGAAATGGATAGGGATTTTGCATATTATAAAACAGAAGGTGGAAAATTCTCATTCATGAACCATTGTTTTATTTTAACACCAGCTGTTAAAGCGTTGGGTTTGTATTATGACAACAGAATACGGATGTATAGTGAACGTAGATTATCCGTCCTTCAAAGTTTAGTACATGGTGCTCCTCCCAATCCATACTTAAAATTACGTGTTAAAAGAGACCATTTAATTGATGATGCTTTAGTTGGTGTAAGTATGTTCACATATATATTTTTTTAAATGTTAAAAATTATATTTTTTTATGTTACAAATTAGTTTTCCACTGTATATGAAAAAATATATGAAATGTGATATTTTCAAAATATTTTTACTTGCAATTCAATTATTCAAGATCTGAGTGGGATATAAGTAAGATATATATATATAAGATTGAAAAGTTGGCAATATTAAGTTAAACTGTACATTTAAAATATTGTTTTTCAATATTACAATAAAAAAATTTTGAACATTAGTTAAATGTTTTATAATAATTTTAAAATTAAATATAAATTATTTGACTGATCAATTGCTGTTAAACTAGGAATAAATGAAAATATGTTATCAAAATGAAGTCAAATATTAAAAATCTCAAAACGAAAATTTTCTTATACAATTAAAGTTTTGATTTTTTTCTATAAATTAAAATCGTCAAACTGATTCATGCAAAATGATCATGCACTTCTAGTTGTTATTCTCCTTCATATTAGGAATCAAGCACTTGAAATTTATAATATGCTTTTCTGTGTTAAAAAAAATGACCTGTAATTGAATGAAAACATGCAACAAATTTTTTATTTGATATATATTTATGTGCAACTTCTAAAACAGCCTAATAGTTTGTCCACTGCATGACTTCTAGTAGAACAACTGTAATATCAATTCTCATTCATCATTTATTTTGTCGTAAATAATTACTTTTTGTCATTACTAATCAAACATGATTTTTGTTTTATTTGCAATATTATTTGTTACTTTAAATATGAACTCCTAGAAAATAATCTCCTCATATGCTGAAATTAATTTAAACACCTGAGGAGATTGAATAATAAAATTAAGTTTAACAGTTTGAATTTTTAAATACCAGAAATATCAATATCGGACAAACATTTGATAATTCAACATTGACAACATTTGATAACATTGGACAAAGATTCTATATTGTTTGTTATTTTTCTAAGAAATTTATAAATATATCATCATGCGTATTCTGGATTGTTGGTAAATTTTCAGCTATTCATATATATATATATATATACAGTGGATAAAAAAAGTATTGGCAATTGCCTATAAATGATCATATTTGCTAACAAAGTATGTTTACAAATTTTATTTTAGCATGGCGATTACAGAAGGAGAAAAGACAAACAAATATAACGAAATTTTCATTTAAATATTTTTTTAGTCAAAATCTATGAGAAAATCCAAAATTTACATGATAAAAAAAGTATTGGCAAAATTATGAAATTGACAAAATTATGAGCGAAAACAAAATCAGTATATGTTGTTGTTGTTGTTTCTTATCCCACTTGGCTGGCCAAGCCCACGAGCCCATATGGACTCATGATTGAAGGGGAAGGAAGCAGCTTCTGTTGTGATGGAGCACCCGTAGGTAGAATCCTGACTTTTGCTCCGTGACGCTCTTACAGTCATAGAAGACCGGGACCTACGGCTTAAAGTGGATTCCGAACCACTACAAACATCCATGGCACCGCCGGGATTCGAACCCGAAACCTGTGGCACCGAGCGCCAGAGCGCTAGACACTCAGCCATTCAGGTCCCAAATTTGCCAACGGCACGCAGTGTTCCCAGGTGGTCACCCACCCAAGTACTGACCGCGCCCAATGATGCTTGACTTCGGTGATCTAACGAGAACCGGTATATTCAGCATGGTACGGCCGTTGGCTATTCAGTATATGTTTAGTACTTTATATGCATACCTTCTGCATCTATAACAGCTTGTAATGTATTTCTCATAGAGGAAATTAAGGTCTTTGTTGTACTGTTGGTAATTTTGTGCCACTCTTGCAAGAGTAAACGTTTGAGGTCGTCTTTACTTGAAATTTTATGTTTCTTGATTTCTAGATCTAGCAGGTGCCATAAATTTTCAATTGAATTGATGTTAGGCGATTGAGGTGGGGTTTTTAATTGGCGAGGAGCATTGCAGAGTAGCCATTCATGGGTGAGATTCGCTGTATGCTTGGTGTCATTGTCTTGTTGAAAAACGAATGATGTTTCCAAGCCAAGATTTTGGGCACTGATTTTTAAGTCAATGTATGTACGTGCTGTCATAATACCATCAATAAAATGCAGGTTGCCAATTCCATTAGCTGGCATGTAGCCCCAAACTAAGACGCTGCCTCTACCATGTTTTACAGTAGCAGTTAAATGTTGCTTTTCCAATTCAGTATTTGGCCTCCTCCACACATATCGTCGTCCATCAGTGCCGAAAATGTTAAACTTTGATTCGTCGTAAAAAATAACTGTGTTCCAAAACTCTTCCGATAAATCAACGTGGGATTTTGCGAAACCTAACCTCTTTCTCCTATTTATTTCTGCGATGAATAGTTTCTTTCTTGCTGCCCTTCCATAATAACTTCTCTCGTGTAAAACATTCTGTACAGTCTGTATGCTGAAAGTCTTTTGCGAAGTGAAAGCAACATCTCTAGCTATCTGGGGTGCACTTATTTTAGGGTTTTTCTTCACCTTGTTAATAATGATACATTCTTCTCTTGTAGAAAATATCTGAGGTTGTCCACTTAGTCTTATTTTCCGTTGATCCTGTTTCCTTGAACTTTTTTACAACACTTCTGACAGTAAATAAAATTATATTGAACTGCACTCCTATAGCACGATAAGTTAAACCTTCATTTCTGAGCCTAATAATCATGTTTTTAACACTAACGTCCAACTCCTTCGATTTCAAAATAATTTTACTGCAGTAATCGCAAAATAATGCATAGACACTTTTGGAGTAGTTTTGCAGACTTTGTACCGGTAGAGTTTCTTATCAGTCGAAACACATGACTTCAATGTAACAAAATTTGCATAGCAGTTAAAACTTTGCCAATACTTTTTTGACATGCAAATTTTCGTTTTTGAAAGAAAAATCGTTGAAAATGCAAATTAAAATAAAATTTTTACTATTTTTATATATCTAAGATGTCTTGTATTTAATTACGACAGCTAAAATTGCATAACATTTTATTTATTTGTCAATATGAATAAATTAAGGCAATTGCCAATACTTTTGTTACCCACTGTATATGTATATATAGTATAAATCTAGTAACAATGATTGTGATATCTTTAAAATATTTAGTTATAAGTTATTATATTTTGCAATTATAGTTGTATATTTTATTCAAATTCGTTTTTCAATTTATATAATAGATCAATTTATGAAAATGAAATTGAATTTGTTTATAGAAGTTTATTTATATTCATAATATTCTGATTAAGATTAAAATAAATTATTTAGTATATTTTGAAGATCATATCCTACATTAAATACAATTAAATATTAAATAAATATATATACATATATATATATATATATATATATATATATATATATATAGGAAGTATTCCTAAATTTATAAGTAAAAAAAGGTATTTTCATATATGAATATCTTATTGCATGATGATGAAAAAATTTTGTTGAGAATTAATTGTTAAAGTAAACAATTTTTCAGAATTTATATAAAGCAATTTTCATTAATGTAGGTCCAACATAAGAATTCATAAAAACTTTTTAAGCACAGTTCACCTTTTGTTATATATTTCATTCTGCAGTCAGAAAATTATTTGATATTGTTTACTTGACAGTTGGAAATGGTTGCAATGGAAAATCCAAATAGCCTGAAAAAACAGCTTGTTGTTGAATTTGAGGGTGAACAAGGTATTGATGAAGGTGGAGTTTCAAAGGAATTTTTTCAACTTGTAGTTGAAGAAATATTTAATCCTGATTTTGGTAATTATTTCATTATATATAGCATTTTCAAATGCTTTTTTTTTTCATTCTATTTATATCAAGTTTACTCTTTTTAGTAATCAATTTATCATTTTATATCTATTTCAGTTTTTAGCAACAAAAAACATGGATTTCTTGTATATAACGAATTATATATTGCTTAATTCATAGCAGTTTTCATTAATTAGAATAATAATCTTCTATTATTTATTGAAAAGTAAATTGTTTCAAGACATAGTTAATAGTTGGTATGTTCAATTGCAGGAAAATATGTAAACATTTGAAGTATTCAATATCATTTCGTAGTTTGTTAAATTGATGTGTAGAAGAAATTATAAGATATCATTTCCTACATAATAAAATCCAATATCTATTTATAAGACATATTTCCATTCAATAAGTTGAGAATAGATGAGCCGTATTCTTTGAAAGTGGTGAAATCCATTTTTGACCTACTATGAGCATTTTATAAATAAACAGTTTTAAAAAAATCTTACAAAATGTCAATATAAACTTCTGTAATTAATGAAATTACAAATATAATTACTTTGAAAGGGGTGTAAGTCCACTTTCCACAAAAGCATAATATTTAATTCAAAAATTATACTACATAATTTCTCTACTTCATTTTTATATGTGTGGTAACACTGTTAATCACATAAAAATTTTTTCATTCATTGGAATTTTGTTGTTGACTTCTGAATCATCATTAGAGAAGGACTCCATAGCCAGAGTTGAAAACACTATTAATAGTGTGTTCTGTTTTATATACTGAACTTGAAATAAATAAGTACAATCTCTAAAATTATTAACTGTTAATTCTGTAAGAAGTGTGCAATTTATATTATATAATATTCAAAATTCAATTAAAATCTCATATTTAATATTTTATAAATGTAGGATTTTCACATTTTCTTGACTTTGAAAATGGTGTAAGTCCACCTTGAGTAACTGAGGTCATCAAAAGTATAAATTTTTTTTAACTAATACTTTAACAACGATCACGTTATAAACTTAAATTAATTTAATATTTTAAAAACATAAAATGTGTGCATTAACATATACTAATATTTTTCAGATCATTCAAATACAAACCCTTAAGTATCTCTACATAATATAAAATGGACTTACACCATTTTCAAAGAAAACAACTCAGATGTTGTGTTGGTAAAGAATTCTTCACAAAAATAAGTAGAAATTCTATTCATCATCTTTACATTTTTATTTAAATGCAGTATAAATTTAAGTTAAACCAAAGCAGAAAAATAAAATAGATTTATCTGATGCAACTGTAGTGACAGTCAGTGCAATTATACAAGAAAATAAAATCTAATAAACTATTCTTTCTTACTTTGTTATTTACAAAATACCTCTGAAGTTCGGAGAAATTAAAAAAAAAATTACTTGACATATCAGAATGCAGTTTGTAATACTTTGATGTATCTAAAGGTACATTTTTTTTTAATACAAGAAAGCAAAATAGTTAAAATTCTCACTAATAGACGGGGCTACACAGTTTTGTTTTCTGAAAATAATCCTTTCAAAAATAGATGGTATCTAACAACTAGCTTATGAGAAAATTCCTCCTTAGTAACAATGCTTGGAAGTTGTATCATTGCCTTGTGGAATTAGTACTTTATCATTATAATACATCAATTCAAAGAAGTAGGTAGCTTAGAAGATCATCCTCACGATAGTAGGTAAAAACTGTCGGAGAAATATAGCAGTGCAAATGGTTGTCATACTGCATTATATGCAAAAAAGGGAAGTTGTATGAAATATAGGTTTACTCTTAATTAATATATTTAGATTCTTGCATGGAATGTTCAAGTTATACCCACACAAATAATGTTTACAGGAACTTAAGTAGAATGATAATTTAAGGCAAAAGGAATTCATGGAGTAGGTTTTGCAAAAGTGACAAAGATCCATGATGTTTTTAAAAGACCCATTTTTCTATCAATTAATAAGCTTAACAATTTAATTTTGCTAGAAATAATCCTTACACCGGTATAGAAAAGCTGCTACATGTACCGAGATTTGCTTCAACATTAATTCTTGCAATGCAAAACAAATCATTAGAAGACTAGTACAAGATTGTTGTTAGTTAAAAATACTGCAAGGTTGCGTGTGCCAACTCTGCATGTGTAAAAGCTCCTTAACGTCATTATATTTATACAAAAAAATAGAGCATCTCTTCTCTTGAAATATCATACTGAAGATTCATTCGTTTTGAACTTGAAAAAACTAAATGCACTATTTTCCTGTGTGAGCGAGTGACCAGTTTGCAGTCCTTTTGCAGGTCATAAATTTTTTGATGTGCGACACAAAATCTACTTCAAGTGAAGCAATATGCCCTTGAAGTTCCAAATTGCAGCAAATTGGTTGTTCATTCACCTCTGAATTTTTGCATGCAAGTGTAGACATGGCTTGAGGCAAGGTTTAAGTACTAATGTTAATAATTTAATTGTTTGCTCAATAATACATTGTTCTTACAATCTCCAGACTGGATACCAACTGATTTTTGATTCAAAAAGGGGATAATTTAAAACTTGTGTATATTCGAAGTCAACCTATCTTATCTGAGCCAAAAGACTTGCGATAAGATCTCTACTGTAACCAAGACATGTTGAGTGAAAGTACAAATGGTTTTCGCAACTCATTATAATTGGTAATAAATGTGAACATTCATAATTTTTTTGTCAGTTATGGATGATAATTATAAATGTTTTTTTTATCAAAAAGCTGATGAGCCTAAAAGTACGAACAGCACTTTGGTACACTAATTTTTTTAATGATTTTTAAAAATCTATCCAGACTTGCTTTAATCCATCAGATGTATTTGTTAGAAAATATTTAAATTTGAAACAATTTTTATATTTTAAAATGAATTTTGTACTTCAAAGTAATCTAATTAGAAAATTTCTTATATAAACATTCTTGTATTATATGAAAAAAATATATTCAAAAGCAGCATTTAAGGGGGAAAAAAATACACTAACAAGAGGAAGAGAGGAATTTAGTAATTTTTAAGGTTTATTAATTGAATTTATACATTTTTTAATTTTGTCTTAATATTGTTTATTTCTGTCTTTTTAGCTATGTTCACTCTGAATGCAGATACACAGATGTATTGGTTCAATCCAACTTCTTTTGAAAGTGATGCTCAGTTTACACTTATTGGAATAATTTTAGGTTTAGCTATTTATAACAATGTTATTTTAGATGTTCATTTTCCTATGGTAGTATACAGAAAACTTATGGGAAAAAAAGGAACATCTTACGATTTAAAAGATTGGAATCCTGTGAGTATTAGCCAATATGTGTAAATATAGTTTACAAACTATTCAAAGTTTGGTTTTCTCATTTATTATTTTTAATACCTGATACAACATTAGAATTGTTAGTAATAATGAATATACATATATTTTTTTTATCTTATATTTAATTTTTGAAATATTTGTAATTACTTACTTATTTTTCCTACTACATGGAATTATTTTTTAACTTAAAAAAAAATTCATAGTATTAGAGAACTGATGAAAGAAACTAAATGTTTATTTATCCAAATTAATTCTATTAAATTCTTTAATTTTAATTGTCATAGCATACAGATGTGTTTAAAAATTTAATCATGCTAATTTTTAAAAGAAATTAATTATTTCTTTGGATGTCTCTAAATTTGATGTACTGCTTGTTATTGGTGTTTTTTTCCTACTTATTTAAAAAATTTTCAACTTGGCAAGATATTTTTGCTTTTTCAAATTTCTTTTAAATTTTTTCTAAGCATCCTATTGACCCAAGAGTATTTAAACACTATAGGAATTATTCTAATGAATTAATTCCTACGAAGGTAGTTTAAATATCTTTTTCACATAAAAAAGTCTATACTTTGAAAAATTAAAATATGCTTTCTGTTATCCATTTAAAAGTTTTTTCCCTTCTTCAAATATTATCATATTTGAGCAAACATTTAAAATAAAAAAAATAATGGCTGTTAATCTTGTTGAGTGCAAATTTTTTTTTTTAAAAAGTCTTTGGTGCTTATCATTTTTGAAAAGTTAAATAATAGTTTAACATAACAAAGCTATATTTTAATATGAAGTTTATAATAAAAAATTATTATTGTTTTTCTAATCAATTTTTGATTTTTCTTGTGAATGTACATAATTTCCCAAATATATATTAATGAAATTGAAATTTCTTTTATTTAAAAAAAAAATTTTTTAATGGAATTTTTAAAAGTACATAAATTTAAATTTATGTAATCTCAAGCTAAATGCCTTTGCTATCGGAATTCAATTTTTATTTCAATTAGTTTATATAGAAAACTAAATAAGTAGAAAAAAAATTGAAATTAGTTACAAGTTATTTAAATAGATTGCCTTTCATTTTAATAGTTTTAAATATCCTTATACTATCAATATTTATAACGAATGAATAAATTTTCCCTTCTTAATTTCTTGTTTTAATTGTAAAATTTCTTATTATCCTTATTGATGAATCTTAATATATTCCATGCTTTTTTAATCTGGAAATCCATTGCTGTTATTTTAATTTCCCATTTTTGTTGTGTGAATCCTTTATTTAAAAATGAGTTTTCAATGTTTTATTCCTTTTATTTAAATCTAAAGTAAAACATGCATTAATTTTATTACGTTTCATTAGGTTCTTCACAAAAGTTTAAATGATTTACTAAACTATGAGGGAGATGATATGGAAAGTGTATTTGGTCAAACTTTTAGAATAACATATGAGGATGTATTTGGAACTGTTCTAGTCCATGATCTCAAAGAAAATGGAGACAAAATTGCTGTGAACCAAGCAAACAAAGAAGTGATTTATTTTATTACTTATAGGCAAATATATTTTAAAATACATATTTATTTGTATTTAAAAATATTTCCTTTATATTTAGGAATTTGTTCAATTGTATGCAGACTTTTTGCTTAACAAATCTATAGCAAAGCAATTTCACGCATTTAAAAGAGGCTTTCAAATGGTGACGAATGACAGTCCTCTGAAAATGCTTTTTAGACCAGAAGAAATCGAACTTCTTGTTTGTGGAAACAAGGTATAGCAGTTGTCTTATGTTTTTTTTGCATTAATCTGTTTTCTCTTCATATTTTTTGTTTTAAAGGTGACATTTATTTTTAAATTATATTTTTATTATCTTTAAATGTTGTATTTATTGTTTTATTTTAACTTTTTCTTATGTATGTCGAGATTGATTTACATTTACATAATATTTACGTTTAATTTTTTTTTCCCACTCTGCTTAGGCAGAAAAATTTAATCAGAACATTATCACTTGAGGTAATTTTTTTAAATGTTTCATGTAACTGTGTAAATTTCAATTATTTAAATTAATATGAATGAAAACTTAAGTATTTTTTAAAGTTTTTTTTTTTTTTTTTTGTAACAATTTTTTACCGAATACTAATTTAAAAAAAAAAAAAAACTTTACAGAATTACGATTTTGTCGCCCTTGAAGAATCAACTGAATATGATGGTGGTTATGCTGTAAACAGTCCCATAATAAGGTACATATTGTACATGATGTTTTATTAATGTTAAAAAAAAAGTGTATACATGGATTTTTTTTTTTTAATTGCAGATGGTTTTGGCAATTGCTGCATGATTTCAACTTAGAGCAAAAGAGAAAATTTCTGCAATTTACAACTGGTAGTGATAGAATTCCTGTGGGTGGGTTTAGTAAACTCAAATTAGTGATTGCTAGACATGGCACTGATTCAGACAGGTTAGTATTTTTTCATTTAATAAGGATTAAATAATAAATTAATATTAAAATTTTTAACTGTTTTCAATAATATTTATAAATTTTTTTTTTTTTTTCTAAATGTTTACATATTTAGCTTAATGATATATTCTTAATAGATCTAATGTTCAAAATATAATCTGGTAAAACTTAAACTTCAATATTTTTATTAACTAGCAATTAAGTTGTATTATTCTTATTAATATATGAATTTTTCAAACATTTTTGTAAGGCAAATTCATTCAGTAATGGCAGATTCTTATAAAATTAAACAGAAGGGTGTTAAAATGACCTTACAGGTATTTCATGAAAACAATTTTTTTTTAATTAAGTCTTCCATTTAAAAAACATATCTAATAAAATAATATATTTATAAGCTTAAATTTTTTTGATAGAAAAAAAAATTTGGACATTTAGGATTGTTTGGAATTTAAACTTTTTAATTTGAAGTTTTTTCAATTTTCTTTATTTAAAATATGGACATGTGAAATTTCTATTTTGCGTATCATGATCAATATCCTAATACAATATTAATGATAAATTGATAATAAGATTTTTTGTAAGAAAAAATACATTAATTTTTTCAATTTAATAATTCAGTTTTGAGATAATGCAGCATCATTATTGAGAAATGCATTCTAACTAATAATATGTATTTTTTCCTAATATTAATCAGATACCTTTATAAATATATTAGTAACAAATATTTTTTTGTAAATTTCCAGGCTACCTACAGCTCATACATGTTTCAACGTGTTACTGCTTCCAGAATATAGTTCAAAAGAAAAACTGGAAGAGAGACTCTTGAAAGCTATCAACTATTCAAAAGGATTTGGAATGCTGTGATTATAGCTCCTTATCCTAGATCAGTGCTTTATTGAGAAAATCTTCTCTTGCCACTTTTTGTAAATATCAGAGATAAATTAATTTACACTCTGTACAGCTCTCTTCCGGAATGTTCATGCTATTTCAATATTATGGCTTCTTGTTGATTGATTCCTCTTTTCTCCTTTCTATTCTATTATGTAAGTTATTTTTTTTTCAAAAATGATGCATGTCATATGTTACTGAATGAATTACAAATTTTTAAAAAATAATTTTGTCTGTAAGCCTTTTAGATATAACATTCTAAAATCAGTGCATTTAAGTGTGTCTTATTTTGCAAATTCATACAAGTAGAATGTTATGAGAGTTTTATACATGTATTATTATTATTATAAGTAAAATTGTATTGCTGTAAAGTAAAATTTAATTTGTAATTTTTACATTTTCTATTGTGGATTTTCATAAAATGGAACTAATTTATACAAGTCTTGAGTTTGTAATTAAATCCTCCATTTCTTTTTCTACTATCATCAGTTTTTACAAATAAATCATTTTTTGAGAGACTCCAAATATGGTCATTGATTAAAGTTCAATTCGAGCAATAAATAAAAGTATTTTCTGCAGATTTTGTTTCTAGTGTTTTATTCTATTGTATATTACTTTTATATTTATACATGCATGACAAAAGGAATTTTACAAAAAATATTAATAAACAAGTTTAAAAAATTGGCTATACCAACTTGAAGTCAAAAGCATTAATTTGATTCGTTGACTTTGGAATTATTAAACTTGCAAAAATAATATTGTTGCTTAAACTAATTTTAAAAAATTAAAAATTTATTAAAGGAAAAAAAAAAAAAAAAAAAAAAAATTTACATTGAATTTGAAATAAACTTATGTGATTAACTTATAATCTTGTACAAATCCTGTTGTAGTTTGTTTTGAATTTAAAAATTTTGTGTTAAAACAGTTTTTCATATTTAACTGCACAGTCAAGTATATTGTAGAGTTTAGAAATTGCCTTCATATTTATTTTTATCAATATAGGCTTCTATTTATAGGTTTTAAATTTAAAATAGATTTTTAACTTGTTAAGGTTATTTTAGACTAAACTAGAGTTCCTGTTATCAAAATATATCTTATTATTTGCAAATTAAAAATATTGAGTTTGTTACTATTATCCTGACAATATTTAAGGTATACAGAAACATGTGCAAGGTGTCCTTAAATTTATGAGTCATGGTAAAATATATAAAAATGTGGTTCGAAAATTATTGGTTTTTACAGTTGAAAACATACATTCAAATTTACTTTTCACAGATCAGAGTAGATCAGACTACATTTAAGTGATACAGAGTTTTTAATTTGAGAATTCTCATGTGGGCCACCTTTAATCCACATGCTTTTCTGTTAATGTGCAGGGAGAGGACAGTGGTTAGTATTGTAAATGAGTTCCTTATTTACCTATATTTGTAACATGTCTACTCGATGACACTTAGCATAGAATCTTTCTGCAAGAGGTATTACTCGAATAATGTTTGAAATGCTGTGTGATTTCAGCATAACAGGGCTCCAGCCCTTTTCTGCACTAAAGTGCATAATTGCCTCAATACCTTGTTTGGCTCTTTCTGGATTGGACATTCACTTGGGCAACTCATCCTATAATTGTTAAAGTATTGATTTTTCTCAAGGCACTTATCTGTAAGACTCCAATTGATTTTGATGTGGATTTCATTTCAATCACTGTTGCACCTGTTTGAGAAACATCTGGCATCTTTGAAAGAGTAAAGACATTTAATAACTTGCTGTATGTTGCCAGGCCTGTATTAATGGTGGTAGCATATTTGAGCATTTGCTGCAATGTATAAATAGTTTTTTTTTTCCATTTATTTTTCCACTAACACAATTAATTTCCGACTCCTTGTTATACAATGCTTCTTCATGTGTATTTTACCTTCACATCAAGTTTGGCCATGACACCCTTGTATAACTATCAGAATAATTGAAAGCAACCAAATGTTTAATAAAAAGTATTAGAAATAGAAAATATTTTCTAATTTTAAACACATCTTTAAATTTTTTTTCATATTGGCAAATTAAATTAAAATCACAAGTGCATTAATAAAATGCAAGCACAAACTTAATAAATCTAAAAATTATTTTCAACTAAACTTGTTTGATTGTTAAATTTATTAGTTGTAAAAAGAATGGATTATAGAGTTATGATACTGATGTTAATATAGGTGAAAGAAATTTACTAAGTAAAGTACACTTTTTTAATTAAAAAAATTTTAGTGTTTACAATATATAAAATATTTAATGAAAAGTAAAATTTAGCAAATTTCTAAAAGAGATCCTTGCAAGGTTATTATAAACCATTTGATAAAAAAATATGTAGAAGGTCTCTGGAAGATTTAAGTAATTTTATAACCATCAAATAACTGGGCAGTATTGTATTATATATATATATAATATACCACATTGCTTTGTTTCTGATAATGGACTGGTAAACTAATAGTGATGGATATATTCCAATTTTTAAATTGTTAATTAACCAAACAAAAGTATGTATTTACCAGGAAAAGCTCATGGATAGAAACACGAAATTCAGCTGGGTAATATACCAATCTTATGTGATCCTTAATATATGTTTAACTGCACTTCAATTAAATATTAAGTAATTAATATATGTAAATTGTAATATAATAAAAAAAAAACCTTCAAATTTCATAAAATGTCTTTATAAAAATATAAAGTCCATGACATAATAAAAATATTTTACAATTCTCTTTTGTACAATGAAGTATTGGTGTTCACAAGGACACTTTTTAAAACTTTACTGCCAGCAAGTTCTTTTCTTAATTTTTCTCGTTCTTTTAATTTCTCTTCTTCTCTTGCTTTTAATTTACGGAGAAGTTTTTCTTTTAAAATACGTTCTTGTTCTAACAGTTTTTCTTTATTTCTCTGATCTTGATTTAATGTTTGGATTAGCCTATCTTTTATCTTCTTTTCTTCCATTCTCATATGAATATGTTTCTCTTTATATTTTTTGAGTTTTTCTATTTGCTTATCTTCTTTTCTTTCTTGATTTAGTTCATACTTTTCTTTATGATTTTTATCCTTTTTTACTAATTTATGCCTATGTGAAATTTCCTTTTCATCATTATGCCTATGCTTTTCTTTAATATATTTTGTATCATAAGATTTTAGTTTGTCCTTTTCTTTGGAGGTTTCTGATGTTTTTACAGAAATTTGTTGGCATTTTTTCTCTTCCAATGTAAGAGTATTGGATGAAACTTGATTTTTTTTCTCCTTGTGTCGTTCTGATATCTAAAAAAATAAAGTTATTAATGATGGGAAAATCAGGGATAGCAGATTTACAATATTTTAGGTTTTTTAGAATTAAAACTACAGAATCATTATTAATATGGTCATTGTTTTCGTGATCAACAAATGTGCATATTAAGACTACTGGTCAGCATCAAATTCCTTGCTGTAATGGGACCATGAGATTTATCAACAAAGAAAGTTGCCAAATTGGGGATTATGAATCAAATGTAATTTCTTTGTTTCTACATTTCAGGTATGTTACTTTTTCACCAAAATTTGATATTTCAGCTTTGCATTAAAAAAAAAAAGTGTCTGTTTGCAAAAATCGTTGAACATGCACAAATTAATAGAGAAGCTGTGTATTATATTTGTTGAAAAGAAATCATACATAGTTTTTATAGAACATTTGTTAAATGTACAAATAAAGAAGGGGAAATATTTGCCTATTCGGGTGAAAAATTTCTATATATAAGTGATGCCAAATTAAAAAAGGTTTGAACTTATAAAAAAAACAATTGTTTCATGATCTTAATTTCAGAAGCAAACTTAATGTTACTCAGAAAGTAGTATGGTTGCCTTTGAAAACATGTAAATGAAAACTTTGGGGGAAATAAAAAGTCATTAAAAAAATATTAGAGAACCAACTTTCCTCATTTAGGGCATTTCAAATGAAATGTCTTTTAAATCATTTTCCACAACTGTACAAACTTTTTCATGGCTAATAGGGGAGCAATTTAAGATTCCATTAGGATGTAACTTAAATGGGAAAACTTCTACTGTAAAAAATTAAGTTTTTAAGTTTAATTTCATTCAAATTTTTCTCTACAATAATTTTTTTTTTTTTTTTTTTGATGTTCTGCCAAAAATACACAAAATTCATTACTAGTTATTTTTTAATTAAATAAAAGACGTATTTTTGTTAAGTTGTACTTTAAAAAATTATTTTCTATAAAAATAAGAAAATTATCAACAGATAAATAATGCCATAGCTCTTCATATATTCTTAATTTATTTTTATGATTTATAATTATATTTAATATATTTTTGATTAATAAATAATTATAAAATACTTGAGTTAATGAGATTAAAAATTTTCTTAAAATGAAAATATTTTCATTTTAAGAAAAATTTTTTGTTAATTTTTAATGTTACTTTTGTTTTAAATACTTTATTTATATTCACCTTTTATTTATTTATTGTAATGGAATAAATTAAAAATTTGTTGATAATCTTTTGATACTATTTTGATCAATTACAAATAGATGCAAGAAATGCCAATTTTTTTAAATAAATAAAATTCAGTTTGCATTGTGCATGATATTTTTACTTTAAAGTAAAATTCATTTAATGTCTTTGAATTTTTGTTGAATCTGTCTGTTGAATTTTTTATATTATCAATTAATATAAGACAATTTACATTTCATTTCACTTATAAAATTTCTAAATTTTTGTCTATCAATTATTTAAGGCTGAAGAAATTTTGTTATGTTGAGCATAATTCTCTGAATTACTTTGCACTTTTCATTAAAAATTTTTTTAATTAAATTTACCAAAGTAAAAAAATCTACATTTTCAATGGGTAATGCCAGATCATATAAGTTAGCATGTATATATATTTAAAGTTTAGCATTAAAAATTTTATTAAATAGAAAAAAACTAGACATTGAAGTGATTGCAGATTCTTTTCTAAATATTTTTTAAAATTGCTTAAAATTTTTATGATCAAATTAAAGAAAAATCATGTGAATCAAATACATTATTTCTATGTTTTATCTAAATTAGCAAGCTGACATTAATTTCTTTAAAAATATGCAGAATTAATTAAAACAAACCTCAGCTCTATGAAAAAGCTCTTTTAAAAGATGTTTAGCTTCTGTTTGACAAATTTCCATATCAGAAGAAGAGGAACTCATAATTTCAGTCTTTGAATTTAGCATTTCACATTGTACTTTTTTAGAAATTGGCAATTGATCATCTTTTTGAATTTGTCTGCAAAGGAACATGGTTATTATTTTTTTATTTCAATGTACAAAATAATATAAAAGTATTTCTTGTTGAAAAAAAAAAAAAAAATTAAGTATAGAAAAAATATAATTTTAGGAAAAACAACTTATTAAAATGAAACCAATTGTGTAGTAAAAATTATAACTTTAATTGTTTTACAAAAATTCTATTTATTATTAAAAATTCCTTAGATTTTCGACTTTCTACTACTAAACCTAAGTTTTGCTTATTAAAAGCAGAAGTGTTTTCATTGAAGCATTCAATGCATTTTTAGCTCATAATGAAACATTTTATTTCATAGTATTTTATATATTCTCTACATAATTCCAGGCTTGTTTGACTTCTTTGTTTAACTGCCGTAAAAAACAATTTATTTTAAAAGAAATAGTTTTATTTAACAATTAAATGACTGCCAGAAGTAAAACTCAGCAAAAGATTTGATCAATTGCTGAAATCAAAGATCAATTGCAGCTATAATTACAATGATAAATATGACAAGTTGTCATAAATATACAATCCAAGTAAAAGGCTATCTATCTGTGTTTATTTATAGGAATTATGGAATTGGAGATAAGGGATTAAATTCCCAAGCACTCTATTAAGAAAAAAATCCTTTGCCTTTGCAAAAGCAAACTTCAAGGGGCTATCAACTATACAGTTTGCAGCATGGGAGTAGAAACTCAACTAATTCTTAATGTTTAGCCTATTATAAATCTTTATAGGATTCTAAAATGATCTTGGATGTTTCTTATATTTTTCTACTAAAGCACGTGGCAAACTAATAACTGTTTTGTATCTCACAGTTGAATCAGTGTTCTTGATATATTTTTGTCAGAGCTTTCAAATAATTCTGATAAAAATCTATCATAAGAATTGCTAAACAGAATTCAAAACTGCTAACTTGGCTATAAATTTACAGAATGATAGCATTTTAGCACAATAAATCAATTTGAAAAATTTAAAAATTTGAAATATTTAAATATTTAATTCAATAACTGAAAAGCATTATGTATTCTTAAATTTAATAATTTAAGAATACATAATTTTAAATTTACTAATTAAAAAACTAAAAATTTCACAATATGATGAATTCATAACATCCACTAAAGATTTCTTTTTACTTACTTTATATCTTTTGAAAGACTAGAAGCACTGATAGCCTTTTGTTTACTTGCTGCTCTTTGTTTAATACATCTATCACTGAGATAATTAGTTCGATCAAAGTTCACCTAAAAAGAAAATGAAACATTATTTTCTATTATGATACAAACTAAAGAAATTATTTTTTAATATAATATCAGAATTTAGAGTGAATGAAAAAGAAATTCATCACATGAAGAGTACAAGAATTCCTCTTCTAAATTCTGCACAGCTACAGATTTTGTGGCAATTGGGAGTCAAGTAGCAGTGAATCTACCTGAAAAATGTAAAATGTTTTCAAAGTATCCATATCAGAATAAAATAAATCATAGTGACTAGATTATTTCGTTACATTTTTTTAAACACATAGTTTTAGTATTTTTTGTTCAGTGATGCATTGCAATAACTTCACGTCAAATGATGATAAAGCATTGAAAAAATCTACATAAACCTGAATACAACATCAGAAGAGGAAAATCTTAAGCCTTTTAATAAAATGAAAATAATTAACTTATCTTCCTAATATTCAAGATAAAATAAATATAACAGAGAAAAACAGGAAAGAATTGGAAATAAAACTTGACCTCTCAACAGCATATCATCTGCTTTCTAAAAAGAAAATATTTCAAGAGAGAGAAAAAAAAATTAAAAACATGCAGTCAATATAAAATTTCTAAACAATAGCAAATTTACATAATAAGCCCAAACAAGAATGTAGGTCAATAATAATAAAAGCAATGCAAATAAATATTTAAGAAAATATTGATTGATCGTAATTAAAAGAATTTAATGTAAATATAATTCAGAGTAATTTTATTATAACACATTAAATTCAATGATAAAAATTACAAAAAAGCAAAATGTTTTTGTTTCTTTACAAAAGATTATGATACAATTGAAAATTCGAAGAAATTATATTATTTATTCATTTTAAAATTAAAAAAAAAAAATGATACACATGTTATGAGCAATTTGATCCATTGTCATACATTAAAAAAAATATTACATTAAATGAGAAAATTTACAAAATGAAAATTAATCTTATTTATTTTGCATATATTAATAGCTGAAATAAAAATGTTATGGAATAAAATTTTAATTTTAAACATATATCTTTAAAAAGAAATTGATTCACGAATATATTAGTTTTATATTTTTAAGATAACAAATTCTAAGTAAAAAGTATGTTTAATTAAATGATTATTATTAAGTATATATAAGCAAATACAACTTCCATAAATATGTTTAAATTTACAATTTGCCAAAAAAAAAGTAGCTGTGCAGAAAGTTCTTTACAATCAATGACAAAAAGACATACCTTAATATCAGCTGAATATACTTTTCCATCTTGGTCTTTGTATAGTAACTTCTTACCTCTTAAGGCATCCATAGCAATTACAAATTCAACATACTCTTCATATTGAATATAAACTTCAAACAATAAATCATTATGAAGTGAACTTGTTTTACCAAACACATTACTTTCAGTTGCTGTCTTTTCAGGAATTTCTAATCTCCTGATTTTTCCATAAGTACCAAAAGCTTTTCGTAATAATTTTTCATTTGGATGCAAAGAGTTTCCAGTTTCTGCAAACCAACTCACTGGTAGTTCTTCCAAATGAATAGTATCAGGTCTTTCACCAGGTTTCATTTCATTTACTCCTTTAGCGTCCCTAAAAAAGGATTCCCAATCATGTCTTGAAGGTGCATTGCAAGCTGCATGTGCTGCACGAATTTGTAAACGTTCCGTGAAGCCATTTACCTTAAGGCTACCTGCTGCTCGTAATCGAACAAGGGCTTTTTCACATGAAGACTTTGTTTCTAGCTCTCCTTCGAATTTTATGACATTCGTTGTAATCTTCAAGGACTTCAAATACAAGAATGTGTCAGGCTTAATAGTTTCTTTAATTTTTTCCATAATATGCCAAACTGAAATACTTTGGCCAGGTGCATTAAGCTTCGGAAGTTGCACATTTACTTTAATTTTTGATATTGGTTTCAAATACAAGCCTAAAGAGGTTTCAAAAGCGACTGCTTCATTGATATCTAAGCACGTTTGGAAAGGCATTGTAATTTTTAAATTGAATTTCTTTTAATTCAAGAAATAAATACTGAAATTTGAAGAAAATTATACTTCAAAATAAAAGGTCAAGATGTATTCATCATAGGCTATAGAATATTATTTTTCTTAACTTCAGAAATACCAATTTGCTTTCGTTTTCAAAATTTATGCATCACGACCTAAAACGAGGGCAGTAATTACTGCATGAAAATAATGCTTGAGACATATTCATTTTATATTTAATAAAAATTCAGGCATGTAAAGATACATATAATTTTGCTTTTGAAGAAATGAAGAAAAAAGCTTATATGTAAACAAACAAATGTACTAATGAATAGTACATCACTTCACTTCAAATACTTAGAATAGCAATTCGGAAAAAAATTGCCAGTTCTAATTACAGACAGTTAATAGGCTTAAATTCGGTAATAATAATATTAAATATGCTTTCAGAATTTATGAGCAATTATAGACACACCAGAGGCAAACACTGAGAGCCATGTGCTTAGGATCGTTATCTTGGCAAAAATAAATAAATAAAATATGTTTTCAATCCCCAAATTTTTCGCTGATAATTTAAAATTGTTTTTAAAACATTTAAATAAATATATAGTACGTAGCACATAATGAAAAATGAATGACATACATATAATGAATACATAATGAGTGATTCACAATAATGAATACATAATGAGTGACATAATGAAAGCATGATTTACTACATGCCAAACTACCTAGACATCACGCTGGCATGCAACCTCATACTAGAATATAACCACCCGTTGCGTTACTTTTCCAACTAAGTTCTTGGGTTCAAAGTTGTTCATTTTTAATTCTTAATAAAATTATACATCCATCGGAGCCAAAAATGTTAAATTTGTTTTCGGGCTTATTTATCAAAGGAAAGCCGAAGATTTCTATATTTTGTACATACAAAAATTTTTCATCTGCAGAACATCCTTGCAATCCTGCCGATCTGAGCGCTCGTTGAATAGTCAGAAATTGAATAGAGCATCAGGTTTGAAATTGAACAAGAAAGTTTTTCAGTAATTGTGCAAAGATTTGTACAGCATTCAAACGTGGATTTTTCACAAATTTCTTAACTATAAGTATTTGATCACGTTGTATTAACTCTGTTCGCCTTTTCTTACCTTGTTTTCTATCCGAGTTTCTTCTTTATAGTATTTTATCATATACTTCACCGTAGAATGAGATAAATTTACTAATTTAGTGATTTTTCGAGCTTTTTTACCACTATTATGATGAAAAATAATCAGTTTTTGAATGCTGTTTGTCCTTATAACTACGAATCATTTTAATAATAAATAGTATATTACGAAGTAAGCAATCAAAGATTGAAGCCAAGCAATTTCTTTAGTCACCGGAATGAGAGAAAAAAAAAATACAAACCATAATTTTATTTATGCATTTAATCGAAAATATCTCGGTGCATTTTTTTTTTTTTATGGGGCATTCTTTTTTTTTTTTTTTTTCCTTGCAGTTTGATCTTTATAAGAACAAAATGTGTCATTTTTAAATAAAAAAATTGTTCTATTTTATTCAGAATCACAGTAAAATCTTTGTATAACATCAATGGATCTTATGCACCACTTATGTATGTCTTTAGTGAATTACTTAATAATAATGAAATAGTCTAGAATTAATGTCTTTAGTGAATTACATTTCAATGAATATTTTTATGGACAATTTATGACTTTTTGATAAGATATTTGAGGGTAATTGCCCCACAAAACTAGAAACCCTTTCTGTCATTGACTGGAAAACTGTCACAGCTATTGCCGAGTTTATTAGTTTTTCATAATAATATTAAAAACAATGGTATTCAAACACTCGTCCTTCTGTAAGTTAACTTACACTCACTATTATTGGATCAGGAATAGGATATAAATTTAACTTCTAATTCTCATTTGTAAGTTGCTAAATAAGTTTATCAGAAGATTATTTTAATAATAATTAGGATCTACTTTATATTTAGAATACTGAAGGAAAAATATTTCCACCTAGCGTATTTTCTTGCATTCAATTTTATATTATAGAGATCGAAATTATCAATGGAGGAAGTTTGGTTCGAAACCTCAAAACCAATGCCGAACAGAAAGCCAGTATGTTTACGACGGCGATGGGCACAATAAACCCATAAAGCAGAGAGTCCTTCGTTGGGTTCCAAGGGGGAAACAATGTGCGAATGCCCCAGGGGGCATGCAAGAGAAGAGATATTGTTGGATCCAAATTGCATTAGCCCAAAATTAGTGAAGTGTAGCAGGCCTTCAGTGGGGCACCCAAGATTACGTCGAAACTGTTACACATTAGCTGTTAAAAAACTCATGGCTGTTATAAGGCTAATGGCTGTTATAAGGCTAAGGCGGCAGTTTGCATTTATTGCACACATGATAAAGTGGTGATAGCGTATTAGAGATTATCTGAAAGAAATCAAATAAGAAGTGGTTAAGAACATCAACATTTCATTTAAAAGCAAATGAAAAAATTTCAAATGTACCAGGGTTTATTCATGTTTCTCCATGACATTTAGTTGGCATATCTGCAGAGTTATACGTATTTTTTCAGTAGGAATAGTGCGACTTTCCTAATTTCAGTTATGTTTATTCGATTTATTCTGTAGAGTGGATTTTGGGAAGATGCTCCAAGTCAGAAGTTAAATCAAGTCTAGAGGAAGATAAAGATATATTTTTCAGAATAGAGGATAGATATCTTTTTAACACGTAAGGAAGTAAGTTAACATTGCTTATATTTTTTGACTATGATTTGAAATTATTTTTATAAGGCTACTAAAGATTCATACGAGGGGAAAAAAAATGAACATGAGAGATATATGTTAATTTAATATTGAATTGTAAATACTTAAATATAACGAGTACAAGCTCTAATATTGAATCTTTCAATCTTTTTTTCAATCTTTCTTAACGATCGAAGCATTTAATTAGCAAATTAAATAAAACAATTTTAAACTTTGTAGCAGTGCAGTCTGCAAATTCTAGGATGCTATCCTTAAGAAAGTTTAATGTCTTTCCAACAATAACAAATCGTAAATTGCAGTGTAATATTGATAATACCAATTTTTTTTTCTGTCTATTCAAAAACATTTTCATAATTCACTTCATTTACCTTACATGCATTAAATCTTATTCTTATAATTTTCGTTCAATTTTTTTTTTCTTTTAGATAAGCTCTTTCAGTACTTTTGGAAAAAATGGCAGAAATACCAGAAGATAGCGATGTGTCCACTGGTAGTATTTTATGCTATAATTTAATATTTAAATATTCTGAATTTTAAATTTTTCGTATTAGCTGATATAACAGCTTATATTTAAAATATCTGAAATGTATTTTAATTGATATCAAGTATTTAAAAAAGTAAGAATGAAGAAAAAAGATCACATAGATTTGATATGCAGACTAATGTTCGTCTAGGTACAAAAGTTAAAAAAAAAATTGCGTATGTTGATGCAAAGAAGGCTTCAGAAGCGACATTTTACATTAAATATATTTTACTTAGAGTAACGTTAGAGCATTTATAAAAGACATTTTAGAATGCTACAGGTATTTTATTAATGGGCCAAAATTTTCCTTAGACGCTATCTTCAATAATGTATCCGCGGCCTGAGGGCCAACTGGCTAGAGCTCTGGTCGTTGGTACCAAAGTCTTCAGGTTCGAATCCTGGCGGTGGCATAGATGTTTGTTGGTGGTTCGGAATCCACTTTAAGCTGTAGGTCCCGGTCTGTTTGGCCCTCGTGTGCACAAGACGACCGTAGAGCGACAAACCAAACCAATCAATAATGTATTCAGTGTAATATGACTGGACTATAATGTGGTGGTACATTGAGTTCTTCCTTTTGTTCTAAAGTCGTGTTAAAATATAGATTGTAGCCCTAATTGAAATTATCTATTCAAAAATGCATACCACAATGAAACAAAATCCGTGTACAAATAACATGTCTCTCTGATCTACAGATAATTTTTTAATCGCATTTTGCTTCAAACCAATCTAATTAATTGAACCTTCATTGTTTAGTCGAGACATGGCGGGAAAAAACCTGTAGAAAACCCAATTCTTGTTTAATGTGACAATTAGTCAATTTTACACTAAATGTTTGAAGTGTTTCACTCTTGGTACTCAGGATACAGATGATTGGATATTGCAGTTTCTTACCATGTTTTGACACTAGTCTTTAGCTATTATTCTTCCCAATCTGCCTTACCCAAATTGCATATGATTAGGGATTGCAATATCGGACCAAAAGTTCAATATCGGTATTTTTTAGATCTTGATACCGGCTTTAATACCGGTAGTAGAAATTTTAGAAAAAGAAAGAAACACAGGTGTTAAACAGGTTTGTTAAAATTTTTTTAGTTATCGCTAATTCTAATTTTTGTTCAAGAGACAATTCCTTTTCACTATCAATATTAGTGTCATTATAATCTTCGATAACTGTACCGAATTCTTCTGAATGTGGATAGGTTCTGAATTCTGAATGAGAATTCACAGATAAGAATAAGAATTTCGCAAATAAGAATTCACAGATAAGAATAAGAATTTCGCAAATAAGAATTCACAGATAAGAATAAGAATTTCGCAAATAAGAATTCACAGACAAGAATAAGAATTTCGCAAATAAGAATTCACAGACAAGAATTCTAAATTTCTAGTAAATACCGAAAAACCGGTATTTAAACTTGTGAATACCGGTATTACAAAACTGCACAAATGGTTGAAAATACCGGTATTCGGTATACAGGTATTGCAATCCCTACATATGATGTATCAGGTCAGGTCCAACTTGAATATTTTCTCATGTTGCGTTGTCTATGAAACGAAACGTATCGTAAAATTTCAATTTGCCAAAATAAAACTTTATAAAATGTTTTGCTATCATAGGTTCTTAACCAGGAGCATGTGGGCTTGTTTCAGTCTTGAATAAGGAAAAAACATTCGTTTTGACTTTATCTCTGTTTAATTACATTAAATCTAGTTCTTAATTAAGTGAAAGCAAGCAATAAATTTTAACAGATCAAGTTCTGTGGTCATCAGCAGCAATAACAGATAAGCTTTTATTATGCGATATTAAATTATCAAGGGAAAAACTTTTCTTATCTTCCCAAATTGTGGAGAGCGATTTGGAAGGAGAGACCCCGTGGGTTAAAAGGGAACACATTTCCTAAAAAAAATCTTTTGATTAAAAAACTTAATAAATTTCAAAATTAACTCTGATTATATTGATTAGTGAGAATTTATATCTAAAAGCCACGGATTCTTTTTTTTTTTTTTTTTTTTTTTTTTTTGTCGTGGATGATGGTGATATATGATATAGAAATAAATATATCTTAAATATAATTCGTAATATAATTTTTTTTCTCATTTATTTCATTAACTTTTAAAACATTAAACTCACTTTTATTTTTCTTGACTTTGGCTCTTCAATTTTGTTCGTTTGATATATTGAAAACTAGCAAATGAATTTACATAATTTTAATAGAATAGTTTATTGTATGGCTTAGTAAAAAGAGATCGTAGGATTTGTGAAATTTGTTTTTCAAGCGTTGACTATGGAAGCAATTATGAATTCACAGTAAAAAAAAAAAAAAAAAAATCGAATTCTGAAAATTGTTCTAGAAAAATATTTTGGTAGGCTTTTAATACATTTAATAGTGGAATAATATTTTGTTAAGATAGTATGAAGTTCGTGATATTTGTTTCTTGAATTATTGATAAAGAAATGCTTTTTGATCATTATATTATGAGGTTAATAAAATTTTTAAAAATTTCTCTACAAGAATAGGAAAGTAAAGAAACGATAGAATTGCAAATACAATTATTTAAAAAAGAATTATGCACCTTATTTTTGATTTTTGTTAATGTTGCCAAAAAAAAAAAAAAAAAAAGAAAAAAAAATTAACTTCGGCATTTATTTTAATTAAATTCAGTAAAAAAAAAATATTAAAAGTATTTATTTTGCAAAGATAAAATATATAAACTTGGAAAAATCTTGTATATTTTGTCATGTATATATAAGAAATAATGTAAGAAATAAAATGAAGTTTGAATAGAATAATTTGTTAAATTATACAAAGTGTCAACCACAGAATAATACCAGTAGAATCCGCTGTAGTGAAAAAATTTGTAAACGCAATATGTTAAATATCGTACTACGAATTTATATTAATTAAATGACATTTTCGTATGTTGGACTTATTTTTCTAACAGGCTTTTATTTCCAGATTTACAAGAGATCCCAAAACCACTGTCGGAAATTAAAGAGATCAGCGAAGAAGTGATACTTTCAGAAATGAAACAAATCTGTGAAGCAGATACAACTGAAAATCAAAAGTATTCAAAAATACCAGTCCTTATTTCAAAACCTGGTTACTCTAGAGCTTCGTACGGAAAAGTAAGACACTTTAAAAATTCATTTCAAATATTATTTTAACACCAGGAAATTAGTATTATTAAAATAATCTTTTTATTTAAGCTTTAATAATAATTTTTTTAATCCTATTTAAAATAGCTGGATTTCTGATTTGCGTGTATGTTTCAGGTCTTAGTGGACGCATGCGCCGATGAATCGGGTATATTATCCACACCCAAAAATTTGAAGACTCCGATCAGCAGTGGAATACTTTCTAGGAAATTGGTGCAGGCATTGAAAATTGAAAATTTTGCATCGTCTGGTTAGTTTATTCTTTTAAAGATAAATTTATGCACAAATATTTAACAATCAGAGCTTGAGCTATAGGATGGATAAACCTCTTTGACCTTTGGCAGAAAATTTGCAGAATTTGCATCTTTACAGAAATTTTTGACGTTTTATAGATTGAATATTATATAATTATAATGATAATTTTTTTTAATAATTGTAAATTTTTGTATAAAACCATGCCAGATAGGCAGGAATCACAAGCATTCGTTTATAAGCAACTACAGATGTCAATGAGATCCTACTTCAGTGGTCACTAAAAGAGGTTTCTGGAGTAACTAAATTGTTACTTGGGGCTACGCGAAAGACGTAGCGGCCTGCTGGCCAATTGGCTAGCTCTCTGGCCTTTGGTACCACAGGCATCAGGTCCGAATCCTGGCGGTGGCATGGATGTTTGTTAGTGGTTCGGAATCCACGTTAAACTGTAGGTCCCGGTCTATTTAGCCTAAATTGTGCACAAGATGATCATAGAGCGACAAACCAAACCAACCCAAAGACATAGGCTCAAGTTTATTTTCATGTGTATGATCGTGTATCACGATTTTATTGAAATATAAAATATATGTTTGCTGAAAATACAAAAATAGATCATCTTCCGATTGCAGTTCAAGAATGGTTAATGTGATTTGAGAGAACGAACAATGTTATAATCCGAATTTAAAGAAGAATATCTTCATAATGGCTGGAGGGGATTGAAAGCTGAATATTCTGATTTATAGTAAGCACAACAACGAATCCAATCTTCTAATTTGGTTCTAAATACATGTGAGAAGTAGAATTTTCTGCAATGACGACAGTTAGAATCAAACACAAAAAATAAATTCGAGTTAGTACCAGATCTTCGAATTGCATTAACAGAGGGCCTTAAACAGATTTTTTCGATATTACTCAACAAATGCAATCGCATTGCTCACATTCAAATTCTTATTAAAAATGTAAATTTGTAATTTAATTGTATGTAGGTTGTTTTAAATAAATGCGTAACTTGATGTTTGATTGTACTTACGCTCATTATAGAGTGAAACTTTTAATTATTTTCGTTTTAGATGCACGAAAAAAAAAAAACAAGTTTGGAGACTGCTGTTCTATTTGATTTAATTTATAACTCTAGAAACTATATTCTCCCACTTTTTAATAAAGGATTTATCATGCCTGTTGCTGTCATAGGACCGAAATTCCGTTGAATGTTGAAGTTCTTCATTGAAGCAACAGTCCTATGGTGGGGTAAGGCCGTCTGCCTACCGACAGATTTTGGGACAGTACTTTTCTTTTCATGGGGTATGGTTGTCAGTCCTACGCCCAACGCTTTACAGTCCTATTAGACAATTTTAAAGTGAATTCCGAACCACTACAAACATTCATGGCACCGCCAGGAGTCGAACCCGAAATCTGTGGCACCGAGCACCAGAGCGCTAGTCATTCGGCCATCAGGCCCCAAAATTTTGAAGTTGGACTTCTGTAATTCAGAAATTCAACTTGCTATCCCTTCTAGCATGATAATTCTTATTCATGACCATCACGACCTTGCTAAATCTTAGTGTCCTATTCATATTACTGTTTACACAATCCACGTTTTATTCAGGATAAAGATGAAGGACTTTAATTGAATTAAATAATATTCTTACGATATCTTTTTTTAATTGATATATCAGAGTGGATTGGACGTAGGACTGACAATCCTACCCCGTAAAAATAAGATATCTCATGTTTCAAAATCTGCCAGTAGGCAGACGGCCACCTGGGACTGTTGCGCCAGTCATGATGATCAGAGTAGATGTTGGTTTTCAAACTGGGGTTCGTGGTTATTTGGCGGAAGTCAAAGTGGTTTAAGATTTTTAAGTACTGGGATACTTAGCTAAAATTTTGGACTATTTACAAATGTTGCTTTGTAATGTTTTTTCTTTCTTAGCCAGTTTTTTTTTCTAAATGATACCAGTTATTACTTTGGGTGTTTTGTCTTGTCGATGTAATATTTTAATTCAAATTTTAAAAGGTTGCGCAAGCCCCAAAATCTTTTTAAAAAGATCGCAAAGCAAGAAAACTTAATGTGTGAACCAATGTAATAGATTCAAGCGATAACGCTAACATGATCGAAGTATCAAAATGGCACAAAATGTCAAAATGAAAGCTTTAGTGTATGTAAAGGAATAAGTTGCAATGTGAATAAAAAAGGATATAGATATGACGTCATTTTCCATTCATAATTCTTTTTATTTCATAAAAAGAAATAAAATTTTTAATTAAAAAACTAAAGCATTCCCCCCGAGCTTCTTTGGCTACAAATAAGATGTTTTTTTCTGAATTTTTTATTTAAAACTTCTAAATATTATGAAATAAAGACAAATTTATTGCTTTTAAATACAGGAATAGATAAATTAACCGTTATTCACGTTCCATAGGGATAACACTGTGCTGCGCAAGTAATTCCTAACGGATGGTTGTTGATATTTTAATAAAAGCTCTATTCCCAAGTAAGCTAAGAAAATTTCACGCATTACAGTAGAACAGCAATCCAACAGATTTTAATAAATTAGATTTTCAATATCAGATGAATTAATCTCTAAGTTCTTATAAAATTGTTAACTTTATTAATAAATCTGTTAATGATTCTATTTTATTTGGAAGAATATTTTTTTTAACTAAGTTAAGAAAGTTCTTCTTTCAGATCTCTTTGAAGAAAAAACTTGTGATATTCAGGCTATGATTGTAAATGCTGAAAATTCAAACATGAAAACAAAAGCTAAAAAGAAAAGCATTCCTTCAAAAGGAAAATCAGTACAAAAGTCGTCCAAAACAAAAGTAAAAACATCTTTTGGTATATATTTAAACATTAGTTTCATTTGCACTAATTAGTTTTTTTAAATTGTTTTGAAATCCATTCATAATCTCAAATTTAGAACTGTTGTAGTACTATAACTTGTCTTGCTGCCTTTTTAGAAAAAAATTATTCGCCGCCTACAAAGATATTGTACAAAAAAAAAAAAAAAAATCGTAATACTATTTAGATATGGCATCTTTTATGAATCTAGTCAGTAAAAAAAAATATTAAAAATATTTATTTTACAACGATAAAATATATAAACTTGGAAAAATCTTATATATTTTTCAGTCATGTATATACAAGAAATAATGTAAGAAATAAAATGAAGTTTGATATTGTATAATTTAACAAAATATTCTATTCAATCTGCAAGTGTTAACCGCAGAATAATACCAGTAGAATCCGCTGTAGTGAAAAAATTTGTAAGCACAATATGTTAAATATCGTGCTACGTATTTATATTAATTAAATGCAGTGATATTTATAATAAAAATTAAAATAATAAAAATAAATTTTGTGAAATGGAATTTAACAATCTCATATTTATTTAAAATTTTCAGACTAAACAAATTTTTCAATGAGATTTTCTTTGCAATTCATTCTATAAAATTCTCATAATGTGACTAACAATTTTGTTAAAATAATAAAAATAAATTTTAACGTTAATTGAAAGTGTGCGTTTTAAATTGTTTTTTAGTGTAAATTTTAACTTTTAAATGTTAACGTTAATTTGAAAGTGCTTTCCATTAACTTTAAAAGCTTAATGTTTATTCTTCATTAACGATCCATCCAAAGGTAAACCACCTTGGAGAATTGTCTGTCAAGAATACTAAGAAAACCCTGGATGTTCTAAAACTTCCGGCATCTTCAATAAATGGCGAGAAATCTAATTCGGAAGTACTTTTTTCTGGTAAATATTAAATAAATTTATTCTCATTAACATAAAGTTTTCGAATAAATTATTTCGCGAATAGAATTCGCCAAAATGTCACTTGAAATTTAATATTTAGTTCCTTGTTTCCTCAGCTGTGCATAATTCATGGATAGCTTTAGTTTCTTCAGTAAGATTTCAAAGGAAAGAAAAAAATCAGTTTGTATATAGCAACACGTGCAGCTGCAACAAGTATTTTTAAAATAAATAATCCCCTTAAAAGGAATCAAGATAATTTAATTACTTTGCGTTAGTGAATTTAATTTTATTTATAGGAAAATTATGCATGTTTCAGTTAATGAAGCCTACATTGTTTTTTTAATAACAACCGACATGTTTGAAGTAGTAATCTTGAGAAAAATAGCAATATTTTGATGAAAAATCAAATTAAATTTTCTGCATTTTTTCCATTTTGAAATTAATCATCATGTTAAAAATTATCATTGACTCAATATATTGTTACTTATTATTTTGGAAATAATTTTTTTTTATTACTAACGATAAAATAATAAAATCAGCTGGCCTGGCACTTCTTGATCCGTGGGACATAGTGTTTTAGCAATTACAGTGGGCCACAAAATTTAGTATACACCTTAGAAACTTGGTGACTTTTTGCAATTACAAATTAAATATTGCTTTAAGATGATTGATTTTTTTAACTTATATACTTTAGTCTATGCTTCACCGTACTATAGTTATAAAATTGTTACGTTTAAAAGATCTGAGACTAGAGGAAAAACAACTACAAAAATAAGTATACACCTTTATTAATTTCCTTTTAACGTACAAATTAATATTTTGTTGCATAACCTTTTGCTTGAATTACAGCTTGTAATCTTCTGGACATAGATTCTACTAGTGTTTTAGTGGTTTCAACAGAAATTTTAGCCCATTCTTCTCTCAGAACCTTCTTCAGAACTTCCTTGCTTGTGATTTCGTGCTCATGTACAGCTTTCTCTAATTGCGGCCACAAATTTTCGAGGACGTTTAGGTCTGGAGACTAGGCTGGAGTGTGTAATTGCTTCTTGCAATGGTACAGCAAGTATAACTGCACTATCTTCGCTGTATGCTTGGGGTCGTTGTCCTGCTGGAATATGAAGCTTGACCCAAGCCCCAACTTACTGGCATTTTTTTTCAAGTTATCATTTAAAATCCCCAAATATACATGTTTGCCCATAATACCATCAATAAAAGCAAGCTCTCCAACTTCCCAGCTTCTCTCCATATTTTAAATCATCCATCGCTTCCGTAAAGATTAAACTTACTTTCATCAGAAAATATTAGTGTTCCAGAAAGAAAATAGGCTTTAAACGATGTTCTTTGGCGAAAATCACTCACACACATTCTATACTTGACTATTCACATACTTGATGAGTGGCTTTCGTATTGGTGTATGGCCATGAAACCCATATTGGTGAAGGGTACGTCGAATTGTTTCAACTGAGATCTTTTTCCCGATTGTAGAGGACATCCATAAAGCTAGTTTAGAGGCACTCACCCTCGGATCTTTCTTTACGGAGTGAATGATCTTCCTCTTCGCTGTAGTACTCAGTATTTCTTTACGTCCCCTTCCAGGAATATTGGCCACAGATCCAGTTTTTTTATACTTATGTAGTATTTTTTGGACACAACCATGAGTTACACCAATCAACGAAGCGATTTCTCGAAGAGATTTGCTCTCTTTCGACCATTTTACAACCAATAAAAGCTCAGATTCAGTAGTTTCTCTACGAGAGCTCATTTTACGATTTTTAATGAGAAAAAATATTATTTAAAAGCGTTGAAGTGCAATAGAACGTGTTATAAGCAGCAGCTACTCCTGAAACTCTTTAAAGAAAATTTGAAACTAAAAAAAGTGGTGGCATAATTTACAAATATAAGAAGTGTATGCTCAATTTTGTGGCATAGTTTTCTATCTTTTCTTCGAATCGCTTAACTTTTTTCGTAATAAATAAGTTAACTATAGAATTGTGTTATTATAGGATGGTAAAGCAGAGGTTAAAGTATCTAGGATAAAAAAAAATTTATCTATTTAAATCAATATTTAATTTGTAATTGGAAGAAGTCTAAAAGTTTTAGAGGTGTATATTCAGTTTTGTGGCTCACTGTATATTTAAGCCGATTTTGTTTTTTTCAACAAGATCTCACAAATAAGACTACCAATGCCTGTCAGCGTTAATGAAAGGGCTTTGCATATTTCCAAAGATGTCAGGTAATTGAAATTGACCTCATGATTTCAAGGTCCTCAACAGACTTAAACGGAATTTTGTATACTATACAAGAGCAATTTCCAAAAGAAAATGTCTAGGCTAAACAAACATGGAGATTGAGTTAACCAGCTAATTTACCTATATCGAAAAATTAATTTTGCTTTAAAAATTACGTCTGCTATCCTCTTATATTGTTCAACTTTCCCACATTACACTTGATATAATTCTATGCATGCTTTTTTTGAATCTATTTTTATTTAAATTAGCATTATAGGTTACTTTTTAATATGCTTTTATTAGTTTCACCTGTATGTTTGCTTGTTTGTAACTGACTCTTAGGGCTCGATTTTGCCCTACTTTAAACGATCAGATTTAATTTAAACGTTGTAGACTTATCAAGGACCGACGGCAATAAAATAGTTTGATAAGTTTATTATCTCATCATGATGAGGATCGCCAGGAGTTATTTTATTTTAACTTATGAAGAGCAATTTAACCCATGTAGAATGAAAGTACCTAAGACATTCAAACCTATGTGGGGCAGTGGCACAACGGATAACGCGCCTGACTACGGATCAGGAGATTTCCTGTTCGAATCCTGGCTGGCTCGACATATTCGCTTTTAGCCTTTGTTTTACTCACAATTAAATTATTGTAAGAACTATAGTTCCAGTCCTCCGTACCGGGACGTCATTTAAATATTATAGTTTAAAAACACTAAAAAAACACGCTTTTAGAGTTAATCAAATTAAAAAGTAAAAAATAATTGTTAGCATAAGAATAAAATGACTGACGAGAAAATGAATGTCACTGATCTAAAAGCGTGGGGTGCTCGATATCAATCGTTATAATTTTTCACTAGTTTCATTCCGAAATGCAGAGTTAGTTTAAAAATGTCATACAAAGCACTCCATGCTTTTAGAATCGTGACATTCATTTTCTTGTCAGTCATTTTATTCTTATGCTAATAATTATTTTTTACTTTTTACTTTGATTAACTCTGAAAGCGTGTTTTTTTTAAGGTATAATTTATTTCAAGCATGATTAAGTTACATGTTTCTTAACATTTTTCAGTTGAAACCTCTACAGATATAAAATCGGTGCCAACAAATAAGAAAATTCCATGTATCCGTACTCCTCAGTTGATTAACAAGTTTTTGATTTCTAAGCCTTCTTCATTAACTTCAAGTGCAGTAAGTATTTTAAGTAATTTAAAAAAAAGTCTTTTAAAGTGAACGTGGGTTAAGTAGTGGTCCTCAGCTAGGAATGTATAAAAGTGTGAGAAAAACCCTTATGTCAGTGAGATACGATGCGAAAAAGGATTTACTCTTACTGATAATTAAGTTTTAATTTCAAATGTAATTAGTCTAACCAGTTATCGCGTTGGAAATTCGTGAACGGTCAAATCAAACAAAGCTGTGTAATAAGAGAGAAAGGTAATTTCTAAGGGATTTTAATTGCAATAAAACTAATTTTTATTGAATAAAAAATTTTAAGTTACGTAACATAAAAAAAGAGTTCTATAATTTTTTTTTTCAAAATTCTACTTTTCGTATGTCTATCATCCCTAATTAGTATTAGATTCGTCCATTTGCACGTTTAGAATCAGATGTTTACCTGTCCACTGAGTAGCTGGTAGAGCAGTATGTTATTAATTACTAATGCATTATGCATGATAACTATTGGTATTATGCATGATAACCAATAAAAATATGTGGTTTGTTGCTCTACGGTCATTTTTTGTACACTTTAGGCAATTAGACTGTAACCTACAATTTAGCATGGATTCCGAACCACTAACAAACATCCATACCACCGCTAGGATTCGAACCTGAAGTCTGTGGTCTCCATGGCCAGAGAGCTAGCCAGTTGGCCATCAGGCCGCAATAGAAATAATATATAGCAGTTGTAGTGTCCCTATGGAATTAAAAGAACTTAATTTGACCTCCCTCCGCCCATTTCACAGAAGCACAATTGAACATTATTTTTGTCAATGCACATCAGTGGGCTTTGTGTACCACTTATGTACAACACAAGCCCACCTATGAGAAATGAATATAGAATATTGTCATTTAGACTTTTGTTGTATGGGAGAAAACCTTGAAAACGCACAGAATAGACTGACTCGATGGGAGATACTTTACACACGTCATCAAAATCGTAATCGAGTATACCCGTTTCTGATAAGTTACTAACAACGGACATATACCAACCCAAGTTATTAAACAAGTTAGCCGACATTATTAATGGGTCACGAATTGGGTGTCTTCAAAGATTGTATGTTACAAATTTAAAGTGCTCATCTTAAGAGAGAAAATTCCTTTAAAAGGTCTGATTGGTTTAAAGGAATTAAGAGGGCGGTTCTGAACTGCTGTGAAACAGGGAACGATCATAAACTGGTGATTTTCTCCAATAACAAACGAGAGATATTGCATTTGATCAATATACCTCATGGCCCTAAGCGTTAACAAAATAGGATTATTACAAAGAAACAAAACCGAGCAATTATTGGTGATTTTATTTTTTATAAAAATCACTGTTGGATCGTTTTATTGTTTATAGACTATTGAGGAACGTGAATGACAAAACTATTTGATATCATTAATCACATAAAAGTCGTATATTACTTGCGTTACTTAGTGATTGCTTGCATGTTTACTGTATGTACAGAGTATTCTACTATATTTAGTAGTGCATCTTTTTTTTGAAACTGTACCAAATATGTTTTAATAAGATTGATTTGCTTCATTAGTTCTCAAACTGTCTTTGCACCATGCCAATATCAAAGTCATATATTATCTCCCCCTTCTTAAATCTTTTTTTTTTTCATTACGTACGTTTTATACAGTGTATTCTTTATGAATAAGCAATATTAAATAGCAAATGATTACTCAAAAGTAATCATATTATTAAACTCTAAATTATTTTTCTATTGAAATGTTTAACTGATTTTTTTTTTGTCCTTCAATAATTAAACATTTAAATGTGTGGGTTTTATATGCAACAAATGTCTTGTTTTTGTTTTACTAAACACAAGATAGCGTTTCATTTAATATACCAAGTTTTGAAGCAATACTTTCACTTAACCTGTTACTAGATATCAGTCAATTTAAAAAGAAAAGTCATTAACATCACAAGCATGTTTGTGAAAATTTAATATCTTTAAGTTTTAACCGGAATCGCAGAATATATAAAATAGGTAATTTCGAAATTGGAGTTAAAATATTTACTCCCATTAAAAGAGTCGTTTTTTTTTTATTAAAAAAAAATAACTATATAAATATATAATATAAAACGAAATAATATAAAACGAAAAAATAACTTTTCATGCACTTTGTATTTATATATTCTGATTAAAATTTTTTTCGATGTAAAATATAATTTTTTGTGCATTTTCACAAGCATCATTAGTTAACCTCCCTTCTTTCACCTATTCATCGTCTTGCTCTTAATCATATTGTGCTGAAAATATTCAAATTTAATATCTTTATGATTTTTTTTAGGGAAGTAGCAGAAAAATACACAATGGCTTGCGTTTTGTACCAAATCCAGCTGGCAATGGATATCTTAACATATTTGATAACTTGTTAAAGAAGCAGCTCGAAAGAAATACAGAAACTGAAACATAAAAGCACGATGATTCTTTTTTTAAAATTTTATTTTAAGCTCAGGTATTTTACTTAATGGTTTGGGATGAATTTGTAGTTAACTCTTTTGGATAGGAAGCCCAGTTTGGAATCCTACAAGCGAACCAAATGTCTGTGCGGTGGATGGCCATGTTAAATTTGTTTACTATGAAGTTCCATCATTGGATTTAAGAAGAGAGAAGATCTAAAATAACGATCCTTTGAGAATTTGTTTTAAATTGCTGAAGTTAAACTTCTGTAGGTGCAAATTTTAATTCAAGTGACATTTTAGTCGTACTGCTTATGTAAATATTTAAGAAAGTGTAAAATAAATAAATAAAATTAATATTTTAAACATGTGTTGTGATTTTTCTGAATATGAGTATACCCTCCATCCGCTTAATCAGGACAATGAGAAATGGTAGATAAACATGCATTATAGCTGCATGTTTGGCTGTCTTCAAAATGGATATGCCAGCTTTCATTAATTTATACTTCAATGTGAACTAGTTATCAATACCCCTACTAAAACTACCTCTTAAGTGTGTGCAAATACTAGATGCTCCTCATGATGAGCCCTAAGTAATGCTAGATCAACTACATATTTGCCTTGTAGATGTCGAATAAAATGTCAAAGTTTAGAATTAAATTATTAAAATATAAGGTACATTTCCTGTAAAAGAAATGTCTGTTGATGTATAAAATTATAAAAAAGAATAAAATTGTATTACCCGTAAAGACTTTTGATACCATAGGATTAGTTTTCTTATCAGGTGCAAAGAATTTTGCCACTCTGGGAATTCAACTCAAGTTCATATATTAAAATTTCATAGCATCATACGCATGTCAGTATAATGTTAAGGAGAAAGGCACATCATGATTAAAAAAATTCAAATGGTGGATTGAAGGAGCTTCTTTTAGGTTTGAGAAATGAGGAGAGAGTTTCCATAAAATTTAAATAGATGGCGCTTGCAGTCCACCACAATTACAGTAAATATCGTCTGATTTGATTTGTTAAGCTATGTCAAAATATCTGTCGGATGCTTGTTTTGTGCCTATGTATCGTCTACGTGAATGTTCCTGAACTCGTATTTAAAATAAAATGTTTAAAGTCATGGACGTCACCTTATTGAAGTGATATCATCCTGTATATTTGAAAAGCTCACGATACAACCTTTTTAAGTTAAATATTCTCGTTCCAACTATTCGAAGAAAAATTCTCATTTTGTAATTATAAAAGTAGAGTTAAATAACTTCAGTAATAAAAGTAAATAAAGTTGTTTTAGAAGTATCGATAACAAAACTGCCTATGTTCCAATATAAAATACAGTAGCCTGTATAACGGGTATGTAATTGCTCAATATAATGAGCTACTTTTAAAGATTGTGACGTTTTGCTAAAACAAAAAAAAGAAACAACGTGAAATAAATATAACAAAAGAATGTATATTATATTTCCTTAAAGCTCGTGTATTTTTTAAAAATCTTAATGACATAAACAAATTGATGAGGTTTTGAATTTTATGTAAATATCAAATTTACATCTCTCTTATTGTAAATTACTATAAAGATCCTTCATTGTATAATGTTGGAACATAACGGTGGTCTCATGCTCTTTGAGTTAATAAGAAGAATAGATAAATAAATGTCCTTTTTTAAGAAAAAAGAATTATTTAATAAAATTATAAAATGAAAAATAATAAATTTCAAAAGTGTAGATGTTGATGAAATCAGTTGCATGCAATTAAAAAAAATAAAACAGAATGATCAAATTTACATTTCAAAACATTTTATATTTGTGGATATGTAATTGATTAACACTTTTGAAAAAATTTTCGCAAAAAAAAAAAATATATATATATTAAAGAACATTATATTGTTGCACTTTTAACATTTGTTTTAACATTAACATTGTTTGTCGCGGTGACTATTTCAGATTGCGCATTTTTCTTATTCTTTATACTTAATTATGATTTAATATTATGCTTAACAAGTTAAGACAGAATTTGTAGATAAGATAGAAATAACGACATCTCGCCACTTTCCCTTTTTAAATGCAGCTAAAAGATTGGACATTTCTTTATACAATGTACGAGCACAGCTTTGATTTTTAAAAAAAAGACGAAAAAAAAAATAAATAAATAAATTGGAGTGCGTCATTTCTTTGACTGTGACGAATCTTGCAAGCAGCTACAGCAGAAATGACAAGCAAGAGTCAAGGCCGGGAAATTACTTCTCCCACGTATTCCCCGAGTTTATGGCCATCTTTGGACCAAATTCTGGGTAACGATAACACGCTACGCCCACGCACCAGCTTAAGCGCGTGAGATGTATGTTATTGCCTTTCTCATCTTCTCTGGGCCACTTGTATGTAAACACCAGGCGAGTCAATGTCCTCCATTTTTTACCTCGGGGTGGATCAGTGAAAGTAGCTTTTGTATACTCATCTTCATGTAATAGCTTTAGGTGTGGAAAAGGCCAATGTTAGCGGAACAGAAATAACGTAAATAATGTCGGATAGTCAGGTTTCTCGCCAAATGACCTATTGCGCCTTATGTTATAGGTATTATATAATGAAGCAGTTAAATTGAATCAATAACTATAGAAACTATCACTTGCAGATGATTTCCATGTAAACAACAACAAAAATTTATTAAATAATAAGCTGTTTTATAAAGCTATAAGCTATTTCATAATTACTTTGTTTTGCTTTAGAAATAGAATTACCTTGTGAAATTATTTAGTATGAAATAATTATTAGATTAAATCATAAAAAAAAAAAATAATCATCGTATGATGACTCAATAATAATAATGTCGATGGAATCTTACGTCCTTCCTTCAAACGGACCAGAAATACTTTTTTTTAAATAGTGTTGTTGTTGTTAATTTAAATTTATAATGCCATAATTGTAAAAAAAAATTAATTTAATTTGCCTGACATACTCATCTTCATGTAATTTTAACGGAACGATAATGACGTAGTTTACTTATATTTACCAGGATATTTTTATCAATTTAACTGAAGTTGCAATTTGATGTTTTGTAATGAAATATTGTTATGTAATAACCATGAAACTTTTACTATTTTTCAGATAATTACTTTTAATTTAAATTTTATTAAACAATACATGCGAGTTTATCCTTCATTATAACACTTTCTTCATTCTTATCCAGTATTGAGTTGATATCGTTTTGTTCAATTTATCTTTGACAAATATATAAAAGTTAAAGTTTCCGTTTAGTAATGAAAGAAGTCGTTATAAAACAAGGCATTTCTCACTTAATTTTCACGTTCTACATGATATAGATTAGGGTTTAAAGAATAAATTCAATTATTTTGCAAGAACTGTACCGATGTAGTTCGATGGCATTCTATTCTATTCTTCAGCTGCATTAACATCTTCTTTCTGATAAAGAAATATGCATTTTTCAATAAAATTTCACGATAGTTTTTATTATTACAATGGTTATTATCTCATTTTTCCTTTCTGGTAGGGATTCAATTTCTTATTGCATATAGAAATTAGTATTTTATACCATTCTACGATATTAAGAAATTCTTTGCTATAGTGTATATTAAAATTGCCAAACGAAAAATAAGATGTAGAATAATTTTAATTTAACGAATTATTTAAATTTTTATTTAATAAATTTAAGATTGACGTTGCGATAATCAAACTAGCGAAAACTATTTTTTTGTGATAAATTTTTCGAATATCTTGCGAGTATAGAGGAAGTTTCCTCGATTATTAGAATAAATATATTTAATCTCGCATGATAATTGTTTTTAAAGAATGGTCATTCTATTTAAGACATCTGCAGATTTTTTTTTAAACTTTTGAGTAATTCTCATAAATGCCAGTACCAGTAGAAAATTTTATGAAACCATCTTTTCCTCCTACCAAACTTTAACTACAGATAGAAATTGCAATGTGTTTTTGTATAACATAGCCTTAAAACATTTCATGCATCGGAAAATTCTTGTTTGGACTGAAGTTGCGTTTTCGTTTAAAAATAAATATTTTCCCCCTTTTCAACTTTGTTCCCTTAGAAGCTTATTGGTGCAAAAATTAACTTTCAATCCTTTCCCTTGAAATAGATAAGTGGTTCGTTTAATAGGTTATTAAGAAAACAAACTTTCACGGGCATTTTCACCGCAAGCCTACACAATATTAATAAATTTCATCTGTGGATGCTTCTCCTCCACAAACATGCCACATAACTTCACAATCCCACCAAATTTCTCAACACCCAACGCGACTGCCAAGGGCGGAACTGGAAGAGAAAAAAAGAAATGGACCGACTGTGTGGGCAAATATGGCTTGTTGCTCACTCAAGGCTGCGTACCTGTGTATATAAGCCGGCGTCCCACTCGCCATCCCTCTTTTTCTCCCGAAAAATTTCGGCAACTTGCAAGCAGCAAAAATGTCTTTCACTCGATCATCGCTGGTGACCCGTAATAACTTTTACGAACCTTTCGACTTTCCCACCCGCATCCGAGACCAGCACTTCGGTTTGGGTCTCTCAGACCTGGACTTGGATGCCCCGTCCTCTTTCTATAGGGGCTACTACCTGAGACCCCACAGACAGCTCAGCACAGGTGGAACTTCAGAAATTAAGGCGGAGTCCGACAAATTCCAGGTATGTAATGGTTTTTTTTTTTTTTAATTTTTATATAGTGATATGATAAAATTAGTGCTGAAACTATTGGAAGATTGTCCGATAAACCATTTTGTGCTTATCGCACTGGAGCTTATTCGAAATGGTTAGTTTTATTGAAATGTAATTGTTTCATTGATAAAATTATGATGTGTTATTGTAGTATTAATGACTTAAACTACTTTAAACTTAATTTAAAAGTTTCATTGACAACGTTTTGCTTAAGAACCCTAAATTTATTCTTAATCGACCTTGAAATAGTTCCTATAATGGATGATTTGGTTTGGTTTCTCACTCTACGGTCATATTTTCACACTCTAGGCTAAATAGACCGGGACCTACAGTTTAAAGTGGATTTCAAATCACTAACAAACATCCATGCTATCGCCAGCATTCGAACCTGAGACTGTGGTACAACAGGACAGGGCCAATTGGCCATCAGACCTCTCTAAAACGGATGAAACAAAGTTTTTGTTTTCGAATTTTATTGTATTTGAATAGAGTCAGATCTTGGTTTTAGTAAACCGGCGATATTTAATTCTGACAAGTAAGATTCTGGTTTATAAAAGAATATCTCATTAGTGATTTATTCAAAAGAATTAATTTATGGACTTTTCGTTACTTTGTCGAAAACAAGATGTCGGCTTAGAATCGGATGGATTCCTTTTCAAGAATTATAACTGCAATCTTCCATTTATGATTAATTCTAGACTATTGTTATTATCCTATTATGCTACTTCAATTAAATTAAAATTAAAGTAATCCATTTTAAAAGACTGAAGTATTTATTATCAATGCATTATGGACTGAAGAAATGCATTTATATATCATGAGTTATTGTGTATCTCCTTTGATTTTAACTACATGTTATTTTTATAACGTAGAAATGTTCTAGTTGTATGATGTAAAGAATATGTATGAATTTGTTGAAAAAATAAATCAATATAAAAAGTTACATAGGCTATATTTAAAATTAAAATTAAATACAAATAAAAACTGTTTTTCAAGTATATCTTATTTGTATTAATTCTAGTCTGCAATATGTTTAAATGGCTTCCTAGTTAATAAACTAAAAAAAAAAATTGGTTTTTACTATTTGAATTCCTACTTAAAATCAATTAATTTGTTAAGTAAACTAAAGATAATTGTTTTAATTCTGACAAAAGAACAAATTAAAATTTATAAGGAAACACATAGAGAAATTAAAGAAAAACTAGCAATACATTTCAGGAAATTTAATTAAAAAATAAAAGTGCTTAAAAATATCAAAAAAAACATTGTTTAGTTTCAGTTAATAAAAAAAAAATTTATTTTAAAGAAGCATAAGTATTCTATAGACGATTTTTTCAAAACATTCCTTTAATGTTTTTGAAAAATAAAAAGTAAAATATTTCTAAAAGTAATATAGTTTCTGATTATTTATTTTAATCATTTAAATTCCTAAACTGTTATGATAGAATTTAAAAGAATCGTATATTCTACATTACCCAGGATTTATTATTTTAATAAAAATAACGTTTGCCAAAATAATAATAATAATAATAATTTTGTCAAATAATAATAATCCAGTAATCAGTCACAGCCAGCATAAAGAAATAAATTTTAAGCAGTACTTTATGATTGAATTTTGATTTAAAAATAAACTTAAATGATCGTTCAAAATTAAAATTTCCTAATTATTAAAATTATTTTACTAGTGAAGATTATGAAAGAATAAATAAGTTATTGGAAATTTTTCTGTAACTTTAAAATGGTTGAAGTTCATCAACACGTGAGGGTTGAGTGGGTTCCTGATTGATTTTTGCCACACGCATTAAATGTACGTGGGCAACTTCGTTAAGTCTAGTCGAGTTTTTACAGATCTTCCTACGCTTTTGAAAGTTTACCGAGGGTGTAACAATAACATAAAAACACAATAACACTTTTGAAAATTAACTTTATTTGTTATAAAAATTTCGTCAACGACTTTGAGCATAAACCATATATAGTCAAGTATAATAAATTTTTTTTTTCTGTATGTGAAAATGGGTAATATCAAAACATGTTGATATGATGAAATGAATGAGATCTTTGTATTAAGAAATACCATTTTAAGATTACATAATTATCTAATGGTTACATAGTCCAATTGAAACAATATAAATAAAAAAATTGTTAATAAATAATTAAAAGTCTCATGAGCTAAATTGGATTCTGAAAATATTTTAAATAATTTTTAGAATACAATATTTATAGTAAGAAATTGTAGCTATATATAAATTAGCGATTAAAAAAAATTTTTTTTTTAAAGACTTCAAATAATGGAATATTTTGTTTCATTTTAAATATTTTGATATTTTTTCATTGCCGATTTTTATTAAATGTTATCAAATTAATATTGTGTGATGAATTTTTTTATTTAAGTTTATGCATTTTTTTGATAATTTTTTTAAATGAAAGTTTGTTCAATTTGTTTGCCTTTGTAAAACATTTTACATAATTATATTATAACAATATGTGTAAAATATCTATTTATATCTTTTGTGTAGATATAGAAGTAAATATACTTACTAATTAATTATAAAAATATTATGCTAATAGTTCATATATTTTGATATTAATAATATTTTGTATTATAAAGTTTTGAAAATTATTGTTAAATTTTCTTTTAAACATACAAATTTGTTAGTTTTTAGGGTGATATTTAAATATTTGTAATCAGTTAGTTTTTCTAATTTAAATATTAATTATTACGATGCATTTTTTAAAGAATTTTATGTAAAGAATGATTTTTCGGGTTTGTAAATGATATCAGAATTGGCTATATTTTTCATCATACGCAATCTATTACAAAATCAACTAACACAGTAGAAATCTGTTGTATTGTTGAAAAGAAATTTGAAGATATTTTCTTTCAGATTTTGATTAGTTGTTCTCATGAAAAGCAGAACCAAATGATGTTCCATTCATGTCCAATATATGTCTTTATATGGCTTTGTGACTTTTATTTAGTACTAACTAATGTATGGCGGGAATGATGGCCACTTTTAATTATTTTAATGTAAGGTATTCGAAGATTATTTTAAGGACCTACCAATAATAATTTGTAATCGTCATAAATTATGTTTATTCCTTGTAATTAACAGAAGCTGAAGCTACTAAATCATGCTAATTAACAACATCATCGTATAAAAAAAGAGCATTTATAAAATATTATTTTCTCATTGATTAATTTTTCATTGACTTTCTCATTGAATTAATTTCTGTTTCATTTATTTTCTAGGTTCGCTTAGATGTTGGCCATTTCGCTCCAGAAGACATCACCGTGAAAACTGTCGACGACCAAGTCGTAGTCACAGCCAAACACGAAGAAAAAGTCGACGAACATGGCCTCGTCTCTCGCGAATTCACACGCAGGTACATCATGCCAGAGGGTATCGACATGGACAAGGTATCTTCAAGTCTCAGCCCCGACGGCGTTTTGCTTGTTGAAGCACCTCGCAAAAAACCCCAACAATCCCTAGCAGCCAACGAGCGGGCCGTTCCTATCCAAGTCCAATCTGTGCCCTCACCAGCTGCAAAAGTCACTACAAACATCCCTGTCCAAAAGGAAGCTGCGCAAACAGCAAAATGAACACTTTAAATTAAAATTCGATTATTTAAACAATTGTGATGAATAAATATTTTATTATTGATATTTAAACAGTCTTGTGTTAATTCTTTTTTGAAACGAATGCAGGTGGTATTTTTTTAAATCAAGTTTCTATTAACCTTTGTTGCATTCAGTGGCGTAGCAATAGGGTGGCATGATAAGCAAATTGCCACTGGCTCCAGCGCTAACAGAGAGTCTATGAGAGCAGGAAAGGTCTGACATTTATTATTGCAAAATTAAGTAAAATTTATTAATTCTGTATTTAATAAGTTTGAATTACTAAAGCGATAAATTAAAAAGATATATGTATCAATATTTTGAACGTATTCATTTTATATGAAAAATCTATCGTATTTGGTAATAATAGTCACAGAAATAGTTACGCATGGGTAATCCCGATGCAGGGACATCAGGACTTCATAGGCGATTTCTCGTTGGTGAATAGGTACTTACAAAATAAAAAGTGGGAATATCCACTGCTGCCATGTGCCTTATCATGTAAAAGGAATACAAATTCCATTCGAATAATATGCCATTGCATAAAATATCTATATGTAGTATTAAAAATATATATTTCAAAGCTAAAACGTTTTGGAATAAACATATTTTCTTTCGGAATTCTAATTTAATTAATTTAATGGGTATAAACAATCTTAGTTATTATTAGAAAGGTGTTTGATTTCCATGAGGGCAAATAATTTATAAAATACGTGATATTCGTATTTAAAATCCAAAGTAAAATTTTCGAGGTAAAAATTTACGTTAATTCCAATTTGTTTCTAAATAACTGGCTTATCTTTCATCCTCATTACAATACCAATACCTATACGTATCTTACATAAAAGATATTTAATGAAAACTATTTATAGTTAAATAATGACTTTATATATATATATATATATATATTGCGCGATATTTCGAATTACTAATGGATTAACAACAATGAAAAAGTAATAAGGTATGTATAAATGGGATTTTGAGTTTTTTTTATTTGGAAATTTTCCTTAAAAAACTATTATTTCATTAAAAGTTATTTGATACTTCTGATGAATAATGGGTTTAAAAATTTTCACTTAAAGAAAAAAAAAAAAAAAAAAAAAAAAAAAAATGAAAACTTAAAAATGTATAATTTTCAACATTCAATCAAGAATATTATTTCTCAGAATTTACCTTCTTTAAATTGTCATTAATCATCATTTGCATTGTTCTATTGCGGCATTCTTTCAAGAAAAAGCAAAAATTTTTAAAGCTAAACTTTAATAATTTTTAAATTAAATAACAATATTTTATTTTTAGATATTTATGCATTTTTCATTAAATTCAGAGCTATTTTAATTTATCATAATATTTTACTGTTTTGATTAATTAAATAAAAAAGTCAAAAGGCATTTTTGGGGGGGGCGGAATAAAAACGTGATCTAAATATTACATTAACATTACAAACACATTATTTAAATATCGAAATTAAATTTGACAAACTTAATCTAAAACCAATATTGAAATGTGAAAGTTTAACTATACTTTTTTGGTAGTTTTGTTACTTCATTAAATTTTAAAAATAAAACATCAATGATTTTGTTAAACCGGAAAATTTCTGAATAGTCCCAATATAATAAAGTAGAATTTCTGTATATTATGCCAAAAATATACAAATAAATTGCCAATATGTATATTCATTATTAAATCTTGCATAAAATAGACAACAATATTGATGTAAGTTAGCATCACTCTATATTTAATACTTTTTAATAATGCAACTAATTTTAGTGAGCCAGAACATTATAATGGGGCCTGATGGCCGAGTGACTAGCGCTCTGGGGCTCGATACCACAAGTTTCGGGTTAGGGTCCCGCGATGCCATGACTATTTGTAGTGATTCGGAATCCACTTTAAATTGTAGGTCCCGGTCTACATGACTGTAGAGCCCTTTGCGTAGAGCTGATAACCCTACCCTGTAAAAAAAAAACATCTCTTTCGAAATCTGCCACTAGGCTGATGGCCTTGGCCCACCATGAGGCTGTTTCACCAATGAAGAAGAGCATTAGAATGACAGGAAGCGAACGACAGTAGTAGTTTTTTTGTTCCTGTTTAACTATGTTAATGGACATATCCTTAGCATCTCAGAAAATTGAGTTGCACAGATTTTCAAAAATTTACATAAATAAGACAGAAAGTAAAATAAAAACAGATTTCTCCTCGTTTCAGCATAACTCTCAAAAACTTGTTTTTGCATATTAACGTGAAATGAAAATAATTATTACATAATAATTCAATAAACAATTTTTTTCAGGTTATAATTTGCCAACATTTAAATTTTTCATAATAATAGAGGATCTGAACATACACATACATATATAAAACATTTTATACGACCTCAAAAGTTTTGAGGGCATCTACTACGCCGAGATTCTCTCATTCTTAGCAACAGAATTTATTGAATTATAATTTAATAATAGAACGCTCAACAAATTTTGAAAATCTTGCAGAACATTTAAGTTAGTTATCATAGTTATTTAAACAAATAATAAATAGAAAAGATTAGAAAGTTAAAAAGAAAAAAAATATTCATTCTGAAATTTAAAAATATATATATATATAATCGGATGGGCCGATATATTTGTAAAATTTAATAAATTTAATGTAAAAACTAAACGCATAACAGCAATCTTAAAAAATAAAAAATTATAGAATTCCAAACGATTTTCTTTTATTGAAAAATCTCACTTGCACTTTGAAATAAAATTGTCTTTGCTTTTACCAGACGATCTTTTAAAACAATTTTACATTATTTAATTATCTAACTATTAGCTCTTGAAAGAAATTTATATAAATATTATGTATAAAAAAAGTTCGTGTGAGAAATTTAAAAACAAAACTACAGATTTGAGTAAAAATGTCCAAAATTGAAAATTTTCAAGGTCACAAAAACTCTTTGAACTGATATCTGAAACTGATTGGGAACCCTGTAAATACTATATATATATATGTCTGCTGTAAATGCTATATATATATATATATATGTCTGCCATAAATGATCTTTGTGTTTTAAAACTTGTTATAAGACATATATATTGTTGCGTCAAATATCTCAAAATATTGAAATGTTCTGCTTTGAAATTAATTAAACACTATTAGCAATGGGAATTTTCAATATCAAAACATAAAACTCTTTCTATTTTGCAGTGTACAGCTGTCTTGGATGCCTTAAGGCAAGGGCTGCACAGACGTTACTCACTTTGTACTACCCAGAGGGCGCCTGTAACTTGAAGATTGGCCACGGACGCGGAGTAACAATGCCCCTGCAACGCTCTACGATCATATTAGACCGGGACCTACGTTTTAAATTGGATTCCGAACCACTACAAACATTCATGGCCCCGCCGGCACTCAAACCCGAAACCTGTGGTACCGAGCGCCAGAGCGATAGCCACTCGGCCATTCAGGCCATTTTGCAATAAACCAATGCACTTGATTCATATTTAATGAACCTAGAATGAAAAACATATATAATATAACAATAAGAGGTTTATTAAGTAACGATTTTTCAGTACAATTGATTTAATTCTTTTATGTGTTTACAGATATTATTCTGAGAAGTGTCTCATGATCTCCACAAAATACGGTTAAGAAACTATGATTCAACCTGTTTGAATGCCTGACTCGTGATACTCGTTCATTCTTGTAATACTCTTTCATTTTCGAATCCACTGGCGGCGTCTGGCAGAGATCTGCGTTCTCGCATTGATAGTTAGGTTTCTAGTTGGAGAGTCTTCCTCCATACAACAAAACAACACACAACACACTGCCTCTGGGAAGATATCCCGGAGGCAGTGTGCTTCCCTCATCGCCAGTCAGTGGGCTGTTGGTAGCATACATAAGTAAAACATGAGGCCCACTGATGTTCAACAAAAAAAGTTGTTTAAGTGTGGGGCCCAATATCTCATTTTTAAGGCAAACATCGTAAAAATGAGTTTCTACCAGTAGTGAAACCTTACGTCGTAGAATGTTAGCCAATCGGAAGTTTGAACTTATGCTAACTCAGACTTCAGACAGGCTAACGTGAGATTTTAGTACCCGGTGGAAAGGAATAATAATTTTAAAGAAATGAAAGGAAGATGATTAACTTAATTTAATGATTAACTTTGTTTTCATTAGTAAGAAAATAAAAATTAAAAGTTTCATTATCAAAGATATTCATAGATTACTGATTCGCTTTACTAGATTTAGATTTAGATTTAGAAAACGTCATTTAATAGATAATGAATATTCGATTTTCATTAATTATTGATTCATGGAATTAAAAAGTTATTTTATGTAAAATTATTTTCAAAGTAGATTTATAAAAATCGTTATTTTTCTTTTTCTAATTACTTTTCAGAGGGAAAAAAATGTTGCTTTTCGTTATTTTAAATTTGAATATTAAAAGAATAAAATTAAAAAATAAGGTTACTTTTAATTGTCTATAAATTTTTAGAATAAAACAATATTAAGAAAAATAAAAAACGAATCTATTTCCATCTATCTACGAATCTATTAATCTATTTTCAGAAAATTCACTCGGAAAATATATTTTTTTTTCCAAGATAGAATCATTATTTCTAGGCGAGCACCATATTTCACTTCCTAAAAAAACTTGTTAAAAGGAGCATTAAATTTCGCAGAAAATTTAAGAAAATGAGACAGAGAAAATTTATTGCAGTTGATATTTGTATGTTTCTAAAGAGTGGTAGAATTAAAAATAGAAACCATGAACGGGCTAATATAACATTTTCTTATGTCAACAGCTGTTATATTTAGAAGTAACAAGAAAATTAATTTTAGATAAGAACTGTGTTTGAAAAGCATGGCTGTTTACTCCCGGTTAAGAATTGTGTTGTTTGAGAGTGTGGTACGCTACATTTACAGGAAAGTTAATAAAATGAAAATGCTTGCACTTAAATTTACTCCTGTTTTCCTTTTACTTTCTGGAGAGTTGTGGAAAGGAGTTTGTAGGTATGCTGTTATTTTTTTGTTCCACTTCGTACACAGCAACATCTAGACCAATCCAAGAACCCATGTGGTCTCATGGAAGGATGGAAATGAGGGGGCTTCTGTTGTGATGTAGCACCCGTAGGTAGAAGTCTGGTAGGTATAATACTAAAATAAATTCTTCCAAAAACATAAGCTGAAAATATAATTACATGATATGAATATTAAATGATTTGTTTCAATTATTAAAGACAGCACCAAAGAATTTCAATAACAACCCCCCCATCCGAAAAAAAATGAACAGGATGTAAGTTATTAATTCAAAATATAGGATATTTTTTTAATTACATTTTATTGCTATTTCAAGCATTATATTTTATGTTAATTAAGACGTTTTGGCATATAACGAAGTTAAATATTCATGTGTTGGTCTAACTTAATAAAAATTCCGTACAATTCTTTTATCTACAGAATAATAGTTGAAAAGTTAGTAGAAATGGCTTTGATCTATTGCTTGTTATACAGATTTTTGTTTTAGGAATGAAATGATATTTTATTCTAATTGACTGCTATGTTAATTCTACATATTTTTATTTCAATAAAATAGTTAAACAATTTCATCCTTTTTTTTAAATTATTTTTTTTAATATTTGTTTTTCTAAATGTAGTGAAAACGTCCTATAACTTTTTTTAATGCATCAGTGTACATTCACAGTTATATAAATTCATTTTCCAATTACACGTATACCATAAATAATAAATCTATAATTATGGCGGAATATTGCTTTTCAAGAGAACCCAGAATTCCCTCATTTGGCACCTGATTGTTGGTTCTAAATTTTTGTATATGTTCTCAAATTTAGTATTGAAGCTCGCGATTTCTGTAAGCAGTACTTGCAATGCACGTTGCTAATTGAAACGAATCTGTGTTTTTTGCAGTTTAGTTGCATCATTGGTCCATGAATCACAAATTAAAATGCAATTTTTCAAACATCTTCTCTATTATAACGTAGTTAAAATGTATGCTAAAATTTTATATTAAGCATAAAATGGACATAAACATGTTTTCAATCATAATTTGTTGGGCTTATTATTTTTTATTTAAAATTATATTTATCTTGTCTTTGGTTATCTTTTTTTTATATGTATGCAAGTACCAGACCTAAATGACAATAATAACATTTAGCCAGGCCTGAATGGTTAGAATTTCCATTGGCGCCAGGTATAATTTTCTAGCATGTTAAAAATGACCTTGATTGAAACGTGATATTTCTTTTCTTTTTTATTTAAATAATGTCCAATCCATGCAAGAATTATTTTCCTTTAAACAGTGCAGGGAAAACATTTACTTCTTGCTTATCATTCTAGTTTTCTTTAACTTTTTGAATTAGGCTCGTGCCAGCTGAAATAATAGAAAGAAAAAATTCCTATTATTATTAGAAATTTCATTTTAGTCTCCGAATATCGTTCTTTCCCCAAATTTGTTTTCTTAATTTAATATTCCATCACCGTATTTATCATTATCGCAACTTAAAATATACCAAAATGTATCATCATTAAAACAAATTTTTTTAAAACAAGGAAGAGATTTTGCAGGTGGTTAATTTCTATGCATATACTATTTCTCTCAGTCAGCAATAACAAACTGTTATTATTTTAATGCTATTTGTTTTGTTTTTTATTTGAATATAATATGTGAGTGTAACTTACCAAGCTAGATATTAATATAAAGACAATATGCTCATTATATTTACTGACTAGTGAATGAAATTTCGTTTATTATTTAATGAATCTAAAAAGAAAATATATTGAATTATTAGCTTTTTATTAATTTAAAGCGTAATATTAATAATTTTATATTTAATTTACAAATAACTTTATGTCAGGAATTTTTAAAAATAAAATTGGAGATATGTTTATTTCTGATTATATCGAATTATACAAAAATAATGTAATAAAGCAACAGCAATTGTAAAAGTTTTGTAATATTAATTTTTATACTTTTTCACGATAATAAACACACATGCAAAGACCTAAATTTCTGTGTTTTGTTTCTTATAGATTTAAAATTATATTATTGGGAAATTCAACTTGTTTTCTATATATAATTCTATATGCATAAACACAAATTACATTACACAAACACAACACAATTGCAACAACACAAAATTGCAATTATTTTAGTTTTAATAAAATAAAAATTTTTATATTTAAGATAAAATTATTGTATCTTACCGATATCTCTGCTTTATAACAGTTTATGATTAAAATCTAGAATACTGTACCCCTGAGGAAGTCGTCAATCTTGCAACCCAGAATATTTCGCCGTTGTTCCTCCAATTTCTTTAGGGTTGCAATAGTCTAGAGGAATTCCTAACTCCTTTTTCCGAACAATATAATGATTTCTACTTTGATTGTTATTTTCAGAATTTTTTAAATAAAGAACAAAAATATATATTCTTTTAAATAATTATTCTGATAAATTATTGATTATTCCGAGATTAATATTATAACGCATGTCGACTACTGATACAGAATATAAACAATTTTTATGATGTTGCCACTAAGGAAAATACAAAACTAACAAGAAAACGATTTTTTAAATTTATTAATAACTTATATTTGATTATCAAATAATTATTTTCTTTTTAGTGCTGTTGAAATAATTAAGGTTTTATAAGGTATTTGAATTCGCTCGAAAAAATTAACTTTTTATTTTTTGAACTTTAGTTCATGGAGAATACTCCCCTTGAGCATGTTAAATTTATCTGCTGTTTAGTGATGTTCCTTGTTAATGCTGTAGTTATAGTTAAGGTTTTGTGGCAACCATTATTTGAATTCGCGCAAAAGAATGTAACCTTTTATTTTTAGAACGTTAGTTCAAGAAAGAAAAAGACATCTTGGAATGTATTAAATTGTTCTGTGATTTTGTTGTGATGTTCTTGTTTTCTTCATTAATTTGATATGACTATACAAGGTCAGATTTTACTGAGGCATAAAAAGATCATTTTTTGCCTCCAACAAAGGATATATTTGAATAAAATGTAAGTTATTCTTTTCAGTTAATGATTCTAAGTTATTCTTGAGATTTCTTTCCCCCCCTTTTTTATTAATATTGTTTTATCATTCGAATACGGCATTGTAAACAATATTAAATATTTTTTGACATAATAGAAAAAAAAAATTTGCGAATCAGCGTATAATTTTAGAGTAATTTTATCCTATTAGCGATTATTATAGTCGTTACAGTGATACATTTTTGAGAATTAGCAAAATAAAATTCTACATAATAATTTGGCGTTAAAGTGATGAAATGTGGTGTAAAAGCAATTTAGGAATAAAATTTTGGCTAAATAGCAATACATTTTAGCATGAAAACGATAACATTTGACGTAAAAGTCAGTCAGTCAGTTTCAGGTTTACGGAGTTCCATGGCCTTATATGGGCCTAAACTCCTAGCTGAGAGTAAGTCACATGGTGATATAAAAAACATTAATAAACATCAAAGCAGTAAGTAACCAAGCTCTGTCCCAAATTACCAGATCAAAATAAAATAAAAGAGCAACGAGTAAATCAGAGAATTTCAATAATAGAAAACATAAATTAAGAAAAGAGAAATATAAAGTAAAAGTAAAGAAAATAATTAAAAAATAAAAGAAGAAAGCAAAAAATAAAAAACACCACAGGATGGAGTTGCAGCTGCTAGAAATGATGACTAAAGGAACAGGTCAGGGTGCTCCTGACAACTGTACCAGTTCGTCTAGGGTAATTGTAAGTTATATAAGACCGCCCTAGGGCGTTTAGCATTCTCGGGCAGAGAAAAATCATATCTCGGAAGATTACGAATTTCCTCATTCGGAATGTGTTCAAGATTTGCATAAAAATTTTCCGCAATCTTGAGCATATAATTTTGAATAGAAGGGAGGGCAAGACTATGACGAATGTTATCATTTCTAAAGTACCAAGGAGAATTAGTTATCATACGTAAAATTTTATTTTCAAGAGTTTTAATATAATTAATGTGATACCTTGCAGCAGAGCCCCAAACCGGACTCGCATAAGTCATTACGGGACGCATATAGTACATGTAGATTAGTAATTTATTTTCAATAGAGAGGGGGAATTCCTATTAATGAAGGGATAAAGCATGCGAAGACAGGTGTTAAATTTCTTTTTAATATGATTTATGTGGTTAATATATGTTAATTTACTATCAAGGTAGACTCCCAGATACTTAGCGTTAGTAGACCAAGTTATTTGTTGATTAAAGAGAAAGATGTTAGGAGGAGGAATTCTTCTCCTCGTGAATAGTACAGCCTCAGTTTTATCTACATTTATTTTGATTCTCCATCGAGTGAGCCATGCTTCTAGATGTGTGATATAATGTTGTAAATTGTTTTGCAAATCATGAACATTTTTATGTGAAGCAATAATTGCAGTATCATCTGCGTAAATACCTAATTTAATGTTTGGAAAATGTGGAATGTCATTGATGAAGATATTAAATAAAATCGGGCCAATCAAGGAACCCTGCGGTACTCCTGCATTAATTTTATGTTTAGTAGAGTGTGAGCTATTAACTTTAACAGCAAATGTTCTATTTGTGAGATATGATTTAATAAGAAAAATAAGGTAAGTAGGAAAATTGTAAGCAATTAATTTATGAATGAGGCCATCGATCCAGACTCTGTCAAAAGCCTTAGCTACATCTAGAAAAATAATCCCCGTTAAAAACTTTTTACTGAGTCCTTCAGAGATCATTTCCGTAATACGAAGAAGTTGGTGAGTAGTACTAAGTTTAGAAGTAAAACCAAATTGCTGAGGAATCATAATGGAATTTTTGGAGAGGTGCCTTTTAATTTTTTTAAGAATAACGAATTCAGTTAATTTACTGATAGTAGAAAGAAGAGAGATAGGTCTGTAATTAATAGGATTATAAGGATCCTTCCCCGGTTTGAGAATAGGCAAAACAATGGCTTCTTTCCAGGATTGCGGAAAGTATCCCAATTTAATAATAGCATTAATAAGTTTTGCTATTCTACAAACAACAATGAAGGGAAGATTTTTTAGCATTTTGTTAGTAACATTGTCTGCACCAGGTGCCTTATTAATTTTTAGTTTATTAATGTATTCATAGAGAGTAGAGACTTTAGTGTTAGTAATTTTATAAGGATTTAAATTAAATGACTTATTAAATTCTATTATGACTTTAAACTTTTAGAGTTTAAAGTCATAATAGAATTACGTACAGTGTCATTAGTAACAGGATTAGAGATATTATTAACTTGGAACTGATTCTGAACTGATTGACGTAAAAGCAAATCATTAAAATTTCGCTATAACAGTGGTAAAACTTTGGCGATAAAGCGATATCATTTAGCGTAAAGCAATATGGATTTAAATTTTTGGGCGTAAAAGTGGTAACATGTGACGTTAAAGCGATAACATTTGGCAAAAGGGTATTTTAAGAATAAAATCTCTTTTAGTGATAAAACTTGGCGATAAAGCAATAATTCTTGGCGTAAAAGCAATTTAAGAAGGAAATTTCGCTTAGTGAAAAATTTTGGCTATAAAGCGATAAAATTTGGCGTAAATGCAATTTAATGAATAAAATTTAACGTAGCAGCTGTTGGCTACTAATATTGGCGTAATAAATAGCTTTTTACAATGAGCACGTTACTTTTACGTTACGCACGAATTTACGTTAAAGTAATTTAACGTTACATTAAAGTAATTTAACAACTTCAGCAGCCATTTTGTTTGTTTACTTGGCGATTTGAAATCTTAGTGATGGATTCCAAATATCGTTTTACTGCAAAAACTATTATTATGCTTATTTTATTATTATGTTATAATAAAATAATAAACATAATAATAGTTTTCATGACATTTATTATTATGTTTAAATGGTTACTTGGCATTCTGACGTTACCACACCTCCACTTGGCGAATGGTGAACAGTGACTGGCGGTCGAGCCCTTTGCCATTTGTAAGAAAAATTAAATAAATCAGAGAAGGAATAATAATTTCTAACATCAGAGAACAAAGACATTACAATTAAGACAGAAAGTCAAAGTTACAAAAGAAGAGTAAAAATACAAAAAATCATCCCTAAGCAAAAATATTAAAAGAAATTAAAGGAATAAGCACTGATGATAAATCCAATAACAAAATGCAATAAAAAGAAAAACATTGACGAGGCTACAGCGAAACCGAAATCGAAAAATCTCCAGAAAGGAGGAAATTATTTGTTAATGTTAAGAGTATAGCGAGGTCTTTTGCGATTTCTGGGTAGAGTGACGTCATAGTCGTATATTTTTAAATCATTTAGATCAGGGTTAGTGGATCGGGAAACGGAGTCATAAAAGTTTTTTGCAAGTTTCTCGACGAATGCGCGGAAACTAGGAATATCAAGAGAGTGCCGAATATCATTATTTCTGAAATACCAGGGTGCATCAGAGATCATACGAATAATTTTATTTTCGAGTCTTTCGATCACGAGAAAGTTGCTATTGGCTGTAGAACCCCAAACTTTACTCGCATATGCAATGACAGGTCTAAGATAAGAAAGGTAGATTAATTTTTTTAGTTCAATTGTTAGTGAGGAATTTCTACAAATTACGGGGAAGAGTTTTCTTAATTGATTATTGAATTTAGTGCGCAGATAATTAATATGCGATTTATATGTTAGTTTGCTGTCAAGTATTACGCCAAGGTATTTAGTTTCTTTGGACCAGGAAATATTAGCATTATAAATAGTTATGTTAGGGGGAATTGGTTTATTTTTCCTGGTGAATAGCACTGCTTCAGTTTTCGCGACATTAAGTTTTATTTTTCAGTTAATGAGCCAATTTTCAAGCGTGTATATGTAGTTTTGTAAGTTTTTCCTGATAATGTTTATGTTTCGCCCCTGTGTGATAATAGCAGTATAGTTCGCGTAGAGTGTTAATTTAATTTTGTGATCTTGTGTCGTTGGTGTATATGTTAAACAAAAATGGTCCCAAGATCGAGCCCTGAGGAACACCGGCAAGGATATGACAGTTTTTAGAATCAGTTTTATCTACAGAAACAACAAAATTTCTGTTTGTAAGATAATTGTGTATGGTACGGATTAAGTAGGTAGGATATTGATATTTTATCATTTTATATATTAAACCATTGATCCAAACACGATCGAACGCCTTAGCGACATCCAGGAAAACTACTGCAGTGTCGAGTTTCCATGAAAACCCTTCTGAAATATTTTCTGTGAGATTATAAAGTCGATGCGTAGTTGACAAGTTTTTGGTAAACCCGAATTGCTGCGAAATTAAAATGTTAAGTTTATCAGATTCTTCATTTAGGATGTTAACAATTACGCGTTCAATTAGTTTACTTAAGCAGGAGAGTAGAGAGATGGGTCTGTAGCTGTTAGGAGAGGTTGGGTCTTTTGTTGGTTTAAGGATTGGAAGAATGCGAGCAGTCTTCCAATTCTTAGGAAAGTGATTAGTAGAAAGGATAGCAACGGTTATTTTGCAAATTTGTAGAACAATTTTAAAAGGAATATTTTTAAGCATTTTGTTAGTAATACAATCTAAGCCAGGGGTTTTACCGATTTTAAGATTAGTGATGCAGTTTATTATGAAGGAAGCTTTAGTGTTGGGAAAATCATCGTTATTATGAGGTTGGGCGAGAAAGGAAGTAATGGTGTTTTCTACTTTAGTTACAATGTTAGTGTTGTTAGTTTCATTTTCTTTAAATTGATCCTGTAAAGTTGTAGCTAAAATTTCAGCTTTATCAGTGGCTGTTGTAACAGTGGATTGCGAAGTTTGGAGAGAAGTTATTTTAGTCCTTTTTTTCCTAAAATTTTTGCAGAAATTCCACATGGATCCATCTTCAACATTGACGGTTTGCAGTTTGCGATCCCAACAGTCATTTTTATATGTGGCAATTGCTCTACGTAAGATATTTTGATGATGATTATATAGATTTTTACTATGAGGATCGCGATAAATTTGCCAGTATTTACGAGCATTATTACGGTTAGTGATGAGTATTTTAATTGGAGGGGGTAAATAGGTACGGTTATTAGTAGTAATAGGTTTAGAAAAGCAGCATTATGGGCAGAAAGGATTTTATCAGTTAATTCAGAGATAGCATGTTCAATATCAGAGGGATTAGTTAATGGGATGGGAGAGTAGATGAAATTAGCATCAAGAATATCCGAGAATTTAGACCAGCAAGTGGTGACACTAGAACTAACGTTAAAATTTAGATAATTAAGCTTATAATCAATAATAACTGGGCTATGGTCAGAGGAGAGCTCATCGAGTGAGGAAATAGAATGAGTGAAAGCTCTTAAAATTCACCTCAATTGAAAGATTTCCACAATGATTAAGCAATTCTACAACAAGCAATAACAGATGACTATATATACATACATATATATATATATATATATATATATATATATATATACTACTGTGCCCAAAAAAGTACGACCAATTATTTTTTTCAAAAACTCTTTATTTATTCTTCCAAATTTATTTCATCGCCTTCAAAGTAATCCCCTCCAGACACAATGCACTTATGCCAACTTTTTTTCCAATCCTCAATGCATGCTAAAAAGTCATCGGCAGGGATGGCCTTCAAAGCGAAGACACATTTTCAGCTTTTTCTAAAGTGAGATGAAAGTTTTACACTATTGTACTTTTAAAAAACAAAAAGACTTTATACGAAAATGTAACTTTCACTTAAACGTGCTTGTTTTACTCCAAATAATGAAAGAGAGATCTTAAAATGTCACTAAAATACATCTTGTTTGCAACAATTACATATGTTACAGTAAATGTGATTAATCCGGAGATTATGCATAATTACCGGCAACATATAACGGTGGATTAATTCGGTTCTTTATAAATAAACACAGATTAATCACACTCACCGTAACATAGATATCTGTTATATTTTCTTATGTATGTTTGTTGATTTCCTTGGCTTGTTTATTCCTCAATCTGCATTTAAATATTTATTAATTTTCTTTTGGATCTAATTTGTTAGTGCTTGTCTATAGTTATATGTATATGTTTCAATAATTTTATACTTATTAAATTATAATTAATACTTAATTATATATTAATTACTTAATTTTTATTTTGAAGTTTTAAAAACTATCTATATTTTTTATTTTATTGTCCGAGATATCTCTTGTTTCAATGAATAAAATTTCCTGATCTGATCAATGATTATAAAAATTGCAAAGATTATTTTTACCTTTTTTAGATGATCCTCAGATTGTAAATTTTTATTGCTTAAAATACTATTGTTAAGTTGCAATATTTTATGTGCAGTTTGAGAAGCTTTTTTTTTCTTTCTATGCGTCTTCATGCTAACTTAAGAATTAAGCACTGCTGCAATTATGTTTGCATTTCAGTTGATAGCAGTGGATGATGTTACTCGTACTTTTAAATAATTATCAAAATTTTCTGAGTATTGTTTCAAAATATAGTTTTAAAATGCTTACCATAATAAAACATAAAAAAAAATTAACTTTTGAAGGGTAAGACAGTCTAAAATAAATTTATTTCTTAATATTAATAAAAGGATGAAAGGATATTTTTCTTTAAGCCTAATAGCACTGTTAAATCTCCAAAATGAACGTTTTTGTTTTTCTTTGATACAGATTAACTAACCACTTAAATAGCTCTCTCCCTTCCTTCCTTTTTGGATATATGAGGTCATAAAATAAAAAATAAAAACTGCACGTGCCCTTGATTTGTGTTTTTCAAAGCCGCTATTATATTCTTCACTTTCCGCTTAACGTTTTCTTTATTTGTATAAGTTAATGGGAAAGTTTAAAACACTGTTGCATAATTGTATTTATGTTAAATAGAAATTTTTGCTAAAATCTTGACTGTAATTCTACGTTATTTTTACACTTTTGTATACGATTCAAATAAGTGAGAATAAAATCTTGACAATAATATTTTAAATTATTATTTTTTTAGAACAAGAAGTTTATAAATCAGCTAACGAAAAGAAAAATAACGTGAAACCAAAATTTTTGACACATATTTGGCAAAAATCTTTATTCAATTATTAATTTAAAAATTACTAATACGACATTTTACATAACTTTTAGCTGTGCACCAGAGGAAAAATTATAAATTAAAAAAATAAATGTGACTTCTAAGTGATATAATTTTTATGCTTCAGGAAATATACACAGACGTACAAATCACTTGCTATATATTTATCTAGAAAGACTGTATCCTTGAAATAAGGATAGCGATAGAAGGAATAAATTGCAGTTCACTTGATTTATGCAGTTCACCATTTTACTTTAGCAAAAATGTGAAATGTAGTAATTTAAAGTTAAATCCAACAAAATATCGTTCTTTGTATCATATTCATTTTTTGAATTTACTTTCTTTTGAGTATCTTGTAGGTATTTGTTGCTTGTTTTAATGCTATTGAACTAATGTTTTCAGATAATTGTTATTTTTGAATAGTGTCATTGTATTGGTTATATTGATTTTAATGTTGGTTGTATTGATGTAACAGATAAATTTGTTAAGATTTTCAAACTGAAGAATGTTAAAATTAATTCAAATATCACCTTCATGAAACAGCGTATATACCTTTTAATGTTTTTTTTTTTTTTTATCATTTCAAAGGTTGAAAGTCGATATAGATTACACCCTTTTATGGTAATAAATGTTTTATCTAAGATAAATATAACATATCAGTTCTTGAATATAATTTAAAAATATGTTTGATACATTAATATACTTTGAATACTTTTCAATCAAATTTCTTATCTTAAACTTTGTACCCACACATAACAAAAAAAGTTTTCAAATGTCAGATTTTACATAACGCTTTCATTATCTGATACTGATATGTAAAGAAATCTGTGATTATGAACTTTTTTATTGAAGTATATTTTACAAAGCTCAAGGTCATTAATTCTGTTATCGTGTCAATATTATTCAGATTAAAGCTTTGCAAGATATTCAACTTCAGGAATAAATTCAGAATTTCAAATCTTTACAATTATTTAAAGTTTTGAATCGTCGTAAAGGATTGAAATTTCTAAATAATTAAAAATTCCATAATGATTATCTCAATCTAACTCATGGTTCAATGCTAACGTGCTAAAGGCTCAAATTAGAATCCAATTGGGGCGTCTGCTGCAGTCACCGTTCATAGAAACTAGGAGACTCGATAGTGATTGTATCGATAATTAGGTTGCATTGTAATAGCTTTTGGAGTTTTCTCTCATACTAAGCGCAAATACTTGATAGTTACATCTAAAAGTTTTCCCAAGAAGGTAATGTTCTCCTCTCATCACTTGTCGGTGGGCTGTTCGCAGCATACACAACTGTAACAACAGGCCCACTAGTGTTCAACAATAAAAAAATAGTTTAGTGTCTTTGTTTCATATGTTAATAAAATATAATTTAACATATGAAACGTATAGAAATTAAAAGTGCATAATTTTGATCTTATCAAGAAGACGCAAAAGTTCGACTCAAAATAATCAATTTTCTTAAGACAATACGATTTTTTTTATTTATTGAAATTTTGATTACATACAATTATATATATAAAGTCAATGGAGTTTAATTTTATTTATATTCCTGTTTTTATTTTCTGAAAAAATTCTTATTTTACAACTTAAAATTTCTTGATCTTCTCACTGATTTAAAAAATCCATACAAATAGAAATAACTTATTATTAAATCAATCCATAACTTTACAGCCCTCTTAATTTATTAAAGAAAACCTCAAAAGTTATCTAATAAACACTGCCCGGTACAGAAAATTCAACACCATGAAAGACTAGATGTGATGATAGTTGATACGTAGACAAAGAATGCATACGCAAATAAGTAGTGCTATTTACAATAAAATATTTTGATAATTAGATTTTACTTCTCAGCTTCAAATTTAAAAATCTATACATTTACTAAATCATATATTCCAAAACTTAAATTTAGAAAACTTTATCTAAAATTATCTTTGATGATTATTTGCAATACTGGTTGCACGTTCATTCGTTATCAGTAGGCAACAATTTATTCATTATCAGTCATGAATGCATTTGGTGAATTCGAAATTTGCAAACTGATGGGAAATCCGAGAGACATATTTGAGAAGAGTTAATTGTAAATAATAGTTTCGCACTTTTTTCAGTTGTGGAAATACTTTCGACTTGTTATCAGCAGTTCTATTATTATCAATTTTTTACATGGCTCCTGAATTGTAATTTGTAGGACATCTTTGTCGTGCAAGATATTTGTTAAGAGTTGTTTGCAATCTTGATTGCACCTTTGTTTCCCAATTGCTGAAATTTTATATCGTATATTCGCTTCGTTCATTATCAGTAAGCAACTGCTCATTATCAGTTATGATTTTGTCGCAAGCTACCTCAAAATGTTACATTGAAATATAAAAGCAAGACATTTGATAAGAGCTACTAGCAATACTGGTTGCTTGCTTATTTATCAACTGTAGAATTACTTGCGAGTATTTAGCAACAATTCCTTCTTTATCAATTACCGCAGGCCATTGAAATTATCAAGTTATGTCTAAATGTGTGTCCATGCAATGACTTATTTCCTCTTCGCCTGGATGGATTCAGAAAGCTCTTAAAATTCACCTCAGTTGAAAGATTTCCACAATGATTAAGCAATTCTACAACAAGTAATAATAGATGATCATATATACACTGAAGTGACAAAAGTCATGGGATAGCAATATGCAAATTTTCAGATGGCAGTAGCATCGCGTAGAACAGGTATAAATGCGCAGTGCTTTCGCAGAGCTTTCATTTCTGTTCAAGTTATTCATGTGAAGAGGTTTTGACGTGATGATGACCGCACGACGGGCATTAACAGACTTTGAACGCGGAATGTTAGTTGGAGCTAGACGCATGGGTCATGCCATTTCGGAAATCGTTAGGGAATTCAACACTCCCAGATCCACTCTGTCAAGAGTGTGCCGAGAGTATGAAATTTCAGGCATAACATCCCACCATGGTCGACCGCCTGCACTTAACGACCGAGAACGGCGACTTCTGCAAAGAGTCGTAAATTCTAACAGACAAGCAACACTGCGTCAAATAACAGCAGAAATCAATGTGGGACGTACAAGGGACTTGTCTGTTTGAACTGTGCGGAGAAATTTGGCTTTCTTGGGCTATTCCAGCAGAAGACCGACTCGAGTGCCTTTACTGACAGAACGACATCGCTTGCAGCGACTCTCGTTGGCACGTGAGCATATCGGTTGGTCCCTAGATGAATGGAAAACCGTGGCCTGGTCCGATGAGTCACGATTTCAGTTGGTAAGAACTGATGGTAGGGTTCGAGTGTGGCGCAGACCCCACGAAGCCATGGACCCAAACTGTCAGCAAGGCACTGTTCAAGCTGGTGGTGGCTCCGTAATGGTGTGGGCTGTTTTCTTTTTTTTTTTTTTTTATGGCATGGACTTGGTCCTCTGGTGCGACTGGACCGAACATTGACTGGAAATGCTTATGTTCAGCTACTTGGAGATCACTTGCAGCCATTCATGGACTTCATGTACCCAAACAACGATGGGATTTTTATGGATGACAATGCGCCATGTCACCGGGCCACAACTGTTCGCGATTGGTTTGAAGAACATTCTGGACAATTCCAACGAATGATCTGGCCACCTAGATCGCCCGACATGAATCCCATCGAACATTTATGGGACATCATCGAGAGGTCTGTTCGTGCCCAAAATCCTGCACCATCAACGCTTTCACAATTATGGACGTCTATCGAGACAGCATGGCCCAGTATTCCTGCAGAAGACTTCCAACGACTTGTTGAGTCCATGCCATGTCGAGTTGCTGCACTTCGCCGGGCGAAAGGAGGGCCGACACGATATTAAGAGGTATCCCATGACTTTTGTCACTTCAGTGTATACTACTGTGCCCAAAAAAGTACGACCAATTATTTTTTTCAAAAACGCTTTATTTATTCTTAAAAATTTATTTCATCGCCTTCAAAGTAATCCCCTCCGGACACAATGCACTTATGCCAACTTTTTTTCCAATCCTCAATGCACGCTAAAAAGTCATCGGCAGGGATGGCCTTCAAAGCGCGCGGCGATTCACATTGAATCTCTTCAACCGACACAAAACGGTGTCCATGGAGTGGTCTTTTGAGTTTAGGGAATAGCCAGAAATCGCGCGGTGTGAATACGGTGGTTGTGGAACGATATGGGTTTCATGTTTGGCGAAAAAGTCGCGATGAATCAATGCAGTGTGAGCTGTCCCCATTCAGTGTTTTCGGTACCAATCGAGATTTGATGCGTTTGAGGCCCAAAATGGAATTGAGGCCCTTTTGAAATTCCAACATCATTATCAAGGTGTCTAATTGTAAATCGATGGTTTGCACGCATCAAATCTCTAATTTTTTGGGCGTGAGCTTTGTCGGTTGAGGTTGATGGTCGACGGTCCGTTGGCTCTTTGTCTTCAACGCATTCTCTGCCTTCTTTGAACTGTTTATACCACTTGTAAACATTTTTTCTATTATGGGAATCCTCACCGAATGCCTTCTGCAACATTCTATACGTTGCCGCAAACAAAATTTAATGCAAGTTCTTTACTCAATTAATTCAGACATTTCAAAAATCGCTGGAATCAGTTTTAGCGTCTCACAAAGCCAAGCGTAACTCAAACACTAATGAATATTTAGACGTCAAATTTCACACAGATATCAAGAACAGTGCCAGCAACATAAAAAAAAATTTGAACTTTCATGAGCCCGGGAATTATAAATTTAAAATTGGTCTTACTTTTTGAACACAGTAGTAATTCGAAAGTGTATCTTTCAATTCGTGATATTAGGGACAAATTCGAGAATTCGAGATGATAGTAAGAATGACTCCTTTCCCATCTTTACAGAGTGTTTTTTATGAGTGGAATCAAACCATTCATTTAACAAGAAGCATTTAAAATAAGCAAACTGGAATGCACTTTTGCAATGAACTTATTTAGTTGCCGCTGAGTGTTTGCTGGGAAGTTTTCTTTTCTTTTTTTTTTTTTTTCATGTGTGTATCACAAATGACTTGGAGTAAAATCTCCAGGAAAGTCTGTCTACTCCTTTTTCCTGTCCTGAATGTTGTATAGGATTTTATCCTATATTTCTGTTACAAATTCTGCTGCATAATGTGCGAATGACTTCAAATTAAAAGATTCGGAATAGAAAAAAAGAAAAATAAGTACCACATATAGAGATATCCAATTTGCGACGTTTTTAAAATAAAATATTGGAAAAGACTTTAAACGGTCAGGTTTGAAGTATTTCATACGTTTTTTTTTTTATAATATTGGCAATTTTTTTTTTTTTTTTTTTTGGCTTATTTTCATACAAACATGCATTTTAACTGCTAGCTTTATTATGTTCAGCTCAATATCTTAAATTTGAATATTAAGTTTAAAAGTTAAAAATAAAGGATTGTCAGTGGAAAATCTATTTATTGCCACAGCAGTAAATGTTTTAGAAGAATTCTATATATTCTTCTGTGTATAATTAGAATAATCAATAAAATGTGTTTTTCAATTTATCCCTGAATAATTAGATTCTCCAATTCTTGTATGAATTATTAGAGTTTGCAACAAAATATATTTTTCCATTTTTCAACTAGGATGTTAAAGTTAACAATTGTTAAAGTTAAGTTACAAAAGTGCTTAACAATTTAAGAAAAAGTAATGACAAAGTTTTAAAGGTTTATTTTATTAAAAGTTATATAATTTTTGTGAAGATTGCAACTTTTAAAACAAATAATACGCACAACAACATTTATATTCAACACATATAATTGAAACAAGCCATCAAAAGTTCAGCTAAAGAAACTACAATTCATTTATGATCTCTTGGTTTAGCACAAATGAGTAGTTTGCCTGACATGAATTCTTCATAATCAATAATTTTTTTACGACGTTCCGGTAAAGACAGCTGAAAATTTTGTAGCATTGTAGTGATTAGAAGGAAAACTTGAGTCATGGTGTAGCCTTCTCCCACACATGCTCGTTTACCTGTAAGAAAAAGGAGCTTTATTAGTACAATGTGAAATTTAGTATTATTATTTGTATATTGAAAACAATGACACATATTTAAAATATAAATTTTAATGAACTTTTATTATTTTTTTTAATAAAATATTGGGTTTTATAAACAATGCTCAAAATATGTCGCTTCATCCATTCAACTATTCGTTAATTTTTATTGGTAATACGCCATCAGGCTCAGAAGCTATGTTAATGAACAAATTTATGTATTCTGAACTAAATGGGTTAATTCAAAGACTACCCAAAGGAAATGCTTCTGGTTACGTTAGTATTGATTATACAAATTGTCTGACAACTTTTTCCATCGGTACTTTTAAATCTCTTCAATAAATGTCTTTCTATCCACTCTTTTCTCAAAATTTCAAGACAGGGTTCATCGTACCGTTTCACAAAAAAAAGCAAAGTAGTCAATATTAAAGTAGCCTTCGATAACATCAAATATACATTAATTAAAAATAGCCTTTAAAATATAAAAAAAAAATTAATATTAAACTCGATGTATTAACTATAGAAAAGTAGTAATTCAGATCAGTGTAGAACCAATTTTTCACGAACAGCCCCAGTGAGTCAAAAGAGATCGTGCAGAGGACTAGGGTTTTTGGAACCTAATAGCTGATGAAATGTTAAATTTTCCCTGGCCAGCAGATATTCATTTGCAGACATTTGCTGATGGCTCTACTTTCATCATTTCATGCAAGACAAGAGAGAAACTCAAAGAAGTAGGAACACGGCTATAAATAAATTCAAACTATGGACAGTAAAACATTATTTTACTGTTTCACTGGAAAAACAAATTACATTCTATTTGTTGAATTAAAAACTGGTTCAAGATTCACGGGTATGATAAACCACTAGGAAGAAAGGAGAATCCAAATTAATTAGGCGTCATTTTAGATGAAAACTTTAATTGGGTTGTACATCTTAAAGAACGTTCAACCAAAGCAATGGAAAAGCCTAGTTGGCTCTATAGAGTTGCGAATAACAAGTGGGAAATCAATAATAAAGAATGCACAATAATCTACAAAACAGTTATGGACGCATGCTTTCACATAGTGAGACAATATGGGAAAACAATCTTACAGCCAGACAAACAAGAATAATTACCTCTATTCAAAGATCTTTTTTAAATTTTATTATCGGAACTTATCGCGTTACTCCAGCTTGGGCCCTGCAAGTAGTTACTGGAATATCACCTTTATACCTGACAATTAAATATGAAGCGATTTTTCTACGACTACAAAAGTCAAAAAATGTTTACAATGCATAACATTAATTTTAAACCAAATAATTTCGAGGAGAAAACAGAAATGGATACTAAAATCCAATTCGGAGAATGCCAATCATTCGAAAGCCTGATCTCTTGCTAATTCAGGCTTCCGATTGGATGGCGTTCTACGATATAAGATTGTAGCATCCGGTGACAACTCACTTTACGACAGCATACACTGAAGTGACAAAAGTCATGGGATAGCAATATGCAAATTTTCAGATGGCAGTAGCATCGCGTAGAACAGGTATAAATGCGCAGTGCTTTCGCAGAGCTTTCATTTCTGTTCAAGTTATTCATGTGAAGAGGTTTTGACGTGATGATGACCGCACGACGGGAATTAACAGACTTTGAACGCGGAATGTTAGTTGGAGCTAGACGCAGGGGTCATGCCATTTCGGAAATCGTTAGGGAATTCAACATTCCCAGATCCCCTGTGCCGAGAGTATGAAATTTCAGGCATAACATCCCATCATGGACAGCGCAGTGGTCGACCGCCTGCACTTAACGACCGAGACCGGCGACGTCTGCAAAGAGTCGTAAATTCTAACAGACAAGCAACACTGCGTCAAATAACCGCAGTGTTGCTTGTCTGCCAAAATCCTGCACCATCAACGCTTTCACAATTATGGACGTCTATCGAGACAGCATGGCTCAATATTCCTGCAGAAGACTTCCAACGACTTGTTGAGTCCATGCCACGTCGAGTTGCTGCACTTCGCCAGGCGAAAGGAGGGCCGATACGATATTAAAAGGTATCCCATGACTTTTGTCACTTCAGTGTATATGGTAATACATTATTTCGGTAAACTATTAAAATAAACTCTTAAATAAATTAAGTTAAACGACAACTCACCCATTCCAAATGAGATAGGCAGCTCTGATCTTTTTTTACCTTCCTCCTGTATATATCTAGACGGATCGAATTTCTTAGGTTCTTCGTAAATTTTTGGATCGGTGTGAACACAGTAGAAATTTATCACTATTACTGCTCCTTTAGGAATTTTGTATCCGCCTAAAGTCGTTTCCTCTAAAAATAAAAAAAGAATATATATATATATTATACATATTAAAAATTATTATTATTAAAATTATAATTATTAAAAATTACAAAATGGGAAAATACGTTTATATTTTCCCATTTTGTAATTTTTAATTTCTTACTAATTATAAGGAAAACCTCATCTAAATTACTTTGCTTTTATCAAAAAATGGCGAAATTCTTAGTATAATGTTATTATTATGAGCAAAATTTTCTGAAATGTTTTTTTAGGACTTCTTTGTATCCTTCACTATTTTATTCTAATATATATATATATATTAAAGATAGGCCATATTTCTTAGTATATAATATATTTTAAGGGTTTCTTTTTGTCACTTTTTAAGAAAATATAAAGTAGAAATAATTATAAAAAAAAAATAAATAGCCAAAAATTCAGAGAAATGAACATTACCAACAACACTATAGAAGGAAGAAGTAAATTAAAGGGTATACATAAAATTCATTTCTCCGAAAGAGATCACTTTCATTTTGTTATGTTAATAATTAATTACAAAACTACACATTATACAGCGCAAAGGTAGTGCTATGGTAGATGCGCATATTAGTTTTCATAGCCGAGCTCTCGCGTCTGCAGTAAGGATGCGTACAATAAATCTGTAGGCAGGAAAGTTTTTCATTGATAGAAAAGGGAGAAAAACTCCAATGCTCCACCTATGGGAGTGCTCGTTTCAAATTGCGGTGGCACGAAGGGGATATAAAGACGGTATAATAAGTTCACTGTGGTGCAGCCCTGGTAATGTTGAATCTGCCGTTATATTAATAAACACAGGGTAATTAATAAAAAATACACTCACTTGTGCATTCTTGACTGGGGAAAAAATTAAAAAATTCTCCCACTCTCAAAGATTCCAAGAGATAAGCGTTGAAGTACGTAAGTTGGCTCTTGTCTTCGATGACCGGATGTCTCTCTGTGCCAATGACTTCCACGATCTCTTTATACACTTTTTCTTGTTCTTCAGGGTTTTCTAGCAAATTTTTCAGGAGCAAAGTTGCAAAAGATGCAACAGCAAGAACACCATCTCCCATAAACTGCATGAGAGTGCCCACCAAGACTTCATCTGAAGGGGAAAAAAGTAATTAAAGAAATATTTCAATGATATAATAAAATGAAAGTTATTAAGAAAATTTTCCAAGAAAAATTTCTCTCACACGTAGGAGCAGTGTTGACTTATTCCTAAATAAAGTTTCTAATTAACGATTGGCAAATTTTATGAGAAAAATTTTTTCTCATAAAATTAGGAAATTTATTTACATTGTTACATTGTTTACATTGGCAATAAACAAAATTTTATTGGCATTGTAAAAAATAAATCTTATTATTATTATTTTTTTCTAATGCAGCTGGCAAACACTTAGACAATCGTCTTCGATGCCTTAAGGTAAGCGCTGCACGGATGTTACTCACTTAGCATTACCCAGGAGGTGCGTGTAGCTTGTAAATAAGCTACAGACGCGGAGTAACAATACCCGCGCAACGCTCATGTTAGACCGGGACCTACGGTTTAAAGTGCATTCCAAACCATTACAAATATCCATGGCAAAGCCGGAATTTGAAGCCAAAATCTGTGGTACCGAGCGCCAGAGAGCTAGCCACTGGGCCATTCAGGCCCTGTATTGTCAGAAATTTTTGTACTTTTTTTAAGAATTTTGAAAAAAGCTGAAATTCAAAAACATAGAAATCCGAATTTTTATGTATATATATTTTGAGATAATCCGAAATTTTGACATTAGGTGGATTTGTTCTTTTTTTTATTCTTGTTGAAAACCAACTAATAAATAATTAAATTGCAAAGCCATTTTATCCTGTACGTCTAAAGCAGGGGTGGGTAAGTTTTTATAGTTCAGTAGTCAATTCATAAAATTTTGTTTTGCATATAAGGCGTTTCTCATATAAATTTTTATAATAAATTTTATTAACATTAGTAATTAAGAACAGAAATAGTAAATTTTCTCTCATATGGCAAAACACATCACAGAATAAACAAGACCAGTGTTCGCAATGACAAAATTTTAGTAATAAAATTTAAAATACCCTGTATTTTATAATACATTTTATTATTATTTAATGTGCATAAAAGATTTATGTGTTATTATCATTTGTTTATTTATTTTCAATACAACTTAGTTTTATTGATTCTATTTTACACATTCAAAAATATTATTCATAGAAGGAAGCTCACGAATACTTTAAGGGTAATTTTCATTTTATTTCAAAATGATGTGATTCCTTCTAAAATATAATGAAAGTTTAAAGCACAGTTGTATGGGAAGAATTATACAAAACTAAAGAAATCGTCTTGTAACATGTCGTTGTCCTCCATGTTATTATCTTTTTATATTGATATTCACACGAATGCGTTCGTATCAACGTTGACCATTTAATATATACCATTTTAAAATATAGATATTTGACTTTTCAATAGCTGGACATTGAATTTTCAGACTTTGTCGAAGGACTGTTTCTGAAGGAAAAAAAATTAACTGTAATCTTTTGTATTTTGAGATTAAATGGTCTGATTTTAATTGTATTCAAACTGTTTAATATTTTGATCTTTTTCTCCACGTTCATTTTGATATCTTAAAAATTGATAAATTTATAGGGTGAATAGGATTACTAAAATATCTCTATCTGCGTCCTAGCTCTAGAGACTTTACTTAACCTCTAGTGGCTCTACTTAAGTACTGGTTTTTTTTTTTTTTTTTTTTTTGTTAAAAAGGAATTATTACTCAAATGACAGAATCTCGAAAGAAAGAATGAATGTTGAAATTGAACTTTTAACATACACACAGAAAAAAAAATATTATTTTATACGAACTCGTCAAAACTTTTCTATGTTCCATATAAATTTTCTTTTACACAATTTAATGCAGAAATTCCAATTTGAGATTTTTATGAAAATAATCAGTAATTTATGCAAAAATCTCTTACTTCATTCGAACCTCTTAATAATATTCTACATTCTGTAATCTGTAATTTTGTTGCTATTAGTGAGCCTCATGTTCCACTGATATATGCTACGAATAGCCCATAGAGGAGTGATGAGGGGAGGAGATTTAGAGGTAATTGCCTCTCATTTCAATTTTTTTATAAGGGAAAACTCTGTAAACACTTACCAAATAGTCTAAAATAAATGCGGAACGTATTAAACGCAATGTCACAATCGCTATCAAATCTTTTCGTTTCTTAAAGCAGTGACTTCAATGTACGCCACCAGCGGATTCAAAGCTGAGCTCGTAGCTGCGTACATGCGGATTCGGAATAGAAATTCGGAATGGTCTTTTTTGCAATGCGTAACTAGGTACAGGAAATTCTTCGAATAGAATATATATTCTTTTACTTGAGTTTACTCGATTTGAGTTATTTTTGAGGAGCGATTCATATGAGGCGTTGCAGATATGTAGGGTGAACTCAACAAAAAAGATATTTAAGATATTATCATTGTGGGATGTTTCACATTTGGTTTATTGTTTATAATAATAAATATATTTATATGGCGAAGATCTCTCCCGCTTAAAAAAAAACCCGCACGCACAGTGTGTGAGCAATATATCTTGTTAATAACTGAGTTTAAGATATTGCACTAAAATCTGTTGTAAATGGCAAGAAGGGGCAAGTCAAGGACATGAGATGTCGGTTTTTTTTTTTTATTTAACAATTTCTATGTTCTGATACATATCCAGAATGCTTGATTAAATCATTAATAAGTGTTAGATACGAAGTAAAAGCAAATTAAATGAAGAATGTAAAGCCGACATTATAATTTCCGTATGTTTATTGGATTAAATTTTATTAATAAATATGTTAACAATATGTATTTTGAAATTATATGTTTTAATATGTATCATAAAAAAAGTTAAGATTTTGTTAAAAAATTTATAACAAAATTTATTAAAGAAAGAGAAACAATACACGAATTTCAAGTAGTTAAAATTTTTAGGATTTTTTACATCATAAATTTTTGAAAAAAAAAATGAAACAGTAATTAGAAGTTATGTAACACATGTTTCATTATCTGTCTACATTTATATATTCTGTCAAGCTTTTATGCATTTACATCAGAATCATAAATTTTTGTCATAATATTTTTTTCTTATTTAATAATCATTTATAACTATTTTTAGGAATAATTTTATAACACAGATAATTGTTAATAATTTTTGTTACACGGATACCAATATGATGAAACTAAACTTAAAATTATTTACCTGTAAAATATTCAGCTGTGGGATCCCCCCTGCTACGTCTTTTGTCTCTTTCTTGAATGTATTCGTCAACAAAGTTGCGGATGTGTTCCTTGTCATAAGTTGCTTTATGTTTATTTACGATGTCGACTAATATCTGTCGCATCTCTTTGTGGGTCTTTAAGGCTTGAAAGTATTTAGGCGTGAAAGGAAAGATAAGATATCTGAAACAAAAACAAAAAATTTCTCATTTTATAATAAGATCTCTTTGTCGAGTTACAATCCATAAGAAAAATGATGCTAAGACTATAGAACTCTCTAACTCAAAAATTGATAAAAAATACTTTTATGATCTTCACATTAAAAAAATGTAGCATAACAATGGCTTAAGTCATTGTTTACCAAAAGGGATGCATTGTGACATTTTTGTTAGTCTTACTGTTTATGACAACATTTTAAGTATTTAAATTGATTTATTAAATAGCAAATACATAAGAGCATAATAATAAATAGCAAATACATTAAAAATGAAAATGAATAAAATATGAATGGCAATAAAGGCGAAATGGCATTTGTGCACTAGCAGACGCCAATATTTTGCTCATACGACAGAAATATAATAATCAGTTCTGTTTTCTTCAGTCTTCATGTGACAATAATTTACTATGACTATGGTAATACCAAATCTTACCGAATGTGTGGGAAGGTAATTCCTCAATGTAATAATAATTCCTCCACGTATAATGCTACAGAAATTCATTGAGAAATGTGTGCCATTTATAGATCGGCAATAGTGATTGATGAAGTACGACATTGGTAAACAGGATACATTTCAGATTGGAATGATATGAAAAATTCCCTCATCTTTCAATTCTATCCTTGCATGCAGGCCCACGCTTTCCTTCATTTGAAAATGTGACTTGCATACCAAAAATTTTCAGATAGCGAAAAGCTAAAATCATCAATGCTGAACTAGATTAATTTCCAGATGGAGGAATTCTGCATATGAGATGTATGAAAGTTCGTATTTTGTTATTAAAAATGCTTACAAAAGAATAATGACTACTCGAGAAAACAATGTACATGTATGGAGTCATTACCGAAGTTTGATTGCTGTTATATTGCTTATTTTTGTAATTAATTATTCTTTTTGTTTAAAAGTTCACTTTGTATTTACAGTTGTAGCTTATAAGCAGAGAGTGTTTTTACATGCTGTTACAGTGACATTAAATCTGTTACAATTTTGATGAACACTTTACAAAAAGATTAAAACAAAGTGATAAGATTAAAAATTATGTTTTAATGTCACTTTGATTGTGTATAAAAACTATCTAATACAGCTTTATTCTTTATTAAAAGTTTTAGGGAAATAAAATTATAAATTCTTTAAATGTTCTTATTGTATTTCAAATACTAGTCAGTTTGATCTTTAGTCATTAACCAATGAAATGACAGATATTTAGCAGATGTTGCATCATACACCAATAATGTGACTTGATGCATTGCACCCTAATCGTGACAATGCAATATGGAGTTAACAGCGCTGAGGGCAGCATCTGGTTGATTTGCAACTTCCTGAAGTCAACAGATGAACTCTCCAATAACATCGTAGGTCCCCTTTTCATCTCAAGTTCCATTTCTCATATTGAGTTTCTGGGCTTTTAGTTTGCAAACCCAATGTGCTAATCACGAAGCCACTCCGGATATTATGTACACACATTGACGTTCAAAATTAAGTTATTTTGCATATTTTGGCGATTTTCTTGAAAAATAAAGAAAGCAAGATTAGATTAATGCTTTCAAGCGAATATGCAAAACTCAAGTGTGGAATACCATTACATACTTAAATGTGGTCTATATAAAGCATGGATGGCCAACCCGAGCCACAGTGGGGCATGTCACAGTTTTAACAGTGGCACGCGAAGACTTACTAAAAAATTTTAAAATGTGAAAAAATAATAATGTTGTCTTCAAGAATTTTTTCAAAATCTATAAAAATCCTACTGAGAAGCTACTAAATACAACAGCGCCGGAAAGTGCCACTACAACCGTACGGTAAGACAGCTGGTTCATGGGACAAACCCAATGGTTTAGACTTCCCTTGTGTGTCTTGTTATTGTTGTCCGTTTTCGAGCTAGTGCGAGTGCGAGTGTGACAGTCTGGCTGCCTGGTTTAATTGATTTTAAACTGCAAAATAGTAAGCCTATTTTAAAATGTTTTTAAATTTTATCATCGAGCGCCGTTTAAAAAAATTTTTTTTTCATTATGTCCATTCGACATAAATGAAGAGGTTAGTGCAATTTGTGTATTTAAAAATGCCTTGAAAGAACAATTTTTGTTAACACATCCAAATACTTCCAAGTCTGTTTGATTAATAAGAGAAATTTGTGTAACAGTGCCGAAAAAATTTAACATGGAAAGACATTTCAAACAATTGCATAGTGATTTCAACAATGAATATCCTGTCAGATCATACTTGCGAAATGAATTTATCTATAAAAAAAGAAATCTATAGCCGGCCAACAAGCCTTGTTCCAGAACAGAAATGAAGAAATTGAAATTATGATGAAGTTTATTTGTGAATTTTCTCTGTTGTTAGGCAACAAGAAAAATTCCTATTCTGACGGAGAAGATGAAAAATATCCTTTTAATATTTACCCAAAATATCGGTAATATAAACAAAACAAACAAACAAAAAAAAAACATTACACGAACGATAATATTGACATTGTAAAAGAACTTCTTGATTTGCACAAATTAATTTTAGCTACAGATGAAAACATTTTTAAAGAACTATAAAAAGATTAGATTTTTGAAGAAATGTAATTAAAGTTAACAAAGTAGAGTTAACAAAATTACACGGCTAGCAGGATAAAAGGTTTTGTTGCATTGCTTGAAAATTATTTGGGAAGAAACGTTTTTAAGCATTATTGTATTATCTATCAAGAATCTATTTGTACCAAGGATTGAAATCTGTCTTCCGTTGTTGACACCCTGTAGGCGCAATATTAACTAAATACGAGCGCGAGCTCTGAGCCGACGACGATTTCGTGAGGTTTTCAAGGAAGAAACGGAAAAAATAACACTATCGCAACAAAAATAGAAACACTATCTAGTTATCTATATCTACACTATCTATCTAATTTATCCATTTCAGAGAAACACTAAACAATATCTAATTTTGCCTACTCTTCTTTGTTAAGTTCAATTATGTGTCGAGTTACTTCTTGTGCGCACTGGCTTTCCAAGGAAGTGCACTCGCTAGATTTTTGGTATTTGTGGGAGTGTGTTTTAAAATATCTGGAAGAAAACATTGAACTTCCCTGCGTGTGCTTGCTACTCAAGAATGAAGATTTGCTATGGGATTTAGCTTTTCTCACCCATATTATGGGGCCCTTAAATAATTTAAGATTACAGGGAAAAGATTGTATTTTTCCTACCCTAGTTGGTCATATATCTTCTTTTGTGAACAAACTTTTGCTTTCTTGTCTCGATTTTGGAGAAAAAAGATTAACATATTTCTACATCAATGCACCCATTCAAAATAATACAGGAACCAGCTATTAAAGTTAATAATGCGACGATAAATTTAAAAATTTATTATCCATTTTGTAGGATTCATTCAGTGCTAGGTTTGATAATTTTCAGGATGATAAAAAAATGCTGATCTTTTCACAAATCCATTATCAATTTCTCTGCAAGTCGTTACTTGTTACGCACTTGAAATTCAAATCGAAGTTATTAACCAACAGCACAATACTACATTACAAAGCAAATATAAGGAAATTATTCCAATTGCAAATTATCCAAATTACATTGAATATTGGAAATTTGTACTAACAAGCAATTTTCCAAATTTACACAATTTGGCTATCAGATGTTATTGTAGTTTTGGATCAACATATGTTTGTGAACAAATGTTTTCAAATATGAACATAATAAAATCAAAATATCGTTCAAGATTAACTGATATGCACATAAACAAATAATCTTGTTAGCATCTTTAAGAACTAATACTAACATACTTAGTAAAAACACTTTACCAGACTTGGTAAAAAACTACAAATTCAAAAGTCACATTAATAATTACTCAGAATTAAATTGTTTCTAGTTTTTCATTTTTACTTTATACATAACCTACCTGATTGAACCTTTAAAATATTTATTAACAATAAAACTTAAGTTTATACTTTTATTTTATTTATTATATTATTTTCTGAGATTTACAGGAAAAAAAATGTGTTATTTGCGTAAAAATCAGCCTATAAATAACATTTTTATATTTTTATTATGTTGAAAAAATTTGAAGAGGCACTCACAATTTTTTTTAGATAGTGGCACTCTTTCCAAAAAATGTTGGACATGCCTTACATAAAGGAACAGGCTTGATAAACGCGCGTAATAATTTGGGCACTAATTTCCATCCCGCACCTCGCCAAATTTCATAAGTTTATTTGAAAAATTTAAAAAATTTAATTAAATTCAAAAGCAAACAGTTAAAAATTAATAACCACGAACGTTTGGACGATGGAATGAGGGGGCTGGAGGAAAACTGAAATAAGAATTCTATACTCGAGAACCATCCAGGGCCTGGAAATAACATTGATATGAGAATAGGACTAACTTCCACAAGTACATAAATTTCCTGATTTTTTCCAGTAAGAATTCACATAGTGATAATTGCAAGAGAGGATTCTATCTTCTTATGACAAAATTTCTTGTTCAGTATTTTAAACTATGTAGTAAAACTTCTGGCGCTGATGAGTCTTAACACACTTTTTTAGTAATTGCACACTAAGACTATCGTGTACATATCTAATTTCATTAAAATTTATTAAGTAATTATAGAGATATTCGATCAAAAGTAAAAATTTTCTAAATTTTGAAAAGTGGGATAAAAGAATATTTAAGACTATAGATAGTTAAACCTTCACCCCAATGAATTATCGCCATCGTGATTAGTCTTTTAAAGTATCAATTTAATGCGGCTTTTACGCAAAAAGCACAGTTAAACTGTCATTTATGTAGAAACAACTGGGTGAGATTTGACAAAGGTTGACAATATTTTGTGTGTCAATATACATTTATAATTTTTTTTTATTAAAGTAAAATTGTATCTAATTTTTATAATATTCTGGTGTTCTTATAATATATTTTATGCGTGTTTCTTAGAAGGGGGTGTTTGATGGTCACTATCCCTTACCGGATGCGAATCCGATATCCTCAAAGGGAAGACCAGTTTCCGAATTAAGCAGGTCTTTTGTCGACTGAGAGTGATATCCCTTTGCGGTGTTTAAATTGTCAGGAGTTATCTGAGCTCACGTAATTTATTGATGGGGCATCTTTTTGAAGGGAAACTGATATGCATGACATGCATGTATGATAGTATGATAAGGCGATGTTTTGAGAAAGACTTGCCGCTTCTTCATCCGGATTAAGTGTCGTAAATCATCCTCACCAATGAAAAGGCCTATAGGCCCCGGAGTGAGATTTTAATAACCTTCAAAGAATATTGAATGAAGGGGCGGGTGATATAAAAAGACAAAAACAAAGATTTTGGGGATATGAGCGAGGAGAAGGAATGAGGCATCGAGGGAAAGAGAATGGATGGAGAAAGACAGAAGAAGGACGAGGAAAGTGAGCTGCCCCCCCCCGTAATGGAGTTCTGCAGGGTCTAGAAGAAAAAAGATGCAAAGTCGCATGCGTGGGCTCCGATTGCCATCGAAGACCAAGTCAAGGGGCCTCTTGCCCGGCATCGATGATGCGGACACACAAGGAAGAGCCCCATTTACTGTTGGCCCCTGCTGCCACATCGTTAGACAATGTTGAACATCATGATGCCTAGGTTTCCCATACGGCCCGATTGAAATCCTCAACAATACATGTGAGTAACTTTAATTTTGGAGAAAGCCCCACTTTGTCAGCAGTAGTTGGTGTAATTACAGAGAATGCGTTTGGGCTGGCGGACCATGCACCTGCATTTTTCTGAGATGTTCGCACTCATATTTTTTTATTCATTGTGATTGCAGTATATTGTATATATATTATATTGGTTATTGCTTATTTGAAATCACTTGTACTAATATAATTTCTATGATGTATTTTTAACTATTTAATTTTTAATATTAATAAACACATTTTATTTATATTTTAAATTGCTTCAGATTTATTTCATGTGCATGTGTTTCCTTATCCACCCTGCATAACTCTCTGAAGGCATTCGAACCTGTAGGTTTATATGTGGTTTGGTTATTGCGGATTATAGGCATGTTATTAAATGGGTTATTGCGGAATTGTTCGTGGTTATTCTTAGTGTGTTGGGAAGACAATTTAGTGTGATCTTTTTAGGTACGAGTTATTGTATATCTATAAGAGTTTAAGATTTAAAGTCGTGTAAATAGCACCACATAAAAATTGTCTTCTTTCTAGGATCGGGTTATTGTTTATTTAAGGGTTTAAAGTTGAGTAACAACACCACAATACTCACCTGGCAATGGTTCCATTCAGAAGCATATTTGTTGGCGTCATACATTCGATTTGTGTGGAATATAGCTCGTTAAATCTGTGCACTTGTTCCTCTGTGACCCCATAATCACCAAACAGTGCAAAGCGTAAGAATGCATTGCATTTGTTGGTCAAAATTTCAATGAAATTCACTGGTTCTCCTTTCTTGGCTTTCAGATCATTAATTGTAGAGTTGATGGAATCGTATATGGAAGCAGATAGGCTGCTTTTAAGAGAATTTGCACCACGTTCTCTTAGGACTTGGATGAAGAACTTTCGTGTGGCTTTCCACTTTTCTCCATTTTGAAAAGCCACGCCTATGTAAGTAATTATAAATTAACTAAAATTTGATATTATTTAAATTAAAACAAATTCAGTTTGTACAGAGAGTCTTAGCAGATATGACTTAGCTTTATTTGTACGGCTTTAGTAAAAATCATAAATTTTTTACCTTTGATAGTCATGTCGGTAAAAAAAAATCGTTAAAACATTTAATACATTATCTATACATGTCTCTAAACATTTTAATGTTAGAATTGCTCTAAATAAACAATATTGTTATAAAACGAAATTTTAAGAAATGCTTTTTAAAAATTTATGAATTTTACAAAAAATTGCAATATGAATTTAATTGAAAAATAATTAATTAAAAACATCTTTCACTAAGATGAAACATAGTTTACTTCAACATTATAATTACTTATTAAAATGGATTTTATTAAAATTCTGACTTATAAAATATAAATGGAAGCAAGACAAACAAAAAAAAAATCAACAGATTAATTTCTAATCAAGTACAGTGTTGTTCGTGGTACACTATTAGATTGATTTATGCTTGAATAAAAAAAAAATGAACACAGAGCAAATAAATAAATACAGCACGAGATCGACTGACTCAACTGACTGAGTATGAAAGCTTTCATGGGATTCACAGAAAAACCTTCCACCATATTTTTTTCACTAGACATACGACAAGTTAATAGTTATCTCCTTTAGCATTCTTTCTCCCAATTTCGAAATGGATCGATCATCCAATAACGCTAAACACCTTTTCAAGCCTAGGTTGATCAAAGTTTACACCTTTTCAAGCCTAGTTACACCAAGGTTGACTTATGTTTCAGTCATTTACAGTCACAGAACACATTTGATATATTTTTACAGAACAAAAGCTTTCTACATAACAAATCAGATAAATTAAATAATTTAAAATACAAATTAATACAAAACTATTAACTAATTAAATAAACAAAGTATCATTTTTACGAAGAACTTTTAAACAAATTTGTAACTTTAAAATTCCTTACCGTCTCTGAAAATGTAGGCCATAAGATTAAATCCAGATTGTCTCTCGCCAAAGCAATCAGATTTAGATATCAATGCTTCACGCACAGCTTTTAAGCTTCCCAAGTTGATGTACAACTGCCCTGTGCATGAAAAACTGAAGACATCTCCGTACTTTTTCTTAAATGCATCCAGCTTCAAATGACCAGTAGCATTATTTAGGAATGGCCAGTATCCTAAATACGGTAAACCAATAGGACCTGGTGGGAGATCTTTATTTCTGACAGCAAGGTATATTATCGTTATAAGAAGAAGTACCAAAGCTATGGCCAGTGAAACTGGAGGTATGGTAGACAACTTATCGATGATGACATCCATTTGCATCTTGAAAGAATTATCTGTGAGAAATTATGTATTTTATTAATGCCAGTTTTAAGTATAAGTTGTTGATTTTTAAATAATTCATTACATTACGCCCAAGAAAACAATATTTAGAGTTAAGCAATGTTAAAGATTTATATTTAGCGAAACTAAGATAAAATTTACTAAGTTTTTTTTTAACCTTTTGCTATTATTGTGTTTAGATGGTGTTTATCTTTAAAAGATAAATTTGTTGTTAAGCTTTCTTTTTTTTTTTTTTTTTTTTTTTTTATTTTTTTTTTTTTTTTACAGTTTTTCTTACTTCAAGGTTGACTGTCTAAATACATTTTGAAAACTTAATTTATTTATACAATACAGTAAAATGTCAGATCCAGCGTTTCTTTCATAAAGATGGTTAAGGAGTATTGTCGACTTTTCCCAGTTACTCATGATCAGATAACATACACCTATGCATTAAAACTTTACGTTTCACAATATTAAACAGATATTGACACCAATAATATTTTGCAAATATTTACCGATCGATTTTATTTCCTCCTATCACAGCTAATAAGAGCTCTTTTTGTAAGAAATAGACAACATCTTATGTTTTGAAGCAAATCCTAATGTGGACTCAATTAATGTGGATTTGGATCCTGAAGATCCTGTTCGGAACCATTACAAGATTATGGTCTCCCTTTTAATGCCTGCAGAAATAAAATTGGAGGACTTATTTTGCCTTACCGTTGGAAATTCAAAAAAATGAACAAAATAAAAGATAAAAATAGATCCAGCAGTCAAATCCATTAAGAACACATACGGTATTTTGCCAAATTCTGAGAACCAATAAAACTTAAGATTAATTTTTTTTTCGCTGAGATTTTTTATTTTTTTTTTTTTTTTTTACTTATAAAAAAATTACAACTCCTTAGAGAACTAATAACCACAAATTTCTTGTACAATGAAAATCGAGTTTCGAATCAATCAGCACTGATAATATTTCCTTCCGCCTAATAATATGTATTTGTAAATGTCCCAATGTTAAACCGTATAAATGATTACCTTTAAAAATGATAAAGATGATTAAAATTTTAAAAACAATATCATAGTACGGATAATGTATCGTACACTTAGGAAATATGTGTTTTTTTAAAACTATCATTTTGTAAAATCGAATATCGGAGAATTATTTTTCTGGAAATATTTTACTTATGATTATTATAGACAATATTTAAAAACGGCTTAAGATAAATATATTTAATATACAATTATTTTATTATTATAATTTTAGTATACAATTATTTTCAAATTATATATTTAGGGTACAATATATATAATATACAATTAAGTTAAATTATCACAATATGATTACAAATACAATTTTTAATAATTTTAATAATTTACAAAGAAACAAATTAATTTGCATGCATAAAAAATTCAGTTTTCTTTAATCAAGTATTATATCTCCTTTTTAAAACAAATTTTTTTGTCATCTTGTGAAAAAAGTCAATTAATTTTTTAAAATAATATTAACTAATCCTTACTTGATGACTTAAAATGTAACTATTTAACACCGAATAAATATTATTACTATTGAAAACTTAAACAAATATCGTTAAAAATTAAAATATATTTTTTTTTAATTTAAGGGAAGAAATATTAAGTAATATATTACTTAAAAAATATTATAAGAAAATGCATTCTTATCTTTCATTATATTGTATGTCAATGATTAATACTGCAGAGAATATCTTAAATAATGTAGCATCGTTTTTTAAAACAATATGAATAAATGATCTTTTTAAGTAAGGAATTAAATACACTAAAGGAAATAAATAAATCTAATATAGTTTTTAAAAACATTTTTATTTTAAATGTTAAATAGACAATACAAATCAGATAATTTTTCAAAACCTGGTTATCAAATCCTATAGGAAAAAATAAAAATAAAAAATAAAGATTGATTAAAAATCTACTACTACGATACAAATTTTTATTCAACAATAACTAATTTCATAAAAATATTAACAATTCGTAAAATCAGAATACCAAATTGAATATTAAGTTATTTATAGCATAAAAGTAGAAGACTTAAGACATAAATAATTTTAAATTTTTAAATAATCAATTCTAAAAATTATAATGCATAAAAAATGTCTATATAATACAAGAAATAAAAAAAATATATCGAACACTATTATTCTTAACTAAATTTCGATTAAAGTTATAAGATTGGAATGATAGCCTATTAAAAAGATGAAATAAATTATAAGAATAATTAAATATAAAAAAACATTACTTTTCAATTATGATTTCGAGAATAAATAGTTGGTATCAGGAAGAGATCTGCAAACTGCTTGCTCACAGTCAATCTCGCAGAATGACTGCTGGTTATTTCTTAATTTAGAGCTAACAGTTTTCCAAGGTCATGTGCATCAAAAACGTATCGTTCTGATACGCGTGATCTCATCTCTCTCTCTCTTTTTTTTTAATATTTTTTATTCTACAAAAATTATTTTATTCTAACAAAAAAAATTTCTGATAAAATTGACATGATGATTTCTATATGGACTATAGATAGCCTTGTAATGAATAAAATTGCTTTTATCGATTTTTTTTACAATGTTTGCTTATTATTTGATATAATAATTTATTTTTTATTTTCAGAAAGAGTATAAATATAGAATAATCGAAAATTAATCAATTGTTTCCAAAATTAAAATTATTTTAATGTCTTTAATAATATTTTTTATATAATATATCAATAAATCTGTGGGGTTTTCAACTTTGGACAGCTCTTGTATTGATAACAAATACGGCAAAATTGTAGCAGATTCAGAATCATCCAGGATACCAGGATAATATATATTATATACTATACTATATATTATGTCCACAACAAAAAAGGGGAGAAATATTGTCTGCCAGGAGAGCTGGGTTTTTTAAAGGATATTGAAATAAAATACTTTTTCAAGACTAAAAAATAATCTTATCGTTCATTAGCAAAATACCAAATTTCATTATCGGTCACACTTTAAAACCGGCATTTTTCTTTTAAAGTGTCAAGATTATGACCCTGTTATTTGCAAAACATGATAACTGTTTTTTTTTTTGTTGTTGTTTGTTTAGTTTTCGAATCCACGACAGCAGATTTTTATTGGATAAAAGAAAAGATTAACTACAGAAGAAATTTATTTGTCTAAGTCAGTGGTCCTCAAACTTTTTGAAATCAGGGCACATTTAAAAACCTATAAATAATTGTAGGTACGCTATATACAAATTTCTGAGAAATCTGCATCCGCTACTAATGCCTCACGTTTTATATCCAGGTGGTTAACTCAACAAAGAACTACTTATTTACGGTGGAATCTCATTGGAAAATTTAAAAAAATTTAAACTCTCATAGACGGTAAGGCTCCTGGCAGTGTCAGGCAAGTTACCTCTCTTAGTTTCTCGAAAACCCTCTTTAGTGCATTATTGCTGTTTGGCGACTTTTTATGTGAAGAAAGAAGAAATAAAGCAAACAGCAATGTTAATTGTTTGTAATAAACAAAAACTATCTTTGAATGGTAAAATTGACAGTAATAATAATAATTATATTTATTTTCATTTCTGAGCACATATTTCTCTGCGAATACCCTTTGAGAACTACAGGTCTAAGTAGACGATATTTTAAAATAAGCTAATTAAGATGATATTTAATAAACGCTGTCGATTATTTCTTGCGTGGTTTTCAAGAATCAGTTTTGAAAATCAGACCTAAAGGCTTGCACGCGTACTGTGTAGAATTTAAAAAACTTCATTTTGACTTAAGAAATAAATTTATTTTTGGCTCAATATTCTGAACAATCAATATCTTCTTTATTCGTCCTTGTTTAAAATAAATAGGAATTTTGTATTCTACAGTGTTTTGATAATGATGTCTCATCTATCAATTTTTTATTGTATTAATCAATATGTTCTTTTTTTATTTTAAAACCTTTTATTTTTTAAATAATCATTAAAGTAATTCTTATTAAAGAATACAAGTCTTTTTCAGTGACTTTTTCTTCTTTGGGTATTATTTTTTTTCAATTTTTTACAAAATTTATTCTACGGAATATCCCAAAGAATTTCCCTGATTAATAATGTAAAGTTAATCATACCAATTAATAAATTAAGTAAAAATTATACATTTTACAAAAATTTTAATTAAAAAATGCAAACACTACTTTTTTTTTACAAGAATTTAACTCAAAAGTTTTAATTTAAGTACAATATTGTATTTTAATTTAACTTTGCATAAAATAAAATATTCGTTGCATAAAATAGATTATATTAATATCAAATTTATATTCAATTTCTCTTTTTTTCATTATCTGCTAATAACTGAAACGTCTTATTATTTTTTCTTTTAAATTGTGACATAAGAAAATAACTTCATCAAAACTATAGCACATCCTCAATTGAATGTAAAAGGTCATCTGTTTCTAATTTGCTTAGTTTTCGTTTCAATTGTTTGGTTTTTCAATAGATTCAATTTTTAATTAACTTTAATAATTTTTAATAGATACAATTTTAATCATTGAAATAATTTATGGATATCTTATATGTTTTTATCTTAGAGGAGTAATCTTATTTGAAATGTGTCTTTCTATATTTGCGAATGAGATAAAAACAATAAAGCCTTTTTTATGAATATATATATATATACATACATGTATATATACATATATATATATATATATATATAAAAGCACATACGTATAGTATTTATTATTATTAATTTATATCTACTTTTACAGTAAAATCCGGAAACATATTTTTATTCACAAAAAAAAAATAAGTACAACTTCAATTGCATTATAACTGAATATTAAATGGCAATCATTAAAACCAAAAAAGGACTGTTTATTCAAATTATTTGTGATCTCTGGGTTTAGCACACATGAGAAGACTACTTGCGTTGAATTCTTCCAGGGCGTGTTTGCTTTCAGCGCCCTCTGGAAGTGAGAGTTGAAAATTTTGGATGATCGTAGTGATCAGTAAGAAAACTTGCATCATTGTATATCCTTCACCCAAGCATGCTCGTTTACCTTCAAAGAAATAAATGGATTTTAATATGTTTACAATTTCAAACAATAAAATATTTAAACAATGTAATTGAGGTTTTTCCAGATCATGTTTTAGAACAAGGATCCCCAACCCTTTTGTACTTTGGAGCATATTTTTTTTTAGGTTGACATTGTTAATAATACAAAAAAATTATATAAAAAATTATTCTAAAAATATGATTTTTTAAGATTTAAAAATTATTGATTATTTATGTAAAATAAATAATTAAAAAATAATACAGCCAAAAATCGGAAAATTATTTGGTTGGCAATTCGTTGGTATAAAAATTCTTTATAAAAAATCTAATTCTTAAAAGTCAGTGTGATCTTTACAATTGTAATTAGCAATGTGGTCTTCGATATTTGGTTAGCCATCATTAAGATGCTCATCTGTAAGTGGGGATCTGTAAACAGATCTTAAAAACATACTCTATTCAAAAATGGAAATTTGTTTCTGTTAACTACATTCCAGAAATTTTCAACTAATATATTGGATTTTAGAGCTATGTCACTTTGAAGATCCAAACTTTCTAGCTCCAAACGTATATGCATATGTACGTTGACGTACATATACATATATGTCTTTACATACATATGCAATATACATAACAATATTAGGATGATTACTATATAGCAACAACTATACATAACAACATTAGATTTTATATAATTATTACCTTTAAATAAAATCTTAATTTTGAAAAGGTTTAATTTGGTTTGTAAATAATTTAATTTGGTTTGCAAAAGGTTTAAAATGACTTACCAAACCTGTATAAGTAAAATATTTTTAAAAAATTATATCTTGTTTCAGATTCTCTCATTAAAAATGTATTGATTTTATTCTTGTCAATATGAAAGTCCCAATATTAACGCTTTTGATAAACATGAACATACAGAATATTTATAATTGATTGTCTTCACACGTATTCTTTTAAGTATTAAAAGAAAAATCATATTCTTGGCATACTGTTGCAGAAAAATTTAATTAATTTTTTCGAGAAAAATTAATGTATTTTATCTTTTTATTGACATATTTTATTAAATTATACAAAGTTGGTTATTTTTTATTTAAACTTACCAATTCCGAATGAGATAGGAAGATCCGCTCTTTGTTTTCCCTCTTTTTGTATGAATCTAGATGGATTGAATTTCTCTGGTTCTTCATATATGTTTGGATCATTGTGAGCAGAGTAAAAATTGACGAGTAATATAGCTCCTTTGGGTATCCTATATCCACTCACAGTAGTCTCCTCTAAAAAAATATTTTACCAGTTTTAAATTTTCAACCACCATGTTGAATAAAGGATAGATTATCATATAAATTGCAGCAATAAACAATATAATCGCTTTACATATTCTATATCCACATAAAAAATTCTTCAGATAAAAAAATCAAATTTAAAAAAATATTTTTTTAAAAATTTTATTTTAAAATTATTCCACACTCATAATTTTATTAAAAAATAGTTTCACAATAAAAAAACCCACTAGGCCTACAAAGGAAAAAATAAACAGCCAATTATTTTACTTGTTGAAACTCCTGTTAATTCCACAGAATGATTAATACATTACAAATATTAACTGAACGACTAATGCATCAAACTTGGACCGGCATATGACATAATAATCGGCTGGATGGCAAAATAAATGCAAGTTTTCTGGTCTCCTGTAATTGATCACCAAGCGACCAAATCGAACACTTTGAGAGTTATTACGTGGGCCTTTGTCCTTCACTCGAGCCTCATACTTCTTTTACATGTCATGCGAAATTGCGACCATTTTGTTCTGATTAAAATTCCATAAGTATCGTCTTAATTCTATCACAGCTCTTAGTACTTAGTATCTATCACAGTTCCGTAAGTATTGTCCTAATTACGTTTAATATAATTATCTACAAACGCACTTCATAATTCGTTACATGCAATTAAACATAAGTTTAAAATCGAATTGCAAGTACATTCAAATTTCTAAAATGCTGTTACAGAATTTTTCAATGTCGTGCTTCTGACTTTGAAGTCATTCGCCAACGATGCAGAAAATTTTGGGAAGCTTTGAAATCCTCCAAGGCGCACCACAAAAATCCTTCTATAATACATCTACATTATGAATAAGAGGATAAGGTTTCTTTCTGAAGAAAATATATCTTTACTCAAGAGAGTAACACAGAAACACACCCACGCAACCAGTCCGACGACAGCGCTACTTTTTCAAAGCAATATACGTCTTCTTTTAAAGCAGTCAAAATAACGTAGAAAGATATTTAATGATTTGATTTAATTTATTATAAAAAAATTAATATTATTAAATATTATTAATATATTATTTAATTTATTATTATGTCCGCTTGATTTTATTTATTATAAAAAGCACCTACTCAAATGAGTAGGTGCTTTGAGAATGATGCTCGCTGATGCTGCTTTCATCTCAAGAAAGATATTTATCCCACAAATTCGTTAATTCAGTTCTAACAAAGGACGATATGTTTGGACACAATATTATTAAAGAAATAGTTATTTTTTTTTATTGATAATAGAAAGGAGTGATCTTTTGATTGTTTGCTTTGCCCACTAACTCATTAGTTTACATTTAAACAAAAGATTCAATGAATAACATAATGAAGCTCCGATAAATGATAATGGTACAGTGTTGCGGAAAATAGTTCGAGAGCCAAAACATTATGACCAAAATGGCCCATTTTGGCGCGAAACAGCTTCAACCCGCCTTGGCCTGGATTAATACCACCACTTAATACCAGTTAAATACCACTTCCACCTGATCACGTGCCTTCCACGTCATCCAGACGAGTTCAGTGCAAAATGTAGGGGTGGTCATAATGTTTTGGCTCTTGAGTGTAGTTTCGTGCATGAAAATTTTTAGAAAGGAAGTATTAAGATGATTCTTTTTATAAAATTTTAATATTCTGTTATTAGAAGTGTCTCAGTTTTAAAGTTTAGTTGAGCAGCTATTTATCAAACGTACCGGGTCGCGATGAAGCCGAGAAGTATAGAGCACTATTAGTCGAGCTATATTGACGATTGGCTATATTGTCAACTTTTTAATTGTTTGCGGAAGTGCGCAAAGAAAAACAAATGATGTTGAAAAAGTTTTATTGACATTTTATAGAGGTATATTAGATAAACTGTACTTACTTGTGCATTCTTGACTTGGGAAAAAATTGAAAAACTCTCCCTTTCTCAAAGATTCCATGAGATAGGCATTGAAGTACGTGAGCTGGCTCTTATCTTCAATGGTTGGATGTCTGTCCGTGCCGATGACTGACACGATTTCTTTGTACACCTTTTCTTGTTCTTCGGGATATTCAAGCAATGTCTTCATCAACAGGCTGACAAAAGCCGCAACTGAAAGAACACCATCTCCCACAAACTGTGCAAGAGTGCCTGCTAAACATTCATCTGCAAGAAAAATAATAGAAAATTACTTTCATTAATTTTTTCGGATGAAAATAAGTTGCTCCTTTGTGACATTACATTAAATACTACGCTAAAAATTATTTAATAGGTAATAATTTAATATGCACGTTTTTACTAATCTTTACAATATAAGACCTAAAAGACCTGTTGGTTAGTTCATTGATTTCCGGACCAACTGGCCTTTGTCAAATAAATGAAAATAGTTGTGTCTATGCACGAGGATAGGCACAATAAATCCATATGTCTCTTCGGAGAAGAATGCAAACCGAAAACTAAAACGCTTGATAAATTAATAGAAATTCACACATCAAATTATGTATTTGCCATTTATAATATTATATCATTCCTTTATTATATATGATAACTTTCGAGAATAGTTTTTATGTAGCCCGTTGACTTAACAAGTCTATGAATTTCTGTTCTACAACTTTATCTTTTCAATTAATAAAAGTTAAGACTTTTGTAAACATTACGAATCCATTGAGTTGACTGTGACTAATTTTACTTCGAAATTACCAATCTCAAATATAAACAACTTAGCCACTCCTACAGTATAGGTGAAATTGGCTTTCAACAAAGGCCACCAAGGACAAATAACCCATCCAACGCTTATTTGCTCTCCGTTCAAGGTCACCGAATGTTTTCTGTTGTTTCAAATATATTCGTTTGCTATTCGTTCAAGTTCGTAAACACCGCAAAAGAAAAAGCTAAAATGGAAAAAAAATTTTTTTCGATTTATATTTCTTGCAGATGATTTCTTTGAAGATGATCTTTTTTTCAATTGATATTTCTTGAAGATGAATTGAGATTTTTTGAAACTGATATTTTATTTTTTTCATTTGATATTTCTTGAAGATGAATTGGGATTTCTTGAAGTTAATATTTCTTTTTTTTTTTCAATTCCATCTATTAGCTCACACTCTCCCTATATATATCTTATTCAAATTTTCAATCGTTCATAAAATACTTTTTATTCATCCACTCAAGTTCAAATACATTTTTTTGAACTTGTAGTGGATTACACTTGATGTTAATGCAGTTTTTTCAAATATTAATTCAGTAATTAAATTTAATTAATTAATTTTGTTTTTTCTTTGGTTTAAGTTGAATATATCTCAATAGATGGCGCCAGATAAACTTTAAAAAATGAATGAAAATTATTTATAAAGGACTTTCTGCAACAGAGTGAAAAAAAAAGTAGAATTGACTTAAAAAAAATTTTTTTTTTTTTTTTTTTTTTTGTATTATTTCAATTATATTGAGAAGAAAAAATAAAATTAGACAATTTTTTTTCCTTTTAAAATTTGATCAGTTTTGCAATTAGGGAATTGCCATTTTGATGATTTTGCCCGTTTTAATTTAAAATGAACAACTGAATACTGAGAATAAAAAGGGAAGAAATTTTTTCAATTTAAACAGCTGTGTCTTCTACAATTTGAAAAATAAATTTCTCAAGAAAAAAAAAATCGATTTTTTATGTATTATAAAAATTACAAATATATAAAAAATTTGTATGATATTAAAGAATTTTTTAAAAATAAATTTTAAATCTTATAAAATTATTTAATTTTTCAGCTTATTCTTATCTTAATACTATAATAATTTAAATTTTGATTATATATAAAATTTGTATTATTTTATTCTTTCGCTTTTTAAAAATGTTACCATTTAAAATTAACATTGTTGTTCTAATTCATCTGGTAATACAGAGACAATTAATTTTTATGCCATAAGCACTTCTGTTACTCATTTAGCATTACCCAAGGGGCACGTGTAGCTTGAAGATATGATACGGTCGCGAGTAACACTACCTAAAAACACTATCAAAACCATTTTTTTTAATAAATACTATTTGTATTTATAGCTTATTTGTATTATGTCAGCTTTCATGTAACATTTTCTATTTATTAATTTTAACCCATCAAATACAAGTTCCATTACACCTTTTCAGCGATACTTTTTAGATGGCCTACCGTAAATCAAATGAAACATTTACATAAAATTCCTCACCTGTAAAATATTTGGCTGTAGGATCTCCTTTTTTAGTTCTTTTGTCTTTTTCGTGGTAATAATCGTCAATAATATCTCGAAGGTTATTCTCGTCGTAAGTTGCTTTATGCTCATTTATAATTTCATATAGTAACTTTGTCTGCTCTTTTAGACATTTCTCAGCCGCAGAGAAATTGGGCATGAACGGAAATAGAAAATATCTGAAATAAAAGCATGAAAAAAATATTAATTAAAAGTTATAATGTTCTTATAAAAATAATAATGCCAATAAATATTTTACCTTAATTACCGGAAACTACTCATATAAATGATTTTCCGATCATATGTATCTATCAGGAACCACGTAAATCATATACAGGGTTGATAATAACAACCAAATAATAATCAAACAAAGTTCCACCGATTTTCCCCATCCTAGTTGGTATGACCTTGCAGTGGTGGATGGGCTTTCCACTAACAATGTCACAACTCTTGATGACTTGGAAGATTTTTTCAGTCAAAAAAAAGTCGATTCAAAGTTTAATCACTCATGCCAGCCGAATTCAATTTCGATTCGAAATTATGCCCGCTTACAGCTTACGCCATTTATTAATACAGTTTAGAACTTTTTTTTTATCTTATATCATTTCCCCCTTCTTCAAGTATCTTCAGTTCAAATCTGAACTCATTGTGACGAGTGTTTCTTTTTTTTACAGCATTTTAAAAGTTGGACTTTAATTATAATCACCCTGTATTTATTATATCTCGACCTCATATTCTATACATTAGACATGAACAAATGTTAGTGGTTTTGATGATTAACATTTGTTCATGTCTACTTTACAGAATATGAGATCAGAGATGTAATAAAAGTTTAAAGTTGGCATTAAGTTAAATAAGGCGATTTGCTGATTATTATGATTATTAATCATCAAACCGCCTTCCAGAAGAACTTTTAAGGATAGCTGTCTCGTATTTATATACAATATGGAAGAAAAGCTGGAAAATTTAAAACAAGCAATTTGACTTTTAACAAAAGAAGCTATATGTGCTATAACACTCTCCACTGAGTTTTCTTATTTTCGAAAACAATGACTACCATGCATGTTGCTAACGGATTTGCCTTTTTGTAAGGTAATTATCTAGCTCACCCACAAGTCGAGCCAGGTTTCGAACTGGGATGAGAATTTTCAGGTTTGTGACAGATCAGTTAAAAATTACATAAAATAAAAAAAATTCTTAAAGCACTATCAGATATTTGGGGAAAAGGAAAACATCCAGTTTAAATGACGGAAACCAACGAATAGATTACTTAATAGGGATGATAGTCAGACATAAACGGCGAAAATAAATTTTGAAAGGAAAAGTTTGATATTTGTAGGGAAATGTATTTCACAGTATTTTCTTTGGTATTGTGTAATTTAAAATTTTAATTATTAAAAATTAAAATTATTTCATTGTCGTTAAAACACCTCCAAAAAATTTTTCGCCCCTTTTACATCACCCACGTCTAGACTCTGGTAGGTTTTTAAATTTAATATCATTCTCCAAAGGCCATTACATCTAATTGAGGATTGTAAAATGATCATGTCTAAAGGACATCCTGAGTTCATTCTGGGTTCACTCTGTTGTGCCTAATTATCAATTGTAATCCTACATTTATATATTACTGAGCCATTCTATACTATGTTTAATTTTATACAATAGTACATACACATATAGTAAATGCTAACTATTTTATATATGCTGTCATGTTGGCGAATGCCAAATTTTTTTTCTAGTGATGTGCATTACAAAGAGTGTTTTTTTTTTTTAAATAAGTAGATTAGGTGGAGCTTTTGTAAGAATATCTTGCATCGTTCCTTGAGTTCCTACATTTGAAAGCCTTATCCAACTTTGGACCGTTCTAGGAACAATACGTTGAAGTTATATTTCCTATCATAAAAATATCAGCAAATTTTCTCTTATTGGTTTGGTTTGTCACTCTATGCTCTTCGTTTGGCACACGAGGGTTAATTAAACCAGGACAGATTGTTTAAACTGGATTCCGAACCACTACAAACATCAAAGGCACCATTCGAACCCAAGTTTCAGATTCCAACAGATATTTAAATTGTATTAGAACTTACTAGCTTTCAGAAATGTCGGAATATTCAAAATTTCTTTTATTAAATCTGCGGTTGGTATATTTTCAGTATTTATTAGATTGCTTACTTGGCAAAGGTTCCAGTCAAGAGCATCGTCTTGGGCAGAATAGTCGATATGGATACAGCGTATAACTCGTTAAATCTTCGTACTTGTTCCTCTGTGGCTCCAACGTCACCGAACACGGTGAGACGCAGGATGGCGTTGCATTTGTGAGTGAGTATCTCAATAATGTTCACAGGTTCTCCTTTCTTGGCCTTCAGATCGTTGATGGTGGAATTGATGGATTCGTACAAGTTACCGGATAAGCTGGTTTTGATGGATTTTGTACTACGCTCTTTCAATTGCACCAAGAAGAATTTTCGAACATTTCTCCATGCCTCTCCATTCAGGCCAAGTACTCCTACATAAATAATGACACATTACGTTACTTGGATGCAATTAAATCATTGTAAACAGAGATTATATTGTGTAGATTAAAAGGCTTTTACCATATATACACATATGTATACAATGAGGTCGGAAGTACAAATTTTAGCATAAGTGTTACAATAATTTACATAGATCAATAGTGGTTTACCTTTCATACTTCAAGTGACAAGATAATATGCATTATAAAATTTATACTTTTTTTCACTCCCTTATATGATAATATAAATATATTTATGTATAAAATCATTTATTATATAAATTGTAATATAGAAATAATTAATTGATATACAGACAGAATAAATATAATTTATTTTAATAAAATATTTGCTCTCTGGAATTTAGCGCTGAGTTAACTGCGTTATATATATATAATTTTGCATTCTCCCATTATATATATTATAATCATTTCTTCCCTATTGTATAATTAATCCCTGACTTAACATTTCTCTTCATGAAATCAGAACATTTCTCATGCTCTGCAATCTTTTAATTATAGTACTTTTAATTATAGTTTTTTGATAATCATTTGCTATGACTGATAAATACTTTAACATTTTCATAGCATTTCAGGAGTACTATCTTTCTCTCTCCAGTTGCCTTCCCGCGGATGGATTCCATTTCCTGAAATCGTCAATTTCTTAAGCTTCATGTTAATGAAATGAAGTAAAGGGAGCTACGAATTTTCCCTTATTTGCTAATTTCACTTGGCTTTCAATTACACTGTGACGAAATATCCTGAATTACTACACACACACATTTGTATTTATATTGGTGTGAAAAACTTAAGTAACAGCTGTATTAATTTTTGCTGTAACTCCACAAGAAATCACTTGGAAGAATAAATTTGGAATAAAGAGATAGTATTTTATACTTAAAAACGGAATGTAGCATACTAACGAAAAAATAAACAGAACGCATATAGTAGGAAAAGAGTAGCTTTGGTATAGTTGTTTGTCAGCCCGAGAGGAAGAACAACAAATATGTTTCTTAGTAAAGGATATCAGGTTGCTTGCCACCGTCTCATCATAATCATCATTAAATTATCCAACAGTTACGTTAAAGTGCCTATCCATTAATGAGCATCTATTTCAATTGTTGGATATTCTCTGCCGATTGTGAAAGGAATCTCTCCCAAACATCCCACAATGCTTTATGGAATTGAAATCATGGGAAAATGTTGTCAGTGTTGTCAATTGTATTGATTTCTTCAGTTTCTAGACGCCCGCGAACTGGAAATTTTCTATTATCTTTTTCTTAAAATAATGTTTATATTTAGTGATATCAAGAAACCTCAAATCAAGAAACCCCTCCAGAATAAATATGTTATTGTAAAAAAATAAAATAAATAACATTATCTTTAATACTCTTAGATTTAAAATTGGGAGTAACAAACTGAGAGTAAATGCTAGTAGTTCTGTAATAACTAAAGACTTGTTCTTTTCAAAAAAAAAGTTTCCAGTGCAGCATTATATTCATTTTGAAATTTTGAAATTATTCAATTTTCATATGTAATGAAAAATGTCACTTCCTTAAATTTATTGAACCATCCGTTTCCCCCTGAACAGTTGAACACCATTGAAAGTTGCTTCCGTTCCTTGACAATCATACTATTCAATTTCAGAACCATTACATTAAAAGAATTATAAAAAATTTTTAATTTGATTCTTCATCAACTAAAAAAACTAAAACATGTTTATCAGTTTTATGTATATTTTTTTAAAAATTTTATCAGTTAAAAATTTATCGAAAAAAATTTTACCAGTTTAAAATTTATTAAAAGATTTTATCAGTTTTATGTAAAAATTTTTTATCTACTAAAAATGTGTGATAAATTAAAATTATATAAAATAAATTTTTTGAAAATAGAAAAATGTTTAACGCGACATTACTTAAAAATTATAAATTCAAGATTTTAGTGGATAATTATTTGAAAATGATACGAAACAAACTATTGTAAAAAAATATTTTTTTCCTTTCCTCTTTTATGAGAAACATATTTTAAACCTTCATAAAAGATACTCATTTCTAAAGCCAAAAATTTTAAAAATACACTTTCAATATTATTATAAGGAACAATTTTAATTTTTTAACGTTTAAACAGCAAGCGTCATTCTCCATATGTAGTAATATATGTATATATATATATATATATATATATAATATTTTTGTGATACCTTTTTTGTGGTCCTTTTAATGAAACTCCCTTTATTTTAACTAGAGAAACAGTAACATCTCTAATTAGACGATAGCAAAATAAATGTTGGTAAAATATTTTAAACCAAAAGAATGGGATACTTTTCGTTTTTGGCTTAGCTACATACTTCTATTGTGTACTTTATCTGACTCGATCTAACTATCTTCAGATCAAGTCCCCAGTAGGCTAGAATAAAAATTTCGTCCACTTTTATTTTGGGATGTGTTGAATAGTACTTTTTAATAACAGGTATTTTGTGTTCTACACATAATAACCACGAACAGTCGTGAAAACTTGATGAGAAAATTGCCTCACGTTTGAGTGGAAGAAAAGAAATGTCAAACATTTAATTTGACTCTCATTGCGAGACCTTTACATATATTTCATTATAACAAATCTCTTCGAAATTTTTTAAGGAATAATTCTATAAGCGGACGTCCATTAATCCGCTAGCTTCAAGTATTCTTTTTTCTGTACTTCTAAAAATTTATACATCAGCTGTACACATGGCACACATCTAATGTATATTACAAACACATTGTTTTTTTTTTTTTTTTTTTTTTTTTTTTTTTTTTTTTATTAACAGGCCCACATTTGCAAATTACAGTGGGAGATTCTTGTCACGAAACATGATTGTCGATGCGCAACGCTTATTATGCTGTCACATTCTCCATTCCCAAAATCTCCTTTTACTAAAAGCAATGACTGAAGCATATCATAAGGGGATTGAAAGTTTAAACTTCCCACATGCCAGTTTAATGTTTTACCACTATGCCAGGAGTCGGGTCAACGCTTTACCATAAGACCATAAGTGGGATTAGATACCTTTTCTAATAAAGAACCACTACACAACTTCTGCTGACGTTTAACTGTCAAATATCGATCATAATTATACAACCAACTCTATACTCTAATAAGAACATCAAAAATTGTACTTACCATCTCCAAACATGCTGGTTAAAAGATTGAAACTTGTCATTCTGTCACCAAAGCATTCGGATTTAGATACGCAAGCTTCACGTATAACCTTAATAGTTGCCAAATTGATGAAAAGTCGTCCCGTACTCGTGAAGCTGAAGACATTGCCGTATTTTTTCCTCACTGCCTCTAGCTCCAAGTGGCATTTGCTGTTGCTCAGGAAAGGCCAATATCCAAAATATGGCAGACCTCTTGGTCCTGGTGGAAGGCCCCTTCCCTTGAGTGCAAAGTACAGTATTGTTATGAAAAGTGCTGCTAAAGCTGCGGCAAGAGACGTTGGAGGTATTGTAGAAATTTTCTGTAGAATCACATCCAATTCCATCTTTGCAACAATATTTCAAACGGGAATCTGCAACAATCTGTAACAAAAATTAATGATTTAATGAGCTTATATTATTATTTTACTATACATTTTTTTTTCTGTAACTATCTCATGGAATCCGTAAAAAAAATATTGAAACACCTTTGATGAAGGCTGGTGTATGATATTTATTATTTATTCAATTATTGTCAGCTTTTTATCTCTTTCCATATTTCAGAATTAGTGTTCTTGTTCTTATCTATTTTAGATATTTAGTTTTATTTTGTTGCACAAAAATATTTTATAAAAATATTATATAATTATAATATTATTTAATTATATATATTAATATTATATTTTTATATTATTACTTTATTAATATTATATATATATATATATATATATTATCAATAAATATGTATGTATAAATTTAAATTTTTGAATTTAACTATTAAAAAGCATGAGAAAATTTTAATCTAATCAAGTTTCATCACATAAAAAATTTAAATAAATAAATATATAAAGTAAATAAAAAAAAAAAAAAATTATAAATAAACACAGAATTTAAAATTTATACCATTATTAGGATGAAAACATTAAAAATAAGAAATATAGGGGGAAAGCAATTGGGTTTCAATAGTTCATTACACATAAGATGGAGATCAACTTCTTTAGAAAAATTCAAAATAAAATAATAATAATAATAAAAAAAATAAAAACGCAATTAGGTATGTTTCTAAAAATTGCTGCAAATTGAATTATGTCGAAAATTTGAATCGATCGGTAAAAAAAAATAATATAAACCATGAAAACCTACTTTTCGAAATGTAATGATGTTCTTGATGAAACTCAGATGTTTATAAAGCTATTTCTTCCGCACTCATTGACAAGAGCCGCTTGTGTGAACAACAACTGATGAGTAACTCTCGCTTCACACAGATGGCGCTACTGCCCACTCACTTATTCAAATCTGCAGCTTCCCGAGGTCATATTCCAAAGTATGGAAATTCAGATAGAAACACTTTTTTATCTTCTCTTCAGAGCAGTGAAATCATTTTTTTCAAATGGTGGTGTAATGCTTCCTTGTTATTTAAATGTTTAACAGCACGTGCATAACAACTGACCTAATTTATAAGCTTTTATTTAGTTTTGATTGTCATTATGACTGAGAAACAGTAATTTTAAAAGAATTAAATAAAAGATAATTTTATAAAATTTTTTAAAATGCCTAAAATCTTATAAGAACTAAAAAAGGTGAAAGTAATTTATCATACAGTTTAATGGAAACAATGAATTGGATAGCTCTATTGACAAAATTCATCTACATTTTTATAATGTGTTCAGTAAAAGCGCGTGGTGGTGTGTAAAGAAATCTAATAATGATATTTGATTATCTTCCATATACTTCGCCACGTTCATTTATGGTGGAACTTTTTAAATACACCAACGCAAGTAATCTAATAATCATTTGATTCATCAATTTTAGCAAAATAACTTTGAAAACATCCACAGTTCATCAAATTGATTTGTAAATTAAAATATAATTGTAGATGGCATTAATAAAGATAACTGTTTAATCAGTGGTTTCTTTACGACTAACAATGTTTTACAATGGATTTCCATTACGGTTTTACGATTTACAATGATTTACAACGATTTACAGTGATTTCCATTTTGTTTCTATACGATGAATTATTTTTTATTTCATTAATTATTTCATGTATTTAAAAAATAATATTTTATTTAAAAAAATAATATTTTGTGTTTCGCTGAAACAGATTGTAGCAGACTTTCAATTAAACAAAAACTTCATTAAAATATTATGTACTGATTTCGAGATTTGTTAGGACTTATCTGTTAATTTGCTAAGTATTATCAAATGATTAATGAAATATTTATTTTTCAGTCTGGTGTTTGATACTTTTCCTATACATTTTTTAGCTATATTTGAAACTTCATTCCAATTATATGAAAGTCCACTTAAAATAACTTGATTTAGAATTGTTCTCAATTGTTAATTTAATTTTAGCGATAATTGGAATTATTCAGAATAGGTTATTTTTCATTTTTAACTTGTTCTCGCGAAGAATATATTAAAATATAACGAATAATAAATAATAATAATAATAATAAAACAACACCACATTCACTGATCACTAATGGTAGACAGGTATTAACTACTTGTATAGTTTTTGATTATTTTTTTTTTCATATTTTAAATTTAATGGGCTTATTTATTTTTTAATATCTGATTTTATTTATTTATTCTTTTTCATATTTAGGATTTAATATCAGTATTTTTTTTCATTTATTAATTTTTGAATAGAAGATATGATTGCCTTAACGGAATAAGAATATAAAAATATTAAATTTTTTATAATCACATTAAAACTTTTTCTGTTGGGCTTTTTTTAATTCTAATTTTGCAATCTTGGTATCTTGCACTGGGGTGCAACGACTTCAGCAGGAAGTCTGCTTCCTGCGCGTCTTCTTAAGTAAGAAAATGAAACAAATTGTGATTAAACCGCCGACACACTTCCAGGATTTAACGCTGTCTAACTTCGCTCTACAATGATCCTTAAGCAAATTGGTTTAAAATAAACCTCGTTGCAAAACAATATTCAAACAATATATTTTGAAACAAAGTTACATGAAGTTAAAAAAAAAAAAAAAAAAAAAAAAGTCCTTCAGAAATATCTTTTCATACTAAATAAAAAAAAGTTTTCATTGTATTTATTAAAGTGCATTTTTATTCTAATTAAAATTCTGAACAATATACTCACAATTCTGAACAATATACTTATTAAACAAGGGAGGCACAAATAGCATTCCGGTAATGCTTTTCTTGCTATCCGCCACACCAAAAGTCATTTTTTAAAGTTAAGGGATGCTTGAATTTTTTTGTAAAAAAAAAAAATCATATTTTCATAAAGGACAAGAACATGATCATGATCCGGCTCTAAATTAATAAAATAGTAAAATATTTAGATAGTAAACAAAATTAGATGAGCCGATATACAGGTTACCTATAAAATTTGAAATTTAACATAAGAACAAAACGCACAACAGCAATCTTACAAAATTAAAAGCTATAGAATTCCAAATGATTTTCTTATCTTGAAAAAAACTCATTTTCATTTTGAAATAACATTGTCTTTGCTTTCGCCAGAAGTATTTTTTGAACAATTTTACATTAATTTTTTCTTCTGAATTAATGTTTTTACTAAACTATTTAGTAATTGCTCAATTATTTTGTAAATAAATATTATATATTAAAAGGCTTGTGAAAGAAATTTAAAGCGTATATTGAAAGTGATCAAGGACAATTCAAACCTACCTTCCCAAAACAATACGCAAATATTTTATGAGTAAAAGAAGTAGAATGATATTTTACCTCACTCCATTTTCATAAGTCGCCAAATCGGCGACGATTTATAAAGTGTGGTACAATGTTCATAAATTTTTCAATATATAAAGCAACCTCGATTATCAATTATATGTATTAAATTTTGTTGTTCTACTCATGGTCGACAGGTAGTAAAAATAAAAATCGATTGTAATTTTAAACAATTTTTCTCATCAAATGGTGTAAAAATGTGCTAAATAGGAACTTTTGCCAATAACACATTACTTTTTTTTAATGTAGTTTTTCGTATTATGTATTATTTCTCTTTATTGCTTTGTTTCCTAACCTTGTAAAAAATCTCGATTTTTGTTGATCATTTGTTGAATTCATCAGCAAGCTTTCTCAATTCTAAAAATCCAACGCAAGATAGCAATAGCATTTTATGATTCTTTTGATGAATAACCTATTACGAGATATCATGCTAATAAAACGTTTTTTGAATCATAATCTTTTTTTAATAAAAATAATTTTGATTTAATACTTATGCTAAACATATTTATTTAATAACCAGTCTCTTAAAAAAAAATTGAAAATATTCTCTAGGAAAGTATTTTAATATAAAAATTAATATTTGTATATACATATTTCAATATTATATTATATTTCTTTTAATTTATAAAGAATAATATAAAAAATTAGGTTAATAGTTTATTTTTTTTTTTTTTTTTTTTTTTTTTTTTTTTAAGTTTAATTTCTTATCTTTCAGATTTAGATGTTGAAATGATACCCTTGAAATATAGCGAATTTTAACCCCGATTTTTATCGCCAACAAAACGCACAAGTTTAATTTTTATCTCAAGTATTTAGTTTACTTTTTGATTATAAAAATATCCTTCCATTGTTTAGCATATTTTTTTTTCATAGTTCCGTTTTTTTTCCTTAATCACTTTCTAGAAAGTTTTAGATGTTTATTTTTATCCCTCTGATAAATTCATAACACAAGAATATTACTATAGATATTTTTTCGATTTGTGCTTATTGATTGACTAATTTTTATAAGACTTTGAAACAAATTTTATATTTTATACTTGTTTTACTGCAATTTTGATAAATTTTCATTATTCTTTTCTAAATAATAATTTGTTTTATTTAAAAATTTGCAATAAAATTAAGAACTCTAAATTGATAAAATTTGCGTCAAATATCATAGGGTTGTCTAGCTGTAATGTGAGGTGTAATGTGTTATGGATGCGAGTAACACTACCCCCGCAAAGCTCTACGATCATGTTAGACCGGGACATACGGTTTAAAGTGGAATCCGAACCTCTACAAACATCCATGGCATCACTGAGACTCGAATCCGAAAACATGTGGTAAACCTGCTCGGCCATCAGGCCCCATCTATATTAAACTATTTCCATTTAAATTCACGCTACTATCATCAATAAATACTTATAACTAAAAAATTGTTTCAGATTTTGTCATTTTATATATTTATAATAATTATTTCTATACTGTAGAGAAATTTTCTATACTATTGCTCACAGGTAGCTCTAAATTTGCTAGTTAAGCATGCTCATTTAAAAACATATGCATAGGAAGATAATTTTTTTGTTGTGAACTGATGGACTTTGAATGGAGCACATCGAATGGTGTTGAAGAAAAGGTTTTTATTATCAGTAAAATTCTTAGGTTTAAGTTGCCCAGAATTGCGTTTTAGTATGGGAGAAAACCTGGAATATTCCCACAAACCAGTCTGACTGTTGATGCCAATCTGACTGACTGAGATGTATATACATGATGTGACAATGGACATCGAATCTACTCGTTTCCGAAAACATTGATTATGTTTTCCACCATTGGACGTGAACCCGAACACTCTTGCACACTAATTCCGCATATTACCAGTGTGTCACGAGTCAGACACAGTGTGTGTGTGTGTGTGTGTAAGGGTATTAACTTCCAAATATACCGTTACAATAATTGTAACAATATACAGAAACTCTTTCTTAAAAGCATTAATATCATCATCATCATCAGGGACGCAATAGCCTATGGTGGGCCAAGGCCGTCTGACTGTGAACAGATTTCGGGACAGGAAATGTTTTTTTTTTTTTTTACGGGCTAGGGTTGTCAGCCGTAGGCTCAACAGTCATATTAGACCGGGACCTACGGTTTAAAGTGGATTCCAAATCATTATAGGCATTTATATTGTCGGGACTCGAACCCGAAACAGTAGCACCAAGTGCCAGAGCGCTGTTAACTCGGCCATCGGGCCTCTAAAGCAAATGAACGCATCCAAGTAGGCTCGAACCACTAACCTTCCGGTTAACAGCCGAACGAACGAAGCAATTACGCCATGTAGGCAAAGCATTAAAAACGTTTTGTAAATTATCATTATTGTAAGGTAAAATGTTGTGAAAATTTTACTAATCCAAATTGTCACATTGTTTAAAGGAAGCTTACTTAAAATAAAATTTGAGACTTTGTTTTTCTAAAAGCAATAAGAGTAGAATGCAGTGCCAGATGGCGGCTGTTTTTTTTTTTTTTTTTTTTTTTTTTTTATAATCTTTGTAAAGCTGCGAATCTAATATTGAAGCCTCCGCAGCTTATCATAATGGTAGAACGGATATAGCCTCAATTGGGTGCTGATTGTTCACTGCCCAATCACATCCATGTGAAACAGGAAAAGAAAAGTAAGAATAGTAACGACAGTTACATTTGACGTCAAAAAGCCCCAATTTAGCCATTAACTGAGCTTAACATTCTAGAAGCACCAGTACTAGTACAATCGAATATATCATTATGGTTTTTTTTTACATTGAATGTCTTTTTGCTTTTGGTGATCACCACAATATTAAAACGTTATGATCACTCTTAATACTATAGATGGTTTAATGGCTATTGTATATTCCTTTATTACTAGGTTTCTATTTAATTTATTTTTATCATTTTAATATTAAATATGCCTATTTAATATGCGATTATCTATTAATTTTTTATATAAAAAATTTTGTGACTATTTATTTATTTAGGTTTTTAATGTTTAAATTTAAGGTGTCATATGTACAATAAAACTTATTCGAATTTCCAAAGCGTTGCCTATATTATACAAGATAAAACTTTTAACTTTTGGTAAATTCTATTAGGAAAAGTATGATCGAAAAGTGCAAGGGAATCGGAAGATCAATCACAATCACACTAAAAATTATAGTTCGTCAAATTATGGAAGAAATATTATTCCCAATCTTTGTTTATCAATAAAATAAGTAACATATAAAAAAAAATTTAAAGTCAATTCATACTTTTTTTCACTATATTGCAGAAAGTCCTTTATAAATAATTTTCATTCATTTTTTAATTTATCTGGCGTCATCTATTGGTGGATATATGCAACTTGAATCTAAAAAAAACTAAAATTAATTAATTAAATTTAATGAATGAATTAATATTTGAAAAAAACTGTATTAACATCAAGTGTCATCCACTCAAAAAATGTATTTGAACTTGAGTGGATGAATAAAAAGTATTTTGTTAACGATTAAAAATTTGAAGAAGGTATATATAGGGAGAGTGTGAGCTAATAGAAGGAATTGAATAATTTAGAAACAAACGATGAATAATTTAGAAACAAACGAAAAAATAAATAAATAAAAAAGAACATAAATTTCAATCATCACGCCGCAAGATTGAGCTCGTGGTTAATGATAAAAATACAATAATTTTATTTAATTATACAATAATTAAGAATTTTTAAATAATTTTTGGCTATGCACCCGATACAAAAATAATAAATTCAAAGAAAGAAATTGGATTTCTGTGTATTATAATTTTTAAGTTTTAAGCTAAACTGCGTAATGATATGAAATGATCTATGAAGGGAAATTGTGTAGTACGTCGAATATTTTTTACTTGTATTTTTTTTTTTTTTTTTTAGTTTTAATTTGGCAATCTTGATTGATAATATTTCTTAGCAAATTATATTTGAAGCAAATATGCAGTGTGGAAATAAAATAACTTTCCCTATTTGGAGGTATCTGCAGCTAAAATTATTGAACAAAATTAAACCAAATTTCATAAACAGACCGCCGAAGGCATGGGGTAATAGAACTGCACGCGAAAAAGTTGCTGATAAGGGATATTTTAAAATTGTTGGAAGCGGAAACGTGTCAATAAATACAATGAACGCATGGAAAATGGAAAATTCCTGTAATGTTCGAGTAACTAAAAATACACATAAAGAAATGATGACATAGAATATGAAAATCACAGAAATAATCTTTATCGGATTAATAAAAATAATCGAGTGGGAAATAATATTTATCAAACTATTTAAACAGAAAAAAAAATCAATATTAGAATTTCCTAGACTTCGTGCAATATTTTCAATGTGCTGGTCAATGAAAGCAACCAAATTAATGTCCGGTTTCAATGCTAAAACTAAAATATTGCACCCAATGCGTGATGATCTCGCAGTGCTCGTAAACTGTTACTTTCGATGTTCGTAATAATCCTGTGATGAACTAATATTGCAGATGTGTGTGTTCATGTACTGTTCTTTCAAATGTGACTCCAATTTGCCTTTTCATTAGTTTATTTTGACGCAATTAACACAACACATGACAATACGCACAACTCAACGTGTAAATATATAAAAATCTATTATCCATTTATAATGTAATTTCCAAATCGGTTTATACAAACTCCAAATGAGGAGTAGATTCTTTGTAGATAAGCCAGTAGCGTCAAAATCTCTCCTATCGGTGATTTTGATTTTTTTTCTTGCTAATTCAACTGTCCATGCCTCCTAGAGTCTGTAAATGAAATTTAGTTTCATTCCGTTCATTAGTTTTAGTTGAGGTTAGTACAGTTATTTTATAGCTATTCTGTATAACTTTACTTCTGTTTTAGATTGGTTATAAAAAAAAACCCAAAGGAGTTAACAACGAAATAAGTTAATGTTAAACATCAGAACTGTGTTGCTTTAATTTGTTACTCAATTTCTCAGTTCAGTTTGGTTTATACACTGGATGGATTAAAAATTGGTTATGGATGTGGTTTAATTCAGGTTACCTCTGATTTCATTCTCTCTAAATTTCTATAACTTTTTATTTTAAAATAAATAAAAACCTCATAAAATATCATTTTATTTAAAGTTCAATTAAATTTTATTTTAATAAATCTCATTTCAATTAGGTATATCCAGTTGAAATGAGAAAAAAAATAAAATCTCATTTTAACAAATCTCTCTCATCATAATAGGTAAACTTAATTAATTTCCTAATAAAAAAATAAATCTTGTAAAAAATAATCATCATTAATCTCACTTTAAATAAACCAATCTCTTTTTAACTTGTAAGAATCATAATTTTAATAAATGTCCTTTTAACATAAATTCTCAATTTAATTGGTAAATCTAATTTTTACTGGTTAGGACTATCATATGTTCGCGAATAAATTATTATAATTAGTATAAATTATTATAAAGTGATTAATTATTTTTGAGAAAATTTATTTTTTCACTATCACAGTTTCTTTTTTTAAAATTTAATTTATTAAAAATAGAAAAGTGAAATCAATTAAGAAAATTAACAATAAATTTAAATGTAATAATTTAACCTTAAATTAAAAATTTAATTTATAAATTTTTGTGTTATATAAAAACGACATTTAATGTAAAAAAACTTTTCCATTAAAAAATCAAATTTTAAATATGGAAACATATGAATCAAAATTTAAATAAAACAATAACATATTTGTAGAAACTATTAATTAGGCTTTAATTATAATTACAAACCACATATTAATTTATTCTAACTATCACGTATAGGTTTTTGTAGCAAATCATTTTAATGAAAATGTAACTACGTATTGAAGATTTAATTTATTTCATTGTAGTGAAAATTAGGCGTTAGTTTATAAATAACAGAAATGATCATTGCAAATATTGAGCAGCAATTGAATCTCTAGATTTGTCTAGTTTTATAAGATACAATAAGGCAATACAATAATTCCTACTGAATTAAGTATTGCCTTATTGTAATGAAATAAAAAATAAAAATTTGAATAAAAACGAATAAAAATTTTGAATAAAAACGAATACAAATTTGAATAATCAAAATGAATAAAAATTTTTAAATGTTAATTTTTAATGAGGCAAACATTAAACATTAACAGTATTATCAACAATAACATTTCTAAAGTATCCCATAAGAATGTTTAACGTCGGTTACATTCAATAATGAAAGAAAGTTGCAATCTTCGAAAAATGAATTCAACAGAAAAGGCTTCAAAAGCACAACGTAAGTTGTTATCTTGGAAGCAGCTTCAACTTTGATTTCTTAAATGAGCACAAATAGACAGTTTTCCGGACAAAAATATTTCGTATGAGGTACTTTTTGTACCTTCCGGTAAACTTAGACGAAAATTCTGCACTATTGTTGCTACAAAAAGGAAAATTTGCATCATAGTGAAACTTTCTCCTAAACAAGCTCTTTTACCTGCAAAAAGAATAATGGTATTTTATATATATATGTATATATATAGAGATATATATATATACAATAAACAAATGAAGATATTTTACTGATGATTTTTTATACATATTTTACTGAAAAAATGACAATAATAATAACTTATAAATAATATATTTTACATGTAATTTGAGTAAAATCAACAAATCTATTTTTATCACTATAACAACAAAAGTATTTACATAAATTTATAGAGGAATAATTTTAAATATCATAAGAAATTTGATGTAATGCTTATGTTCTACATGGACAACTGTTCATGCCGTTTTAAATCATTCGAGTCATCTATGAATTTAATTCTGGTAAAAAACATTAAACATCAATAGAAAAAAATAAATACTTTTGTACTAAACGTACATTAAAAATACTTTAAAAAAATTTTATGTGTGTTTTTTATATTTAAAATGAATGACAAGTCATTAAAGAAAAATATTTGAACAAACCATATTAAAAAATTAATTTAATTTTATATGGACATAAAATGTAATAATAGGTGTATAATTTTAGCAATATACATTTATTTGAATTTTTTTTGTAGTAGTTAATTATATGTATTTAAAATTATATACATATAACAGCCTATTTATAAATATAACACCATCCATTTTGCTCCATTCCCTTCATCTCTGTAGCTACACATTCCAAATTTAGTTGTTTTACTAACTCTGCATCAAATTTTTCTCATGTCAGTAACTTCTTGCCTTTACTCTAATTGCTGAGTTAAAAATGTTTTTCGTTCATTTCTTGCACTTTATTAACCAAACTATTTTAACGATTTGTTTTGGCTGTCACTCTCTCTGATTGCCAGACGCTCAATAACTTTCTCTATTTTAGTATGTATGTACATATTGTTCGTTTCTTCATTGGCTTTCAAGCTGGATTCCAACTCCTTAAACTCTTGATATGTTAATGAAATGATAAAATGACTGTTTTTTTTTATCCCTTTTGGTAGACAGTAGCATCTAGACCAAGTTCAAGAATCCGTGTGGTCTCATGGAAGGAGGGGGCAGCTTCTGTTGTGATGGAGCCCCCGTAGGTAGAAATCTCATTTGGCTCCGTGACGCTGAAGAAGGAGGGAAGTACCTTCCGAGAGGACTTTTAGGGGGAAATACCCCGCATGTGCGTATCGTATTGGAGAACACCCGGAAAACTCCTACTAGGTAGTTCGACTAACGAGGCAAAGATGCTGAACCTCACAAATACCATCGAGCTTCCACGTTTTATTGAAACAGTGTCTACAACAAAGCCGCCAGCGAATTGAACCTCAGCACTAATGCTTACCAGCGACGTTGCCACTGAGCCACTAGTCGAGCAAAATTACTAACAACTTTGTTTCCACTTGACTTCTGACAACACCTGCGCGCATATGTGTGTGTATGTGTGTGCATGCGTGTACGTATGTGGGTGCAATTATATGTTTTTGTCTTCAATTGCAGTGCATTTTGATCTAGTCATTTGTAATTTGAAAGATAAATGTACAACAGGTTCAGTTTTATCCATGATGAGTAGCCATTCTTCACCAAAATGTGCCACTCTAATGTGGAATGGAAACACGCCAAGGGTAGCAGATGAGAAGCTCCCATTCTCCTCCAAAATAAATGGAAGAATTTTATAACCTACAGATAATTTTCCAACCTACGACAAAAATTTTGATTCGACTTCTCTTATTGGATGTCTCAGTTAAAAAAAAAAAGTTCATCCTACTATCAACAGGCAGCTCTAAGACAAATAAGAAACCAAACCTTTATTGTATTATTTATAATTAATTATAAAATATAGAATGTGGTATTATCTTCCTATATCTTTGCATGTGCACACAAAAATAACTACAGAACTCGAAAGCAAAACCTATGGTAATCGTCAAGGTTATCAAAATAATGTTCTCTGTCATAAAATCCAAAAATTCTAATCAATTGATGCTTTAAGGAAATTCCAAATAACATTTACGCTTGTTTTAGTCCAGTGTATTTACAGTATTTCTATTAATAACATTACACACTCACCAACTCCAAAGGGTACTGGAAGCTCTGCACGTTGTTTCCCTGCTGTTTGTATGTATCTAGATGGATTGAATTTTTTAGGTTCCTCGTATACTTCAGGGTCATTGTGGATGCTGTAAAAGTTCACAAGAGTTATTGCTCCCTTGGGTATTCTGTATCCATTCAAAGTTGTCTCTTCTGAAAACGGGAAATAGAATCCAGTGCTTAAATTTAATTAAAAAAAATCAAACAAAAGATATTTTATTCAACGTTTTCTTTTTTATTGCTGATTAGATTCTTTGCCAATAACGAATAGCCTGGATGCAAGTTACTCTAATTTCATGCGGGCTGAATCCTCCACTATTCTTTAGAAACTATAAATGGATCATTTTAAAATGCTGGGTGTTAAAAAATGATTTATTTACTTGATTACGAATGACAATAATATTGTAGTAAATGACTAACGGAGAGACAATTCGAACTCAATACAGAAAGAAAATACACAAAGCTGTTCCACATGACTGCCCTTGGCCATCCGGTAACCTCCAAACGGCATTATTTCACCATGATGTTGTTGCTTGTGACTTCTTTTTATTGTACATGCCCAAGATTGTCTTTAACCCTTCTTTGCTTGCAACAGCGAAAGAACTATATGTGCAAATATAGAATCCATTGGTATCAGGTACTTTAAGAAGGTTTTACAATGTCTGGCGTAAGATGGACCAACACTTGGATGGTGTCCATGTGACGACACAACAATTACGAGACATGCAAACATAAATAAACATTCTTTTTATATTATGCTAAAAAGAATTTCTGTCTATCATCGTTTACTGCAAGGATATTGCCCTTTGTAATCAGAATAACCTTTTGAAACACCCTGCATATGCACTATGTGGAAGAAAGTGACGGGACACGACACTATAACGACATAAACCCATATTTATTAAAATTAATAGGAGGTAGGGCCTCCTTTGGCTGCGATCACAGCTGCAACCCTTCTGGGCATGCTTTCCACTAAATTAGCCATAGTGGCAAGTGGAATTTCCTTCCAAATGTTTAACAGGAAGTTCCATAGTTCAGGCTTGCTTTTGGGGAGTGGGGTGCAGGCCCTCATCCGACGTTCCAATTCGTCCCAGAGATGTTCAATTGGGTTAAGATCAAGGCACTGCGAAGGCCACTCCGTGCGTTTAACGTTGTTGTTCACAAACCAATCAAGAGTCCTCCTTGCAACATGGCATGTTGCGTTGTCGTCTTGATACCAGCAATCATTCATACCGTACGTTGCCCACAAGGTAGGAAGGACATGATTGTCGAGAATATTACAGTATCTATCGGTATTCATCGCACCATCAACCTTCACCAGTGGGCCAGCCCCATACCAGGAGAAACAGGCCCATATCATCAATCCTCCTCCACCAAACTTTACAGTTGGGACGACACACTCGGGCAAAAGGCGTTCTCCTGGTAAACGCCATACCCAAACACGTCCATCGGAACGGAAAAGGGTAAATCGTGACTCGTCACTCCAAAGGACACGTTTCCAGTCATCCAGAGTCCAAGTACGGTGATCTTTGGCCCATCGAAAGCGCGCTTTCTTGTTGGTTTTCGTAATCGAAGGCTTATGGGCCTGCCGAACGTCCAGTGTAACCTAACTTATGGGCCTGGATACGAAGAGTCTTGGTCGAAACGGCCACACCTGTGGCTTGTCTAACTCATTAGCTATGCTATCCATGGATGTTTGACGGTTACTTCGAATCTCCCTGCCGAGCACCCGCCGGTCCCTGCTGGTGAGAAGTGTAGGTCGTCCACTTCGGGGTTTGTTCTGACAGTGTCCCTCAGTCTTGTAGCGACACACAACACTTGCTACAGTTGGTTTTGAGCAATTACGGAGACGGGATATCTCCCTAATTGACACCTTGGCAAGATGCAATCCAACCAACACACCTTTCTCGAACTCAGACAACTCTTCCCGTGGCGGCATCTTGACGAAAAACAACTCTAGTCGACTCCACAGAGTATTTATAGGATATGGCTGACACGTGATACCTATTACTGCTCATGTGTCAGCTGTATTGTCGACTTTTCGAGGGGTGTCCCGTCACTTTCTTCCAGATAGTGTAGTATCTTTTTCCTAATGTATAAGTAGCATTATCATTGGCACTATCCTTTTTCTTAGAAGATAATGCCAATGATAGTGCTTCTTATAACGTTTGTACTAAATTTTATTGTAGAAAACATTTGAATTTGGGATTTTGTACTCTGCAGTAAAAGGCTTTGTGAGGCTGACTTCATTTATAGAATCTTAAAACTCGAGAAATTCCTTGGTTGAAGATTATAAAATTATGCAAACCACATCTCATAATTTATTGTTATCATAATCTTAACAATTTCTACTTTTCATATAATCTGTGTATATATATTTTGTTTACTTTGTAATCTCTGAAATGATCCAATAATAAAATTAAATGCAATAACTGTTATGCTATTAATAAAAAAGCTAAACATTAAAAATTTAATTTTTTTATCGAACGCCGGTGGGCTTCGTATTTTTACTTACGCATGCCATGAATGGGTGTGGACATGGCCTTCGAGGAAGACTTTTAAGGTTAACTGCCCTAATTTTAGCATCATATGGCGGAAACCCGAAAGACTCGCAAGGCAATATCACTATCGATTCGAAACACTGCATACATTGGTCCAATCTTCATAGAGTCTCCTTGTTTCTGATGCCGCCAGTGGATTCGAACATAAATCCTCTTATACACTTTACTAATAGATCCCAAGTCTGGTAAAATTTTATATTAAATAACAAAATATGTAACTATTAAAAATATCTTTATTTATTATAAGTATGAAAAATATTTTCAAGCATAAAAAAATTCACACCAAATGCATTACAAGAAAACTAAAATTGCATTTATTTATATGTTCAAATTGACTCACTTGTACATTGCAGACTGGGAAAGAACGGAAACATGTTCGTTGCCCTCAAGCTTTCCAGGATAAACGCGTTTAAATAAGTCAGATTGCTCTTGTCCTCAATCGATGGCTGTCTGTCCAAGCCAACCACGTCCACTATTTCTTTATATACTTTCTCTTGTTCCTCAGGGTTATCAATCAGATGCGTTAGCATTGAACTGACGAATGCTGCAATGGACAAGACACCATCTCCCACAAACAAGATCAATGATTCTACTAGTGATTCATCTAAAAAAATACACAAAGATAAATTTGAACTTGTTTTAAACATTTCATAATTAAAAAATTTAATTTATAAAATGGAAAGTTATTTTTTATTTATTGTTTTTATTTAGCACTTTAGCTGCAATACCAACTTAATCTTTTAGCACTCACGCGCCAGGATACTAGAGGTTGGTTGGTTGAGTGGGATTTTATGGCAAAAGGGCCAGATTTGGCCATCTGCGCCAGAACGAATTATTTATTACAGCACGAATTAATTTATGAAGGAAGAAAAAGATCACTGGGTCATCCCGGGGTCGTAGCATCCGTACACTTCTAAAGATGCGCCCCTGAGGGCAGGACATCAGAGGAGACAATTTGATACCAAATTTCAAATTAACTTCTAACAAAAAAGCTTACTGATACAAAATATCATTATATTAAATAATTACCCCCTTAATGGATTATCTTGATTATAATAGCATCTCATATTTACATTTGCAAGCTAGATCTTCTACGGCATTGCACAGTCGTGGAAGATCTTAAGGCGGAATAAGTCGATCTTACGTCGGGAGGACCGAGCTTTCTGGCACAGATAGTTCATTTCATCCACTGACTCAGTGGTTGTAAGATGCCTGATTGTACAAAAGCGGAACTAGTGGATATGTATCTAGCTTAAGTATGCAGAGAGCAATAGGCGAATTATACAGCACTTGTAAGTGTAACGATATCCACTGAAATGCATTCTCAGTCATAACATCTTTGATCGTCTAATTGACAATAGTTTTCTAGCAATTATCTGAGAGAAGTTCTTTCCATACAGACAGTCGTCATTTGTTTTGAAAGAACTGTACAGACACCGAAAATGGTCGAGATTGTGCTAGATTTTCTGCGGTACAATCCAAGTTTGAGTACACAAGTTATAGTTCATCATGCCGGATGCTGCAGATGTCCAGCTGCAGCATCCGGTACATTCTACTTGAAAACAACATACACCATTATAATTCCATACACCATAATTCATCTTTGCTATTAAGAAATATAACCCTACCCCGTAAAAAGAAAACATCTCATGTTGCAAAATCTGCCTGTAGGTAGACGGCCTTGGCCCACCATGAGGGCTGTTGCGCCAATCAGGATGATTAAGAAATAATTCGAAATAATAAAAATTAATTCGAAGTAATAGAAATAATTCGAAATAATAGAAATTAATTCGAAGTAATAGAAATAATTGAAATAATAGAAATTAATTCGAAAAAATACTTATAATAACGAAATATACAGTACCACTAAAGTATTCAGCAGTCGGATCTCCTTTGGAGCGTCTCGTGTCTCTTTCTTTAAAATATTCGTCAATAACGTCTCGCATGTTCTCTTCATCATATGTTGCTTTGTGCTCGTTTACGACGCCAAACAGCATGCTTTTTAACTTCTTTTGATTCTTCAAAGTTTTATAATACTCAGGTTTCAGAGGAAAAATTAAATACCTAAAACGAACATTAAAAAAAACCCTCTGATTTTTAAAATTTAGGCCAAAAAAAGATATTATCAGGCATTAATATTATTCAGTGGACTAGATGTGATTTTCAAAAATAAATTGAGTTCATCAATTTTAATTTTCAATTAATGTAAAAAAATTCTTGTGTTGTGCCTATACAGGACCAAAAAATATACATTTAGATCTAAGATGCATTTGTTTTGCTGCTACCTTGCATACTTCTTTATTGAACGTAAATATTTTATATTACACATATTAATAGTACATTAATATCATAAAGAATTATCGCAATGAGATAAAATTTTAAAAAAGTGAGTTATTTTAATGACTTAAAACATGAATATTAAGTTAACATTTATTTCTTCCTAATGAATTTTCAGGTAATTTATCACGAATTAAATTTTGAATATCCTCGGAATCTTTGTTATTAATGGATAGTTCTATTATAAGATTCGATAAAGAAATGATAGATAATAGTTACATAATGACCACATTTTATTGTCTTACTTTTCAAGAACTATAAAAGGAAGTTTATTTTAATGGTTCGCGCTAAATTTCTAGTTGTTTTTAGAAACTACACTACATCCACATACAAATTTGTTGCAAATATAGCCATGCCTTAGTTTTTCACTTAATAATGTATACGTATAAAAAGTATAAATACTTACAACGTATAAAATATTTATAAGAAAAGCAATTTTTTAATGAAAATCAAATCAGTCAAGAAATTGAAATAATGTATAGTTATCAAGTTACTTAAGTACTTACAAGAATACAATTTGTACTGCTATTAATGTAATTACTTAAGTGCTCACAAGAATGCAATTTGTACTATTATTAATGTAATTACTTAAGTGCAAAAAACCTTTTACAGCAATATGATGTTTAGTTATTTACTGAAGGTATTTATTTTAATATAACTAAGATTAAAACTATTTTCAGTTTTGTTTATGAATTTATCAATTTTTTTGATAATGCCACGGCTTTCATATTTGGTGTACTTAAAAGTACGAATGAAATTGCGATGCATTAATCAAATGATGATTTTGCAAATGGGATTTTGCAAAACACAGTTTTGAATCACTTACTTGGCAATTTTTCCAATTAGGAGTACATTCATTGCTGTCGTGGAAGCCACTTCTTCTCCATACAGCTCAACCATTGTCTGAAGTTTTTCCTCAGAAATTCCAGTTTCACCAAACATCGCAACGCGTAGGTTAGTATTGCATTTGTGTGTTAAAAGCTCCACCAAGTTGACAGGTTCTCCTTTCTTAGCTTTGAGATCATCGATGGTAGACTTGATGGAGTCGTATAGGGCACCGGCTATGTCGTTCTTCATGGATATTGAACCGCGCTCTTTTAACACTTGAATGAAGAACTTGCGTTGAACTTTCCATGCCTCTCCATTGATGAAAGCAACACCTGTTTCAAATAATAATACCAAACAATCATGCAGAAAATACAGTAAATTGTCATTAGTGATGAGGACATTCTTTACGTCAATGTCTTTGAAAGTAAAGAAGTATAGGTCGTCAAGTACCTAATTCATATATGGGGATTATTAAAAACTATACGTACGAGTTCCGAGTAAACTATTATAATACTCAAGAAATCTAGACATATTTTTATGACACTAACATCTAGTGACGAAGAAAAAAAATGCACTTAAAATTAAATTAAATTTCCTCCTTTTACACTATTATCTATTCTCTAATATCTGTATTCAATACTTTATTCTTTAATTTCCTGGATGAACCTGTTTTTATCCAGTGTCTTAATTATCTTGCAGCAGATAAAAAGGATGACGAGAATCCTTTAAACGTCAAATTATTATTATTAGACAGATGTATATCAGAGCAAGCAAAATGTAATTAGAAGGAGAACTAATTAAGGCTGAAAAGGTCATGATTATCGATGGCTACAAATTCGATTATTCTGCTTGTCAGATTTTTGGCCTGATTCAAATACGAGATTGAACCTATGATTGTGCAATATTTAAATAAAGCAGTTACGAAATCTCAACCTACACAAAAGAAACAAATAGGCATCGTTGATGTTTCAGACGTGTGTGATTTGGTGATGTCCACATATACAGCATATATGCAAACCTGTAGACTTCATTCAAAATTTTAGATACAGACATTCAATTGGCAAGTTCTCGTATCATTCTTCGAGAGATATATACATTGGGATTTCATAAGAGGGCTGTAGCACACAAGCCAGTGGTTTTTAAATTATGGGGCGTGACTGCAAAGGGGATCTCAGATAGTTAAAACAGTAGAAAAGATGCATTTTTAAAATATTTTTTTTAATAAAGATAAAAAAAAACTTAAGTAAATAAAAAATTGTACGGATGAACACTAAGTTTAATTGTCATGAATTTCAAAATAGTAATTACTCTCACTAGTGAGAAATTTCCAATTTTAAATTTAAAAATATTAAAGATCCTGATTTCTTTCACAACACAATATTTATGCGGATGCGAGTTTTATTTTATTAGACTATTTTCAAAATCATTAATCAAAACCATATATTTTTTAATATTTGGTTTGGGCTAAAAAGAATTGCTGATTAAATATCAAAATTTAGAAAGATTATCATTTTCATTCATGATTTTAAATAATTGATTATTTTTATAGTGAAAAATTAAAATCATGTTAATGTTACATTTTAAAACACATAATAATAATTGTTTTGCAGATTAATTTTCTAAATATTTTAATGTTAATGTTAATTAAGCATCTCAGCTACTAGAGCGTTTAACAATAAATATTAATCAATGGTTGTTAATATTGCCTTACATTAATAAGTGTTGTTATTACCTTTTTCAAACATATATTTCATCAAAGTGAAATCTGTGAATCGTTCACCAAAGCATTCGGATTTCGTGATGTGTGCCTCGCGCAGCGCCTTGATGCTTCCCAAATTGATGTAGAGCGTTCCTGTGCAAGTGAAGCAGAAAACGTCACCATGCTTCTTCTTCAGATCGTCCAAAATCTGGTGACAGTTGGTATTGTTCATGAATGGCCAGTATCCAATGAAGGGCAAACCTACAGGTCCTGGTGGCAGGTTTCTTCTTTTGAGAGCGAAATATACTATTGTCATGAGAAGTGTTGCCAACAGTATGGCAAATGAAGCCGGTGATAATGTAAGCAAACTATCGAAAATCATGTTTCTGTGATTTATGAGGTTGATAATTCAAATATAAACCTGCAAGAGAAAGTATTATTAAAACATAAATAGGCAAAATATTAGCAAATATTTCAAAAATACTGAAACTAAGAAGGCCCAGAAGGCAGAGCCTAACATTCACTGTGTTAAACCTAAATATAGAAAAATACCTGAAACCTAGAGTTATATAAACCTCAGGGTATTAAAAAGGAGTAGAAATGTTTCTGCCAACAAGGCAAAACAATATAAAAATGTTCGGTTTTCTGACCTAATGCCATGGTTATAACAAATTGGATGCGAGGGCTTAAATGTGGTAGAAGTTACGAAAAAATAATGACATTAGGTAAATCTCTACACAATTACAAGTTGAATTAATATATATATATATATAGTACACATATCATCATCAGCGTAACAGCCCCATTGTAGGCCAAGGCCGTCTACCCACTGGCAGATTTCGACACGATATTTGTCAACCCTGCGCTCAACAGCCATATTAAATCAGGATCTATAACTTAAAGTGGATTCTGAACCACTACAACCATTCATGGCACCGCCGGGACTTTGGTTTGCGCTTTACGGTCATTTTGTACACACTTTAGGCTAAGACCGGGCTTTACAGTTTAACGTGGATTCCGATCCACTCACAAACATCCATGCCACCGGCAGGATTCGAACCAAATCCCCATGGTACCAAACGCCAGAGCGTTAGCCAATTGGTCATCAGGTCGCAGTCTAGTATATATATGTATGCTGCAGTTTAGTATATATATGTATGCTGCAGTTTAGTATATATAGTGTTTTATAATATATATATATATATATATATATTATTACTATATTATTAATTATATATATATATATATATATATATAGTGTAGTATTTCCGTCATTTTAGCGTCAGATATTCAGTGTTATAACCCTTCAAATGTAGTATTATATTCATAACAGGAAAAGGAATGGATGAATCAATAATTATCCTGAAAATGGATTCCGGGAATGTAAAATAGATTAATTCCATTTTTATATTGCATTAAAGTAAATCTGGAAAACATCATCGATCTAACCTGATAGTAGGAAAGCCTTATCAAAAGTACATAACTCTAATCCTAGCTAAGACAGCCTTAAGTTCGTTATTAATTTCTCCAACATACCTCCTGTTCTATCAAATCACGGTTCAAATTGTTGACGTATCAAAAGTAAAAAAAAAAGAAGAAAGAAAGAATTGATAACTTCATTACATTTTTAAAAACTATGCAGTAACTCGGCTATAAAATATCTTTGAAAACCTTAAAAGAGAAAAAATTTTAAAAATAATAATAATAAAACAATTTTACTATGTAGTAAGCTTTGCTTTTGCACTTAAAATAATTTTAAAATATATTATCGTATCAATTTCAATATCATCGTATTAATTTATCAAATTCGTTTCTATGGAGATTTACTTACTATGATGATAACATTTTATTTTCACAAACTGATAATATCAATTAACTTTGCCTTACACCATTAGACCTCTTCTACTTTCTCTATCATTTTTTTAGTACTTTTTCTAGTTTTATTTTTTTACACTTATATTTTTCGCTTAAGTTAATTCTTTGGACAGAATATTTATTGAGAAATAGGAATTGATCTTATTTATTACATAGAAAAAATTAATACAAATTTTTTGCACTCATAAAAATTTAATTAAAAAAATAATTAATTTGGAAGATTTATTTTATTTGAAAGACAAATATAAAATATTTTGTTACAAAATATTTTATTTATTTAAAAAATTATAAATATTTTATTATTTTATATTTAATATAAAATTAAATTATTATATTTAATATAATAATTCAATTTTATATTAAATGATAATAATTAATTAATTAATTTAAGTTTATATTAATTTTAATTAAATCATTTATTAAATTATTATATTTAATGTAATAATAAAATATTTATATTATTATAATATTATTTTATTGTTATTATTACATTTATATAATTATTTTATATTTAATATAAAATATTTATCTTTTTTATATTTAAATTTATAATTATATTTATTAATTGAATTTTTAAAAAATTATGAAATATTTTATTATCTGTAAAAAAAGTTTTATTTAAAAATACATTTATTAATAAGCTAATACAGATAGTGAAACAAACAAATTGGAAAGAAAAATTCTATCATATGGAAAAAAAGCAGCTGTTTTACATTTTATTTACATCTACTGTAACAAATCTGAATGCCACAATTACAGCGATGAAATAAGACCGTTTTATTTCTTTTCCCCAGCATTGAATAAAAAGAAGCCCTTCATCATTCAAAGCTCAACAAGCTTATTGTTTTCGAATGAGAAGATTTTCTACAATGCAACACATTTTTCATACATCGGAGAGATTTATTTACTACATGTACGAAAACTACATACGTATGACAATGATTTTTATTTGTTTGATTTTCTTAATTTCTTGAATTCTTTTTATATTAATTTATATATAGCCAAATAATTATTTTAAACACAAATATTTATTATAATACATGATACAATCAACTGAATAAAATTAAATTAAATTATACTAAAATCTAAGTAAATACATAATATATATCAAATTAAAAGTAAAAAAAATAACGTAATCAATTGATATGAAAATTTGTAATTAAAAATTAAATATTTGACATTCTAATCCCGCCCTTTTTACCATAATTTTTTAAATAACCTTTTTTCTAGCTTAAAACTGTTAAATTAATGTAAAAAATATATTTTCATTTAAGATCTTATTTAATTAATATAATGACATTAAAGCTGACAATGTAAACATTGTTAGTAAAGTAACTGTTCTCGTTTAAGAAAAAAGATTATCAGTTTCTAAAACCAACAAATATCACTAGAAAGTATTCAGAATTTATTTTGTACACATTTTAAATTAAAAATTACTTACTTTCAATTATAATTTAAACTATTTTGTAGATGAAAACTTCCATAACGCTTACTAGTTGATGTCTTTTTTCTAATGTTTGTTTCAAGATGCAGTCACTAGATGTCGCTACACTCTCGTAAATTAATTTTTCTTCTTATTTTTTTTTTTCTCTTCTTGCTTTTCTCTTTCTTTCTCCGCCTATCTCATCAGGAGTGAATAAATAGCACATGACGTAATGAATAGTTAGTTATAATAACTTTCAACGTAAATAAAACATGCCTTTTGTCATCTTTATAAATGATATGGTTGTCTTTTAAAAAGGCCATTAATTCTGCTTAGAATGTCTTCGTTTTTCAGAATGGTCGAGTAGGTTAATCTAATATGTTCCATACTCTAATTGTGATTTTCCATCTGATTCAAAGTGTATACTTTTTAATTGATAGGATGTGTGATACGTCCCGAATATTTATAGTGTAAATAGAAAAAAATATAATACCCTACACAAAGAGTTAAGTGAAATGTGTGTACGTGTTCAAACTTGTGGCCACTTCCCATTTAGCCCAATTGTTTTTGGTAAATATTTAATGTATTTTAATGAACCAGTGTCAGTATTTCTCGAAATATATTGAAGTTAATATAAATGATATAATCTGTGAACTGACAAAAGAGAGATAAAATGGAAAACAATTTTTTAATTTTTTTAAAAATCAAATTATTATTTTTTTTAGCAATATTTCTTAGCTTCAAAGTTCTCTATTTTATGTACTTGAAGCAAATGATTGCAAATTAAAAATTGTTAAGAGTTTAAACAATATATGAAATTTCACTTATTTTTATAATTTAGTGTATTATCTTAAAAACCCTACTACTACTAATTTAATAAAATATATTTTACTATCAACAAACAATTCTAAAAGCCTTCGCACTCGCTGTCAAACTAACATTGTTTTCTTTTCTCTACTCCTTTTCTTGGTGAGCACGAGAAAGGCTCGTGCTCACCAAGGCGACAAGATGCAAGCGACCAAAATTTGACCTCACCGCTCGTAGCGGTTTACAGCTTTTGAGCTGTAAACCGGTCGCCTGAAACCGGTTTACAGCTCGCCGCGTGGAGTTGCCCAACTTTCAACTCGAAGCGGTTTTTCACTAGGCGTAATGCTATTTCTGACGTTTCGCTGTGAAGGGGTCGAAAAAATTTGGTCGCTTGCCTCTTGCATCTTCACGTCTCTCGCCTCGGTGGGAACGAGCCTTAATCCGTTGGCCGCGTAGCATATACAGTTATTCATTCAACATTGTTGCGTCATCTGTGATGTCAGTGCTGGCAACGCCACCTATCGTTATTAACGTTTATAAAAAATAGTCAACAAATGTGATCTATTACGTTTTCAAAAACTATTATTCTTTATTTTGTAGAGCCCTCCACCCCAAGACTCTTTATAAAAATTCTGAAAAATTAAAACTTTTTTCGAAAGTTTTTATTACAACCAAAAGATTACTCCAAAGAAGAGTCCAACTATTTAAGTGAATTACATATAATTTAAGTAAGTCATATTTATTTTATCATTGAAAATCCTTTCATCATTTGGTCTTCAAAAGAATGAAGATTTTTTTTAGCCTTCAAAATAATAAAGATTTCGTAGCTAATACGTAAAATACTATAAGTACAAACTGTTGTTTGTTTGTTGTTTTCAGTCATAAAAATGATCGAAGAATTGAAGAAAAAAGTTTAAATGAATTGTTAATAAATTATTATAAAATTTTTGAATGAATTTATTAAAAAAAAATAAAGAAATACAATAAAATTAAAAATAATTTTAAAATGAATTTATTATAAAGAGAAATGGTCAATTACCCAAAAAAATGAATTTATATGAAATGAAATATATATATATATATATATATATATATAATTTAAAATGAAAAATATGTTAATAAAAGAATGATTTTATTTAAAATGAATTTTAATGATCAAATTTTAAAATGAATTTATTATAAAAATATGTATGATAAAGAGTTACACACATTTAAATTTTATACACATGCTGAAAATCCATATTAGATAGAATAACAAACAACCTTCAAAATTATTTTTATCACATAGGAATGCAACGATTTATATGATAAAGAAATCTCGCTGAAATTCAGTGAGATAAATAAGATAACAGACAACTGCCAAAACTGATTAAGTTTAAAAGAAGTGCATTTGAGTATTTTTGTATAGAATAACGTGAACAACAAAACACCTGTATTTAAAAAAATTATCATATTTTTATTATAAAATTATACTTTTTATTAACAAAAAACACCTATTGATGAACAATAATTTACGTATTTTTGAAAACATTCTAATATCTCAAATATATTTTACAGATGATAAAATTCTTATTTTGAATATTTTTTTAGTTTTATTATTATTATTTTAGATTGTATATAAAATAATGCCTTTTTCATGGATTAATAATGTGCGCTGCTAACATGAAATGGTTATGAGGTTCAAATTCAGCAATAATTGCTTTCAGAAATGTGGAGACACGATGCCGATTGTAGCAATGTGTTTAAAGTACCTTGCATCAATTTTTAGGCTGTCTGGGAAACTTTTCGCGTATATACTTTCGTCGTATTTTTCCCGGTACGACATAAAAATGTGCAAATGCGACAGTTTAAATTTTTTTTTTTTTTTTTTTTGTATATTTAATTTTTTTTTTTTTTTTTTTTTTTAATGTCATAGAAACGTCAACTGAAAAATCTCTGTAATATATTTAAGATTAAATATAGATCAGATTTCTCAAATTTAGTAATTTTCTATTCCAGTAAAAATGCATGTTTTTTAATATATTGAATTTTTGAAAGAAAGATATAGGTATACAGTTTGCATTATTTAATTTAGAATTCCGAAAACATTTTAATAATGAACAGCATAAGAAAGAAAATATAATTTTGTTTAAATTAATTTTGTGAACTAACAATACATTTATCTTTTATGATATCTGCACTAGATAATTGGTTTCTAGATTATTTAATCAAAAACCGTGAAAATGTCCGACTCGTGGCAACGTGAGCCGTTGGTGATAATTAGGGATCAATCTGCTGGCGGCTTTGTTGTAGACACTGTTTCAAAAAACAAGAAGACTCGATGGCATTTGTGATGTTCAACATCTTGCCTCTGCGAGTCGGAATACATGGTGGGATTTTTCCGAGTTTTCTTCCACACAATACGCAAATGCGGTGTAGTTAAACCCTCTAAAAGTCCTCACTGAAGGCACTGCTCTCCTTCAACTACTCGGAGATGTCAGACTTTTACCTACTGGTGCTCCATCAAAAATAGAAGCAGCATCCCTCTTCCCTCCTTCCATGAGGGATACGACAACAACAATAGTGAAAATTTATTACTTGATCTGAAAGAAGTCTCTCCAATTTAATTCAGGCTAATCATTTCAAATTTTAAAATATAGCAGAGTATCTTTGCATTGATAATTTTTTTCTATATTAAATGTGTATGATTTTGAACTAATTGTTTTGGGTTGCAATCATTCATAATAACAAAGTGAATAACTAATTCATCAAAGCTTAAACGTATGTATTTTGCATTGCTCTAAAATGCTGTTTAAAAAAAAGGATCTGTTAACATCCACGGTAACTTAAAACAGAAATGTTATCTTTGTTACTTCTGTATTTGAAGAACATTTCATCTCGGAACAGAAATAAAATGATAATCCTAGTTCTGATATCACTTAGGTGCTCGAAAACCCTGCATCTAATCAAAATAATTAAGCCCGATTTCATACTTGCCTCGTGCAAAACAAAAATAAAAAAATAAAGCTCGATTTAACTTAAGAACTGTGGTTTCATTCCTTTTAAAGTCACTCGATCCGTTCTTTTCGAGTGGGTGAAAAAGCAAAAAATGGAACTACTTCCTCGCTGAGAGATTGACCTTGACTCTCTTTCCCGCCTTTTTTTTTTCCATTTGAAGAATTGATTTCACGTGTGTTATGTTAGGGAAGAGATGATGAAAGCTGTGATTGCCGTAGCTGTATTTTAATTGCAAAGGGCGTTGCGGTTAACGGTTTTAACCTACACAATGATTGCAGAACGTTGTATTACATTGTCATGGTGATTGATTTTTTGAAACAACATTATTTATATGTTTTGTTTTTATTAAAATATCAGAAATGAACTACTTAGATGCATGAAAAACAATTTTGTATACTATTGAATGCTATCTCCTTAATAAAATATATTGAAGTAAATATCTTATGAAGTCAAATAATGTCGGGAATGTAGGGTTAAAACTTTAAAAATAATCTTAAAAAATACATACATGTACAGGTTTTTTTTATTCAATAAAAAAAATAACAGATTTTTTGACAATTTTGTAAAGCTTCAATATGCACTACATGGTTTAGTTTGGTTTGTCGCTCTATGGTCATCTTGTGCGCACATTAGGCTAAATAGACCTGGACCTACAGATGCATTACATGAATCGTATACAAAATATAGGGTCAGTGCCTTTTTTTAATGATATAAATTTACGTTACGTTACTTTTTAAAGATATGCATTTACTTTACGTGAATACCAATTCCCAATTCGTGTTCATGATGAAATAAATAATTGAATAGCAAAAGCATTAATAATAATGTAGAACTTAGTGAAAGATCTATAACTGATTATTAGTATTGCTATTTGATTATTAATACAGATACTACTGATAAATATCTATAACTGATTGCTAATATTGCTCGATAATTATATGTCGAATCCAGTTCGTCACACTGACGAATTGGAGATTGGGAAATAATAAATTTAACATGTATCCATATAAATAAGTTCAAAGGCGTTCAAGACATAAAAAAAAAGTCCAAGACTCGATGTTTTGCTCTCATTCAAATGTTGTGAATATTTTGAATAAAAAGGGGGAAAAAGCATAGAAAAACGAAAAATGAATGAATTTAAATGAATTTTAAATGTTTAAGCATAGTTTTCAACCGTCTAAAATTTTCGTTAGTTTTATCATAAATTTTTTTCCATTTATTTTTTATTATTTTAAAATTCAATCAATTGTAATTTCAAAATAAGCAAATACCACCAAAACACAAATGATAACGAGTTTCAAAAACACCTTTTATTGAAAACAAAATAAATAAACAAAAAATTTTCAAACTTTGTAAGACAATTTAATATCTTTAGCTTCATTTATGATAATTTTTATTACTTTATGTTAGAAATTTCAATAATTATATGCAATAAATCATACATAAAATAATTAATTTAACTGTAATTCAAAATATTGTAAATTTGAAAATGAATTGAAACCTGCTTATATTTTTATTAAGTGACAATACAGTAATTATTATATATTTAAATATAACTTTAATATTTAATATTTCGGTTTAAAATCATGTTTGACATAATACTTTCCAAATGCGGATTCTTTAGAAAATATTTAGATGTATGTAATTACAACAGGATAATATTTATTAAATGCATTTTGGATATGATTATATCAGATTGAGATAAAAAATAATTTAAATTAAAGTAATTAGCTAAATATTATTTAATGAATAAAATATATCAGAGCTTTAAATTCTATTAGGGTCAATTAGCATTAAAGATTCAACTCTATATTTTGATAAATGAGTGTTTTTTATTCTTAATAATTATTAAAGCATTAAAAGCTAATTAATGTATATATATATTAGAGAGAGTGAAAAAATGTATATATTATTAATAAGATATTTAAAGCATTAAAAACTGCATATTTTTTACAAATGAGGAAAAGTCAATAAAATAAGAATGTTATTTAAGAATTGATTAATCTTTAATGATCATACTGAACAAATTATAACTTAACATTTATGAAGGCATTACTTTTATAATAACATAATTATTTTGTAGCTTCAAAACTTCAAGCAAAATATAATCGCTATGGAAAATCATAGTTTTCAACATTCATTTTTTTACGCATTCAACTATACGTAATTTTTGATTAATTAGCATTAATCAAAGACATTATCATTGATTTGCAATAACTAGCAAAATGAATTTGTTAATTTTATTCAGGAAAGATTTTAGGAATACCTTAGAAGTAGAAATGAATTACTGCGCATGAAATGTTTTTTCAATATTTTCTTATAGATATAAATTATCCCTATGAGATAGAATTTTATAAAAATAATTTTACAAAAACACAATAAATGATATTTGTTATTCCTTTATTTACTAGAACTTTTACATACTTTTGAACAAGATTATGGTTAATTTTTAACACTATTCTAAGCGATCTACATCGAATACAATCACCCAATTTCACTTTAAATTAGATGAAATTGCAAACATATAAACACATTTATGATGTGTATACATATCAGTCTTCAGTCATAGATATAAAAGACTTACTATATGTTTCAAGTTTTTAATATATTTAATATCTTTGTGATCGGGTTATGTAATAAAACAACCTTAACTTTAATAATGTAATACTGAAAACTTTTATCACTATATGGCAGCATAAGAAACACTAGTTGAGACGAAGTATTCATTTATAATGAATACCATCATCCATTTTACAATATTTCTTTATATAAAAGTGTAAAGGTGCAAGCATATAAAAGTTATGTATACATAAATTCATGATTTATTCTGACATCATGAATCATTATCACACAGATACATTTTAATATATTTATACACACAGAACAGTTTAAAATATTATAAGTAGATAAAAAGATTTTCATAAAATTATTACATTTTTACTCTAAAACGTTGATAATTTGCGTAACCAGCGCATCAATATCACACATTTTTACTTAAATCACAATTAAAAGTTAGTATATTCACAGAATTCCTACAATGCACTTAGGAAATGATAGCATAATTACTATACGCGTGCATCATTTTTGATTTCTTGGATGGGCTACGATGAGTAGTTTTCCAGACAGCAATTCTTCGTAGGTCGCAACTTTTTCACCTTTAGGCAAGGAAAGCTGGAAATTTTTCACGATTGTTGTTAGAAACAAGAAAACTTGCATCATCGTAAAACCTTCTCCGATACAAGATCGTCTTCCTGAAAAATAAAAGTTGCAAGATTAAATAAAGTTCATGTGATAAAATTACAGATACAAATAGTTTATTTTGATGTGTTGCCATATTTATCAAAATAACTTATTACAAAACTCAATAAAAGGGCAATATATTGTGGTGGTTGTATTTTGAAATTAAAATACTAATTGTTAATAACTAGACAGAACACGATTCACTGTAACTCAAAACACTGAAATCTACTAAGTATCACGCAATAACCTATTCTATAATAACTCCATGTTCGTAATAACAATTACTATATATATAAGAACAGGTTCGAAAAGCTTTCAGTGACTTATATAAATCGGAGAAGGACATAGAATAAAATTAAACAAAAAGATTGATTTAAATAACAAACATATTTCAATTATATAATTTAGACAAATGAACAAATCATAATTTAGAAAATGAACACATCATAATTTAGAAAATGAACACATCATAATTTAGAAAATGAACACATCATTATTTAGAAAAGGAACACATTATAATTTAGAAAATGGACACATCATAATTTAGAAAATGAACAAATCATCTTTCTAAGTTTCTGTCTGAGAACGATACAAGCATTACTATTGGGAAAGTTATGAATAAAATATCATTTATATAACAGCGATTAAATTTTGTTTTTTTCTGCGATAAATGCTTTTTTGTGACTTTTTATAAGTGGACTGAAGACCATGATAAAGTGGTAATAAAAGTCAAGAGTGCTAGTCACTTGGCCATTAGGCCCTATCATAGCATTCGCAATACAAAAATTTGGAAATGCTTCGAGTTCAGATTTCTCAAAAAAGAAAATAAAGGAAAAAACTTTCACGATCCGTTAGATACTCAACTAGAAAAAAAAAACCTCATTTCTGGAACCTTTTGATTCTAATGTATATATACTTATATGTATTAAATTTGAATTAAATTTTTTTTAAAATCATTTCTGTACCTTTTTGATTTTAATGTTTATACATATTATATGTAAATTAAAGAAAATACGTAAAAATAAATTTATTCATCAATTTTTTTGTTGCCTTCAAAGTAGGCCCCTTCAAATGCAATACAACTATGACAGCAATTGATCCAATCCTCCACATATTTTTCGTAGTCTGATCGACGTATGGCATTCAGCTTCTTCTGCGAATTTTCTTTTACGGTCTCAATTGAGTCAAAATGCCTTTCTCGAAGTGGCAATTTTAACTTTGGGAAAAGGAAGCTGTTACATGGTGTCATATCAGGGAAATACGATGCTTCATGGATGACATTCGTAGAAACTCGGGTAATCATGTCTTCAGCGACCTGCTCCCGAAGATCTTTTTTTTGGACAAAATTGAGCTATTTCGGAACCAATTGTACGACGATGCGTTTCATGCTCAAAATATTAGTCGTAATGTTATGACAGGACTTAAACGTTCAGGACAAGGATATGTTCACTTCTTGAGCCATCTCACTATGACTCATATGAAGAATTTTGACCTCCAACCTTTTGATTTTGCTGTTGTTTTTGTCGGTCGTAGCAGTTGAAGGTCGTCCAGATCAAGGCAAATCAACTAGCACTTCTCGACCTTCTTTGAATGCTTTACATCATTCATATTCTTATGCTTATGTTGTATGGACAAACATGATTCTCCGGTCTTCTGAAACATTTTTAGTGATTCGGCCCACGAAATTTTATTTGAAATACAAAATTTAAAGGGACCCCTTTGTTCAGTTATATTTTCCACTGTAAAAATTGCAGAGCAAGCAAAATGCTTGATTACAAAAATTATTGCTATTTACATATTAAGCAATAAATCGCGCTTATTTTAAATTATTACCCCTGATAATTTTTACACGTATATCAGTATCTCTTTCTCTTTATTTATATATGTATATATATATTTGTGTGTGTATGCATTTGTAAAACTATCTGATTTGAGAGTATATACATATACAGTCCAATGGTATGCAATGATTAGGGATGAAACAGGTTTTGAAGCATAACAATTTCACAACTAACATTTAAATACTTAGAATATCATAAATCTGTTCATGCTTATTAATATAAAAAAATTCTTAATGTTCCAAACTTCTATTTTGGCCTATTTATTTTATTTCACGGATATATTTAATTATTTAATCAAAAATTATAGAATCGTATATTTTTTATTTACGCTTCATGCGGTTAGTTATATATGACTTTTTTACAGGATGGTTAGTTTTGAAATTAATTAAATTAAATTAAATTTCTTTTTTTTTTAATATAATGGAGATTATCATATACTTTTTTGAGAAAAGTGTCAGATAAAAATATTTTAAGAACAGAGATTTGAATGACGAATAACAATTTTAATTCAAATAGCGTATATAATTTCATTTACTATAAGGTGCTAATACTTTAATGAAGCAATTTTTATTCAAATAGTATATATAATATATCATTTGATTTATTGTTTAGCTCATGTGGTGTTATAATAATACTACAAACATATAGATAACTGTATTATAAACTCAACAACTTACCAACACCAAACGTGATTGGAAGTTCAGGTCTTCGTTGTCCATCTTTGATAATGTATCTAGATGGGTCAAATTTGTGTGGGTCTTCATAAACTTCGCTGTCATAATGTGATGAGTAAAGATTCATCAGTGTTATGGTTCCTTTGGGTATTCTAAATCCACGCAAAGTTGTTTCTCCTAAATGAAAAAGTATCAAACAAAACAAACAAGAATTAGTTTATAATACAGATTCAAAACATATCAAAAAGGACAAGAGATATATCTAAGTTAATTTTTTAAGACAAATAACATAAAGTACAAAAGTGAAATGATTGAAAATAACAGCTTTTTTTCGAGTAGAGAAACAAGAAGTCAGTATTTTGTTTAGACGCCATGACTGGTAATAAGTGCTAATAAACGTCTGATTGAAAAGACTTCTGGTTTGTTCTGGGTTATGTCAGTCCAAGATGCTTCAACATGTTGCCAAAGTTGATCTGCCATACCAATGATTGATGTATACTGAGTCCGTCATTTGTCGATCATTGTTCCAGATGTATTGGCATCATTGAATATTGTCAAGTTGTATGCCGATATTCAGGCATGTTCGATGAGCAACACAGAGGGATAACAAGCAGGCTAAAGCAGAAACGCAATCTGGTGGGCGAAGAATTACTAAGCACTGCATGCTACGTAAGGTCTGGCATTGCCCTTTTAAAATATGGTTTCAAGAAAGACTAGGAAATTGGTTAAACAACAGAATCCAATTATCAGAAATATAGAGTTGTCAGCTACAAGGGGATGGCAAATCTTTACTGGACGGCACGGCATCGAATGGCTGAGAGGCCAAGGATGAACATTGGCTGAAGTGAAGTTTAGTATACAGACAAAACATATTGAGGGGGGAGGGCGACTCTAGAGTGCAATCTACTCCTACTCCAAACCATAATATGATCAGGTATAACGTCGATATGGCTATGTATAGTACAAGATGTATGTAACCTCTCGACATTATTTCACCATCTTGGAACTCATTGTGATGTTGTAGACAGAATTGTGGTATTAAATCACATATAATCAGAGCAACGATGTACTGCAGACGATGTTGAATAGTATGTGCTCATATAAGAGTTCACTGCCATTTCTTTTGTCGACCACGTCATGAGCCATCTCCCGCAAATGAAATTCTTAATATATATATATATATATATATATAACGAATATTTAACGAATTTCATTTGTGATTATATAATAATGAATAAGTCTTCTAGAATTTTGATTGATTTTTTTAGTTACAAGTGTAAATATGATTAGACAGATGGTTTCTGTGTATCGAATTTTTATTATTCATGTCTGAAAATGGTTGTTCACACATATATGTTGATCGAAATAGCTTGCACATTTTAATGCCTTTTCTCAGTAGCAACTATAACTACTTTGTCGAGTGTAATTTTAAAAATGAAGCAAAATATTTTTACAGGCTCATAAAAAACATAATTCATGAAATATTCACAAATAGCTAATCAGATATCCGAGATCTGAACACAACGCTGTATAACTAGTACGATGTACATAAATATTATGGATAGTATCATAACAGAACTGTCGGAAAGTACCAATGCAGAAATTGTTATTACAATGTTAAAAAATATAATTATTGCTTGTAAAAGTATTCTGGTTACAGTTTCAACAGTGTTGGGTTTCGAAATGTGACTGTCTTGATATTGTCTTGAATGACTGTCTTGATATCCGAGAAAGTTGAGACGTGTGTAAAAACAAATACTACATAGACCAGAATGGAGGCTGATGCTTTAATGGAAATTTTTAATTCATTAATTAGTTTTATTTTATTAATTTGCATTGCATGAAATATTTTTCTAATATTCATATTGTTCCTTTTTATTAGAGCAAGATCATGTTTCATATTTTAATTTCTTATCAAAGCTTAAAAGTTTTAAAAAGTGTATTTATTGCCTATCTGTTTAAAGAACAATTGATGCTTGATGAAGCGGGCAATGAATTGTTATTTGCTTATTACAATCATCATAAATTAATTATTTTAATCAGATAACAAGCAAGTACTTACTGGTGCATTCTAGACAGGGAACAAATGAAAAAAAGTCTGATGTCCTTAAAGTCTCCAATATGAAAGCATTCGTGTACGTCAACTTGCTTTTGTCTTCGACAGTTGGCTGTCTATCAACACCAACGACATCGATAATCTCTTCGTACACTTTCTTTTGTTCTTCAGGATGTTCCACTAAAATTTTGATGATTAAACTCACAAAGGAAGCCACGGCAAGAACACCATCACCAACAAATTGTTTCAGAGACGACATCAAGGCTTTGTCTAATTAAGTAAACAATATTTTAAATATTAAAAACACTAATTTTTAAATATTGAAACATTTTTACAGTTTATTGAAAAAATGCACTCATTTTCATAGTTTCGTGCAAATTGATTTAATGGTCTTAATTGATAAATATTCCAAGAAACTTTCTAATGATAATGATAGTTATTTAATGGTAATGTTATAAAATAATACTATATACTATCAATACTATTAATTTTTTATTGCGTTTTTTTGGGTCTCTGCACTAGATTTACAATTTCTAGAGCTGTAGAGTACACATATAAGACTCAGAATCACATTGCAATGCTGGATTTAAAATTCTTTCCTGGCGGAATGCTTTCCAGGAATGCAAGTATACCACGCAATTGATTATGCAATTCATTAATTCATTATATTTTTATCTGTACATGAACAGAATAGTCAAAAGTAACAAAAATTAATTACGTTGCACATCATTTTCCCATAGAATCACCCAGATGTTGGAACGGGACATCCCAGCATGATGCTCTGTAGTTTTTGTTCTCAGATATGGATTATTTTGTGCCATATTTATATAGTGTCCTCCATGACTGGAGAACACAGATCTGGCCAGGCATGTCAGACCAGGCCATCTGTGCCACAAAATAATCCACGCCTGAGAATCTTCCATTTCCATATGAGAATCCATGCCTGAGATCATCCATACCATTTGTTGTTGTTGTTGCTTATCCCCTTGATTTAGAATCCTAAACCAAGTCCAGTAGATCATGCTGCATCAATAGATCGTAAACTGTCCTCCCCTCATTCAACAGTTGCCTCACAGAGGCACCAATACAATCTATGAGATGAGAGGGAGATGCGATGGTCGAACAATGACAAAGGGCATATGTCTTCTCGTCTCCATTGAAGGTCAAACTCTTAATGTGGCCAGTCCTTAGTCTAGCTAAAACCGTCTGAGCAGGTCTAGGACAGGAGCACTGTATGGACATACCAGGATATTTAGCGGCGTACCATGCATGAATTGGTGGCGACCTCCAAGAGGTATTCACTCTGGCTAAAGTCATGGAATGAACCTCTGAAGCTAACAGATTGGAAGAAGAAGCTTTGGGAAGTTCGCAACCTTCCTAGCGAGCAGATCAGCAATTTCATTTCCGTAGATGCCCACATGGGAGGGAATCCACTGCAAGCACACCGATCCGATCTGGTCCAAAACAGCTAGTTTGGAAACTATATCCTGCCCCAATTTGTCCAAGATGCTTGGCCAATTTTTCAAATACTGTATTGAGCTCTTACTATCAGTCAGAATCCAAACATCAGGTACTTTAAAGTCTAAAGCTAGATTCAGAGCTTCGCTTATAGCAGTTAATTCTGAGCGGAATACTGAGCTGTGGTCCGGGTTTCTAAAACGATATCTAAATTCTCCTGTACTTGTCTTCATAAAAATTCCGCTACCTGTTCTTCCAGAGTCAGATTTGCTTCCATCAGTGTAAATAACCAGGGCCCGAGGAGAAATGTTATTGATGATCTCGAGAGCCAAGTGACGCAGCAACTCCGGGTGTTCTTCGTGTTTGATAAATTTCGCATTCAAGTCTTCATTAAAAGTTACATTACTAAGTACAGTAGTAGGTGTCAGTAGATTAAAAGGAACACTGGGCTCGACTTCAATATCTGCCAATCCCTGCTTCCATATTAAACCCAAAGGGCTGTCCTTTTTAATCTTTGGTTATTCGTCCAGTTCGATAAAAGGTTAGATGATCTGTTATACGGCTTAAAACTCTTTAGCTTTGCGACGTACTTCGCCATATTTATTTCTCTTCTCAATGAGAGGGGCTGAAGATCAGCCTCATAACAAGCAATATCATTGGGACAACTGTGCCTGAGACCAGTGATAATTCTGACAGCACTAGATTGTATTTTCTCTAGTTTTTTTAGGTTAGTATTTGCAGCAACTTGATAGATCTGGTAGCCATATTCAAGGATTGGCCTTATAAGAGCAGTATAAGTGATCTTGAGTGTGCCTGCATCGGCTCCCCAATCTCTTCCAGAGATGTATTTTAGTAGCTGAAGCCTTTTCCTACCCTTCTCACAGAGTCTGTTAATGTGCTTACTACTGTTAATTTCAGTATCTAGAGTAAACCCTAGATAGGTAGGAGTTTTAACCATTTGTTCACGACTTATGACGGCTTTCTGGAAAGAATTCCTCTCAGATAATTATTGGTGGATGGGACCAAATAGGCTCTTGCTGGGAGTATTTCTCATCAGATATTCTTGTGAATGCAAAATCTGTGGATATCATCCATTACACATCGCAGACACTCAAGCCAAATGCATATCCACTACTTCTATGTTCATATGATTATTATCGCTTGCTCAGTGTGTGAAATGGTGAGGCTCGGTGAGAACGCTCGGAACTTCCATCAACTGTTCCACTACAAATGATGCTTAACAACAGCAGCCTATTAATTGTGAAAGAATATTAAATAATCGTATGTCAAGCTATGAATTTCCATGTGGTTTGTTCTAAAATAATAATTGTTTAATCTGATAAAAAGCCGCAGTTATTTAATCTTACTTTTAATTATTGCAAAAGAGAAGTAATGCTATTTAGAAAGTTTAAAATATTATTATTGTCGAACATTATACATCTTAGAATTTATACATATTAGAACAAGCAAATTGTCTTACAAATTAGAACTATTAGAACTATAATGTCTTACACATAAGAATTTAGACATATTAGAAAAGCAAATTGTCTTACAAATTAGAACTATTAGAGCTATTATGTCTTATACATAAGAATTTAGACATATTGTCAAACAAATTGTCTTACAAATTAAAGCTATTATACAACTATTAGAACTATTACGTTTTACATATTAGAATTTATTGTCAAACAAATTGGGGATTTTACTTTTAGCTAGAATATCTTTAGCGTCGGTAAGATTTCTTATTTTTATTTAAAACATTTTAAAACTTATTTAAGAAATTCATCTTTTAATTTTATAATTAATTTAAAATCTAATAAATAGAAACATAATATTACGTTAATGATGCATCAACTATCAAGTATCCTTAGTAAATTGTATTCAATAACCATTAAAGTAGCATTTCACTATGCATTTTATTTTGGAATACTAAATCACACATTAAAGTCAGAAAAATGTCAATAAAAAAATCTTGAAATCTTAAAAGTCGGAAGAAATTAATACTTCTTACAAATTAATAGAGATATTACGTCCAATAATAGCGAGAAAAAAATTTATTGCTGTTTCTACAAAAGTATGCATTTCCTATTCAAGGTTATTACAGTGTATTCCATTACCAACAAATCTTATCATCACGCATGCTAGTTTCACTTTATTATTTGAGAATTTTTTTAAATATTTCTATTGCAGAAATATTTAAACAAGAGGGGAAATAAATTATTTAAATATAATTACAGCAAAATATTTTATGAATTTGGATTTATTCTTTAGGAATGTTGCTTCGTTGGATTGTTTTTGATTTTCTCGATTTTATAAAAAATTGCTTCACACACTTTTTATCATTCAAAATATTTGATAAGAACAAGAATTTACGAGAAAATGATGCTTCTTTGAAATCATCATCTATCACTCGGTCTATTTCTAGCTGCGTTATCATTTTTTGTGTGTGAAAGACACGATTGAATATCATAACCAATGTCGTCAACTCCATATGTCATTACCGTCATTACATATAAATATAACAGTAGCTTATATTCTGTACAGTAGCTTATATTATTATTTCTATTAAATAAAAAAAATTATATTATATAATAAAATTAATGCTTTATAACAATACCAAGCCAAATCACAAAATAGGGTCCGTTGTGATTTGGCGATATTTTTGTGATGCCAAATGTGCGATCAGTTGCCAAACGGGGTAGCCCCTGTTTCTGGTATTGTTTGCAATTTACTTTATTAACAGTCGCAATTCGCTACTTGCCTCACTATGGCGAAAAGATTCCTTGGCGCCAAATCCCAATAGCTTATATTCTGCGATTTTGCCCGATACCATTTTCAAACTATGTATTTATCTATCTGTCTATATATATATATATATATATATATATATATAATAAATTATTATATATATATAACAAATTATTTAACAAATTATTTTTTATATATTATATATATAACAAATTATTTAACATTTATAACAAATATAATTATATTATATTATATATATAATATAAATATATTTATATTATATATATAACAAATTATTATTACTGTTCCTTTTTAAAATATTGTCGAGACAACTTGAAACTTTTCAGCATCTTTACAGCAACTTTAAAATTCTATTAGCAATATATGAATATTCATAATCAAAATTTAAGTATTCAGAATGGTATGATGTTTACTAGCAATTTATCGGCTGCATTGAAATATAACAATAAGAATAATAATATCCACATTAAAAATGTTTTGAAATTTGTTCTTTCCTCTGATGATCCACTAATGCATAAACGCTCTGATTTCCTCTGCAAGTATATTATATCTATTTTTCTCAATACTTTTTCTACGATTCGAACTTTTGATCGGTTATAAACATTAATTTTCGATAAGAATTTTATGTCACAGAAATTTCTCCTACTTTTCATAGACAAGAGCTTAATTCTACCACTTCTCCTTCACGGTAAGGGATATTTCAGTTTCAAGTAGCGTAATTATAAAGTTAAAAAAATTTAACAATAAATTAACTATTTCTACATTTTAAGATCATTTATATATTTGTGTAAATGAACTTAACTCAAGTAGATAAATACAACGCAAGTAGTAGCTTAGTGGTACTTGCGTAGGACAACGCAAGTAGATAAATACCTGTGAAATGTTTAGCTGTGGGGTCGCCTTTGCTACGTCTTACATCTCTTTCTTTGAAATAATCATCGATGATATCTCGCACATGCTCTTCGTTGTAAGTCGATTTGTGCTCGTCAATAATTTTGTACAACATTTTTTCAGTTTTTTCATCACATACCATAGCTTCTTTATATCCCTTCAGAAAAGGAAAAATAGCAAGCCTAAAATAATAACAATAATCAAAATCTAATAATTTAATAAAAATGATAATATTCTAATAAAAAAAAACCCAAAAAAATCTATATATCTATCTCTGCAGGTAAAAAAAGTTAAATGTTTGCTAATATTTTTTATAAACTAATAATTATAATATTGAATTCATTATTTATTTGTGTAAAAATCACATTTTTTTATAATCACATTCTATTATATAAAAAAATTATATTATATAATAAAATTAATGCTTTATAACAATACCAGGCCAAATCACAAAATAGGGTTCGTTGGGATTTGGCGATATTTTTGTGATGCCAAATGTGCGATAAGTTGCCAAACGAGGTAGCCCCTGTTTCTTGTATTGTTTACAATTCACTTGATTAACAGTGGCAATCCGTTACTTGGCGCACTAGGGCGAAAAGACATCTTGACATCAAATCCCAATATTCCATATTCTGTGATTTTGCCCGATACCATTGTCAAACTATGTATTTATCCATCTATCTGTCTATATTATATATATATATATATATATATATATACAATAAGCGAAGTTGATACAAACGTAACGCCGTTTATTTTCTCCAACGTAAATCGATGACGTACTAACTTTTTTTTTAAACAGGCATTGGTATATTCTATTGTTGCCACATATCCACAGTAAAGTTTAAGTAAACATTTCATTTTAGTGTTGCGTGACACAAAACATAAATGTGGACCAAATATATAAGATAAAAATTACAATAGATTAAACCTCTCACTTTTTTTTGAGAGCCAGTTTTCAATCTTTTACATATTTATATATTTTCAAATTTTTCCAAAGAAGTTTTTTCCAAATAAAACTTACGAAAGTGAAGTATATTTGAGATCTATTGAAGACACGAAATACTGAGTCATATTTGCTTATTTTACATAATGACAAAAAAATATTTTATTATTTTTTGGCGATTATAAATTTTACAATGATTATTAAAAAAAACTGTAAATACCAAATTATTTATAAAAACATGATTAGCTTTAAATAATTTTTATCACTATTAAATATTTTTGGCATTATGTATAACTTTTAATGATTAACAGATCAATTCACATTAGGCATTTCTATTTCATACCGAAATACATTATGCCAAAAATGAAATGAATCTTATGAATCTTATGAAATGAAAAAAACTTAAAATAGCCTGCCTTTATAATAGCAAATGTTCTCAATAAAGAAATGAATCATTTGTTGAATTAACTGAGCGCAGTTTTGAATTTAATCACAGCTACATTGTTACGCACAATGAAGCAATTCATAGCTAGTATCAATTATCCTCTAGGGAATAAATGAATGAAATGAAATTGGTCTTTATATGTAACGTACAGCTGTAAGAAAACTGTTACTAACATTGTTTAAAAGAGCAATTTTTCTTATATAATCTATTTAAACATATCAACAATAGCGTTTTAGTATGTTTAGAACCCTTTGATGCTTACCGTAAGTGTTAAAACGAATTTATCGTTCACTATTTAAGTTGAACATTACCACTCAAAATAAAAGAACCTTTAGAATCTCTGTTCTTTTAACCAATGCTTTTCTGTTTATCAATTCAATGCTAATCTGTCAATGAATATGACATACAGAAACCAAAGCTTTCCTCTAAAGGGAGGGGGATGTAAGATTCACAGGAAAATTTTCAGTTGAAATTTTCTGTAATTATATACCATTTAAAAGAAAATTCGAAAAATTTGAACACTGTTTCAATTTGAATTCAGTCTACTTATTTTTCAAAACAGTCAATGTAAGGTACGCTGTGATTTAGAAACAAAATTTTTTAATTTTGCACACTAGCTATCAGACATTTACTATTCGACTACAAATCTACAAAAATCCTTCAAATCATGTTTATTTTTCTTACATCATCTTATTCTTCACCATTTTAACATTTAATGCTGAGATGGACAATTTTATATTCTTCTATTTTCAAGTCATACATATATAAATATATATGTATATATATATATATATATATATATATATGTGTGTGTGTGTGTGTGTATTTGCATAATATGTAAATATATATTTAACAACATAAAATCTTAGAATACAGTCTTCAATATATAGTCAATTCATTAATATATATAAAAAATGCTTTCTACATCCATAAGAAAATTTTAGCTTTATTATTTTACTTCTAAGTTGTTTTTAAATATTACTCCACCTTTGTATCATATAAATCTGAATATAACAATGATATTGTACTGCTAGTTATATTTTTTTAAATCAAAATAACTTTTAAATGCTAATTTCAAGAGCTATAGAAATCCACCTTCCTGCATTTTTCAGTTATAAAACTTAGTTTCAAATTCTAATGTGCATATGTAATTTTCCATTAGGGAAGAGGTAGGTTAGAATTCAAATAAAATTTAAATTTTTGAAAAGAACTTTATAATAAATAACAAAGCATTTATTCATGATAATAACTAATTTTCAAATCATTTTTTAAAAAAATCTTTTTTAAATTCTAGCATGGAAAAGAATAACAAAACATAAGTAAAAGATTTTAAGAATAAAAGGATAAAACAGTTTTATATCCTTCTCAATATTTTCTAATTGATTCTTCTTCTTCCTTGGCGCAACAGCCCCATGTTGGACTAGGGCAGTCTGCCTTCTGGCAGATTTTGAGACAGAAGATGTTTTCTTTTCACGGATTACGGTTGTCAGCTCTATGCCCAATGCGTCAAGCATATTAGACGGGGACCAACGATTTAAAGTGGATTCCGAACCACTACAAACAATCATAGCATCGTCGGGACTGGAACCCGAAACCTTTCTACTTGATTACAATCTAAAAAGTACGTTCCGACATTTGCGCAATAACATAACACAATTTTTTGTGGTAATAGATATTGAAAAAAAATAATTTTGCCAAATCTTCAGGGAATTAGTTCAGTCTAATATCCATTTAAAGTTTGTTTATAAAGTAATAACTAAAGTAATAGTAAAAAACATATTAAATGCTAAGTTTAGAAAACTAAATAAATAAAAACCAAACAGTATAACTATTACAATGATAACTATCAAGTCGACATTCACCATTTCGCTACGCATTCCATAAGATTGATCTCAACAAAAACATGTTCTTTATTACGAGATTCCATTTAAGAATTAATCGATTTTACTGTTATATATAGCAGCTGAAATGATTACCTTGCAAAATTTCCTGTTAAAAGCAAATTGTTGGGCGTCATACACATCATGACTACATTGTAAAGATCTGTTAATTCTGTAATCTGTTCTTCCGTCATTCCATTATCACCAAAAAGCATCGTGCGCAAAATGGTGTTGCATTTATTGTTCACCAGCTCAATGATGTTGATGGGCTCTCCTTTCTTCTCTTTGATAAAATCTATGGCAGATTTTATGGCTTCATACATGGATCCGGACAGACTGTCCTTCACGGATATCACACCCCGCTCCTTCAAGATTTGTAAGAAAAATTTCCGAAGTTCTTTCCATGCCTCACCGTTCACAAAACCAACACCTGTTCGTGAAATAAAACACAACGTAATTCAAAATTTCGGCAATCATAAATATTTTTAAGCATTATTAAAAATTTCAAATTTAATTTCCAATACAAAATAATAATTAAATTTTGTGATATTAATATTTTTTACAGTTGGACACCCCACTTAACGCCATTACTCATTCATCATTCACTTTGCATTGTAATACAACCATTACAGTTAAATATTGATTTCAGATAAGTCTTCCAATGCAATCATAATAACAAAAAATGAAATAAGAAAATGATTGATTGATGTGTTAACTACTTACGGTATCAGGAAAGTAATTAAAGTATCAGTGTAACAGTGTATAATGACTATATGAAAATTAGTCATAACTATAACTATAACTGTATATACTAAATTAGTCATAACTATATATGAAAATTGCATACCGCAATACAAAATTATTACATTAACAGCAAATAGAAAAAAAATATATACATATTCTTTACAAATAAAATTAAATTTATGATAGTTCCATTAAAAACATTAAGAGTTTTTCTAATAACCTCGATCTTAAAAAATTCTGAATTTATTCTAAATTAATCATTTATTCTAAAAATTAGAACAAAACGGAACAGAATTTCTATTTTATTCAGTTTTTGATAACACAGTTTCGTTATTCTATAAATTAAAACTTAATAAAATCATGAGACCAATTCCTGTCAGAGAAAAGTTAAATAATTTGCTTACCATCTCTAAAACAATATGATAATAAGTTGAAATCGGTATATCTTCCAGCAAAACTGTCTGCTTTATTTATATGAGCTTCGCGTAAGGCCTTAAAACTTCCCAAGTGTAAATACAGGCGTCCAGCGCTAGTAAAGCAAAACAAATCTCCATATTTTTTCTTCAGTTGCTCCAATTGTAAATGACTTTTGTCGTTTTTCAAAAACGGCCAGTATCCAAAATAAGGTAAACCAACTGGTCCTGGTGGTAAATTTTTGTCCTTGAGACTGTAGTAAGCAATAGCAATTAGTATACAAACCACAGCCAGTGATAATGAAATTGGAGAAATGCTGGAGGCACTTTCGATGAACATGATTGATACTGGAATAAATATAGGTAAAAATTAGAATACAACTAGTTAAAAATTGTTATAAAATAGTATTTGGACAAATCACAGTTAGAAGACACTGGAATTTGGCAACTTTACTTGTCGCCAAGTGGGTGACATGTGCCAAATGAAATTTTCAACTCTGTTTTATTCTATGTACTTTATGTAAATATTTCACAAACCGAAATAATTTTTATATGCATACTACCTGCCTCGCTGGCCATATATATATATATATATACAAGCGCATATAATCCGTCGTAGTACGACTTCAGGCACCCACTTTGAACAGAGCTTTCGCATATCCAAATATTCATTCACGATACGTCCAACACGTTCCTTTGATATCTTTAGGGTCTCAGCTATCTCAGTCAACTTCATTTTACGGTTATCAGAAATTATTTTGTGGACTTTTTTGATGTTTTCGTCGGTAACAGCCTCTTTGGGGCGTCCACTACGTGCATCGTCCTCCGTACTCATTTCGCCTCGTTTAAATTTAGCAAACCACTTCTCTACGCTGATTTTCCTGGTGAAAAGTCCGAATAATGTTTATCAAGCCAAACCTTGGCTTCAATAGTATTTTTTTTCGCGAAAAAGCAATGCTTTATTAACACACGAAATTCCTTTTTATCCATTTTTTCAAACTAACAAAAGTTGCTTCACTAAAAATGCTATAACTCACAATAGTGCAACAGCTGTCAAATTTATACACGTATCTTTTGAAGGTTAGGGCTAACTAAAAATCATATGGATTTAATACTAGTAGCGCCATCTATGTGTTAGCCTACGCACTTTTTTTGGGGGGTAGTTATGTTATATATCTCAAAGTTTATATATATATATATATATATGTATGTATTATTTGAGTAATAGTAAGTAATTTAATATATAAGTTTATCCTTTTATGAATATTAATTTATTAATTTAACATTTCGCTATACGAGTAAACTATGCCGTTTTTCTTTCATTAATACATACATTTACATTTATATTTATTTTCGCTCTAGATAATGACACACATAACACGCCCACATAAAAAAATTGGAATATTGCAAAATATGTTCCACTAATGTTCGTTGTTTTTCCTTCAGCTTTGTTTATCGTCATTGTAAAAGAAAGAATAACAAGATATTTTGGTGCGTTTAAATTCGAATCGAAAATTATTTCGAATAAGAGGTATGTGGGGAATAAATACATTCTGTCCCTTTCCTGGTTCGTTGAATACAGTAATTTCCATAACATTTTTCCGCAACTTAGTTACTCGTATTCTTGTACCATTACATAGTTTAAGTGGATTTAAATTGTTAAGTTTATAGAAGCAACTATTTTTAATTTAATTGTATGTGATGTAACTTAGATTTTGATAAAATTCTAACGACAGAAGAATATGCACTATGCACGATTTTGTCCATTATAATAAATAAATTATGAAATTAAATAATAAATAATAAAATATAAAATAAATTAATAACAATAAATGGCCAAATCGTAAAATAGGGGCATTTGGGATTTGACAATTCTTTGGTGGCGCCAACTGGGAGATCAGTCTTTGTACTGTTTGCAATTCTCTTCACTTGCAATCACAACACGTTATTTGGTGTACTTTGGTGAAAAGATTTTTTAACGCCAAATCCCAATGGCCCATATCCTGCAATTTTACCCAATAAATTATATTGAAAACATTTCATTGGTTTTTAAATAGTTTGTTTTGTTCAATATTTCATGAGCCCGACAATTTTTATGAAATATTTTATTCCTCTGCTTTAATAATAATTGTAAATCTAAATGATTTTCTGACATTTCGTTGAACCATCTCGATGAACCTCTATTTCCCGTCGATGTTTAAAATTTATAATAACCATTTTAAATGAAATACACTCTTTTATACTTTCGTAAAAAAGCAAAACTTTTTCAATGAGTCAATTGACAAAAACAATTGATAAATAAAACAAATGATACACATTATACAAAAACAATTAACAATCGATAATCGAGCTTTATACATTTCTTAAATAATAATTTTACAAAAAGATTTTATCTATACATATTATAATAAATTATTAATGTAAAAAGTAGCCTACATTTTAAGCGACAGTATCTTTAACATGTATGAAAAATTTCATCTTTATCGGATATATCCTAGATAAATTATAAAAAATACAAACAGAGTGAGCCTATAGATTTATATAGTAGTATAGAAATTGATTTAAAAATGTCAACAAACATGTGAAGATTGATACAAAACAAGTAATATAAAAAAAAAAAATTTAAAGTCAATTTCTACTTTTTTTCACTATATTGTAGAAAGTCATTTATAAATAATTTTCATTCATTTTTTTAAGTTTATCTGGCGCCATCTATTGGTAGATATATGCAACTTAAATCTAAAAATAACTAAAATTAATGAATTAATTAATATTTGAAAAAACTGTATTAACATTAAGTATCATCCACTACAAGTTAAAAAAATGTATATGAACTTGAGTGGATGAATAAAAAGTATTTTATGAACGATTGAAAATTTGAAAAAGATATATATGTATATAGGGAGAGTGTGAGCTAATAGAAGGAATTGAAAAAAAAAAAAACTGAAATAGAATTGGTACAAAAATCATAATGGTAGTGAATATTTTTTTTTAAATATTGTAATGTTCTACGATATAGATTCAAAGAATGTTTGTTAAAGAATTCTTCCAAATAAATTTAAAAATAGAATTATAAAGACCTATTATATTTTACGTGGGTTTTGATCTTTAAAATACTTTTATTCTTAAACATAAATCGTATTTATTGAGAAATTTTTAAAGGTTGAGAAAACAGCAGTAGAAATATAGTATACATAATTATATAGTATATATCTTTCGTGTATATAGAGTGTTTCGTTATATAGGGTATATATAAATATATATATATATAGTATATATATTTTTGTTATTATAGAAAATAACAGAATTTTGACTTTCAATAAATCTAAATTCTGTGTTTTACAAACCAAGAATGTTTCTTATAACTGTACGCGCATTTTTACATGAAGTCACACACCATTATACATTTCTTTATTTTTGACAGAATCACCAGAAAACCACCATATCATTAATTACCAAAAATAACCTTATAATTATGTGTTTCTCCACAGGGAATCTATTACTATACACCAGCATTTTGGGGAACTCCAAATCTAGAGCATTTAGATCAATAGTTCTCGAAGGGCGCGCCTTGTTGTAATCAAGCGAAATACCTTTTTTGATGTAAACATAAATATAGTAACTCGTTTTCTTGTCAGTTTTCCTGTTCAAAGGCAGCGTTCATCATAAACAACTAACCTTTCTAAATGTTTTTTTTTTCTTCTTTTAATAAAAGAAGATAAAAAAAAAGTCGCCAAACAGCTATAAAAGAAGATTTCCTGGAAACTAGTAGCGGTAATTTACTTGGTTATAATAGGAGCTTTAGCGTTTACGTAATTTCCATTGTTAAAAAGATTTCCATTGCAGCCCATGAGACCCCGCCTCGGTCTGTAAATAGTAGTTTGTGGAGTTGACCATCTGAATAAATAGCTGTGAAGTGTTGGCAGCGGATGTGGTATTATTTTTGTGTACATTATTTATTTTAAAAGTGTTTTGTGCGGCAAATTCTTTTTAAAGTATAACGCCTGTTTCTGATAAAGCTGAAATCACTTCTTATCAAATCTCAGAATTGATAGCAAAAAATATATAAGCTCATACTTTAGGTGACTCGCTTATGTTGCCAGCATTAAGAAAACTCGCCATGACCATACTAAGAAATGGAGTAAGTCTGTCCAATGACATCATTAAAAGGCATATTATACAAATGTCTTCTCATATTGAGAAAAATGTGAAGTAATCAAATATTGGATTGAAAATTGATGCCTCAACAGACTACACCAGCAAGGCGCAGCTCTTAGTATTCATCCGTTTTATTAAGAAGATCAATTGGTAAATAAGTTTCCTTTATGTAAAGAATTAAGTGACTCAAAAGATCAGGAAAGTTTAAGTCTATCTTTATAAATAGATAACATAGAAGTCGTGTGTATCCATTAGTACAGATGGTTGGCCCCGGTCTAATATGATTGTAGATTATATCTGTTGTAATGGTCGAGTGGCTAGCGCTCTGGCTCTCGGTACCACAGGTTTCGCGTTCGAGTTCCGGCGGTGCCATGGATGTTTGCAGTGGCTCGGAATCCACTTTAAGCCGTAGGTCCTGGTCTCATATGACTATAGAGCATCACAGAGCAAAAGTCAAGACTTCTACCTACGGGTGCTCCTTCACAACAGAAGCTGCTTCCTTCCCCTTCAACTATGAGTCCCTTCGGGTTCGTTGGTTTGGTCTAGATTAGATATCTACTAAGTGGGATAAGTAAAAACAACAGAAATAAAATGAGAATATTATAACTCATTGCTTTCTTCATAGGAAGGACTGGTGTCAAAAACACAGATTCACAACACAGACGGTTACTTCTACATACTCAGATGAGATGACTGTCAAAGAAGATTTACCCGTGTATACGAACTAAGGTATGAACTTGCGTTTTTTGAAGAGATAAAACAATTACATTTTTGTAACCTCCTTTGGTGAGAAATTCTGGATTGCCAGATTACTAGGTCAACCGATCTATTTCAGTAGCTCAATGTTTTGAACACTAGTATCCAAAATAGAGAAGAAAATATTCTCACATCCACTGAATAAAATGAAAGCCTTTTAGAGAAAATTGCGATTTGGAAAAGAAAAGCTGTTGAAAGTAATTCGGAAATGTTTCCATAGGTAAATAATATTTCAATAAATAAAGCACTTACAATAATAGCTGAACATTTAACAAGCTTAGAAGAAAAATTCAGTTCCTATTTTCCATCACTTAACGCCGAACAGTACGATTGATAAAAAAAAAAAGCCATTCATGGAAATTTCAAGTGATTTTGGTGAAGTAGAACTGGCAGTTATATACACTGATTGTGGTTTGTGCATTAAACATAAGGATTCGAAACCTTTTGGGGTTTTTATAAAGAAAGAATATGTGCCAATATCTAAAAAACTTTGAACATTTTGCTACAATTTTCAATGTCATATTTATGTGCATTAGGATTTTCTACTCTCACCACAATTAATTGTAAAAATAGACTCACCTATAATGAAATGAGTGTTTGCCTTTCAAATATATGCAACAATAAAGAAATCGCTAGGACACATCAGACTTATGCTTCTCATAATCATAAGAATGACTAAATTAATTATATTTTTAAAGCATTATTTTTTTCTGCAATATTTGATTTAATTATTATAACGTATGTCTCTGAAATTTGTACATTGTGCGCCTACAGTTATTTGTAGAATTTCAAATGCGTCCCTACTTCAAAAAGTATGAGGACCACATGATCTAGACATTGTGTCTTTCATCCTTTCTTCTCAAGTCTAACAGAAGCTTTACAGATTCATCGAGTTCCTCCCCGATATAGACACGAAAACGGGTGTCGATCCGAACTCTTCTAGTTTTGAAATCCAATGTGATATCCACCAAACAGCTCTCATCCACTGGTTAAATAAGCTTAAGCTACAACTATATTTAATTTACTATTTCAAATTGCTTCTACATATTATTTCCACTCAATCTAAATTTATATTTAAATATTTTTCCATACTAAACATTTAAATTGTGCTTCTCGAAAGAGAATAATCTTGCAAATTTTAATTTACACTTCATCTGTATTTAATGCTTGATAACACATTTTAAAACCTACTTATATCTGATGATAAGTCAACAGTATTCAGTTACTTTAAAAATGTCTAATAAACGTGACCCTTTCTATTCTATAATGTATACAACATATTTTTAATAATATATTCTAGGGAAAAAAAATGAAAAGTATTTTTAGTACTTCAAACGTAGTAATCTTAATCCATAAGTATGTCGTGAGTTCCAAAGTACTTTTTTTAGAAAGATAAACTATTTAGAAAAATGTTTTAACAGTGCTTCATATTAAGTGGGATAAAAAATTCAAATCGTTTCTCTTAATATTACCTATTATTTTAACACAATCTAAATGTAAAATATTTTTTTATACTAAACATTTAAATTATGTTTCTCGAAAGAGAATGATGGCGTAAATTTTAATTTACACTTAGTCTGTATTTAATGCTTGATAACACATTTTAAAACCTACTTATATCTGATGATAATTCAAATAAAAGTATCCAGTTACTTTAAAAATGTATACTAAGCGTGACCCTTTCTATTCTGTAATGTATACAAAATACTTTTAATGATAAATTCTAGGAAAAAAAATTTTAAAGTATTCTTTGTACTTCAAATGTAGTAATCTTAATCCATAAGTATGTCACGTGCACCAAAGTATTTTTTTTTTTACCAAGATAAGCTATTTAGAAAAATGTTTTAGCACGTGCTTCACATTAAGGAAAATGAGTGGGATAGCAAATTCCACATTCGAGAGCATTGAAAAGAATTTTAAGTGTTCGTTTTTTCGTTGTTCTGAAACAGAATTTAAGTTTCAGAAAAGTTAGAAAATAATTATAATAATTAAAAATAGCATTGTAAGGCATGTTTATAAAATATTTTGGAAGCTGTTTTTTTTTTTTTTTTTTTTTAAATATGCTTTCGAAATTAATAGCATTTGGAAATTGAAAAATTCAATTAATTTCATCTTTTACCGATTAATTTTACCAACTTGAAAACATTACAATACATAATAATTTGAAATAATAAAAGAATGACCGGACAAATCGGGAAAAATAATATCATGCTTATTATCTTATTATTATTAATAAATATTATTATTATTAATCTGATGCTTATTTCACAAAGCATCAGATCAGCTACTTCATATTACTACTAGTTTATAAATATTCGCATTACAATTCATATTTGATTATATAAACTTTGCATAGTTTAATTTTTTTATTATTCGATAAAATACATTTTCTTTATTCTTAATGCCATTGTTTTTTACAGGACAAACATGAATATAAAAAAATGAAGAATAACTAATAATTAACAACAGTCATGAAAAGAAACAATTATTTATGCCAGGGGTCTCCAAACTACGGCCCGCCAGTGTCATCAATTCGTACCGCGACAGCGAATATCTTATTGTTGCTGTAGTAAGTTGGATAAAAAACACAGAAAGATAATAACTCGGTTTTATTGACTTGCTACGTAAAGCTTAATGATAAGCATAATACACAGAAAATTTAACTTAAGCATAACAACTAACAAATAATTGAAATGAATCCCGGGGTATCCACTTGCAAAAAAATACTAATGAGATTTACGTAATTGGGATTTTTCACTGACAGTAGTTTGTAGTTCGCAAGCGTATGCTCGTTCAGAGCGCATACTCAGCGACTGGTCTAGAAATTATAGATAATGGCAGAAAAATTAAAACGGTCTTGGCCCTTGGTACTTACTGGAGTAAACAGTATGGCCCTAAGGCCGGAAAGTTTGGAGACCCCTGATTTATACTAACAACTATGTCATGGCTGCTATGATCTGTAGAGTCCAGGTTCAGTTGTTTAATGTTTACATTTTACTTAAGTTTAATTCATTAAATACTTAAATAATATTAACAATTATGTAGCTACAACCTCGCGAGTACAGGTTCGGTTATTTAATATTTGCATGTTAGCTAAATTTAATTCATTAAATGCTTGAATAAACATTTCAAAAGTGGAATTAAGAAAAAATCCAAGAAAATTTAAAAAATTTTTAAAAATTCAAAATTTAAATTTCTAAAAATATTTAATATGACATTTCATAGCAATCGATATTTTACAATTAAACAATCGTAGCGCTCTTATTATTTTTGTAAAAAAATAGCATTCTGTATATTCTCTGCTTTTAGTTTATTGATCACAGCCATATTTAATAACTTAATATTGCACGAACATAATAGAAATAATTTTTAAAAAATTTTAACGTAGAATCTAAATGGAAAGTGCTACAATAAAACATATAAATTTTTTGGAACATTTAAATCTTTAAAGCTAATAATAGAATACAATATTTCAAATAGACAAAATAATAATAAATAAATAAACTATAATAAATCTGGAATATGACAGAAATCAAGAATACAAACATGATTATTTCCTTAAATCCAAAGTTTTATTTAATTCAAAATTTCAATTCATCAGTTCGAAATTTTTTGTTTAATTAACTACGAATTTTTTAGAAATTTTTATTATATAACCGGTTGGACTTCTCCCTTTGGGTGCGCCATGTCTTTGTGCCACAAGGTCAAGGACAAAAAGAAGCTGCATTTGTTACCCTTTATCACGACCACGAGTTCATGGACTTGATCTAGATGTTGTTGTTGACCAAGTGGAATAAGAAACAACAGCAAGAATTTTCTTGTATTTTTTTTTTTTTAATTTTTTTTTCAGATAGAAATATGTAGGATTTATATAAAAAATTGCCTTCTCTGAAATATAGTTTTACTCACACACAAATAAATTTTATTATATATAAATCGCAAAACAGCATTATTGAAAACCTTGACATACACATAAGGCAACATGATAAGAAAATGAAAATAAGTCAAATTACACAATCGACGTATAAAATTTATTGTGTTTCGAGATAAAATCCTAAATATATTCATTCATGATATGAATTATTTCATAATGCATCAGATTATAGTATATATTTTTCTATCAATATGATATCTATTCGCAAATCAATCCAACCCAAAAAATTATTTTTCGAAATGGACAAATAACAATACAACATTATTAAAGCACATCGGCAGGTTATGAATCAATTATTTTTAATATAACTTTAAAACATCTGCATTTCTAATTGAATAAAATATAAAAAGATTAATTTTTATCTCATGCGTTGATTTTTGATTTGAATGAATAAAATAATAATGACTTACAAAAATCAACTTCATGTTATGTAAGAATAAAAACGGGCGAAAAACGAACATCATAAATCAAAGGGCAAAAAAAGTAAAACGTGTCTTTTATTAACTTTTTTTGATTACTTTTTAAAAAATTATCAGAAATGATAAAGATAATTTTACTAGGATTACTGATAATGACATTTAATATCAGAGAACTCAAATGCGTTTCGTTGCATGTTATAGCAATACGAATAAGTTTATCCGTAATTTAACGACTTAATTTACTGAGACTTTAAATTTCTTTTGCATTTGAAGACGAGCACATTTTTTTGACGAGAATTTTGCATTTTAGGAAGCCCTTGTTTAAATTTTTAGAGATATTTAAAATTTCCAATTAAAAAAATGCCCAATTTTTTATATGTATACTAATTTGTTAATTAATATAAAAGAGTCATGCAGTTAAATCTATTAATCTATATAATTCATTTTTTATAATTCATATAATTGATATAAAAAGAGTTTTAATTTAATTTGCAATTTCTTTTAATTGTGAGTTCTAATTCTTTGTTTAATATTAATTAAAAAATGCAAAAATTAATAATTTTAGATTAGCATTTAATTTAGTATTTTGCAATTAAGAATTAATCTAGCTATTATAAATCGTTAATCCATCCAGTAATTCAGAAATTAATATCCAAGTACCATAACTATTTCATGCTATATTATTAAAATTTACAATTATTATGCCTGATATAGATACATAAAACGTTTTCTTTTCTTTTTGCGTGTGAAAATAGTTGAAATTAGCTTTAAGACTTTCAATCATTAAAATTATAATAACGAATTATAATGATTTCTATAATCCCAAATTATTTAATTTTTTTAACATATTTCATAACTTTTTATATTTAACATGTAAATATCATAATTATAATGAAAAGAAAAAAATATATTTACTGTTATATATATTATATTATAAATACAATAATAAATACTGAAATATATTTTATATTGATTATTTTTTTTCAATAAATTAAGCTTCGTTCATAAATAAATTCATGGATTTGTGTTAGTTATGTTAACAGTGAAACAACGTGCAAACATCATAATTATGATGAAAAGCGAAATCACTGAAATATATTTCATATTGATTATTTTTTTTGAAATAAATTATACTTCATCTATAAATAAATTCATGAATTTATATTAATTATGTTAAACGATTTTAAACTCATCTTTAAAAATATTTAAAATGGATATTTTTCTTAATAATCAACAACTGTCAAAAAAAAAAAAAAAAAAAAAAACATACTAAGTGAAACTAAATAAAATTTTAATAAAATTATATTATATGAAAAAAAATTTTTAAAATTGTCAAATTCATACATATGTTTTTTTTACAAAAAATTGAGAGTAGTTGAAGAAATTTAATAAGAGAATATTAACTTACGACAAAGAAATATAAAGCCGGAACTAAACCACTCGATCGCTGCTGCTCTCTTTCCCCAACACAAGCCGCATTAAAGATGACATCATGACGTAAGTGGCGCTGTGAGCAGAGCCACTTTCCGCTTACGTCTCAGACACGTGCTTTCGTTTTCTAAACTCGTCCATGAGATGACGCCATCGGTCGACCGAAAATTAACTATTCTACCTTTTATTAAAATATGTTAATAATTAAAGGAGCGTTTTTGGTTGGTTTTGGTTTGTCGCTCTACGGTCATCTTGGGCACACGAGGACTAAACAGATCGAACCCTACATTTTAAAGTGGATTCCGAACAGCTAGCATGCCACCGCCAGGATTCAAACCTGTGCTGCCAAAAGGCTGGACATTTTGGAGCACAATTAGCACACTAATTGGACATTTTGGAGCACATTTATTTAATATAAAATTCAATCAATTGCACTTTTAATGTACTTTTCATATAAGTGCACAAAAGAAATATTTTAATTATCTTATAAGCTTGATAACAATTCACTAATCATTCGTACAAGTAAAAGATTTCTATGTATTTAAAATTATGAACAATTAGTGCTTTCATTAATTAAGGAATTTGAAAAAATGTAATATTATTATATGTATTTCTGCAAATTTATGATGTGATCTTTACAGTAAGCGATAAATAAAATACTATACAAAATAAATGGTGAAAAAGAAATTAAATGTTGTAAAACAAATTAAATACTGGAGAAGAAATTAAATGCTGAAAACAAATTAAATATTTGAAATCAAATTAAGTGCTGGGAAACAAATAAAATATTGGAAAAGAAATTAAGTGTTGGAAAACAAATTAAATATTGGAAAACAAATTAAATATATTGTAAAAGAAATTAAGTGCTGGAAAACATATTAAATATTGAAAAAGAAATGAAATGTTGGAAAACAAATTAAACATTAATAAAAAATAATGAATAAAAAATTATGGAAAGCCGATACGTATAACAAAGAAGATATATTGAAATCGATTGAATACGTTTTTTATTGTTCAAATTTTTCTATTCGTGGCAGCTAAACATAGGATTCCGAAAATGTGCAAATATAATACGAGATTAATAACTTGCTCAAAACCTTCTAATTAAAAATTTAAATCACTAATTTATGCTTAAAATTTCATATCCCATAACACACCGAAATATTTTCTGCGTTGCAGTTTTACTGTTATTTACAATTGTAACAGTGCTTCCTCCTACACACTGGCAAGAGCATACCTCCTACACATTGGCTTTTGGACTTTAGAAGAAATGGTCAATAGGCCTCGAGACTCTCACCAGATAGGCAGTACAGCGCAATCACGCTCTTCTGTTGACAAACGTTTAGTTTATAGTCTCTACTCAATAAGAGGAAATATATTAGGCACACCTTGGCGCAATAGTTGGCCTACAGACTCTCACCCAGAGAGGAAATATACTTCGCGCATCCTGCGCCTAGCTGAGTATTTGTTTTCAGTTTAGAAGTGGAATTCTTCCACGAATCTATAATTATCAGTCTTTAAATTTGTTAAATATTGTATTTGTGTAGTGTTTCTGCTTGTGTTAATAAAGCTGTGAGTTCTCTAACCTGCACCTCAAGTATCTCAACCCCAAACCACACCAATTATAAGCTGGTTGCTCGACCTTCACGCTACACAATTAGATTTGACTGCTGGGTAAAAATTTACGCAAATAAAATGCAAAGGTGTCTTTAAATATCGAAGCAAACAATTTTAGATTGTACGGCATGCAATATTATTTTGAAGAGTACATTAATTTATCTGAAGCAAAGGACTCAAAATTTTTTGACTCATTTTTTAGTCAACGGCATACTAATTGCCTTATTATGTTAAGCTTATCTCAAACTCCTAGGTCCAATACCAACGTGGCATGAATTAAAAGACATAAAAAATAAATAAAAATTTTTGCAAATTAAGATTCGAATTATAAAGAATGAAAGAATGCCATGAATTTTCCCATGCGATCGGTGGTCGGATATCAAGCTGTTTTATTCGACCACTGATCGCCTGGAAAATTGGCAAAGTGGCCGAATTCGGACGGATTCAAAAGCAGTGGCACCATAGAAGAGGTAACGTCATTTAGGAGGGATTTTATTGGAATAAAAAATTTTATTTTTTAATAATTCAAATATTAAATTACACAATATTAAAAAAAATTCCTTATTATGAATCAATATATAACGTCAATAGCAATACACTTTCCGGCTAAAATTATAACTTTTAAGTATTTAACTTCAAATAATCATATTATTATTTTCATTATTAAACATATTGATTAAAATATACATTTAAAGTAAATAAACCTAATGCCGAGCAAAATGTCATCTTCAACTTATCTGGAAAACTTGATATAGAAATAAATTAATGTTTTGAAAGCTTTGAAATTGTTAAATTTGAATTCCTCATGCCAAAAAAACCTTTACGAAATAATTATAATAACGATTAAATCAAAAACCGGATTTTTTTTTTTTTTTGCCAGAAATCCTGATGTTTTACCCTATTGTTGTAATCTAAACAATCTTGCTTGTTATTATAAATGTTTTTTTTTTTTTTCAATTTTGCATTTTCCTTATCGAAATGTAAATAATCGCCGACCACTCAAAATAGTGGTTCACTCTACACTGTAGGAAGGAAAGATTGTCAATTTTCATGACCATGTTAGTGTTCATGCTAATATAAATAAACAATTATTTTTAGAACTTCATAATTTTGCAATGCGTTGATAAGTTATATACATTAATATTATTTAATCAACTGTAATAATAGGAATTGTAATATAGAGTATGTTTAGTGGAAGACCCACCAAGAGAAATGCCACATTTTTGTCAGTATTATAATTTCTTTATCTTTGAATTGCACTGAATTTTTTTTCATACACTACGTAAAAAAAGTAGAAGGACACTTGATTTTGTAACAATAACCGTAAAATATTTTATTTTTACTAAAATTTTTTATTAGAAACATTTTACAAATATTTTAAAAATACAATTTTAACATCAGAATTATGATATTCAAACATAAAATATTAATGGCAACAAAAATAGGTTCTCTTTTTTCAAACTTTGCAAAAAAAGTAGAAGGACAGCATTATAATGAATGAAAAAATAGTGATTTTAATAAGGAAAGTTCTTCCCATTGGCCTTTATAACTTCAAATATTCTGTTTGGGAAGTGAATTGTATAGAGATTGAACTTCTGTTTGACAAAAATTGTCCCACGAGTCATTCAATGCTTCTCGAAGCTGAGTTAGCGAATCAAATTGCCTTCTATCAGCATAAACTCGACGAACTAGCATTGCCCAGATGTTTTCCACTATATTAAGGTCAGGACTTTTGGCTGGCCATGGTAAAACATCCACATTATTTGTTAGGAACCAATTTTTGACTCCAGTCGCGGTGTGAAGGGAAGCTCCGTCTTGCTGAAACTTCCACTCTTCACCCCCCTAGACAGAGCCATAAGGAAGAAGCTCGGAATTCAGCACTTGAATGTAGTCTCTATGTTTTTACCTACCATTTAAGAAAACTAGACTTGGCCTTCCTCCGTATCCAACAGCCAACCAAACCATTAAACTCCCTCCTTCCATTTGTCGTGTTGAATAGTATTCGTCTTCATTTCCCAGACAATGCCAGTAGTGCTAATATCCGTCTGGACCGTCTAAGTTAAATTTCTTTTCATCGGAAAATACCACAGAAGTCCATTCTGTAGTCCAGGACATTTGCTCCTTAGGCCACTCTAAACGGTTATCAATGTGAGCTTGTGTCCACTTAGGATAATGTTTCCGTTTTTTGAAAATGAATTTTTTAGATATTTTAATATAGTTGTAAACTGTTTGTTTCGTCACATGATTAAGTCCTGCTTGATTTCTTGCCTTTGAAACACTTCCTTTGTTCTTCTTAAGCACACGAACAAGTTTTCTTTCATCACGGGGTGTTAACTTTTTCGGTCTACCAGTCTTCTTTTTCTTTCCATTTTTATAAGGATTTCTGATAAAGTTTGAAACTGTACTGGGGCTCATCTGCAACAATCGTGCAATCTCACTGACACCTTTACCATCATTTTGATATGCGGAAATTTGGCCTTTTTGAAAATCGTTCAAAGGTATTCCTTCAGGCATTTCTGAGAACGGAGAAACAGCGTAACTTTTAAACAAATTAGATTTTTTTGACAGAAAAGGTTAAAACAAAGTACAAAATCACTATTTAACTAAAGAACAACTCACTAAATTAAATATATTAGCAAGTGTCCTTCTACTTTTTTTACGCATCGGAAATTATATATACTAATTTTATTAATAATATTAGTGGTACATGTTTAATTTTTGCCTAAAATGAAAAAAAGGGTCATTAAACTAAATCTGCATAAATATCTAGTAATTAGGAGAAAATAAGAGATATGAATTGGCAAAAAAACACTGTCCTTCTATTTTTTTTACGCAGTGTATGCCAAAAAATTAAAATTTTTGATTCAATACACAGAACCAAAATAATCAAATAGATGCAATTATGATTTTGTTTCTTTTCTTAAAAATTGTTATTTCTTTAATTAACATTGTTATTGTTCATATTGAAATTGTTAATTCTTTCATTAACATTGTTATTGTTAACATTAAAGTTGGTAATTCTTTAATTAAAATTCTTTAATTCTTTTCTTAGAAATTCTTTTGTTTCTTTTCATAAATAAAGTGTCTTATTATATAAGACACTTTATTTTAAAAAAGATTTGTTGCTAAAAATTTACAGTTACAATGAATACGTTGATTAAACAGATAACATGAAAAATTTATTTCTAATTACGATAAGAATCCAGAAATCCTTTTAAATAGATTGACAAACAAATATGGCTTTACATTTGAATATTAACAACTTCTTTTTAAAATCATATCAAAATGAACGCAATCATATATCTATACATAAAAATTCGAAATAAAAAAACAAATTGTAGCAAACTGAACCAATGCATTATAAAGATAATGATTTTATGAAAATTATCCCTTTTTTATGATCTATTGTAATATGTAATATTATTATCTAATGATAATAGAGTTTTTGCATACCGTATTTTGGACGTCCGTTAGCTTTTTCTCCCTAGAGCGCATGCTCATAGGAAACTTTATTACAGATACGCATGCGCAATTTCCTATGAGCATGCGCGCTAGGGAGAAAAAGCTAACGGACGTCCAAAATACGATATGCAAAAACTCTCTAATATTTCAATTATAAAATTCTAATAATGGGCTTGTTAAAAATGAAGTTATATACATATTGTTTGATAAAATACAATCTAAAGCGTACCAGGACAGAAAAAAAAATCATTAAATTATAGTGATTAATTTAAAATATGATTGTTTTTAGAACTTTTTTAAGGAGGAAAGGTGTATTAGAAAAGTTTGCAGAGAATTTTCTGATCATTTTGAAAACTACCCTTACAATTTTACCTTATTAACAATAATCAACGACAGAAATATATCATTGATTTGCAATAACTAGCACTTTAATTTGTTGAAAATTAATTTATTAATTTTATTCAGGTTATGTTTTGTTATTTTTATCCTTATTTTTTATTATTATTTTTTTTCAATGCTTTTGAAGGACTATTGAATTATTATGTATAAAATGTTTTGTTTTTTTTTTCAATATTTTCTTATTATACAAGTTGTCATTATGATATTGATTTCATGAAAATGATTTACTATTTAACAAAAGTACAATGAAGGAGATTATTGCAATATTTATAAACAGAACAGTATATTTAGATTATGGGTACTTTTTAACACTGATTATTATTAGAGATACAAATTATTTATTTATATTGAATATCATCATCCATTTTTACTTTAATTATGCTGAAATCGCAAATCTACAAGCACAAAAATATTCAAGATATGTATAAGTATCAGCCGTTAGCCATAGATATAAAAGAACTTATGTTTCATACTTTTAATAGATTTAATATCTTTGTGTTTGGGTCATGTAATAAGACAACCTTAACTTAAACAGTGCAATACTGAAAACATGTATACCACTGTATAGCAGCATAAAAATAAACACTAGTTGAAAAAAAAATTATTCATCTACATTGAAGATCATCATCCATTTTATAATATTTCTTAACATAAAATTGCAACGATGCAAGCATATTAAATATATATATATATATATATATACATAAATTCATGCTTTATTATGGCTTCATAAATCGTTATCAGACAAATACATTAACTGCTTAAAATATTATTGGTATACAAAAAAAGTTTTTCGTAAAAATAAATTTTTTACTCTAAAACGCTGATAATTTGCTTAACCAGTGTTTTTTTATCACATATATTTTTCATTAATTCATAATTAAAAATTAGTATATTCACAGAATTCCCACAATGCAGTTAGGAAATTTAGCTATTCCATTACATTATTTTTAATTTCTTGGATGGGCTACGATACGTAGTTTTCCTGTAAACAAGTCGTCGTTCGTGGCCTTTTTTACACCATCAGCAAATGAAAGTTGAAAATTTTTCACGATTGTTGTTAAGAACAAGAAAACTTCCATCATAGCAAAACCTTCTCCCATACAAGAACGTCTTCCTGAAAAATAAATAAAGTAAAGATGAGGAACGTGGGATAAAATATGGATACAAACAATTTATTTTGATGCATAGTCGTATTTATCAATATAAATCATTAATAAAAGGACAATAACGGAACAAGATCTAACCGATGAGCAAAAAAAATAACATAAAAAAAAAAAAAAAAAAAATTTTAAGTTAATTACTACTTTTCTTTTCACTATATTGCAGAAAAATCCTTTACACATAAAGTTGAAATTTTGCTTTTATATCTGGCGCCATCTATTAGTAAATACATGCAACTTAAATCTAAAAAAAAACTAAAATTAATTAAATTTAATTAATGAATTAATATTTGAAAAAACTGTATTAACATCAAGTGTCATCCACTACAAGATAAAAAAATGTATTTGAACTTGAGTAGATCAATAAAAAGTATTTTATGAACGATTGAAAATTTGAACAAGATATATATAGGGAGAGTGTGAGCTAATAGAAGGAATTGAAAAAAGATAAATATTTATTTTTCATTATCGGAATAGACCTGTGGGGGCTAAGACTGTCTGCCTATTGTCAGATTTCGAGAAGGAGAATGGTAAGGGGTAGGGTTGTCAGCCCTAGGCTCTGCAATCATACTGGACCAGGACCTACGGTTTAAAGAGGATTCCGAACCACTACAAATATCCAAGGCACCGTCGTGACTACAACCGAGACCTGTAGCAGCGGGAACTAGAGCGCTAGTCACTCGGCCATCAGGACCCGTAAACATTCCAATCTTAGTAAAATATCAACATTTTTTGTATAAATAATGCGCTTTGCTTTAAATGTTTTTTATTGAAAAAAATATCAAGAAACAAATACACGAGCGTGGCGATGGAATACCCCATATGCTGCTTTCCTCCCTAAAAAGTATATGATTTACCTTTTTAAAACGATCATGAAATCATGAAAAATGATTAATTTTTGAAAGCATTTTTAAAACGATCATGAAATCATGAAAAATGATTAATTTTTGAAAGCATTCATTTCAATATTTAATCATTACATTAATATAAGAATATAACCAATAATGATGAATACTTTATGCCTTAGGACACTCATAAAATATTACTAAATTAACTAAAGCACTTTTTATGTGAAAGGAAGGGAAAAAAAGGAATCGAAAAGGTTAGTTGTTTGTAATGGAAGCTGCCTTTGAACGAGAAAATTGACAGGGAAAAGAGTTATTATATTTATTTTTATATCTGGACTCATGTTTATCTGGAATACCACAGGGCGCACTCAGAAATCTTCAAAGACGCACCATTTGAGAACCATCGTTGCAAGAATTAGGGAGGAAACAAGTTTTGGTTTGTAGCATTTTCCATAACAGTCATCTAAATGACATTTAGAATATCAGAAAACCTTTCAGACTTTTAAATATAATTTTTTTTCTTATTTTTCGTAATTTCCGTCTTCAGTTGCCCCATTCATTTTGTTTCGTGCATTTTTCATGCATTTAATTAAAAAATTAAAGAATCGTATATTTTTTTTACTTACGCTTCATGCAGTTCACATGGCATTAATGATAAAATTGCTAGTCTTGAAACAACTAAATTGCTTCGTTATTAAAATAGTGGAGATTATCATATACATTTTTTTGAGAAATATGTCAGATAAAAAAATAGGAACTGGGATTTGAATGGTCAACAGTTCAACAATTTTAACAATTTTTATTCAAATGGTATATCTTATCTGATTTAATATTTAGTTCATGATGTGTTATAATAATAGCATAAAAATATAAATAATTGTATTATAAACTCAACAACTTACCGACTCCAAACAGGATTGGAAGTTCAGATCTTCGTTTTCCATCTTTGCTAATGAATCTAGATGGATCAAATTTATGTGGGTCTTCATAAATTTCGCTGTCATAATGTGATGAGTAAAGATTCATCAATGTTATGGTTCCTTTGGGTATTCTAAATCCACGCAAAGTTGTCTCTTCTGAATGAAAAAAGATCAAACGAAACAAATAAGAATTAGTTTATAATACACATTTAAAATAAACATCAAAAAGATATCTAAGCTAAGACAAGAGATATCTAAGCTAAATTTTTTAGACAAATAACAGAAAGTACAAAAGTGAAATGATTGAAAATACACCTCCTTTCGAGTGGAGAAACAAAAAGAAATTATTATTTTGATTAGACGCCAGGGCTGGTTTTAAAAAGTGCTAATAAACGTCTGATTGAAAATACTTCGGGTATGTTCTAGGTTTATGTCAGTCCACGATGCTTCAACATGTTGCTAAAGTTAATCTGGCAGAGCACTTAATGATGCATTCTGGGTCCGTCATTTGCCGATCGTTGTTTCAGTCGACCACTGAGTATTGGCCAGTTGTATGCCGATCTTCAGGCATGTTCTATGAGTTACAGAGGGGAAGAACAAGCAGGCTAAGGCAGAAATGGCAATAACTGTCTACCAATAAGGTACGGATAACAATAACTGCCTACTACATGCATCAGCATTGAATAAGAAGCTTTGAATGTCAGTTCATGATGCCTCCATACGATGCCAAAGTTGATCTAGCCTAGCACTGGTGGCACATGCTAAAACAGCCATTTACCGATCATGGACCAGGCATGTCTGCTGAGCAAAGAAGAACAAGCAGTACACAATTCTTCCTCTGCCAAATTCAGAAATGTACTCAATTGACTACTGTACTTATCTACGAGGAATATTGAGGGGGGGGAATCCCTGCACGGAAAAAAGAAAATAGTTCAAAAAGTACGTCAAAAACTGACTACTGTTCTCATTTTATAAAGTTCCAGTAGATTTCTCTACAAGTGCCATGATATGCATCGATGGCGCTCATGATGATATCTTATTGGATAATACGCATGTTGAAAATTGCACCACTTTTGTTTGCTTTATGGTGTTGCATTTTAGATGGCCAGCATTATATTTTATCTTTCGGGAGCTACTGTTGTCATTCCATACTAAGTATTTTGGATCTTTGTAGATCCAGTTATGCTTTTAAAGTTTAGATAAGAAACACAAAATATTCTTAGAAATTATTTTTTTGATCTTATAATAAAAAAAAGCAGATAAAAGTGTACAAAGAAAAAGAGTTAATGACAGTGACAACTTAAAACTATATTTCCTAGACGTATCGGCAAACTATTGTCATTTAAAATAAAATTGTGTTTCAATATTTTAAATTTAAACAAACACAAATGATGAGTAAGAAAATACGTTATTTAGTTTACGAAACATTTGATGCACTTTTTATCATTTATTATGATTTCTTCTCAATTGAATATCCTTGCTTTGAACAAATTTGAAGTAAATTTTATGATCGAATCATTTTTTTCACTACAGAAAATTACTAAGATGTTGTACGAATTAAATAAAAAATATTTTTAAAAAACTGACTATAATTCCAATTAAAAAAATCATGCATTTATGAAAAGAGCGTTATTGACAGGAGTTTTACGTAGAGGTAAAACTCTATTTAGTCCACCAGATGGCATCTCCTAGACATACTGCACGTACGAACTCATTTGAATTAGCAGAGAAGGACTTTAATAGCACCTTTCATTCTTCTTTTTATTGTATTCTAGCACTTTTAGTCTGTATGCCTTTTGCGTGTTTTCATGTCACCAGTCACGTCATTTTCTTGGCATTTGCATGCAAATAATTTTTCTGCTGAATTGAATTTTCATTGTACTAATTGCTATAAGAGTTTTTCAACAAATTTCATTGCTGTTTGCTTAAAAATTACACTGTTTCTTAGCACTTCAGTATATATGCTTATATATATAATATAAATAGAAAATATAGTGAATATGCTTATGTATAATATATATAAGCGTATTTTCTCCTTAATCAATAATCAGGGCGATTATTTTAAAACAATAAAACAAATTTATTTTCTTTAGCAATATTCAAACTAGGGGTAGTCTTCTTCGCTCTTCACCATGCATCCGTCCTTCTCCAACAAACCCATCTACATTCCAAACGTTGTCTTCTTGTTGAAGTTTTGTCATAACATAACACTTATCCAAGGAGAGAGCGGCAATGACAATTTACTAGCCAAAGACCCCAGATACAGAACAGAATGGTGATTTGCGTACTCTTTCAGAGAAAACATGTCCTGATTACACAGACTTTTATTAGAGTGCTTCTAGCTTTTTACAATTTTTTATCCTTAGGACATTTAACTTATTTTTAACTGTTTTTAAGTCATTTTTGTCGTTTTTGTTAAGAATGTCTGATCTTTTCCCTTTGTAATTTTGATTTGTTTCTATATTCATTTTGTTTCTAACGTAAGTGGCCAAATTTGTATGGATTAGGTTCTAATAAAGCCATAGGTAACAACAACCGACAGCGGACCTCAGATATTGCAATAAACATATATGAGCGTACAACAAAATTATTTGAGTATGGGCCATAATGTATTTTTTTTATGCTGCTGAATTCAGATTCCAAATCTTACAGCTTTCACTGTCCAGAAAATATAGTGGCTTCCAAAAGCATTCCTACACTAAAAATTTACAGAAAATCTCTACGGCCTGGATTTGAAATCGAATATAAAAGTCCAATATTTTTCTATATATCTTCTCAATAAAGCCGAACAGTTTTTTAAATGCATACACATTTTTTTTTTAATGAAATTGCAAGGAGGTATGGTAAGAACGCGTTCCAAAAGTGATCGTACACCGAACCATTTTCGAATAGCATCGTAAATAAAATTATGGTCTGTAGTTTGTTTTTAATTTTGCACTTAAGTGTGTTTGGCGTTAAAAATTGGTTGGCTATTATTATTTGCATGCTTACTTCGTTTCATTCTTTTTATTATTTAAATATTGCTCATAGTTGTAGGTAGGAAGAGTTTTATGGCGCAAGGGCCAGTTTTGACCAAGCTGCGCCAAGCAAATGGTAACATTTCAAATAATGATATGAGGAGTAAAATTAATAATAAAATCAATAAGAATTGTTTCTGTTAAGCATTGTCAATTAAAAATCAAGTAAAAGACAATAATTAAAACTATATAAAATGGTGCACAAAACAAATTTCAAATATAAGGCATAAAACCAATATGGGGCACAAATAAAAAGAAAAGATTAATGTAGGGGTGTCTCCCAGTAAGTCAGACAAGTCAGGATGTCCCTTACCGGAAACGTTGAATTGGATTCTATTGTGCATATACTGGGCATTCGAAAAGTATATGATTGATGGTCGAAATACCATGACATGGGAACAAGTATGAGAAAGTCCCAAACGAAGTAGGTGTGAATGTGTAAAATAAATATGATCTCTATGTAGTTGTGTTAGTTTGACCCTTTGTCGATAATTTAAATCAATTTATTTAAAACCTTTGCCATTTGTGACTACTATATAATGATTGAATAAACTTTTAAAAATTTGGATTAATTTTTGTAAAAGTGTAAATGCGATTAGTCAAATGGTATTTATTATTATTTTTATATAAAAATGATTGCTCCCAGGTAAATTTTGATCGAAATAGATTTGCGCATTTTAATGCATTATCTTCGTAACAGCCATAACTATTTTGTTGAATGCAATTTTAAAATAAAGCAAAATATTTCTGCATGATCATTAAATAAGGAATTCATTCATATAACAAGTAGCATTCACAAATAGTAAATGATATATCCTAGAAAGTTGAGATTTGTGTTAGAATAAATACATAAACATAGTTCAATTAATTAGCGTTGTTTTGTTAGTTTATATTGCATGAAATATGTTTCTAATATTCATATTGTTAATGTTTTATTAAAGCAGTATTGTGTCTCATATTTTAATTTTTTATCAAAACCTAAAAGTTAAAAAAAAATTTATACCTATTACATATCTGTTTAAAGAACAATTGACATATGATGAGGTGGCAGAGCATTTTTATTAACTTTATTTACAGACATCATAAATTAATTACTTTAATCAGATAATCAGCAAGTACTTACTTGTGCATTCTAGACAGGGAACAAATGGAAAAAAGTCTGATGTCCTTGAAGCCTCCAAAATAAAAGCATTCGTGTACGTCAGCTTGCTTTTGTCTTCGACAGTTGGCTGCCTATCAACTCCAACGATCTCAATAATCTCTTGATACACTTTCTTTTGCTCTTCGGGATGTTCCACTAAAATTTTGATGATTATGCTGACAAATGAAGACACGGCAATAATACCGTCGCCAACAAATTCTTTGAGAGAAGCCATCAGTGCTTTATCTAATTAAACAAACAATATTTTAATTTTTAAGTATTTAAAAATTTTATAATAAAATGAAAAAAAAAATGTTTAATTTTATGCTTTTGTACAAATTTTTCAATTATTCTAAATTATAAATATTCCATAAAACTTATCTTACTATGGATAGTTATTTAATGACAATATTAAGAAATCTATATTATTAATTGTTGATTTCGTGTTCCGGGTGTCTAAGCACTAGATTTACAAACTTCTAGAAACGATGGAGTATGCCTAGACTACTTGGAATTGGATTGCAATGCTGTGTTCGATATGATTTCCTGGCTTTTTCTAGCAAAGAAAATTTGCATATTATAAACCAATATGCATCAACAGAAGTATAATGGTCAATTGCAACTAAAATGAATTACGTTGCATATCGTTTTCACGTAGAATCCTCAAGACTCTGCAGCGGGACATCCCGGTATGTTGTACTGAGACATCCTACTTTAAATGATATTTATGCAGTTTTAAATATCATTTGATCTTTTATTTATTTCAACCAATCTATTATACTAATATATAATCCATATCGTACTCGCTTCGGCAGTAGATAAAAATTGGAATGATACAGAGAAGATTAGCATGGCCTCTGCGTAAGGATGACACGTAAAATCGTGAAGCGTTCCACATTTTTGGAGCCTGAAGACCGACTGACTAGCGCTCGGTACCACATATTTCTGGTTCGAGTCCCGGCAAGACGCCTGGAGACACTAATGACCATGGAAATATGTTCATACATTAGCAATTTATTAAAAGTAGCGTGAGTTACATACGACCTTGCAGTTTCTTGTTGGAAATAAGGCTTCAGGTGTATCTCCGAGAAATGGTCGTATCGCTGGATCAATGATGAGATCAATATAATGGTGATAACTTTGTATACATGAAATAAAGAATAGAAGAACTCGACTACCATATATAATACGTGGCCTGATGGCCAATTGACTAGTGCTCTGGCCGTTGATACCATAGGCTTCAGATTCGAATCCTAGCGGTGACGTGGATATTTGTGAGTGGTTTGGAATCCACATTAAACTGTCGGTTCCGGTCTGATTAACCCAAAGTGTGCAAAAACTGATCGTAGAGTGACCAACCAAACCATACATAATACAAACCCATACATAATTCTAGAAACTGCATCCGTGACTCAAGCGGGCCTTAAGAGAATACTCCTTCTTTTTAAAAGCCATTGTTGTACTGCCGTGTTGACTTCCTTTTTAGTGCAGTGTTAGGAGATCAATTAAATACCAATAGCTGGACGTCTAGCTTGCAGTATAATTTTATGTAAATGCTTTCTGTTGGGCGTCTTAGACTTGGAATGCGTCATCTAATTTCACTTGTAATTGCGAAAGGATCACTACGAACCAAGCTCCTAATGAGACGATTCCTCCTTTGAGAGATTTGCCTTTGTGCACTTGCATCTACTATTCGTCGTTGTTATGGCAACCACTGAAGCACACAACGTTCGACTAACTCTTGACTCGCGTTGTAATCAATAAACCTATCTCTCAGTTCAAATACTCTAGTTCTCTCAAAGCGACAAGTTGTGATAGCTCTCTCATCAGGGAATGCGAAATATTACACAAATTTTAAACAATACACTTTTTCTGAAATTTGAAGTTTTCATAGCTTTAAACATTAATTTTCGATCTTAATTTTATGCAACTGAAACTTCTCCCACTTTTCATAGGCAAGAGGCTAATTCTACTTGTTTTCCTTTTTGGTATTGTAATGATGAGAAGTGTAATAAAAAAAAGTTATATGAAGTTAAAAAATGTAGCATTAAAAAAGTCTATTTTTCTATTTTAAAATCATTTATATGTTTGATATAAAGGAGCGTCATCAATAAAGTTTTTAGTAAATAAATACCTGTGAAATGTTTAGCCGTGGGGTCACCTTTGCTTCGCCTCAAGTCTCTTTCTTTGATATAATCATCGATAATATCTCGTATGTGTTCTTCATCGTAAGTCGATTTGTGTTCGTCAATAATACCGTACAACATTTTTTCAATTTTTTTATCACATGCCGTAGCGTCTTTAAATACCTTCAAAAAAGGAAAAATAGCATACCTAAAATAATAACAATTTATGTATTCACAACCAATAATATATTATAAATAATAACAACATAAATATTCAAAAACAAATAATCTATAAGAAGTTGAGAGTAGTTAAAGGTATGCTAAAATTTATCTATAGTTAAAGTTAAAGGTATGCTAAAATGTATCTATAGTTAAAGTTAAAGGTATGCTAAAATTTCTTAGAAAGATTTATAACAATAAGATGCTTAATTTTTTTTTTTTTTTTTTTTTTTTGAATCCAGCATTTATTTGTATAAAGATTGTATTTTTAATAAAATGAAATAAAAAATTATGTTATACTATAATTATTATTTAAGATTATTATGATTTCCTGTTTCATTTTATTAAAAATTAATGCTTTTTAACAATAACATTACCAAGCTATGCAGATATATACATAAGATTAAAATTACAATAGATTATACCTTTCTCTTAGATTTTTTATTACATTCGTATTTCAATTTTAATTTATACTTTTTCCAAATAAAATTTACCTAAATTAAATATGTTTCTGCATATATTGAAAATAAGAAACACAGGGTATTTCTCTTAATCGTACAGAATGAAGAAAATAATCTAAATACTTTACTATTTTTAATCTTATAAATTTTACAATAATTATGAAAATCTCAAAAATATATCATTCCAAACCATTTATGGAAATATCAATAGTTTTGAATAATTTTTATCACTATTAGAAATTTTTAGTATTTAGTGATTAGCGGGTTTTCGTTTTGATTATATATATTTGAATATAATATTTTTATTGAAATAAAATTAACCTTTATAATAACAAGAATTCTTAATAAAAAAAATGAATCATTTGTTGGATGAACTGAAAAAAAAATGTAATTTAATCACAGCTACATCGTTATGCACAATGCAGCAATTCATAGCTAGTATCAGCTAGGTCTTTATATGTAATGTACAGATGTAAGAAAACTGTTATTAACATTGTTTGAAAGAGCAATTTTTTCTTATCTAACCTAATTAAATGGGCCTGATGGCTGAGTGACTAGTCCCGGTAAGTGCCGTGGATGTTTGTATGGTTCGGAGTCCACCTTAAACCGTTGGTCCTGGTCAAACATGACTGTTGGGCGTAGAGCTGATAAATTTACTTATTGGAATCTCAGTCCCGGTCTAATATGATCGTAGAACATTGTGGGGATCGTGTTTCTCGCGTCCGAAAGCTACATGTGCCCTCTGGGTAGTGCTAAATGAGTAACGTCTGTGCAGCCCTTGCTTATGGCATAAAGATAACTGTCTAAGTATTTGCCAGCTGCATTAGAAAGATGTTTCGGAATCTGCAAGTAGGCCGTTGGGCTTGGTCCATCATGGAATTGTCAATGGGTCCATCAAGAAAATTTCAGTATACAGTCCTTTAATGCTTGAACTTGTCGCTACAATTTAAGCGAACATTTTTCAATCAAAATAAAGGAATACGAACCTTGATTCTTTTTACAAATGCTTTTTTTTATTTCAACCCTATTGTGACTATGAAATTGTTAAACATAATTAATGCTTTCCACTAAAAGAAACAATGTAAGATTCAAAAGAGGGCTTTCAGTTGCAATTTTCTGTATTTACGTACCATTTAAAAGAAAAACCAGGAAAATTTGAACCAGGAAATATGAATTGTCGATGCGCGATAATCAGTTAAAACTTAATTTCAGTCTACTTATTTTTTTTAAAATTGAATATAGCGTGCACCGCTATTAACAATGAAACTTTTGTTCTTTTGTTCCTTAGCTATCAAGCATCTGTCATTCGGTTACAAGGCTAAAAAAAAAACCTCTTCAAAGCATTTTTTTACCTTACCTTTTACCATTTCAGCTTTTTAGGTAAGAATAGTGGACAATTTCAAAGCAAAGATGACATGATTTACATTAATCTTCTATTTATTTTACATTAATTTTCAAGCCATATGCAAATCTTTGGGTCTGTAATCAATAAACTCTGAATATGCACATCTAATTTAGATGTATACTGCCATCGCGCACATGAGGCGCCCAGTGATAGTTGCCTTTATTCATTTGTCCTCTCTTTATTTTCTTCTTCATCATCGGGGCTACAGCTAAATAGCTTGTTATGGCTCATTATCTTCATGCATTTTGTGAATTTTTTTGTTTGGTTTTTTTTTCTAGAATGTATCTAAGTTGATAAGCATTTCTTGTACTAGTTACTTTCTACTTTCACTCTTCGAATAAATTCTGTTAGAATTACTCGCTTTTATCATACAATTACATGAAATGTTACAATTTGTTTGGCGAAGCTTGACCAAAACTGGCTTTGTGCCATAAAATTGACCAATTTTTATTTGCATAGATATTTTTCCATTCCGCATGAGTAAGCAAAAAAATTCAGATAATATTTAAATTTTTGAAAATAATATAATATAATTTTCTTCGATAAGTTACCCTGAATAAAATAATAATAATCTTGTCGAATCTATAGGCAATTAGAGCAAATTTTAAAAGCAAAAATTTATTTGTAAAAATTTATATTTAATTAAATTACATAAAATAAAAATAAAAATAAAATAAAATAAAAATAAAAAAAAATAAAAATAAAAATAAAATTGATATTAAATACGAAGTACGAAAAACTAAATAAATAAAAATTAAAAGATATAGTTAAAAATATAACTGTCAAACCGCCACCATTTCTTTATTTCTAAAATTCATTTCATAGCATTGATCTCATCAAAAATACGTTCTTTATTAAGAGATTCCACATACTAATTAATTAAGTTTACTGTTCTGTACCTGAAAATATTACCTTGCAAAATTTCCTGACAGAATCAAATTGGTAGGCACCATACACATCATGACTGTATAGTAAAGACCTATGAATTCTCGAATCTGTTCTTCAGTTACTCCGTTATCACCAAAAAACATTTTAGTCAAAATGGTGGTGCATTTGTTGTTCACTAGCTCAAGGATGTTGATGGGCTCCTCTTTCTTATCTCTAATAAAATCTACGGCAGATTTTATGGCGTCATACATGGATCCGGATAGGCTGTGTTTGACGGATATTATACCCCGCTCCTTCAGGTTTTGTAAGAAAAATTTCCGAAGTTCTTTCCATGGTTCGCCGTTTACCACACCAACACCTGAAGGAATAAAACACAACATAATTTAAATATAGGTAATCATAAATATTTTTTGTTATTATTACTAATCCCATCTGGTTAAGCATAACTAGATCAGCTTCCATGAGTCCGTGAACATTCAGGAAGTCGAAGAAAAGAAGAGGGTTTGCCTCAGCCACCTTGGTTAAGTTCACACAGTCCGGAAGGTGCTCTGGAGAGCCATAGTTCAACCCGCATTTGACACAGGTAGGGAAACCCTTGACTTTATTATTGAAAGACAATAATCGGATATGACCAGAGGCAAAGCAAGAGAAAGTAGTCTGCATTTCTATGATGCCTTTAAAAGTAAGAGCAGCTCCAGATTTCTTTCTGAAACAGTTGTGAATAGATAGAATAGTTGACAGTTTGTTGGCTGCTAGTTTCCTTAAGGTGAAGATTTCACTAAAAGTAAAGGCATGGTGATCGGTCATCAGCTCAAGAGCGGCACACTTTGCAAAAGAATCAGCTTCCTCATTTCTCCTCAGACCAACATGAGAAGGGACCCATAGAAAATGCATGCAGTGTGATTGTGAAATAAATATTTTTAACCAATAAGCATTAGAGAAATTTTGAATTTAATTTCCAATATGAAAATAAAAATTCAATTTAACTTTTAATGCTAAGCGCTACATAGAAACCATTAGTAACTGATAGGGTAGGTAAGTAATCAATTCAGCCTTATATTTTGATTGTCTGCTGTCTAATATGGAAAGGACAATGAGTTATTTAATACTTTTAGGAAGATATGCCATGAGATAATATTTAAAATATATAAAATAGTAAATAGTTATTAAAATATTTAGCTCACATTAACAGGAAAACATATAATTTTCAGTCTGATGACTACAAAGTATTTTGCTAAAGCATAAACTGATTACCACTGTAAATAGTTTTTGTTTCTTTTAATTGCGTCGAGGACTGGGTCGTATTGACCATGTCCCTGAGAGCAACCCAAAGTGGGCTGCACCTACGAACGCTATTACTCATTTAGCACTACCCAGGGGACACGTGTAGCTTGAAGATATGCTGCAAACGCGAGTAACACCACCCCCAGAACGCTCTACGATCATAACTCGTACCTGTAAACATTTACTGACCATATCATTGTAGGCCTTTTCTTCACACCTCCCGCAGATATCTAAGGGCATGTAGTACAAATTAGAGAGATGAGGGGTAACATAAGTGGCCCTCATGTATATCACGAATAGATCACCGATGGATGTTGAGGAGAAGATGGTGCTTTCTAGAACGATATTTTTAGAAGTAACTTCCCCTCATTTACGCTTCGTATGGGTGAAAATCCAGAACATTAACACGAGGTACCCTGACTATCGATGCGAGATGCTTTTACACATTGTCACAATCTCCATCGAGCGGCCTCGTTTCTGAAAGCAAAGACTATAACAATGCAAACAGCGAATTCGAACTTCAGTCCTCATGCAAACTAACCACGTTGCTGCTGGATTACGAGACAGACATCCATGGTAAGCTTACATATAACTATTCAATTATAATGAATAAAACAATTGTGAATAACATAAAAAGGAATAATAATCAGATCATCTGTATCTGTGCTTAACAATCTTTTTCACGTAGAGCAAAAAAATAATTTCAAAAGTATAAATAACTTCACGGCATTTATCTTTACGAGGATATTATTTTTTTCCCTATTGCATACTAGAAGTTCAATTAATAACGTATTTTTTCTAAATACTTTTACATTTGAAACATAAACATTGCAGTTAGAAATTCAATTCAGATAAGTCTTTTTATTCAGTCATAAGAAACATAAATAAAGCAAATGAAAATATCTAATCTAAATATAACCACTGATTGATATTTGATATAGTTTCTATATCGCATCTGTAAACTGAATTGCCAGATTTGAGTGAAATTGCGATAAGTTTTTAGAATACTTATAAAATTATGATGTACAAATTCATTATAATTAAAAAAGTTAAAATAATTATACAGTTATTATACATTAAGTAAATTTAATTATATATATAAGAATTATTGACTAGATATACATATGGTAAAAGTGCTAATTTAATAACAAAATAAACATTTTAATTATTAATATAAATATAAACAATGTTCTTTTGCCATATTTAATACATATACAATCTTTTTATTTCAATGAGATACTTATGTCGTGTCGATATGGCTGTCAATAAGTATTCATAAATATTTTTTGTATTCAGGTAAAATTGTTTGTAGTCATTTTATAATTCATGTGTTGTGGTGATATATTTTATGTGTGTCTGTTGGAATGAAGTATAAGTGAATGTAAACTTCAAAGCGCCAGATGGACAAGAATTAAAGTTTGTTAAGACAGCTGTGACATCTGAAATTAACTGTGCTCGCGTATTTATTGTTGGGATTTCTCTTAATAAAATAAATAAATAAAAATAAAAAATATTAAATATATAATAAATAAAAAATACGTCTCTGACATTCTAATATTTTATCTTTTTATTATATAATTATATTTCATAAAATCTTAATCTTTTCTTTTACTTTATTTTTTAATTTTTCTTCTTCATTTTTTGTCACTTTAAAGATTTTCTATTTTTTGTCATCAGTTTTTCTTTTAATTTAACTTGGGCAAGGTATCATTTTATCCCCTGTTCCCCATCCTCAATGTTTTCAAGTATCCAGACAGGAGCAAATGCTTCGTAATATGCTTCGGAACACTCAAACTGCTGCCGAATGGAAACAGAATGTCTTTGGCGGTGGATAGGATTATAAGCTCACATGCTTTGGAAAATTGCCGCCTGTACGAGTAAATTATCTTTATTAAAGTTCATAATATTTCCATTACAAATATTCTGAATTATCTTATAACATGAATCTTAAATAAAGCCGTGTTTCTTTTAAATAAAGGAAAACTAGAACAACACAGAAATTTTTTTAAAATTTTATTCGGTTTTTATTAAGACAGTTTCATTATTCTATAGAGATCAATACTTATCAGAAAAAATATAAAGTAAAATAATTTACTTACCTTCTTCAAAAAAACGTGACAACACGCCGAAATCAGTACATCTTCCTTCAAAACAATCTGCTTTATTTATATGAGCTTCGCGTAAGGACTTTAAACTTCCCAAGTGTAAATACAGGCGTCCAGTGCTGGTAAAGCTAAACACATCTCCATATTTTTTCTTCATTTCCTCCATTTGTAAATGACTTTTGTCGTTTTTTATAAAAGGCCAATATCCAATATAAGGTAAACCAATTGGTCCTGGTGGTAAATTTTTGTCCTTGAGACTGTAGTATGCAATAGCAATTAGTATACCAACTACAGCCAATGATAATGAAATTGGAGAAATGCTGGAAACACTTTCAGTGAACATGATGGATAACTGGAATAAATATATGTAAAAATCAGAATATAATAAGTTAAAGATTGTTATTAAATATTATTAGGACAAATCACAATTTAGAGTTTCTTGTTAAATTTTTCTAACTACTTTTGGATTACGATCCAAATGTAATTAGCTTTCTATTCTATTTTAAACTGTTTACATTTTATGTCAATATTTCACTAACTGAAACAACTCTTAAATGCATATTTAGTCACGGCAACGGAAGGAATTCTGAGTAAATGAAATTTCTTCTTTAACTGAAATAAGATTGACAAAAACATGAAAACGTTTAAATAAAATATTTTTTTAAAATATTCGGATGTTCTATAAAATAGATTCAAAGGATATTCTTTGAAGAATCTTTCCAATTAAAGTAAGAGCAATAGAATTATAATGAACTACATTTTATGTGTGTGCTTTTGATATTTAAAGTTTTTATTTTTATTTTTCTGCCTGCTAATTTACTAAAGCGGCAATTATATTTAATTTAATGAAGCTACAATTATATATAATCTAATATTTCCCATTTTGTTTCCTAACATTATCTGTTATTTTCATTCGTTCTAAATTACTTAAATATTTTTTCGATAATAAACATTTAACTTACACTTTATGAAATGGAATGATATTTAACATTTAATTTACATGCAATTTGTATTTAATTCTTGATAAGATGCTTGATATAATGCTTGATGTTAAAGTCTGCTTGTATTTGCTAATAATAAAAATGAAAGTATCAAGTTACTTGAAAAGCGCAGAATAAATGTGACATTTTTCTATAATGTATACAAAATATTTTTAACGATAAATTCTAAGAAGAGAATGAAAAGTATTCTTGATATTTCAAATGTAGTAAACTTAATCTGTGAAAATGAGTGGAATAGAATCTTCTAGAATTTTAAATTTTGTATTGAGTGTATTAAAAGGAATTTTATCGTTTATCTTCTCGTTGTTCTGAAACAGAATTTATATTTCAGAAACGTTAGAAAACTAATGAAATAAAATAAGTATTATAAAGAATACAAAAAGGATTTCTTATAAACCTTGCTGTCTACAAAAATAAGAATTTTTTTTCTTTCGAAAATAATCGCACTTGAAACTTCTAAAATTCTAGAAAATAATAACCGAAAAAAGCGGTAAAAGTAATACATTGAAACACACCCAAATTATTTCATTTCATATTAATATTAGTTTATAAATATTTACACTAAAATTCATATTTAATTATATAGACTTCACATGCTTTAAATATTTTTATTATCTGATGTAATATATTTTTTTTCACTTAATACCATTTTTTTAAAAAAATATATACATTAGACATACATGAATATTAAAAAATCAAAAATAACTAAAAATTAATAAGATAGTCCTGAAAAGCTTTTATAGTCCTGAAGAAAAGCAAGTAATTATGCCCTTTTCTCTAAGTGTTAATGCCCCTAATTAAGGACATAAGACTACAGCTACGTTTCAGCACAACAAAGATGGAACTGGAAGTCATCACGCGATCAAGAATCTTCGATTCAAACTTACAATATCCAGTTGTCACTGAATGCCAAGCATTAATCTACATGAATGCCAAAAAAATCATCTAACCCGAATAATGGAATATCAGCATACAAAAGTACCATTTTGAAGCTCGCCCACAGACCAGGTATAAAAATGACGCACGTAGATGCAATGAGTTCCCTTTTCGTAGTCAAAAGATACTATAATAAGCCTCATGGAGAAGAAATTTGAAGTATGTGTAACACTAAGTGAAGGTGAACAAGTTTTGATTATTAAACATGCTGATAAAGATTTAAGAAAATTAATCAACATTTTTAAAAAAGGAAAAATTTGAAAGAACGACTGAAGGAAAGAGGAAGATCACAAATCATGTCCACAAACTAAATCAAATATAACTTAAAATTAGAGAAAAAGGAAAAGAGAAACTTCTGAATGCGATCTTAAAAAGTATGAGTAAAATCCCGGTTGCCAAATTTCACGATCTTATGGAACGGTTTTTTTTTTTCAATAAGATTGTCGTTAAAATAGGAATTGCACTGTCCGTACACGGGGCGTTACTTACGGAAACATATAGCAATGTGTTTCGAATGCCTAGTCAATGAGATCCAAACTTAACTCTAAACAATGAGATGTCTTCATCCAGTTAAGCCTATAAAAAAGACTCTTTTCAAATTGTTCACATAGACAATTTAGGAACCTTTTTAAAAATATACGAGAGAATCAAGATTTACTAATAATAATTGAGAACTTCACAAGATTCACCAAAACTTTAGTGAAAAACATTGCCTCTCAACACGTTTTAAAAGTCATGGAATTTTTGGTTGAAGATTTTGGATTACCCGATAGAATCATAAGTCATAGAGGTTTGTCTATAGTGGCGAATAATACCAATTTCATGATAATGATATAAATCTCACCCTGAATTCTTCTCAACATGCTATGGTCAACGTCATAGTTGAAAGGAACGATTGAACAATCCTCTCCACAAAAACAACACCCATTAGTTGTTGTTGTTGTTATCGTGTCCATGGATTTAAACTATAATTATCAAAGTTAGATCAAGCCCGATAAACGTCCTCGCAATCGATGATGACCATGCTAGAACATCCATTAGTGATTCATATAATAAAGATTGTGATTTACGAATAAAATAAACGGAAATAAATTCAAATAATAGAATCAATAAAACCACAGATAAGGCATCATTTAAAATTCTGCATGTTTATTCAACTAGATTCAATGATGGAATCCTTCAAAAAGTTGCAGATGAAAACATCGATGTGTGGACTGATCCAAAAGAAGTTCAAAAAGACATTAATGTCATCGAAAGAAACAACATAAAATGAAGGAATATTGCCACAAGAAAAAATTACGAACTATGATTTGGTTGTTCGACATCCATCAAAATCAACAGGTGCTCCTACCAAAATTCAGGCCTATATAGAGGGCCCTTAATTGTGACTAAGGCCCTCCCCAATGATACTTACCTAGCAACCCTATTGGAAGAAAAATAACAAGGCAGATTCTATACCATCTTGAATCAGGAATTAGGCAATATAAACATTTATTATTCCTGATTATTAATTTTTTAAACATTGAAGAAAATTTATTTGGATAATTATAATAATAGAACATTAAAACTTTTTAATTATGTATATATCCAGTTAAAAAAAATGTCTTCTCTTACAAAAAAAAAATCTTATTCTCTACAATATGCTTACATGTTCATGAAATGTGTTTAAAAATATATATATGCATGTCTATTTTTGTTTTATTACATAGATGTAACTTGGTAATTTTATTTTTATCTTTATTTTTTTAAAGCTAATGTATCAAGAACTTAACAACAATTGAAGGCAATTGCCTAGTCAGGGTGCCCGAATGTTGGCTATTTTTAGAAATTGTGTCATATTATCCACGACAGATGGGGCAGCCAGCGCTGATGCATTCTCTGATGTAAATGCTACATCGTGCAGCAGAATAATGTAAGCTCTCAACGAGAATGGAGTTTTTGAAATCGTATCTTAAATAAAATTCCTTATTTTGTAATGAGTAATTTAATTATATGCAAAAATAAAATAAAAGGAGAGCAACTGATTTTTTCAAAAAATATGTCGAACATCTGCATTTCTGATTGAATAAAATATAAAAGGTTTATTCTTTTTTTTTTTTTTTTTCATCATTTGCGATGATTTTTGACTTCAAAGAACAAAATAATAAATTTCAATTTTTACCAGTAAACGAAATTATAATAAATTTTTAATGAGTTAAAAAAATCAACTTCATCATAGTTGAGAATAAAAATGTACAAAATCGTACAAGAAAGTGCAGAAAAAAATAAAACATGACTTTTATTAACATCCTTGATTTACTATTTATAAAATTATCAAAAATGAGAAAGATAATTTTCCTAAGATTACTGATAACGACATTTAATATCAGAGAACACAATTGCATTTCCATGTTTCACTATAACAATACTAATCAGTTTTATCCATAATTTAGCAACTTAGTTTTTTGAGCCTTTAAGTTCTTTCAGAGAATTTTGCATTTTAGAACCTTTTATTTAAATTTTAAAAATATTTGAAATTTGCTAATAAAGAAAATGCGTAATTTTTTATATTTGTGTACCAATTATTATTTAATTTATTAATTAATATAGATAATTTAATATAATTTATTAATTAATATACATAATTTAATATAATTTATTAATTAATATACATAATTTGATATAATTTATTAATTAATATACATGAGCCATACAGTTAAATCCATTTAATGATTATATTATTTCGAGGACAAACGTCTTCTGTATTAATTAGAAAAAAACATATTGTAAGACAATTAAAATAAAAGGGAAGCATTAAGAAATTAGTTTTCATAATAATTTTTTTTTAATTTCTAAAGCTACAACAGACAGTAGATATATATATATATTACAATTTACATAATCGATTAAAAGCACAAAAGATTTTTAATTTACTATACCATTATTTAAAAATTATTATAACTAATGCCTTATTTATAAAAATAATTTTGCGCAAATTTTGTAATTCCAAAAAAATATTTAATCTAGTATATCCAAATTAAAAATTAATCGAGTTAATCTGAATTGCTAATTCAACTAGTAATTCAACAATAATATTTAAGTTTAGTAATTCAAAATATTTTATGCTAAATTATTAAAATTTACAATAACTATTCCTCATATTGATACATAAAAGGATTTGTGTTTGTGCGCAATTGTGCCTAAAAATAGTTGAAATGTAACTTTAAGACTGAAATCATTATTATTAATTTGAACACTATAAGAAGAAATTATTTAGATTTTCATATAAAAATGTTAATTTTCATTTTTTTTTTTTTTTTTTTTTTTTTTTTCGTTTAATGTATAAACATAATAACGATGATGAAATGTGAAATTACAGAAAAATACTATATATTAATTATTCTTTTAATAAATTATGCTTTATTCATAAATAAATTTATCAATTTTTATCGGTTATATTTACAATGAAAAACGATTTTAAACTCATCTTTAAAAATATTTAAAATGTATATATTTATAAGTAATCGAAAACTATCATGAAAACCCGTAATAATAAAATTAAATAATTTTTTTTTTCAAACTTCTGTTATACTAGAGAAAAAACAATTTTTTTTTATTATTATATTCATACAAAAGTGTTTTATTATAAAAAGGTAAACTTAGTAAAAGAAATTTGTAGAAGAGAATATTAACTTACCAAGAAATATAAACACGGAACAACTAAAACACTAGATCTCTGTTCACTTTCTTCGCCACAGACCCTATTAAAGATGACATCATGACGTAATGGCGCTGTGAACACAAGCACTTTTTTGTTTACATTTTTCTACACTTGTTTCAAATTTGTTCGAAAGATGGCAGCACCAATTGAACAAAATATTAATGATTTACTAAATCTTTTAATAAATATGTTAATAATAAAATATATACATTATGGACCAGATGTATTTCATTTCTGATTTAAATAAATGAAGCTATTAGTTTCACAATTTATATTTTTATTATGCCTTTCAAATAAGTGCACAGATAAAATAGTTTATTATTGTCCTTTTTAATTATCATCTAACAATGCATTAAAAAAGAACACATGGAAAAGATTTTTATATAATTAAAACTGTGATAATTAGTGCAGTAATTAAATAAGGAATTCGAAAAATACAACAGTTTTATATAAATTTCTGCAAAATATTATATGCATTTTACAGGAAGCAATAAAGTATAAATATTAAATTCTATATAAATTAAATGTTGGAAAATACCGTATAAATAGTTATGGAAAGCTGATATAATAAAGAAAATAAATTGAAATCAATTACATAAGTCTATTATTGATCGAATCTTACAATTCGTAAACAACAAAAAAGAAGTTTAAAAAAAATGTACAAATATAATGTGACATTAATAACTTGCACAAAATATTCTAAAATGTTTAAACACTAATTAAAACTTAAAATTTCATTTTTTTTTTTTTTTTTTTTTTTTTAAAAAAAAAAAAAAAAAAAAAAAAAAAAAAAAAAGATTCTATTCTAAATATCTAAAAGATTTGTTTCTATTTTTATTATTGCGTTACAATTAGATCAACTGCTAGGAGGGAAAAAATTACCAAGAAGTTTTTGAATAACGAAGGTAAAAATTTCAAATTGTTTGGGCTTAAAATATTATTTTTAACTGTAATTTCCCTTTTTATCTGTAATTTCCCTTTTTAACTGTAATTTCCCTAAAGGAAAGGACTCCAAATTTTCTGTTCCAAATACACTCTAATCCCTCTACTGTGTTAAGTTACATTGAATACTTGGACCCAGTACCATAAATTTACCGAAATAAAAACTAGTTCAAAATTTTCTTTTAAATTTATTCATCAAAACCATGGCAACTGGCACTGAAAATAAAACAAAGGAATAAACTGGAATTATAAAAAGATAAGTAGATATTCGAATAACAATTATATAACTAAATATAAGAATTATCCTCGAATCTCTTTGTTTCTGAATGGAATGACTGCAGGTGACGCCACCAGAGGATTTAAATCTGAGCCGCCCTGCCAGCTAGCAATTATTCCTTTAAAACTTTAAGTATATCTTTAAAAATTTTCAATCGAAAAACACAACACTATTAAATTTCATTTATTATTATAGTTTCAGTAGTACGGGTAAAAGTAAGATTATATTTCATTATAAAAATAAATAAATTAAGGCTTGTATTTAAATACCAACTCATCCTTTAAGATTGAATTTTACATTAATATAACCAGGGCCGGATTTAGATGAAAAGAGGCCCTAGGCTATTTCACTTATGAGGCCCTTTCACCTCCCATTTTTAAGTTTGTAAATTACATGAGAGATAATAAAATGCATTCATTACTGTGATACATATCAATATGTTAAATGAAGCATTTTGGGATTGTAGTAGTACTTTATAAAAAATACTTTAATAAATAAGTAGCTACTTTATAAAAAATGTGGCACGGATAATAAATAAAAAAAAAAGTTGAGAACACTTTTTTGGACATTAATTCTCAGCACCATATATAGTAGTTGTAACAATAACTAATCAAACATAACACACAGCATTTACAAAGAAACAAAATTCAAATAATAAAAATCTTTGATTACGGAAATAAAATATGCAATAAAAATTATCATATTTTCTATCAAATTAAATTAAATACATGGAAGTCAATATTTGCCGTAGCAATCAGAGAATGTAGGAACTATACTTTGGTGCAATCTAGTATATACAAACGAACAGAGCCAATGAGCCGAACGCGTTGATCTTAACCGATACATTTTTATGTTTGTTTACTAGTCATATGTGTAGAATTTCTCTTATTTTCGATTCAGTGTTTTAGTGTTTATTGTTTTTAGGATAGTGTAATTCTAATTTTGCTAACAATTTGAATATAGGCCCCTCTTGATCTTGAGGCCCTAGGTTGAAGCCTAGTTAGCCTGTAGGAAAATCCGGCCCTGAATATAACAATCTGAAATAAATGAAGCTTGGAAAACAATTTAAACACTCTAAAATTTGATAGTTATAGAATGTGACAGAACAATACTTATTATATATATATATATATATATATATATAATTCAAGATGTGAACAACTCTGATTGTTTATTATTTTTTAAGATTTTCTAGAACTTATCGCAAAGAAGCAACTTCATTGAAATAAATTTCAAAATCTATTTCATATGAAGACAAAAAAGTATTCATAGTTTTCGATAATTTTCTTTAAAAGAAAGTGACTACTATTGAAAAAAAAACAAAGATTTTTTTTCCCTTGAATGAAAAAAAAAACTTTTATTAGTATAAATTACTTCAGAAATATTAGTTTGTATTTGATTTGCACAACTATTTTTTGAATGCTTTTTACACAAGTACTAATTGCACATAAAAAAAATGTGATTTATAGCGCCATCTAGTAGAGTTTTAAAGATATATTTTTTTATCTTAAAATAAATCAAGAGTGAATTAAAATTATTAATTACATTTTCATATTTTATCATAATAAATCAAATATTTTTTGTTGTAAATTTAAATTTCATTTTAAATAAGTTTTACTTTAACTTTGAAAACTACATTAAAGTGAAACTTTTGATTCCAAAGAATTCGCAAAACACATCTAAAAGAAAGAGCTATACTTCTAGAAAAATTAATTTATGCGTGAATTCAACTGTGATCTAAAAATCCCTCGAACCCCCGTCTGTGGGCTTTTCGTGGTATACATAAAGGGAACACGAAGCCTTCCCAAGTGAAATAAAATAAAAATAATAATAATAAAAAGTTTGTGAAAAATGGTTTGTTTGTTCATTTCGATTGTTTGTTTATTTATTTTCTTTTTGCCCTTTCAGTTTAGAAGCTACAAATTACCGATCTGTGTCAGAATGGTTTTAATTAATATCTTAGCTCTAGACATTAAGACATAGCTTTTCGCAGCCTACACTTCTTTAGCCTTGCGATCAGTTTCCATCACAAAATAAAATAGAATTCTTAATAACAAGTATCAATTTTCAGAAAAACTGGAAAATATAATTCATTTTTGAAATAATGTTAATTTTTACTAACGTGTGAGATGTTTAACAAAATATCTTAATATACGGGTTGGAATGTACGGCGAAAATATCTTAATGTACTGGTTAAATATCCCAATTTAGGGTTAGAACATAATTTAGCCATCACCTTCAACGATGAGATAAAAATGTACATTTATCATTTGTCCTCGTTAAACGATATCTTGATAAAAAGATTATCTGCTAATCAAAACAATTATCAATATTACCTTCAAATTTAATCGATACTGACGTACTTTCTCTATTTCTATCTCTATGTGTGTGCATGCGCGCGCGCGTGCGTTTGTGTGTGTGTGTTGTCTTGGTATGCCTATTTACTGCGACGATTTCCTTTTTGTTTCAATGTCATTTCATAAATCCATATCTTATCACCTGTTTTGAGATGCTTTTGAAAGTTTTGATCCGCATTTGAATGATTTTAACTCCTGGCGAGTTTTGAGACGTCCATCAAGAAAAGAGACACAAATCTGCGAATTTTTAGTCAATTCGGCTTTACTGAAAAACTTTCAACTACTCACCAGCTACTAAACTATTTTTGAAGATTTTGATAAAAAGAAAAACTAATTACTGCTGTTAACTTCCTTGAATGTTGCCAAGTCTTTTGTCCGTGTATGGATAAAATGATTTCTTCATAAACTTATCTCTTACAATTTCCTCCTTTCTTAATTAAAATTCTGTGCACCTACTTTATTAATCGCAATTTTGTTGTATCTGTGAATAATATTGACTCTACTCTTCATAATATATCTTGGCAGGAGTTCCACGAGATTCTCTTCTTGGTCCCTCTATATTTAATATATCCATCAATGATATCCTTCAATTTCCAGATATCGAAATCCCTCTCTAAAATTAGTCTGATGATAAGGCTATCTTATGTGAAAATAAAAGCGCATTGGCTATCTCTTACACTTCAAAATTATCAACTCTCTTCAGAATGTTTATATTAAACGCAATCTGGTAAATTAATCTCAATCAATTAAATATCTCATATATCTCAAGTCAATCAAACTAAACGCTGGAAAATTAAACTCAATACTGACAAAATTGAGGCTGTTCTCTTTGCTCGCAAAAAGGAATTTGCTAACCCAACTATCACTATCTATAACACAACCATCTCTTGGTGAAAACAAGTTAAATTTCTAGGCATCACTCTTGATAAAAATCTCACTTACTCTCAGCATATTAAAAACCTTCGAAATAAATTTAATAAAGCTATCCATATCTTTTATCCTCTAATTTGTAGAAATTCTATTATTATATTACATGCCTCCCATGATTGCTTATGTCATGTTTGGGGCTTTGCAGCAAAAAGTAACCTAGAAAGCATTCAAAGACTTGAGAACAAAATCCTTTGAATGATTACCAACTCACCTTGGTACTTCTGGAATCAGGATATCAGACAATCGCTTAACCTCTCAAACATTCGCCAGTTTATACTTAAAAATTTTTTAAATTTCTACAATAATCTTCCTCTTACTCGCAATTCGGATTTGAAATCTCTTCCTAGATATGAAATTTCTTTGTTTAAAAATTAAAAAATAAATAAATAAAAATAAAAAAATATAAAAGAAAAAAACAAGTTCTGTTAACATATATAGTACGTTGTTTTCTCCTCATTCCCTCTTCTGGAGTGCCATTACTGCAAGCCTCACCTAAGGGGGCGCCCTCTTTTTTTTTTATTTACATAATTTTTTTCCTTAAAAAAAAAAATTTTTTAATTTTTAATTTTAAATTTTTTTTTTTTTTAACTTACTCTTATTTCATTTCTATTATTACTTTTTTCTTTTATTTTAATTAAATAAATATTTATGTAGATAAAATGTGTGGCATAAATTTCAATGGACATCGACCTAAAGCAACGCTTCTCCAATGTCAAGATAAAAGTGTATGGATGCTGAGTAGCCAAAATACTTGGTTTAAACCACCCAGAACTCCTGCTTCACTTGCTTTTCTTTGACCTTCCACTGTCTGTAGCCATAGCAACCCCCTGCTTCAGCGCGCCAGGCCTCTCAATGGCATATATATATTCCCCTCTTCGTTAATTTACTGTAAATTTCTTTTCACTTTTTTAAATTCGCGATTTCTTATTTAAAAAACTCTCCTTTTTTTTAGCTACTTTACTTTATTATCATTTAATTGCCTTTTGAAATTTTATATTTACTTAACTTTTTTATTATTTAATTACTTAATTATTTCAAATATTTCAAAAAAAATTTTTAATTCTTTTAAATTTATAATGGGCGTAGACCACTGACATTTATCGATATTCCATTAAGATAGAGCTTGAGGTCGCTTCGCGACCAAGATATCTTCTTATAGTCTCTCCACTAACTCTATGCATTACGCCATCTAGCGTCATAGCAGTGAAACACTGCTAATATAGTAGATTTACTTTCAGAAGAGTTGAATTTAACCAGCAGTTGATCTGAGCGCTACTCTTAATAGTATCTTCCACCGAGGTCGAGTACTACCGTTAAAACTAACCGTTAATTCTTACTTTTAACAAATTCAGTTGACCATTAAGTCTCGTCATTATATTTAAATTAACAGCTGCATTAGTAATAACACAAGCTCATAAAACAGTGACAAAATAGACATGTCGTTCACAGAAAATTTACGTGCGAACTCAATGATGACACAAACAATGATCAAGCTCAATGCATTATAAGCAAGCTCAATGATTCTTTAAAGGGGGCTTCTGATGATTATATTATTATTATATGTTAGCGCTCTAATCTCGAAGTTCGATTTCTGTTTGAACAGACCTCGCAAAATCATTGAATAAAAAATCATAATTTTATATTTATTTTTCGAAGTTTTACTCCTAAATAGTTTTTAAGAAGAAAATGCTATTGTTTTTTAACAATCTAGAATATTTTTTGCAAAATCTTATAATCATTATACTTACTGCAAATTCTTATTAAATATGAATGCTGATATCCTTTTTTTGTGTGGTGCCATTTTGCTTACTGGTTTCATTTCTTTGAAAATTTAATAATTTTTCACTATTGTCGAAGATATAGTTAACATTTTAATTCATTAAATCCGGGCGAATATCTGGATAAGATTCATTTTATCCTGATAGGAATTATGGAATGAAGACATATATGCACAATGTCAACAGTTAATAGTGTGTATTTTATAAAATATGAGATCAGCAAGTTTTAAGTTAGTGATACATGGTTGACATGCTAGAATAACAATATTTGATTCCCTTACTTCCATTTGTTGTAATTACTACTTTAAGAAATGAGCAGACTCGGTGGAAATATAAGTTTCTGGCATCGTCAAACAGATTACCTAGTAAAGTTTTCTGTTTCATCCGACGTGAAAATACAGTACGGCTATTTCTAAAAAAATTCTGCAAAATTGCAAACTGTAGACCACAAAGTCCTTCATATGATAAAACACGTAAAAAGATGTTAAGAGATATCTGGGGCAGTTACATTGAAAATAACAGAAATACCGCCTTTGTAGAATTCAAAATTAGCTTTTTATTTATGTTCGTCGTATCCTCATTTTAAGTTTATTTCGGCATCTTTATCAGATATTTATTTCTTATCGAAAGGGTATAAAAAAACAGAAAAACAAACGAGTTATAGATACGCAATGGCTGTGCTGGACTACCTATCTCTGGATCTTCTAAAAACTATCGTCGTTTTATGCCTCACATGGCTTTTGCTGTATTGGCGGAAAAATGTTCAAAACCTACCACCAGGACCATGGGGCATTCCATACTTTGGATACTATCCTTTTGTCTCAGTTCAATCCCATATTGATTTCGCCCGTTTAGCGAAAAAATATGGGGAAATCTTTAGTTTTAGAAGTGTCGGAGGAAAGTTTTTTGTTATTCTTAGCGGGCATAAGCTTATAAAAGATATTCTTGTACACAGATCTGAAGAATTTATTGGTCGACCTATTGAAAGCAATTTGGTAGAATGGATTTCCGATGGTTTAGGTAAGTTTTATTGCTAGAAATGTTTAATACAATTCTGATTTCAAATGTAAGTTATATACAAGTTATAATAAATTGTGCTTGAGTCATAAGTCGATTAAATAAATCGTTAAGTTGAAAGTCAATTATTTTTAATTTTTCCATTGATACGAAAAAAAAAATTACCTTTGCTTCAAGTTGAAAAAAAAAATTACTATCTTCATGTTGTTTCTGGCCTTTTCTGTTGCTGAGTATTTTATGCATTTAATTTTATAATAAGTAAAGTAATAAAAAACATTAAATTATTAATTTGCATCAATGCAGAAGAAAAAAATACATCGTCAAGTTATTTTTAAAAACATTTTAAAATGATATATTTCGCACATATGATAGTAAACTGCTTATAAATATAAACTGAATTAGTAATATATTTATTAACTTAAAACTAAGAATTGTTCTTTATGAAGGATTTATATGAAGGATTTATTCTCAATGAAGGATTATCTTATGAAGGATTTATATTTATATAAGAATAAAGTTTTCATGCAATTTTTTTCATGTCGGTACATCATATAAGAATGCATAGAAAAGTTCTTTTCTTTATAAATATACATTAAATACCTTCATGAAAAAATGTATTAAACGATACTAAAATATTTAAGATAATACACATCGATACAAAATTTTAAGATAATACACATCGATTTAGTTTGATAAAATTCAGATACTCTTATGAATACAATTTTCTGCTTAATTTCTTCATTGCAATTTTTACTTAAGTAAGGAAATATACATAATATACTATACATTTACAAAATAAATATACATAATTTAATACACTAACTATAAAAAATACAGGGTTAGCATGAACAAATGACTGTATTTTAAATTAAAAAAATACAGGGTTAGTATAAACGAGTTATCGGATTTTAAAAATTTATACTTTCAAAATTATTACGCATAATGAAATTCTATGATAAATGAAACTAAAGAAAATCATTTCAAGTTTGAAGGACTTTTTCTCCTCTTTTTCGCTAGTAAATCGTCTTTATCTATTGCAATCAGATAAAACTATCAAAGCCTTATCAATTTTAGCTACATATTTTCATTTTTCACGTGCTGCATATCATTTATCAAGTTTTTTAATTACGTATTTCTTTTTTATATATATAGTTTTCATACAACAATAGTCTTATGATGATAAACACGGTGTTAGCCTGTGAACATCATCGGGTTTATTTCTTTTATCTTAATTCTTTTAATTTTATTGTTTTTTAAGAGGTATATACAGAAAGGAAAAAAAAAGGATACCCTTAATAACTTTTGTAATTATTATTAGATGTTCACATATTAGTATCGTTAGAAAGAACTAACTTATGGTGCAATGCAGTTGATTAACCAAATTAATTAGCATGGTTAATTAATCGGTAACTCGAAATTTTTCCATTACGGAAACCAAGTTTTTCAGCGCAATCTATTCAGCTTGTTAAAATTAGTACATTAGTACATTTTATTTTTGTAGAGATTTGATTAACAAAAAAAATTATTATTTTTTGTAGTGATTTTGGAGATAAAGGGGTTCAAGAATTGACTTTTCTAATGTTAAATGAAAATTTCATTTAATGAACAATATTTTGCATTTTAATTAATATGTGGGGTTTTTTTTTCTCCAATTTTGCACCAGTCGAAAGAACGTGGTTTTCCAAAAGTAAAAAAATTATTTTAGTCAAATTTTTGGAAATATCTTTTTTAAAAATATACATTAAATACCTTCATGAAAAAAATGTATTAAACCATACTAAAATATTTATGCTGTTAGCTTTCTAGTGTCATCAACCCTTAAGATAATTTTTTTCAGATTATTATGAAAAGTTTAAAAGATATTCAAACAAATGTCGATTAGGGACCTGATTCCAAACTAAAAAAATATATTGATTATCGACCTATTTTGGGGCAAATGAGATAAGGCTGATGTCGTGCGCGAGATGTGAAAACGGAAACTTAACAAAAATAATTATTAAATTCAATCGATTTTAAGTTTTCAATCTTTTTAATTGGATTTTTTATGCATTTACCTAGATTTTTTAACTTAAAAAGTATTTATTATTTTTTTTTTATAAAAATTTAGTTCCATATTTTTCTGAAACGAAAATTATCATATTTTGTGTTAATAAAATATTAATAATTAAAACTTTAAAAAACATAAATAACCTTATCGTATATATTTTACGCTTAAAAAATAATTAATCATTTGCTTTTACTAAAGTTATTGGAATATTTTTTTTTAACTATGCCGGTTTTTGATTTAATATAAAATTGTTTGCACTTATTATTAAAATCAGTAATTAGAAAAATAAATTCTTTCATTAGTATAATAGCATTTTGGAAGAAATTAATATCCTGAATGCTTGGTAAGGAGTTTACTTGGCTCTGAATCACGTTAGCAGGAGAAGAACTGGGTGCAGGAGTAGGTGTAGCAATGGAGTTTTTAAGCAGTTAGGCTTAGCTAACATTTTGAGTAACCTACCTGGTAGGAGTAGATTTAATAAAGGTGGCCTGTCAGTTGGAAATGGGATTAACTTTTGGAAATTTGGGGCAACCCGTCCAGGGCGCTAAATGACCAGTATCTTGAAAGTTAGCAAAAGCAGGAACATCAATTTTTTCCTTGATGGAACACTCATTATAGGGCATTAGAGGAGTGTTGATTATTAGGTATTATAGAAGTATTACATTTCAAGTATTCAGTATTCAGTATTCAGTAAGAAGTATTCAGTATTACATTTTAAGCAGCTAGCTCTAAATCCGCAGTTATTGGCACCATGGTGAAAGTTATTGCTTTTAAAGCATTGTAGTAAGATTAATGGTCTCATGTTGAATTTCACCTCCTTAATGGTGAAGTATAATTATCTTTCAAGTTTAAATATCTCCTTTTTTTTACATTTCTAGTTAAAATAATTATCCATATGGCTATTTTTTTTTCAATTGTATAACGCTATCTATTTCAAAACCTAAATTAGTTAGTTCGTCCTTAATTTCACTGTCAGGAGTTTGATGTAAAGACCTTTGATCTCTACTTTAATTTACCTCCGTGATTTAGACGTAATTACAAAAAAATTCAATGCCAATATCAAATTTTTAAAGCATATCGTTTAAGTTGACTGATGGTATCACCATAATGAGTGGCATTTTTTAGTAATGACATTAGGACCTAAGCCCTCCTCTTGATTACTCAAATTATCAAAGGAATTCTTAGTTACAATATTCACAGGATTACTAGAATAACCTTAAAAAAGAGGGGGGCATTATGGGCCGTATTTAAGTTAAAGACATTTTGTTTAGTTTTAATTGAGCTAGATTACGCATATTTAAACAAATACTCACAAATCACATTCACTTCTGTGGGACAAATTAGAGATTTTCTTTAAGAGTCTCAATTAGGACATGTCAACTTCATTTGTCTTAATTCATTTTAATGCAGCAATTAATTCATCATAATGGATTTTAGCTATTCTTTTATAGTATCAGCAATTCTGTCTCATAGCTGTTGATCAGTGAGGTGATCAATTATTGCGGAGGATCTAGGCAAATCATAAGAAGAAACTATACATTTCATAAGAAGAAAATATAACTATAGTCAGATATTTGAAATGAATAAAAAATAAAATAACTACATCGCTGTTCCAAAAAGAAAAGTCTATTTATAAAATATTCTAATGTAATATTTGTAAGATTTTTAATGAGAAAATTATTTTAAAATATTGATTCATTATTGAAATAATGAGTTCGTGGAAAGTTAATCACTTATAAATTAATTTTAAATCACAAATATTTATAAATGTCCCTAATTATATGACAATTTGCAATATTATTTCGTTGCTATAAAATTTCTATTTTACTCCGATTTATTTGGGTTTTTTTAAATTCCATTTAACACAATTTTCGAATGTAATTATTTTAAAAGGAGAATTGAAAATATCTTATTAAAAGAATAAATAATATAATGAAAATATCTTGTTAAATAATCGATTATTAATACAATTGTTTTCTAAAATGTTAAAAAAAACTTGTTTGGCCAAAATTCTGATAATTAATTTAATCAAGTTTTTATTCATCCGCAATCATACAAAAAAATCTTTTACATTCCTCAATTAGCAATAAATAACCAGTACAAAACGAAAATTCAGCCTTTTTTTGCACGTTAGATTGAAACTGAAATATAAAAATATAAATCAGATAAAAAATAAAAACCAAGTGAATAAATGCAATAAAATTTAAAATGAAAACTGCGAACATCATAGGAACAAATAATATACTTCAGAAGAACAAACAATAAACTTCGTAAGAACGAACTATAAGCGTTAGTAAGAATATTTGAAAAGAATAAAAATAAAATAACTGCATCATTGTTGCAAAAAGAACAGTCCATTTATAAAATAAGGGACCTGATGGCCGAGTGGCTAGCGCTCTGGCGCTCGGTATGACAGGTTTCGTGTTTGAATCCCGGCGATGCCATGGATGTTTGTAGTGGTTCGGAATCCACTTTAAACGTAGGTCGGTCTAATAAGATCGTAGAGCGTTGCGGGGATATTGTTACTCCCCGTCCGTAGTTTATTTCCAAGTTACACTTGCCTCCTAAGTGAGTAACGTCGGTGCAGTCCTTATGGCATAAAAGAACACGGTCTAAGTATTTACCAGCTACATTAAAAAAATTATAAAATAAACCAATACAATATTTGTAGATCTCTTTTTATAACTTCTATATTTTTTACAATTAATAATTATAAAATATTGATTTATTAAAATAATGAGTTAACAGAAAGTGAATTATTTGTCTATTAGTCGGAGTAATTGAATTTAAATAACCAATACTTAACAAAGCTGCTTTGATTTAATTTCTTTAATTAATTTGGTAAAGGTGAAAGACAAATAGCAATCGTCATTGTTAACGATTTGATGCCATTGGCTTAAAAACATTTAGATGCATACAGAAAAAAAGTGGATCAATTTTACAGGGCGGTCTCATAAACATTTTATAAGCTCATTACTCACAGGAGATATCATTACAAATTTTAATGACTTTAAATGTGCAATTGCGATAAAATAATAAAAATGTGTAATTATTAGAGAGTTTTTGCATACAGTATTTTGGACGTCCGTTACTTTTTTCACCCCAGGGCGCATGTTCATAGGAAACATTATTACAGATATGCATGCGCAATTTCCTATGAGCATGCGTGCTAGGGAGAAAAAAATAACGGATGCCCATAATACGGTACGCAAAAACTCTCTATTATTATTTAAACGAACAATTTTAATCATTTTTATAGTTTACAAACGTTTTCCTATAAAATCAAGTAAATTTTTCTTGCATTTTTTTCCTTAGTAATCATAACAAGTGGACTGTAACATAAAAAAAAAATTAATGAAATGATTGCAATTTTATAGATAGCCACTTTTACGTAACTATAAAAGTTTTAAGGATGTTGACACAAAACTTGGTGGGTATACTATTCATGACACTCAGAATCGATTGCACTAAAAATCTTTCTTTCCGTAATGGAAAACTTTCGACTTAATAGTTAATTAACCCTGCTAATTAATTTTGTAAATCAATTTAATTGAAACAAAGTTACTTTCTTTCGAACTTTGCTCAACGATACCACTTACGTGAGGATCTGATGATAATTACAAAAGTTATTAAGGGTGTCCCACATATTGGGGTTCAACTGTACATGATCAAAAGAGCTCTAGTTTATAGAACTATAAACATTCAAAGTCACTGATTTCATATTTTGATAGTCCTTCTGCAATTACTTATGTAAACTGTATAATTGCAAAAAAATCCTTTCTATTTTTAGGTATTTCACAAGAAGAAGGTCCATCTTGGAAAGAGCATCGACGATATTTTCTACACACAGTAAAAAATTTCGGATTTGGTAAACTTGAAATAGAAGAAACTATACATGAGGAAATTAAAATTCTTAAAGAAGATCTGTTTAAGACAAAAACTCAACCGACGGATATTAACTTTCATGTTCAATATGCAATGAATAGTGTCATCTCACAAATTATATTTTCCAAGAAATTTGAGAAATACGGCCCGATTTTTCCCAAGATAGCAAAAGCTTCGCATGAATTGCTTGCTGTGTTTACAGATGAAAGATTTCTGTTATTTGGATACCCATCCCGGTATGTCAACCTATTGTAATACTTTGACAAATATTATTTCACCTTCATTTTACCAATTTAGCATAAAATGGAAAGTATAGAAGTATAGTATGCCTAGTAATTTAATATAAAAAAGAACATTTAAAATTATTTGCATTACGAAAATATTCTAAAATTCAAATTTATACATAATTAAATTGGCCTCGATTATTATTTCCTTTTATCATATATGGCATATCAGAAACAACAACTTTGTTGGAAAAGAATGTCAATTTCTTTCATTTGAGAAACATCTTTGAAGATTGAAAATCAAATTTCGAAAAATTTCCGATTTCAATCTATTTTATAATCTTACTCTTCGTGTGTCTGAGCAATAAAACATTGTTATTAGAACAACGTCTCTGCCTATATTAGACCTATAACGGCTTCAAGAAGAGGACCAGTCAGGTTCATGGGTTCATTTTTATTTACAAGCATTATATTATTAGCAAACTATTTTTTTTAAAAAAACAACGAAAATTAACGATTTCAATTTGATTCACAAGTGCAGTTCACTACAAGAACGGAGATTTTCAGAGTTCTCGAATCTATGGCGAATCTAATACACCCGATCTGCGGCAGATTTTAATTATCACAAGACGTGATATACGAAACCACAAGGGGCTCTTCTTCGTAAATAGGCGGAATCTCCAGCCTGTTCAGTCACTTCAGAGAAAAAGACAACACTTCTTGTCGTCTCGAAGCAGGACACTCTTTTTCTCCTTCTCCAAAAAACCTTTCTTTAAGAAAATCCGTCAGAGGGGGGAGAAGGGTCAGCTTCCTTCACTTCTTATTGGAGTCGAAACTTCCTCAGCCCATGGTCTATTACTAATCACGATGCAACAACTCATGAGTCATCCATATTCCCTTTTTATTGTTTTGACTTCTGAAGGTCGAAATCGGTAGATAATCGCTAATTCCCTGATGTATAATTATACATGACATTAATTATCTGCTGTCAGATTTGAGTGACATGTTGTTCTCATTAGAACAAAATACTAATTGCATGTAGTATAAATATCCACGATTCTACTCATCTGCTGTCAGATTTAAATGATAGCTTGTTATTATGCAGTTGTTAAATAATATTGGGAAGAGTAATGCTTTATCATAGCATCATAGCATGCTTTCTCCTGGGAAGAGAAATACTATATCTCTTCTCGTGGCAAAAATGCTACATTAGTCTGAAAGTCAAAACAGATAAAAATACAATTTCTTTATCATAGCAGAAAACTAGACTCCTTAGTAGTATGATAAACATACCCAAAACTATTATCCCTATTTACAAACATTCAAACTCCAATATTGAAAGTTATTTATGTATCATTTTAAATTAATTTAAGCTACATATAAATCAAAAATTGGATCCAGAACATACACAGCTGTTCATTAAATTTTAGAATTATAATTTTTCTATGAAGGTTTTTCTCTTTTTATAGAAGTAAATCAATCAGTAATGTCAGTTTTCAAATTTTTTATTTTATACACTAGTGTTCAAAACTCAAACAATGTCTACTCCTCCCTCTATAACTATAGTAGAAGTAACAGAATAAAACAAAAAGGAGTACCATAAAAAAAAAAAGTTAAAACCAACGCATATTACGCAGCTAGGAGATATGAAATTCAGAATGCATTGATAGAAATTTGTATTTAAAAGATGAAAAAAGCACAAAAAATAGAGAAAGAAACATAATACATGCAGTATGGAATAAAAAAAACTTTTATCCAAAGAATAGCGTAGGTACGAGTGCTTGTCTACCTTGAGGGAGAACAAACCAATGCCCCTTAGTAAAGAATATTACTTCCTTTAAATGTAATGTTTTTCTGCGTACTAAATACTAATCCAATGGCTGTTGAGGCAAGATTGTCCATTTCCCAATGAGCATCTTTTTCGGTTATTGAACATTTTTCGAAGAATATAATCGTGCCAAAAAGATTTCATCTCGATGTATCCCTCACTAAAACTTTTCTTGCAGATTCCCATGAATCCAGAAATATATTGCGCTTCTTATTAGAAATAAAGATCAGCTTTCTGCTGATTTTTGGTGTTCTCTTCTAAATTTGTGATTGACAAATTCAATTTTGACCTTTTCCTAAAAGCTATCGTGAAAAGACATTATTTAAGATAAGCTACAAAACCTATTTTTTAAATTATTTTTTATCTGATCCCAGCAGTATTTTTTTTTTACGTAAGAAGTTACGTAAGAAAAGTTAATTCTTCTAAAAGATTTCGTTAGAATTTTTAGAAATTTCTAAGCATAATGGTAGTTGTTATACGAGTTTATTCAATTACTACTGCTGTAACTGCAATCACTGATTCGAAATAAGTAGATGCAGTGACAGTTGTGATTGTGTGTCATGTTTTAGATTCTTTGACGGAAGTCTTGAGGATTTTCTTCATTATAAACCAAATTGTCAGCAATTTTCCTACAAATCTCCATCGAAAACCTATGTAATATCTTTTTTGTTTGGTTTAAAGCATCATTTGACGACATATGAACTCTTAAGGGAATACAAGAAATCATCATATTAAAATGGGAAATGTACAGAAAAATTTAATTTTTGGGAGGAATACTGAAAATTGTTTTCAACAATATTTATTTTATTCCAATACTTGCCTTGTTTACTTTATATCATGTAATAGTAGTACTTTATATCATGTATCAGTAGTTTACTCCCATCTAATTGCTCCAATCGACACCGAATTTATTACAAAAGTTGTGACTGTAGAGAGCGAACTATTAACCAGTAATTTAATTTTCTATTTCCTACAATCTAGCTGACAATATTACTAAATCATAAAAGAGACATTTTCAACAATATTAGTCAAAGATTTCAAAATTTTAAACGTTACAAATATTTCCATATTTACAAACATTTAAGAAGGACTGTTTTCTGTATTAAATAAACCCTGTTTGGGTGGAGACTAAATAGTAAATAGCTCACAACACAAACAAGATATCTATATCTTAAATGAATATTCTCTTTCATTAAAGATTATGGCTCCTTCCTCGGGGTTCTGATGTCCGAGAAGACAGAGCATTTATGAAAAAAATTGCGTCGGATATCATAGATGAACATGTTCGTACTTTCGATCCAAACAATTTGCGAGATTATGTCGACAGCTACTTGAATGAAAGAAAGAACCTCGAAGAAAAGGGAGAACTTGAAAAAAGCTCTTTTACGAGTAAGATTTTTCACTCCTCTTACACATGTTAGATTTTACAAATAAAATTTTGTGAGGTCAAACTAAAACTTTTGCGCATATTGAAAGTGTAATAGTGTCTTAATTAAATTGTAATATAGGCTTAAATTAATTTTGTTTGTCTTCATAGAATTAATAGTTTAGAAAGAAATCATACATCAATTTTAAAAATGAAACAAAAACTGTCAAAATTTACATATTTTACAGTGCCTACCATATAGTGGAAATAAAGGTATTTGCGCTATATATTTATATTTACAGTATATATTTATATATTTATATTTACGGTATGTTTTTGTAACATAATTATGTGACTAATATGAAAGTTTTTAGGGTTATTATTACATAATATCCATTATTGCTGTAATAATCAAGATGTTTTAAATTCAGAATTGAATAATCAAAAATTCTTTTTACGATTTCTCATTAGGCTAAGCGATTGCAAAATCTCATTGTCTTTGTAATATAACCTTTTGTCTCATAACCTTGTTTATTATTAGTAGTATTCGAGCTTATATAAAATAGGCTTGGATTTGAATGAAAAATTTAACATCAAGAATCGGTTATTTTATATAAATTCATTCTTGAATTGATATAAAATGACTGAGAAAGCAAGAAAGCATTGATTGATATTCAATGAATGCTTTCTTGCTGTGACTTATCAAATTTTTCACATTGATGACTAATGTTAACAATCTCTTTTTTTAGATTAAAGGTTTGAACCATATCTTAGTATTGCATCATATGTGCAAAATAAATAATCTATTATCTAAAATATAATAAAAAATCAGATTATTCCTAATATTATACTATGTAATTTTCATTCATTTAATATTAATTAAATTCTTTTAATAATACTTTTTATATAGTAATGCAAATAATAAACGCAAAGTAATCGTCACGTACAAATAATCTATAAACATACTTTTATATATATATATATATATATATATATATATTTACAGAGTAGTCACGAGAATGCTAAATCCAACACTATAGAGTGTTATATTTATAAATACACATGAATATTTCCATTCAACAGAGTATTTGTATAATAAAAATAATTCATTACTGTGAATTTCCAATAATATAGTACCCTATCTTATCAAGCCATTTCTTAACAGATTTTGTATAGTGGTATGGAGTATAATCATACTGGAAGTGGGTATACTGGTCGACCTCCACAAACAGTGGTAACTTCTCCTTCAACACATTGAGATAGAAAGTTCCGTTGATTCAGGCATGAAGTACAATCCAAGTTTTACTTTAGCACAAACAGGTACCCAAACCATGAGTTTTGAAGCATTCTTCGCTGTAGGAATAATGCAACGTTTTTACGTCACATGCATAAAAAATATGTCAGTAAAAATGTAAAAAAATGTATACAGATATCACTTTATGTACACGGATCATGAAATCTATGTAACTGAGTTCAATTTTTTAATGGAGTATTACTTTTTATTATTGTGTTCTGACCCAATGAGGCAAAAGAAGAAGCAAGTAAAAGTTTTGAATACATTTTGCCTGCACGTGTTAAAGCATATCGCGTACCATTGGTATCCTTCCCCGAAATTTTAACAAAATTAGTCTAACAATTTGATATTGACAAACTTGGAAGAGAGAACTACAAATATGATATTCTAACAATCCATAAGGAATCGTCTTACCATGCTCATGCATAAAAACTTAAAAATAAATAATGCATAAAAATTTATTTATTAGAGTGTTTGAATTAAGTAACATATGTGAGCACGTGTTTAAAGTAAAACATGAATATATGCATTTGACAAGAACAAGTACCCTGTACTTAAGAAGTCCGGTGAACAGATTTCAATTTGTGTTTGTTAAATATACTGATATACATATGGGTACCTAAGATTTCAGAGACTAACAAATACGCTTGTACTCATGTTCAAGATGCATATAAGTATAGATTTCAACCAGCTTGTGCTAAACACATCACTACAAACCTTGACGGGTACTCGTATTTTAAAGATCTCTAGTAGAACCACACAATAAATTTCACCATTTTTTCCCTATTAAAATTAATATTGATGATATTTCAGTGGAAAGACTTCTAGCCATTTCTATGAACATGACGATGGAAGGAACGGATTCTGTCGGTGACACTATTTGTAGCCTTCTAACAGAGGTTGCCAAGCACCCAGAAGAACAAAAAAAAGTCCAAGAAGAGATGGACGCTGTAATTGGAAAAGAACGCTTACCTTCTTGGCTGGATCGAACCAAATTACCTTATCTAGAAGCTTTTATAAAAGAATTGTATAGGGTTGCTCAAGCTTTCTATAACACAGCTCACTATAGTAACTTTGGTATGTGGTCTGACTTTAACATAAAATATTATACTTTGTAGATGGATCAATTGTTTGCAATACTAAAATAATTTACAATTTAGCCATGTTAAAGCATTTAATAATTAAATTTATTTTGAAATCATCTTTTTCTAACATCGTTTATATATTTTTTTTCTAAAGCAGCTGGCAAACACTTAGACAGCTTGGTCATGGATGCCTTACGGCAAGCTCTGCACAGGCGTTACTCACTTTGCATTACCCAGGGTGCGCGCGTAACTTGAAGATAAGCCTCGGACGCTGAGTAACAATGCCCCCGCAACGCTCTACGATCATATTAGACCGGGACCTACGGTTTAAAGTGGATTCCGAACCACTACAAACATCCATGGCACCGCCGGGACTCGAACCCGAAACCTGTGTTACCGAGCGCCAGAGCGCTAGCCACTCGGCCATTCAGGCCCACACCTTTTATATAATTACATGAAAAATTAAGCGATGACGAGATAGTTGAAAGAACTCTGATTATAAGTGTGAAAGTTATAAAATTATAAAATAACAATAATAAAATTAATTGACATCAATAAATTTCATTATTGCTATTATTATTTTAACCCTATTTTTATCGCTATTTTTTGTTAGTTTATTCAGATGTTTACGTTGTAAATTTGATGAAAGTAGATTTATTCATGAAGTAAAATTATATTTCATATAATTCAATTTTTCGCAATAAAATTATATGCAAAAAAGATGCAATTAAACTTTATTGTCATCTTTGTGCTATTTCCAATTAAAAAAACTCATTCAAATATGCAAAACACTTTCCATGCGTACTAACTTGTTTCTCTTTATGCGCTTATTGAATTATTTTTCTTTTTCTATATTTCTCTCCTTCATTTATTGATTTCAAAATGGAGAAATTAATGTTTTAATAAATTATTAATTTAAAAAAAATATTTTAACCGATTACTAAAATAAATTAAACGATTAATCCCACCAAATCCCAAAATTCCTTTATGTTGGTAATAAATTGTTTGTAATTTAATTTATTTTAGAAAATTATTAAAATAATTTATATAATTTTATGAAATTATATTATTTTAGTAAATTGTATAATTCAGGAAAGATATTTGGTGATTATCACATAAAAAAACTATAACTATTTTTAAGTATCTTGCACTGAGAATTGGACTGCCTAATAAAAGTACCATAATCTTTCCTATTCGCACATGCCGTGCAGGTGTCCTTCAAAATTCTATCAGAAACCAATGCAGTTAAATAATCGCCCATCGGTAGGTTTTTTCCTTTTTTTTTCCCCCTAGAATGCATTAGCGGAAATGTTTCCCAATGCAAAGGGGAGAAAAAAGAAAAAAAAAAAAAAAGAAAAAAAACATTGTGTCTTATGATACTAAAAAGAACACTTGCCATCTTTGCAAAACTTTCGAATAAATTTATGTCTACTGCTGCAGAAAATAATTATTTTTTTTGAGAAAATTTTTTTGTAATCTGCTGTAATATTTAAATATTAATTTTAAAACAACGATGCTACAATTTTATATTTATTATATTATGCTTTATTCTTTTTATATCATAGAATTTCAAACAGCAAGAAGGCAAAAACTATAAAAATTCTTTGAAAGATCTCTATCTTCTACGTTAGTATTTTTATTGATCAACTTATTATTTTTTACATTAAAAACGGCATTGTTAATTAATAAATTACGTTTTATCAATTTTTCATTTATTGACATTTAATCAACAAAAAAAAAAAAAAATCGAAGAAAACTATAAAAATGTATTGAAAGATTTCAATCTACATTTTTGAAGTAATGTGGCCTTCTTTTCAAGATTTTATTTTGTAGGCACATTGTTTCTTAAAAAAAGTTCTCTATATTTATATAATGATAAATAAAACTTATATTTTTCTATTTACAGAAGAAACAACAATACGAGGTTACCGGATTCCCAAAAGAAGCATCATTATAGGAAATTTATGGACTATCAACAATGATCCAGAACTTTTTCCAAATCCTTCGAAATTCGATCCAAACAGATATCTTGGAGAAAATCTAAAAAGCAATGGGCCCTATCCCTTCAGCATGGGTAAAAAAATATTTTAATAATTTTATTGCTCTTCAACAAAAATAACACTTCTGCCAAACAAATTTTGCAAGAATTGTTATTTCTTCAGTCTAAATTTCCGTCTTAGATTGTTAATTTAATAACATGCCATGATGATTGCAACAAAAATTAGCCTAGTTCTTTGAAATTCATGGATTGGCAGGTTGATGTTCATACATCATCATTGTCAATATAGCCTTCAGTGACATCAGCTATGACGATCTATCACAGTTAGTAAGAAAAAAGTAAATGACGACATGAATGTAAATCGTATCAAATGAAGGGCTCAAAATGAAATTCCCAAAGTAGTATATGATGAATTAAATATTGGCAATAGTATAATGAATTATATGCCCAACCACATCCCAACTATCACATATTAAATTAGCTTGTAATCACAACCTCCATGATATATGCAGACAATAAAACAATTCTAAATCCCCTTGGATCCCCTTTTATGATCAATGGCACTTAGCTGGCCAACGCCGAGTCTTTGAATGAATGCTTCACCTCTTTGCAGGCCCCTTCGAAATATGATAATTATTACAGAGCATCAACAGCTGACAAGATTACAATTTCCAAATTTATTGTTAACTAACTTTCTGTCCATCGTGATTCCAAAACTTTGCCAAATTCAAATATTTTTTACCTTTTCCCATGTTGCCACGACACGAACTACTGCTTGATACAACCTGGTTCTAAATAGTTATTTACCATTTTGAGACCCTACTATTTGATTGTTGCAGACAGCTTGATCTACATTGCACGCAGGTGTTTTTTAAATTTTGGCAATCAATGTCATTTTATATATACAGTAACTTAAAAGAGGCTTAATATATTAATCCTCACTTTAATATTATATTTTTGGTAACATTTTAGGTAAGAGAGACTGCATTGGTAAATCCTTGGCAAAAATGGAGGTATTTCTTCTCATCTCTTCAATACTTCAAAGCTTCACATTACAACCTGGTGGCAAATATGGTTTTGTACGGGCCACACCAAGAAGTTAAGAAAGAAGATAAACCATTCTTTTTTTTAAATGAAATATTTTATAAAAACGTATTAAATTGGTAATTTTATGGAGTTAAATAAACTGAAATAATACAATATAAAATAATTCACAAATAAGATCTCACTTGAAAAAAGATTCAACAAAAGTAGTTTTTTTAAACAAAAACGTACAGGTAATTTTTTCTCACCGAAAAAAAAAAATGGTAACAGGATACAATTATCTGGACATGTTGCAAGTATCATCATTTCACAACTGCGTGAGGACAGTATGAATTTTATGTTTCAACAAGAAGGAGCTCTACCTGTTTGGTTATGGATGTCCATAGTTACTTAAATGAGGAACTACCAAAGTTCAGAATGACACTTGTGAGTGTTGATGATTTACTCCAATTCAAATAATTATTAAAATCATTTTATATTAAGCCATGTAATTTACCTTCATGCTGTTATATAAAAGATGTTATATAAACCATCATTTTCGGAAACACTCATTTAACTTTTAAAAAAACGCATCAGTGCTACATTAAGAACCGTTGACAGTGTAAAACTGCAAAATGCGTCGAACAATCTTAATTACAGTTTATATGTTTGTTGTGCTACGAAAGTCCATATACCAAACATTTGTAAATAAAAAAATTAGAATGGAGTTTTTTATTTTTATGTATCACTGCATATATTATGTGTAATAATTTTGAAAATAAAAATTTTTTAAAACCTTTCATTGATATCTATGTTTAGCCTGTATCTCCTATTTTCCGCCAAACTTTACTTATTGATCATTTTTAACATTCGATTGTGAATCGACTAAGATTGCTGACATAACAATATAATAATATATAATAATGTGCTGTTATAATAATAAGAACACCTTTTCGGTGGATCAACTTTGACTCTTACTGATTACAGTAATTTAAATCAGCACGCAAGTATCTGAGAAGTTCATGTACTATGCAACAGTATAGTATTTCACCGTTTTAAACACTATAGAGGGATTTTTCGGCTTATCGATTTAATATAATCTCGTACAGTACATACTAGACTTGTGCAAATATTAACGTAACTGTAATTTTAATTATGTTGAAGAGCATTAGCTTCAACTCAGTTGACGAAAAATTAACCGTTACTTTAAGCAATGGTACGCTACATCAGCGCTAGATAGCGTTAGGAATCAACTACTTTCTTTTCTACTCTTTGGATAGGGAAGGGTTTTTAGCAGTTGACTTCAACAATTGTTTAACAATACTACATTTTAATGCTATATTTAACAACGTTTAATTTAAAACTGGGAAGGGTTATTTAGCATATCACCCAGAGTTTCGTCAAATTTAACTCCAGTTAAATTCAAGTATCTTACTCACATTGCGTTATTTTTGAACTCATGTGAAGTTCGCAAAGGATTCTTATTGAACATTTCTATCTCTTAATAGTTAACATTTATTCATTAATATTTATTATTGCTTAAGAATTTACTAAAATTAAGAATTACTACTATTTTGTCACTTCCATAAAAGTAAATCAAAATTAAAATAAACAAATAAAATATTGATAATTTGTTAGAAAATTGATGGAAAATGGCAACCCCCTTAATATAATAGTACGGGGGGGGGGGAGGAATATTAAAAATATAAAGTTGATAGGAATATTCCAGATAATAACAGTCTAAAGACAACTTATAGATCTCTAGCTTTCGAATATTTGTTTTGTAACGTGAAGCCTCGCAGATTTTTATGATAGCTTATCTCATAATAGACATACTCAGTATCGCTTATCACTCATGTATAGATATGAATAAAAATCATTTGTAATGCTCCTGTTTCAACGAAGTGAAAAATTCCTTGAAAATGTTATAAACATATTTAAAATAGTTTTTCATATTAAAAAATTAAATTACATCTTAAATAAATTTAAATTAAGAAAATTTTTAATTAAATCTATAAAATCAAAATTAACTAAATATATCACAGATTTGATTTCCGATATTAAAATTGCAGCAATGAGTATTTTGATATTTAAATAAATTTCCAATATTATCACGCAAACTCTTTAATTACTAATACTTTAATTATATTAAAATTTTAATATTATTAATTATTTTAAATTTAATTAACTATTCTAAATTTTAATTATGAAAATTTGCTTATTTCCAAAAATTTGCATTTTTCTTAATAAAAATTAAAAAAAAAATAAAAAAAAAAAAAAAAAACTACAAACACATTAATATCATCTATATGGTCAGTCCACCAATCCAGAAAAATCTGACCATGCAAGATAGGTAACCATATATGTGGAACAAAGCATAACTCAATTTTAAAGTAATTTTATTATGTTAGAATTGTGTTCATTTAACAAAAAAAAAAAAAAAAAAACACAAACAAGTAATAAAACTTTTAAGAACATTTTAAGACTAAACCATTAAAGACTGTTCGATAGCTCACACAAGAAACAAACTCCACTAATGACACATACACAGATAATGAAAATAATGCTAATGGACTGTAAATAAAACTCCTTTATTTTGGTAGCCATCAAACTCGGAGATGAACTGACCACACAACCTCTCTTGGGTTACACTCAATTATTTATGCAGCCATCGCACTCATGGATGGACTGCCACACGCAACCTTTCTCGTTGGTTACAGAAGTTAAACTCTTTTGTTTATGCAGCCATCGCGCTCGAGGATCGACTGTCACACAACCATTCTCTTTGGTCGCTGAGTTTCAACTCATTTTACTTACATTCCTTCTTTCTCTCCCTGGCCCTCACCCCCTACCAGACACCCCCACAAACAGGATATTTTTTCTGAACATAGGGCGTTGACCTCCCCTAAGCAGGGGAACCTGGGTTTCGACGTAACAAAGACTACACACTACAATCTGGCTCCCAACGTTAAAGACTAAAATAAGAGAAATGCAATTTTTTTAATTGATTAACTTGCCAGCTATACATTAATATTTAATACACTTATTTAAAATATTCTGATATACAAGACTGCCTTTTTTTCTAACTGTTAACTAGGGTATAAAGGACACTTCGAAAGTCAACGACACAAAAGTAATCTCTGTTTGAAATGGTTCAAATTTTAGGGACTTTGTTCGATGAAAGATAAGGAAGTATTTGCGTATGGCTAATAACTCTTTTTACACAATACTTCTTGGAAATTGTGAAATTCTTAGAAGAAATGGGGTCTTTAATAGAAAGATGTAACTTGATAATTTCATTTTTAAAATCACTATATAACCTTTAATAATTTTTTAAATCAAATCATATAAGCTGTAATGAAGAAAAGAAAATGAATATCTATGCTGTGTACTTTATCTCATGTTTCCTATTAACTTAGACGGTACTTTAAATAACCGATCTTATAAGCGGATAATCATATAATTTGTATTGTCTGACTGAAATTACTTTAAATCAAGAATAATTAACTTTACAATTATATTCCATAAAATATTCAACATAAATTATTTATTCCGCATTCTGCTAATAAAGGAAAAATCTGAAAAAAAGATGAAATCTTTTAATGCTCATATAAATCTTCCATAAGAAAAAAATATTTAGCTAACATTTACTACCCTGCGAGTTTCACAGATTGTTCAGTTTCTTTTAAAGAAATTTTCTTTTAATAACTACATCATCAAAATTTAATTTGCAAATAACATATTGTTTTTCACTGAATTTCAGTTATAAGAAGTTCTACAGTGTCGGTTCGAGAGGGCCCTACGTTGGGCGCCAGATTGTAGTGTGTAGATTGCGCTGCTGGATTGTAACTAGGTGTGGCTGTGTTGAGACTTAAGACACAGGTTTGCAAAAACACAGTTTTATTTACACACACACATCGCATATAACCAATTAAAAAGTACAATATGTAACAGATTTAAAGACGTATAATTATAGATTTGTAGGAGGATTCCACTTCTAAGCCGAAATTCAGCTACGCACAGGATGAGTAAAATATACTCCCTCTCCGGGTGAGAGTCTGTAGGCCGATTTATACTCAGAGTTGCGTTACATATATTTCGTCTCGGGATGAGAAATTACAAACTAAACGTTTCTCAGTGGGAGCGCAGATTGCATAGTACTTTCTCTCAGGTGAAAATCTCGAGGCCTACTAACCACGAGACCTATGAACGAGGCCGTGCTCCTCTTACCAGCACGCAAGAGGAAGCACGGTTACAGTTTTTAAATTGTTCGTGCGAGCACAAGATATGAAATTCAACCGATTATTTTCCTTCATATATTTTAATGGACAAAAGAAAAAAACAAATAATTTCGCTGAATTTACATTCAAATTGTGTTTACATTTCAAAAAGGTGAAAATGTATTATACAGCTTTTTAAATTTTTAATGAATTGTATTTTTTATTAAAATTAAATTAATTTTAAAAAAATCTGTTTAAAACATGTGATTCTCTTTTACATTATTTAGATAACATCTTTCTGACAATTTAGAAAATATTTTTAAAGTTTGCAAAAATTCTAAAATAGTTTATAATTTTGCTATCCAGCACAAACGAGCTTATATTTTAAAGAAACGAAAATGGAAATAATTTTGTGTATGTGTAACATCGGTGTGCATTTAATACTCATGAATTCCACGAATAGCTCACTGACGTTTCATGAAGACAGGACTTTTATGTGCAAAAGCTCCTTATTTCGGTGTCGTATAGGAAGTAATTGTTTATTTTGGTCTTTACTCTTTTTTTTAATTCCTTCTATTAGCTCACACTCACCCTATATATATCTTGTTCAAATTTTCAATCGTTAATAAAATACATTTTATTCTTCCACTCAAGTTCAAATACATTTTGTTTGAACTTGTAGTAGGTGACACTGGATGTTAATACAGTTTTTTCAAATATTAATTCATTAATTAGATTTAATTAATTAATTTTAGTTTTTTTTCGATTTAAGTTGCATGTATTTACCAATAAAAGGTGCCAGATAAACTTAAAAAATGAATGAAAATTATTTATAAAGGACTTTCAGCAATAAAGTGAAAAAAAAAGTAGGAATTGACTTTACATTTTTTTATTTTTATTTTACTTGTTTTAAATCTTGTTTACAATCTTTGATATTTATTTGTCACGACATTCAGTCTCAGTTCTGTGTTCCCTAAAGAGACTTCATACTTAACATTAATTTTTCTGATGGTGAATGATGTGGGGGATAAACTATTTTATCAAGATAAGGTGCAAAAATAAATACCTCTCCCAAGGATCCTATTTTATTTAAGATAAGATACCCATTTTGCTTAAGATAAAATACATGATAAAAGTACAAAGAATCCTAATCCCTTACTTTGAAAAAGGATTGTTTGTCGTCCATACTCTTCAGATCCTGATTGAACGCAAAGCATTAGATAGCCAACAATCAGTTTGCACCTGAGAAGATAACTCTAAAATACCAATTGTAGATATGACTGAGTATCAGTAAGGAAGTTTTAAAAAAAATATTTCATCAAATGTAAAGAATTTGATGTTATTAAACAACGTGAGAACCCCAATAGAAGATGTTTCAATGGACTTAACAAATTTGTAAGCTCGTAGAAATGTATTCAAAAGACATATATTCGAAGCTATTTGCTTTTGTCGTTTGAATGTAACTCATGTTTTCAAATAAATATTTCAAAATTCAATTGACTTACATGACAAACATTTCTTCTGAAACTAATATCTTCTCAAATTTAATGTTCATTCAAGCGTTTGTTTTAAGATTAGCGACAGTCACAGGCAAAAGTGGCTTTTCATCTTCCCGAATGTTAAAATAGAATGGAGGGCTGAGTGGGCAATAGATCAGGCTTCCGATTGTAAGGCGTTCAATGACTTGAAATTCAAGTACGAGTAACTGGTAGAAACTCATCTTAAGGACAAAAAATCGATGCGCGTTGAACCTATGGAGAGGACAATGTGGTAATGCTATCAATTCCGCATAAAGTAATGATCGACCTATAAAATGTGTTTTTCAAAACGTCAGTTTGAAATGCATATCAGGAACGTTCCGACCGAAGAATTAAGTTCACAAACTTAAGTGAATACATACTATTAGATAACAAAAAACCTAATCCTGTAAATTTTCTTAATAAATTTCCAATAGCTTACAAACTTGACTGTTAGTGCGAGATTATTTATACACATTGTTAACAATTACCCTCGAATCTCCTCGTTCTGAATGAAATGATTGCAGATGATGCCAACAGCCGATTCAAATCTTAGTTTTTCTGCAAGCTAGCAATCATTTAAAAATGTATGTATAGTTGCAAACAATTTTCAGTGGAAAAACACAACATTATAAATCTCATTAATTACTATTACTATGCTAAGTTTTATCAGTTCTGGTAAAAGTATGTCAGTGGCTGTATTTCTCTTTGCTAATATAAGATTAAAAAAATGAGTGATGTAATCACGCTTCCTCCTACTCATTGACAAGAGCACCCCCTGTGGTCTTCAGGAGAAAAGGTTTGTTGGCCTACACACTCTCACCCGGAGTGGAAGTACTATATTCACAGTCCAGTCACAGTAATGTGATCACCTGTCAAAATCCAGAATAATATATAATATATATATTATATATTATGCATTATATATTATAATTTTTTTATTTCGACGTCAACATTATGTATATGTTGACGTCAAAAGTAGGTGGTGGTGGTCACATTAATGTGACTGGACTGTGTATATCGCTCATCCTACGATTAGCTGAGTAACGGGTTTTCTGATTAGAAGTGGAATCCTTCCACGAATCTACAATTATATGTCTTTAAATGTGTTAAACTATGTATGTCTCTAATTGTATGTGTGTGTGCAAATAAAGTTGTGAGTTCTCCAATCTGTGCCTCAAGTATCTCAATCCAACCACACCCATTTACAATCTGGTCTCTCATTTACAATCCACCCAACCTGCAAACTACGTTATTGTATTGTTGTACTTCAATAAAAAAAACACATTAACTTACTTGAACATTTGTTGTGAGTAGAATTCATGTGCTCGGTGGCTGTAGTTTGTAGATCTCTGATTTGGAGCATCAGTACTCAAATTCAGTGTAGACTATTCTGACTCCATGTTATTCTATACACTAACTTTTTTATTTATCTTAATTAAACTAAACGTAAATTTTAATTTCTTAAAGTTAATTTGCTTTTTATTATTTTAAATGGTAAATAGCATAGTGTTTGGGATATTGGTGTGTATGTTTGTTGTTGTTGTTAATATTGTATTATAAAAAATAAATAAATAAAGCCTTGTTTTAAAATACCAACTCCTCCTTTAAGAACAAATTTTATACATCAATATAACTATCTGAAATAAGCAAAATTTCAAAAAAAAAAAAAAAAAAATCAATTGAAATTATAATAAAATTAATTATAAAATCAATCGAAATTATAAACACACTAAAATTTGATAAATATAGATTGTAACAGTGCAGTACATTTTATATTTAATTTGTAAATTTTTATATAGAATCCTTTCCAAGATGTGAATACCCTCAGATTATTTATTATTTTTTATGACTTTCTAGAACGTATCACAAAACAAGAAAATTAATTGCATTATAATAAAATTAAAAATATAATTAATAAAAAGACAAAAAGGTTTAAAAAGTTTCTGTAACCATGGTTCCTCCTACGAACTGCAAGAGCGCCCCTTGTGTCGTACAGAAGAAATCAAGAAATCGTCAGTAGGCAATAAGACTCTCATGCGAGAGGACACATGGCGTAACTGGCGCTGAATAACAATCTCTTATCCCGCGAGCTAAAAGTGGAATCCTTCCATTAAATCCCTAATTGAATGTTCCTTAAATATGCATGCTGTGTATTAAATATTGTTTATTTTTTTATTGTAATTGTGGTATTTGTGCGTTATTGGACTTGGGACTCGTTTTGACCACACCCAATTGAAGTTGCACAAACAAACAACGACACATCTACTAAGTTTCCAATATTTCTCTTTAAAAAAAAAAGGCTACCAGTGAAGAAAATAATGATTTTTTTTTCTTGGAAGAAATAAATATCTTATTAGTATAAATTACTTAACCAAATTTTTACTATTGAACTCTTCTTGAATATTTGTTACAGAAGTATCACATGCCCATAAAAAAAAATGCAATTCATGGCGCCATCTAGAAAAGTTTCAAAGACATATTTTCTTATCTTAAAATAAGTTGAGAAAGAATAAAGTGAATTAAAATTATTAATTTTATATTATAACTATATTTTATTATAACTAATCAAATATTTTGTATTATAAATTTGTTTTAAATAAGTTTTGATTTAACTTCAAGCAATCACAAAACCACATGAAAGTAAATACACGTCTTAAAGAAAAAGGTCTTTTTTTTTGTTCTAATGCAGCTGGCGAACGCTTAGAAAATTGACTTCGATGCTTTAAGGCAAGCGCTGCGCCGACGTTACTCACTTAGCACTACCCAGGAGGTGCGTGTAGCTTGAATATAAACTACGGACGAGGAGTAACAATACCTCCGCAAAGCTCTACGACCATGTTAGACCGGGACCTACGGTTTAAAGTGGATTCCGAACCACTACAAACATTCATGGCCTCTCCGGGACTCGAACCCGTAACCTTTTCTACCGAGCGTCAGAGCGCTAGCCAATCGGTTAATGCATGCCCTAAAGAACGATGTATATTTCTTGAAAAATTATCTTAGGATGAATTTAAATTTCATCTAAAAGTAAAATGGGTTTGTTTGTTGGTCTCGGTTGCTTTTTTTTTTCTCCATTCATTTTAGAAGCCATAAAATACTTATCAACGCCAACATTGTTTTAATTAATATTTTAGAGCCGACCAATTAGGCCCAACTTTTCGAAGCCTACTTAAACATTTCTGTAGTCCAATCAAGTTCAAGCTAAAAATAAAACAAAAGTCTTAATAACATGTATCGGCTTTTTTTCTTAAAAAGTCGATACAGATTATTAAGACACATATTCATTTTTTGATGCAGTAATATAATAAGCGTTGAAGCATAAGTTAGCCATCACCGTCAACAATATGCCGAAGTCCATATTGATCGTTTGACCTCGTTTAGCGTTCTAATAAAATAAATAAATATTCAAAACAATGTTCAACCTTACCTTCAAATTCGATCGATGTTGACGTGATTTCACTCTCTCTCTGTACGTGGTGTGTCCATGTGTGTCTTGGTGCTCCTATTTACAGTGATGATTTCCTTTCTGTTTCAATACCATATCCGTAAATTCATATTTCATCACTTGTTATGAAATATTTTTGAAAGCTTTAATCCGCATTTGAACGAATTTAAATCTTGAAAAGCTTTGACACTATTTGCTTGTCGATCAAGAGACGAGGCACAAATCTTGCTGCAGTGAGATCTACAGATTTTAGTCAACATTGCATGACTTGAGCAGAACTGATAACTATATCTTCAACAATCTCTCACGGACTGTGTTAAACACGTACACGTTTCAAGACACCTACCTCCTCGACGTAATCGATTTTAAAGGGCACGAAATTTTCTTTGGTGGATGTTCTGCACAGTTTGAAGCTTCGCAGAGTGAGGTGGAAGGCTTGAAAAGATGCCAAAAATTGAAAACAAAATTTAAATAATTGTATATATTTTTTAAATGTTATAAATTTTTGCATCCCTTTTAATATATGTTTGCATGTCTTAGAGTTCTAGGGGAGGAATAGTTTTCTCGCTAGACACTCACGAATATCGATAAATTTATGAAGCCGCATGTATGTTCGTCAAAAGGAGTTTGTAGGTTAGTAATCAATACAGCTTTTCGGCACAGAAGAATTTGTTAGAAATAGTTATGAATTCAAATCTTTCAGGTCCGTTCTTTGAAGCTGTTGGATATTATATATTCTTATTTTATTAAATTAAATTATTAGCGATTTAAAACGGTCTAATTTTTACGAATATTCCATCTGCGTTTCTTTTTTTAAGGTTTAAAAATTATTTCTCTTATATTCTTATATTTCTTATCTTTGGATCTATTAAAATTGAATGTTTCATCCTAAAAAAATTCTATTGATACAATTTTCAGATCGAATGGATTTAAAACCGATGTTTTTCCAGAAATAGGGTGCTTTACTCCATTGTGCATATGTCCTTTCACAGCATTGGGATCGGCTAAAATAATCCTTTCCATAAAGTTGTTATTAAAACGTTACAGTAGACTTTTTTTCAACCTGCAAAATTCAAAAGAACTAAATACCACATTGCTTAATATATATTCGCCTATTAATATTTCTACTGTTACATTAGTTTTTAATTTTATCTGAAGGAAATTCTTAAAATGCACTTATTTTCAATGTCATTCAATAAGAAGATTGTAAACATGGTTATATATTAATTTTTAAGTAAAAATCTAGAATCATGTACCCTTTCTGCTAAATGCATCTCCGGAATACTAAGTACTAAGTTTTCGCGGTAAAACGATATTACGCCAAAATCCATCATTAGGATGGTAAGTCACCAAGTAAACAAACAAAATGGCTGACGAAGTTCGGTAACATTGTAAAACGGTACTTCACCAAAATTCATCGGTATTATGTCAACATTAGTCTATAAGCTATCACGTTAAGCTACATATTATAAGCTATCACGTTACATTTTAGTTCTTAAATTGCTTTTACGTCAAATTTTATTGCTTTAATTACAAATATTATCACCATCCTGCCAAAATTTTATTCCTGGAAGGCTTTTACGCCAAAATTTATTGCTTTATCGCCAAATTTCTTCATTAAGCTAAATTTTATTTTTAAATTGCTTTTACGACAAAAAGTATTGCTGTATCGCCATATTTTATCACTAAGAGAAATTTTATTTCTAAAATGCTTTTTGCTAAATATTATCTCTTTAACGCCATATTTCAGCACTATTACTCCCAAAAATGCTTGCCTAAATTGCCTTTATGCCAAATTATATCGCTTTATCGGAAAAATTTTACCACTATTATAGCAGAATTTCGATAATTTGCTTTTAATTCAAATGTTAACGCTTTATTATATTATATTATTATTTTGCCAAAATTGTTATTCCGAAATTGCTTTTTAAGCCAAATGTTATCGTTTTAACGCCAATGTAGAATTTAATAATGTAATGGAATTAATTATGTGGAATTTTGTTTTCCTAATTCTCAAAAACGTTTCATTTTAACAACTATAATAATCGCTATTACGAAAATCTTACGGCCAAGTTAATCGTTAATACACTAAATTTTTCTTTCTATTATGAAAAAAAAAATATTTCATGTTGTTTAATACGCTAAATTCGAATGATAAAATTATATTAATAAAACTAAAATGAAGTAGAAACCAGAGAATAACTTACATTTTATTCTGATTTATCCTTTATTTGAGACGAAAATTATCTTCTTACTGCCTCACTAAAACCTGTCCTTACATAGACTTATGAAATGAACGAAAAAAAAAAAACAAAGCACAACATCACAAAACCACAGAAAAAAGTTCTTGGGGCTTTTTTCTTCAATGAATTAACGTTCTAAAATTAATAAGTTACATTTTTCCGCACAAATTCAAATAATGGTTGCCACAAAACCTTAACTATGTCAACAACACTAAAAAGAAACATCGCAAAACTGCAGAAAAATTTAATGCATTCGAGAGGCTTTTTGCCATGAACTAACGTTCTAAAAATAAAAAGTAACATTTTTTCGCGCGAATTCAAATAACAATCGTCACAGAACCTTAACTATGTCAATAGCATTAAAAAGAAAATAATTATTTGATAATCAAACATAAGTTATTGATGAAGTAAAAAATCGTTTGCTTTATTTGTTTCGTATTTTCATGAGTGGCAACTTCATAAAAGTTTATATTCTGTATGAATGACAGATATTCGTTATAATAACAATCTCATAATCAATAATTTATCGGAATAATTACGAAAAACTGTTATTTCTGTTATTATTTGCTATAAATAAAAATTCTGAAAATAACTTTCAAAGTAGCAATAAAATAGTCACTATATTGTTCGGAAAAAAAAAGTTATGAATTTCTCTAACTACAATATTGTAACCCTAAAAAAATTGCTGGAACATTGGCGAAATATTCTGGGTTTCAAGACTGGCAACTTCCTGTACAGTATTCCAACAAACGGCTGTACAGTATTTTAGATTTCAATCAATTTTTATTCATCATGAAAAAGCAATTTGAAAGTAAATAAATAAAATACAAAAAACTCCGTACGTTAAATAGATAAATAATAATTATCAATCAATCGAAATGTTAAATTTAACTTTCCGAATGAGGGAAGTTCCATTCAGCACATGGAAGATAAAGCGTTCAATTTAATTGATAAATAACGCTTTAAATTCCATGCATTAAATTTGACTGGAGTTAAAATCAAAGCAAATCCTAGTGGTGCGTTAATATCAACCTTACTCTTTCTCTGAAATGTTGAATTTAATCGGCAGTATAATTACGCTATTCATAAAGCCATCTAGCTCCGTGGTTGTGAAGCACTGTTAAAATTAATAGCCAATATCATCGCTCTCCTTTCCGAAAAGCTGAATTTAACCATTACTGCAAGTAGCATCTAGTGTTGAACTTGAGTACTACCTTTAAAATTAACTGTTAATTCTTCCGTCAAATAAAATTGACTTCTAATTTTCGTCATTATACTTAAATTAAACGCTGCATTAATTGTAGCACAAGACTACTGTACAGCTCATAAAACAGTGACAAAATGATATGTCGTTTTAAGAAAATTTTATGTGCTAGCTCAATTTTTACTCTAAATCATTGGTGGCCAACCAGCGGCCCGCCTTGAACATTTTTCTGGTCCATGAGATTTATCACACTTTTATAAAATATATTTATTTTATAATCGCCAAAGCAGTAAAAACCAATGTATTAAAAAAATACATTATTTGTGCATCCATATATTCAAAAATTAACTGTCGAAATGGTGAGAAAAAATTAACTTTGATTTTAAAATAATATTCTTGTGAATATATGACAGATATTACCTGTTTTATTTATGATTTTACAGTTATGAGTTCGCAGAATAATTAAATTATATTCTGCGAACTCATGATGCACGCGCATCGATTTGCAAAAACTAAGTGAAAGAGAGGAAAAACAAATATCGCACTAGTAAAATAAATATTTTATAATATTTTCATTTTTTATTGCATTTATATTTATATATATTTTATATTTCATTTTTAGTGTTATATATTTCTGTACAATGTGCGTTTAGTATCATTATTATTATATTATCTATGTTTACATGTAAGAATAATAGTAAACACAACAACTCATTATATTTAAATTTATCACTCCAAAAAATGTTTATAATGGTTCTGTTGTTGTTTGTTGTTTCTTATCCCACTTGGCTGGCCAAGCCCACGAGCCCATAGGGACTCATGATTGAAGGGGAAGGAAGCAGCTTCTGTTGTGATGGAGCACCCGTAGGTAGAAGCCTGACTTTTGCTCCGTGACGCTCTTACAGTCATAGAAGACCGGGACCTACGGCTTAAAGTGGATTCCGAACCACTACAAACATCCAAGGCACCGCCGGGATTCGATCCCGAAACCTGTGGCACCGAGCGCCAGAGCGCTAGACACTCGGCCATTCAGGTCCCAAATTTGCCAACGGCACGCAGTGTTCCCAGGTTCTAAATCTAATATAGGGATATATAATTTTATACGCGGCCGGCGGAGTTAAGATGCAATTCTAAAGTGGCCCGCATTTGGGTTGACCACCCCTGCTCTAAATAAAGTATTTGCACCGGTGCTGCTGATTAAAGCGTTAGCACTCTAATCTCAAAGTTCTGTTTTTGTTTGAAGAGATTTTGCAAAATCACTGAATAAAATAATTATAATTTAATGTGTTAATTTTCAAAATTCTACTCCCAACATAGTACAAACTACTTTTAAATCATAGTAACAAACTATTTCTAAATAGTTTTTAGAAATAAAAACCTATCACTTTTTTTACAGGAAAAAAATGTAATTTAAAACATTGTGAAACATTTTTGAAAATTCTTATAGTCACTATTCTTATTGTGAATTCCCACAGTCATTATTCTTATTACAAACTCATATTATTATACATGAATTCTGATATCCTCTCTTCGCCTAGTGCCATTTTGCTTAGTGCATTCACTTCTGTAAAAATTAAGTAATTTTCAACTATTATGAAAGAAGTAATTAAAGTTTTATTTAATTTTTTCTAGGTGAACATCTCCATACGATTCCCCTGCGTCGCCGCCCCCCCCCCCGGTATTTATGTATGTCTACATATGATTGTAATGTAGACATACATAAACACTGTCCATAGTTAATAATATGTATTTTATAAAATATGAAATTAGCAAATTCCTATTAATGACATAAAGGCAGTAACATTATTTGGTCCCTTTACTTGTATTTTTTTTAATTGTTACTCTAAGAAGCGGACTCGATGATAATCATGGCAGTGTAAGTTATTGTCATCGTCAAATTGATTGTCTGATAAGAGTTTTTTCTCCGTATTTTCTACGAAAATATAATATAGTTATCGCTGAAAAAGTTTCTGGAACACAATAACTCACCTTTCCACTCACAAGGCATAGTTCATGGCAAACTGTAGACCACAAGGTCCCTGACGTAAAAAAATGCATAAAAAAGATATTAAGGGATATCTGGCAATCACAACATGGAAAATATCAGTAGTGCTGCGTTAGCAAAATTCAAAGCTTGATTATTCTTTAGAATACTTCGTATCTATTTCATTTACATTTCAAATTCATTTTTATCAGATATGCATTTTTTTTTTTATCGAAAAGGTATATAAAACTGCAAGTAAACAATTAATAGATATACAATGGCGGCGCTAGACTACCTATCTCTTCATCTTGTAAAAGCTATCGTTGTTTTATTCCTCACATGGATCTTGCTATATTTGCGGAAAAAGTTTCAAAACCTTCCTCCAGGACCATGGGGCATTCCATATTTCGGATACTATCCTTTTCTCTCAACAAAAACCTATGTCGATTTCACACGTTTAGCGAAAAAATATGGGGATGTCTTTAGTTTAAGAACTGTTGGGGGAAAGCTTTTTGTTATTCTTAATGGGCATAAGCTTATAAAAGATATTCTTGTACACAGATCTGAAGAATTTATTGGGCGACCTATTGAAAGCAACTTATTAGGATGGATTTCCGATGGTTTAGGTAAGTTTTACTTCCAGACTTATTCAATATAATTCAGATTTCGAATATAAGTTATATGTAAGCTATAATAAATTGTGCTTTAGTCATAATTCAGCTGAAGCTTGAAATAATATCTGAACATTTTATAAGTCGATGATTTTTAATTTTTGCGTTGATATGAAAAGAAAAAAATTACTATCCTTTATACTGAAATAAAAAAAATAATGTCTTTATATTGTTTCTGTTTTTTTAAGCACTTAATATGATAAATAAAGTAATAAAAAACATTATATATTTATTTTTTTAAAAATTGAAATAAATATAATATGTTTTAAAATATAAATATAAGTAGAGCTTTTTTACTGAGTTCTTAAAGCATTTATATTTGTTACATTGTAAAGAAGAAAATATCCAATGTGAACTCAATATTATTATTTAGAGATCGTATTTTAAAATTACATGTTTTCTGCCATTTTAATATTATTCTGGTTATAAATATAAACTGAATTAGATTATTGAATTAAAATTAGGCACTGTTTTTTATTTAGGATTTATTTAAGCTTACAATTTTTTCATATCAATATATCATATATGTATGGTAATAAATGAATAGGATATAAATGCACATAGATTTAGGATGTATGGACAAAGGAATGAAAATGCATGTCTTACAAATTCCATACATGTATGAAATTTGCTCAGTCAGAGTATATAAACTCAAATGCTCTTATAAATACAATAGTTTTCTGTTTAATTACTTAACTGCAATTTTTGTGTAGGTAAGAAAATATGTGTAACTAACTATATGAAAATACAGTTAGCATAAACGAATAACTAGATTTTAAAATTTTATACTTTCAAAGTTATTGCACATAATTAAATTTATGAAACATGAAAATAAAGAAAAACATTAATTTTTCTTTTTCAACAACGCTTCATGCAATTTTTGAGTTCGAAAGAGTACCCAAAATAATTTTTTTTGCATGTCAAAAACAAAACAATTACATTTCACATTGTTTTAACCATAAAAATAGTAACAAGAAGCAATTAACTGGACATGTAGCAAATATAATTTTCACAACTATATGACTTATAATAAAACTTATATGATTAGCTTCCATGTCATTCAATAGTATGCATTCACTTAAGTTTATGTTACTTAACTCTTTTGTCACAAGCGTTTTTGGTGGTAAGTATTTCAAAATGACGTTTTGAAAAGTGCATTTTGATGGTAGATGAAATATTTATGTGGGACTGATAATATTACCACATTGCCTTCTCCCTAGATTCCCTAGATTTGATTTTCTGGAGGTTTTTAAATCCCTGGGATAGGAATATCCAGTCGAGCCCTTTTTTTTTATCCATAAGATGGATTTTCAACCGTTACTAAAATTTCGCATCGTAGAACGCCAGACAATTGAAAGCCTGATCTCCTTCCCACTCAGACCTCCAATTGGCTGATATTTTATAGCTTTAGACATTAATATCTAGAGAGATGAAAATTCACTTTTACTTGTCAATAGCGCTAATTTTAAAACAAACAACTGAACGAACACTAAATTTGAGAAGATATTAGTTTTAGGTGAAATGTTTCTCATGCCAGTCAATTGAATTTTGAAATGTTTATTTGAAAGCATTATGAGTTACATTATCAAATGACAAAACGCAAATATCTTCGATGTCTTTTGAATAAATATATCTACGAGTTTACAAATTTATTTCTTTTATGAAACATTATGTATTAATGTTTACACGTTATTTCGAAAGGCTTTATTCATTATTCTTGATCAAACCCCAAAAAAATTAATTATTTCTGATATCCATTCATATCTACAATTGGTATTTTAGAATTATCTTTTTAGTTGCAAACTGATAGCTAGATATCTAATGCAATACCTTCAATCAGGATTAGTATAGAACATGAACACAATTCTTTTTCAAAATAACGGATCAGGATTCTTTGATCTTTGATCTTTTTTTATCTAAAGCAAAATAGGGATAACTTTTTAGGAAAGGTACTTATTTTTGTAACTTATCTTGATAAAATAGTTGAATCCCCCATGCTATTCACTATCAGAAAAGTCAATACTAAGAATCTCTTTAAACAAAATAGAACTGAGACTGAATGTCGCGACAAATAACTATGCAAGATTGTACATAAGATTAAAGATTTTTAGAGAGGTCAAAATAGAACTACAAACAATTGCTTCAATTTTTTTTTTTTTTTTTTTTTTTGTCAAATATGAGCTTGTTTGCGTTTTATAGCAAAACGATAAACTATTTTAGAATTTTTGTGAGCTTTAAAACTACTTTATAGAATGTCAGAAATCTGAAATCTTTATCAATTTTATAAAAATCTATCTAAATAATGTAAACATGAATCACTTGTTTTATGCAGAAATTTGTTTTTTTTTTTTAATACATTTAGTTTAAAATTTAATTCACTAGAAATTTAAAAAGCTGTAGAATACCTTTTCACTTTTTTGAAATACAACACAATTTGAACATAAATTCCATGAAAATATTTTCTTCTGTCTTTTGTTCGTTAAAATATATGAAGAGAAACATTCGTTTGAATTTCATATCTTGAGTTTGCATGGAACAAGTTAAAAACTGCTTATAATTGAAGAATTTCAGTACAGATTACACATTATGTGCATATGAAATTTTAATAATGTAATTGTTAAACGAAAATTTCTTTCAAAAAATTGAACAATGTTTGATTTTCCAATATAATAAATGCTTTACATTTTTTCTTATAAACGATTCTGTAAAATTATTAACACATTATTATGAGCACTGATTGAATTAAATTTATTCTTCTTTTTTCGAATTCAAATAGAATGCTGAAAAAATCGTTTGGGGTGAATTTTTTACGAAATATAATTGTAGAGTTTGTTACTCAAGATTTAAAGTAATGTCAGTATTATTAGTGGTTTAAATTAATTTTTATTAAGAAAAATTCAACTGTTTTCAAATTAGTAAATTTATAATAATTAAAAAAATTGTTGGGGTAGCATTGGAAATTTATTGGAACGCAAAACACCCATTGTTGCAATCTTAACTATCGGAAATTAAAAAACCGCAACCTATGCAGTTAATTTTGATTTTCCAAGTTCTTAATAAATTTATTTAAAATTTAAATTAATTTTTTTAATGCGAAACAGATAAAATTTTTGTAATGTTTTCATGGAATTTTCACTTTGTTGATACAGTACCTTTACAAGTGATTCTTTTCTATCTAAAATATGCGTATGAGAGATAAGAGAAACTGAGCATGTCTATTATAAGATAAACTGTCACAAAAATCTAGAAGCCTTACACTACAAAACATTCAAAAGCCAGGCATCGGCAAACATAGAAAAAACTTTTACTGTCTTCATATAAATTATCTTTATAATTATTATCTAGAATATTCATGTCAACTTTATATTCTTAAATTTTTTTTTCTCCTGTACTGCAGTGAGAGAGTTGTTATTTTTTTTGTCTAAGTTCATTTATTATTCTAATAACTCCACAATATTTTTTTTTAAATTTTGGTATACTTTTATTGAAGTAACAAAATATTGAGTAAATTCTTAAGCCCCATTAAATATTAACCTTGTTTTTGCTTGAGGTTATTTTATAAATAAATATTAAGAATATTATCTAAATTTGCCATATGATTGAAGATATTACATTTTTAAATTATTTTGCCTATAAAATATAGAAATTCCATTTCTAAGATATATATATATGCATATATATACAGAAGAAATAGTGTATTTCAAATGTACCCCGACCATGTATTTCCTTAAAAAGATTAAAAATTTAAAAATGAAATGAATTAAATTATTTCCTTGATAAGTTTCCGCTTTCCGAACTCACGCACGTGACATCAGCACAATCTCGTTTGCGTAAAAATGGATCTATAATAAAATAAATGCAAATTTAATCGGCTGGGACGATATATAGGTTGCCCATAATATGTAAGAACAAAACAGATAACAGCAATCTTAAACAAAGAAAGAAAAAATATCAATATATCATATTCAAGCAATAAATTGTGTTAATCAGTTTTCATTCAAAGAAATAAAATAAAAAAATAACTAAAAAAAAAAAAAAAATCTATAAAATTTCAAACGATTTTATAAAATTATTTGAAAAAAATAAAAATTATACAATCACAAACGATTTTATTAAAAAAAAAAGTCGAAAGAAATTTAATAAAAAGGCAAAAATAAATTTAAATAAACCAATAAGAATAGCTAGTGAAATTTTTAATAAATAAATAAACCAATAAGAAACGTTGAAAGTACTCCAGGACATCTCTGACCTACTCCCCCGAAAATAATACCCATATATTTTATGTGTAATAATTACTTTTTTTAAATTTGGGAATGGTTTTCCAATTGACATTTTCTTGAATATCTCAAAATTTTCATAATAATTTTAAAAAATTATATTTTAAGGGACAAAAACTAAACACTACAAAGCTAATAGCATAAAAGTTTTACTATGTTAAAAATTCCTAACTGTATTTAATATTTAATGCTTTTAAAAATATTTCCATATAATAATTGGATTTATTTTTATATTAATTGGACTAAAATTATATGTTAGAATAAAATTGGACTAAAATAAAATTTAACATTCAGAAAGTCCATTTTTAAACCCCTATATCTCCAAAACGTTTAATCAGATCTCCACAAAAAAAAAATATCACTCACTAATTTCATTCCGCTGAGTTGATTGCGCTAAAAATCTCAGTTTCCGTAATGGAAAATTTCGTGCTACCGATTAATTAATCATGTTAATTAATTTGATTAATCATCTATATTGTATCATAAATTAATTTCCTTCGAGCCATTTCCAATGATGCTATTTAAATGATGATCTAATCATAATTATGAAAGTTATTAAGAGTAACCATTTTTTTTTATTTTATAGTTTTGTTTATTTCCTTATTATCATTATTAATATTATTATTATTAGTTTTTTTTCTGACTGTACTTGATCAAAGGAGCTCTAATATATATATTTCCAATGCTATAAATTTAAAAAGTCGGAAATTTCATATTTTGACAGATATTCTGTAATTACTTACACAAACTATATTATTACAAAAATATCCTTTTTATTTTTAGGTGTTACTCAAGAAGAAGGTCCATTTTGGAAAGAACATCGACGACATTTTCTACAAACCGCAAAAAATTTCGGATTTGGTAAACTTGAAATCGAAGAAACTATACACGAGGAAATTAAAATTCTTAAAGAAGATCTGTATAAGACCAAAACTCAACCAACGAACATTAACTTTCATGTTACATACGCTGTTAATAGCGTCATCACACAAATTTTGTTTGCCAAGAAATTTGAGAAATATGGTCCAATTTTTCCCAAATTAGCAAAATCTGTTCATGACTTAATTGCTGTCTTTGCAGACGAAAGATTTATGTTAGTTGGACTTCCATTCCGGTAGGTAAACTTACTTTACTTCGACAAATATTATTTCACCTTCATTTTATCAATTTAATATAAAATAAATAAAATGGAAAGTATAGCATATATAGAAATTTATGAAAACGAAACATATATTATTTGCATTACAAAAACATTCTAAAATTCAGTTTTATATATAGTTAAATCGGTTGGTTATTATTTCCTTTTATTAGATATGACCAATTAGAAATTATCACTTTCTTGGGAAAGAAAGTCAGTTTCTTTTAGTGGAAAAATATCAATGAAGGTTGTAAATCGAGATTCGAAAATTTTCTCATTTCACTCTTCGTATGCCTGAAAAATTAAGCATTTATGTTAGTCTCAAAGTTAAAACGGATAAAAATACAATTTCTTTATCATGGAAGAAAACTAAACTTCTTAGTAGTATGATAAACATACCAAAACAATTATTCAAATTTACAAACAAATAAATTATTCAAATTATTTACAAACATTCAAATTTAAATGTTGCATGTTATATATGCATTATTTGAAAATGTAAGCTACATGTAAATCAAAAATGGGATTTAACATTTTCACCAGAAATATTTTAATATTATACATTTTTACTATGGTTGCTGAATTGCTCTACATAAAGTTTTCTAATGCGGGAATAGTACAAAGTTTCGGAAATGCGTTGACATATTCTCCTCCTAAAAATAATCACCCGATAGTAAGATGGTTTAAACTTTTCTGGCAGATTCCCATTTATCCAGAAATGAAGCATTTCCTATGAGAAGTAAAGGCTAGTTTTCTACTGTTTTTAAATTTACAAATAACAAATCCGATTTTAACCTTTTCCTTAAAGCTATCTTGAAAAGACATCAATCCTTATGCGCTACAAAGCTAATTTTAAAATTATTTCTCTGTTCCACTTCGGATATTTATTTACCCATAAAATTATGCGTATTGTTTTCGAGCCCTCTACCATTTTCAACGTTTCTTATTGGTTAATTATTTAAAAAAATTTCATTAAATTTTTCGGAAATTTCTAATAATAATTCCCCTGATTATCAATTGGTACTATTCCCGCATTATCCTTAACTGTGGTACAATTGTAGTTGTCATGCGAGTTTATTCAATTATTACTTGTGTAATTGCAATCACTGATTCGAAATAAGTAGATGTAGTAGCAGTTCTGAATGTATGTCATGTTTTAGATTCTTTGATGAAAGTTTTCCAGATTTTCTTCGTTATAAACCAAATTCAGAGCAACTCCTCTACAAATCTCGAAAAGCATATGTAACAGCTTTTATGTCCCCTATTTAAAGCATTATTTAACAAAACAATAAATGAACTTTTTAGGAAATACAAGAAATCATCATATTAAAATGGGAAGTGTACATAAAAATTTAATTTTTTTCATCAAATATTGAAAATTACTTCCAACAATATTTATTTTATCCTAATACGCACCTTCTTTACTTTAGATCTTCAGCCAACCCAAACTTGTTTCGTTGGCAGACTATGTTTCCAGTAACAATGGGAAGCGTAATTTCATGAACAACTACTACATATTTGCCCCGAGATACTCCCGTCAAACTGATCCAATCGATATTGAAATTATTACAAAAGCAGTAACTGCAGAGAGCGAACTATTAACCAGTAATTTAATTTTCGTTCTCTTTCGATCTATCTAATATTCTAAAGGCTCGTTCCCACCGAGGCGAGAGACGTGAAGATTCAAGAGGCAAGCGACACAATTTTTTCGACCCCTTCACAGCGAAACGTCAGAAATAGCATTACGCCTAGTGAAAAACCGCTTCGAGTTGAAAGTTGGGCAACTCCAAGCGGCGAACTGCAAACCGGTTTCAGGCGACCGCGGTGAGGCTCGTGATTGGTGAAATTTTTTCGCTTGCATCTTGTCGCCTTGGTGAGCACGAGCCTTAAGCCATAAGAGAGACATTTCAAACAATATTAGCCAAAGAATTCAAAATTTTAAATATTACGAATATTGTCCTATTTCCAAACATTTAAGACTTTTTTCTTTATTAAATAAACCTGTTTGAGTGGAGACTAAATAATAGATAGATGACAAGATATCTGTATCTTAAATGGAAATTCTCTTTCATTAAAGATTATCACTTCGAGTTCTTCCTTGGGGTTCTGATGTCGAAAAAGGCAGAGCATTTTTGAAAAAATTTGCGTCCGATATCATTGAGGACCATGTTCGTACTTTCGATCCGAACAATTTACGAGATTATGTCGACAGCTACTTGTATGACAGAAAGAACCTCGAAGAAAAGGGAGAACTTGAAAAAAGCTCTTTTACAAGTAAGATTTTTCACACCTCATATACAAGTTAAATTTTACAAATAAAATTTTAGAGGGGCAGTTTAAAACTTTTGCGAATATTTAAAGTGTAATATTGTCGTAATCAAATTATATTATAGTCAAATTAAATTATATTATAAAAAGTTCTTTTACAAGTAAGATTTTTCACACCTCATATACAAGTTAAATTTTACAAATAAAATTTTAGAGGGGCAGTTTAAAACTTTTGCGTAATCAAATTATATTATAGCCTTAAATTAATGTTTCTTTGAATTTATAGAACTAATAATTTGGAAAAATAATAATACATCAATAGTAAAAATGCAATAAGTATCAAAATCAATAAAACATTGTAATTTCTTTTTATTTACCTGTTCATATTACATAATTTAAATATTTCCACTGCCTACCATATAGTGGAAAGAAATATTTACAGTTTATGTATTTATTTTTATAATTTGATTATATCACTAGCTTTGGAGTTGCATCACTAATATTGCTTTGTTTTCAATAATATTGTTAAAACTGCTGTTAGCACTAATATTTCTTAATTCAGAAGTAATAAGTTCTTAATTCATAATTGGAAAGTCAAAATCTTTTTACGCATTTCTCATTAGAGTTCTCAAATGATATTTTTACCTCTACATTTAATCAAATCTCATTTATTGTTATTTTATTTAGTCGTCTATACACTTGTTTCTGCACTTATAACGCTTTTTTTTTTTTTTTTTTTTTTTTTGGCTTTTTATAGTCATAATTTTCGGCGGCTTTGTAATTATTTATTGACTTGGAAACTGTCTTCTGCGCCGACTGCTAACATGATTACTGTAGCAATTTGGCGAGCACTGTAGCCTTCTTCAGGCAGAATCTTATTGTGCATGTATTTCCATTACAAGGTCCAGATATATGGAGCACATGGAGTACTCTACTGTACGAGCAGACGAGTATCCTGTATCTCTATCATGCTCACGGATATCACTTCATGTACACAGATCATGAAATCCTTGTACTAGAGTTCATTTTCCTAATGGAGTGTTATTTTATTGTGTTCTACACCGACGAGTCAAAAGAAGACCCTAAGCACATAAAAGCTTTAATTACATTTTATCCGCATGAGTTAAAACATATCGTGTGCCAGTGATAATATTTCCCGAAGTTTTAACAAAATCAGTCCAACTATTCGATGCTGACAAACTTGGCATCGAGAATTACAACGATGATATTCTAACAGTCCGTAAGTATGTATCTCGTCATGCACAAAAAAGTACTTAATCGTGTGATTGAATTAAAGAAGCACATGTGCACCCCTGTAACAGGTTTCTATAATACGTTGTTGTTTCTTATCCCCCTTGGCTAGCCAAGCCCACGAGCCCATACGTACTCATGATTGAAGGGGAAGGAAGCAGCTTCTGTTGTGATGGAGCACCCGTAGGTAGAAGTCTGACTTCGGCTCCGTGACGCTCTTACAGTCATAGGAGACCGGGACCTACGGCTTAAAGTGAATTCCGAACCACTACAAACATCCATGGCACCACCGGGATTCGAACCCGGAACCTGTGGCACTGATCGCCAGAGCGCTAGACACTCGGCCATTTAGGTCCCAAATTTGTGAATGCCAACGGCACGCGGTGTTCCCAAGTGGTCACCCACCCAAGTACTGACCGCGCCCAATGATGCTTGACTTCGTTCTATAATACGTGCATATGACAAATACAGTGACCGCTATTTAAGAAGTCTGGTAGGAAGGTTTCAACCCGTGTTTGCTGAATATATTGATACACATATCAATGGGTACCTTCCATTTTTGAGGCTAACAAATACACTTGTACCCCTGGTTTAAGATATAAAGAAGTGCGGAATTTAATCAATGTTTACTAAGCATATGGGTAACAACATCGCAGGGTACTTGTGCTTTAAAGGTCTTTAGTAGAACCACACATTAAATTTCACCAATTTTTTTTCATAATAAAATGAATAATGCTGACCATATTTCAGTGGAAAGACTTCTTGCCATTTCCATGAACATGACGATGGAAGGAACGGATTCCGTGGGTGAAACTATTTGTAGCCTTCTGACAGAGGCTGCCAAGCATCCAGAAGAACAAAAAAGAGTTCAAGATGAGATGGACGTTGTAATTGGAAAAGAACGCTTGCCTTCTTGGCTTGATCGAGCCAAATTACCGTATCTGGAAGCTTTTATACAAGAACTGTTTAGGATTGCTCAAGCTTTCAATAACACAACTCACTACTGTAACTTTGGTATGTGGACTGATTTTAACATAAAATATTATATTTTGTAAATGGATAAATTGTTTGCAACACTAAGATGATACACAATTGAGACATATTGTCTCAATATGATGCTTGACTTCGTTCTATAATACGTGCATATGACAAATACAAGTGACCGCTATTTAAGAAGTCTGGTAGGAAGGTTTCAATTCATTGAGACATATTGTCTCAATATGAGGCATTGAGCATTGGGGGTATTGGGCACGTATACCCCCAATGCTAGTATACTATTGGCACGTATGGGGCATTGTACAATTGAGGCATTTAATAATTGGGTTTATCTTGAAACATCTTTTTTTAACATCTTGTTTAAAATTTCTTAGTTGTGATTACATAGAAAATTTAAATATGACAAGATCGATGAAGATTTATAATTAAAAAGTAACAAAACTTTTATTGTTGTCAAACTATGTTTTTTTTATTATTTTTTTTAACTTCTATCGTTAATTAGTTCACATTTAAATGTTAGAGTTAATTTATTCAGATCTCTTTATTGCAAGTTTCACGAAAGTAGACTTCTTCATAATAGCAAAATTATATGCGATATATTATAGATGCTTTATTTATAATTTGGTGAAAATCAATATAGTAATTCAATGGGAAAAAAACATTAAATTGTAAAAGATGTTCCATATTTGCTAAGATGGTTCTTTTTGTACGCTTGTTGAAATATCTCCATTTTTCTATATTTCTCTCTTTAATTTATTGATTACATAGAGGGTGAAATGAACCTTATGTCCAATTATTATTTAAACAAAAAATATATTTTAAGTTACCAACATAAAATAGGTTTTAGATTTGGTGGGATTAATCGTTTAATTTATTTTAGGAAATTATGAAAAGAAATTAAATAATTTTATGAAATTATTTTAAATACATATTATTTTAGAAAATCGTATAATTCATTTCACATAAAAAAATATATAATTGCTTGTTTAATTGTCTTGCATCTATAAATGAACTTCATGGTTCCCATCGTTGGATTTTTTACAGCATGCATTAATGGAACACAAGACCCCCCCCCAATCCAGAAAAAAATATTGTGTCGTTTGAAAGCAAAAATAATACTTGCCATCTTTGCAAACCTTCAAATAAATTCATCTATACTGCGGTAGAAAATAAGTTTTATTCAATTCCTTCTATTAGCTCACACTCTCCCTATATATATCTCATTCAAATTTTCAATCGTTCATAAAATACTTTTTATTCATCCACTCAAGTTCAAATACATTTTTTTAAACTTGTAGTGGATGACACTTGATGTTAATACAGTTTTTTCAAATATTAATTCATTCATTAAATTTAATTAATTTTAGTTTTTTTTTTAGATTTAAGTTGCATATATCTACCAATAGATGGTACCAGATAAACTTAAAAAAATGTATGAAAATTATTTATAAAAGACTTTCTGCAATATAGTGAAAAAAAGTAGGAATTGACTTTAAAAAAAAAAATTTTTTATTATTTTTTTATGAGAAAAATACTTTTAATCTGCTTCGCATATTAATTTTAAAATGGAAACAATGTTACAAATTAATATTTATTAGATTATATATATATTCATTTTAAATCATAGAATTTCAAACAAGAAGGCAAAAACTAAAAAATTTATTGAAAGATCTCGATCTTCTACTTTAGCACTCTTAGTATAATTTCTTTTGTGGGCAATTGTTTTTGAAAAAATTTCTCTATTAACATGATGTTATATAAAACTTATATTTTTCTATTTACAGAAGAAACAAGAATACAAGGTTTCCGGATCCCCAAAAGAAGTATCATTGTAGGAAATTTATGGTCTATCAACAATGATCCAGAACTTTTTCCAAATCCTTCGAAATTCGATCCGAACAGGTATCTTGGAGAAAATTTAAAAAGCGATGGACCCTATCCCTTTAGCATGGGTAAAAATATTTTTTAATAATTTCATTGATCTCTATCAGTTCTGCAAAACAAATTTTACAAGAATTGTTATTTCTTAAGTCTAAATCTCCAAATAAATTTTTTATTTTCATAAAGAAGAGAAAAAATATTGTAATAAATATTTATTTGTTGTTGTTCTAATGCAGCTGGCAATACAGACAATTAATCTTTATGCCACAAGCAAGGGCTGCACCGCTGTTATTCATTTAGCACTATCACTATAAACATCCATGGCACTGCCGGAATTCGAACCCGAGACCTGTGGTACCGAGCGCTAGCCACTCGGCTCTTAGCTGGCCAACGCCTGTTTGTAGGTTCTTTCGATAAGTGCTAACTATTACAGAGCATGAACAGCTGACAAGACTTGGTGTTAAGAACTTTTTGGCCATCGTGGTCTACCCTTGAGAAATTCAAAATTTTTTGTAGCAACAACACGAAAACTGCTGCTTGATAAAGTCATAAGTGTTTGCAACCTCCTCAAATACTTTTTCTCATTTTGTGTGCGTGCATCATTTTGCACTTACGGCAACTACTGCTTATTTCTTGATAGGAGCAACTTTTGCTCAGTATCACTTTCAAATAATGTTTGTTCTTGTATTTGTCATGTTCATCTTTACTATTTGTTTACGATACTTTGCATAATAATGAAATTTTTCAAAAATACAAAAATATATTAATAGTCAATAATACAAAACTGCATCATCTAAAAAGAATTTAATTTTTTTTTAATTTATTATTTATTTCATTATAAAATTCATTCTATGGCATTAACAGTTAGCAATTATTGTGAAATAAGAAATTATATACTTTTATAATCAATATTTCACATGGATATATATATATATATTTATACATATATAATTAAACATGTTTTTAATTTCTAAATGCATTGTTTCCTCCAATGTTTTAAATCTGTTTTAATTTTTCAGTTGGATGAAATAGAATTGATAAATATAAATTGTGTATAAAAAATATTCATTAGTCATATTGCAAATAAAGCAAAACGAATATATGTATTTTAGTTGGAGCTCCACTAACAAAAATTGCCTAAATATCAATGCACACACATTATAATGATGCACATATCGAGAAGATTAAAAGATTTATTGATCATTAGATTAAAAATCTAATAAATTAAAATAAATCTGCCAAAAAAAAAAAAAAAAATCTATTAACAAATCATTTTTTTAATTATTAAAGTCAATTTCATTAAGAGACAAATTATCAAAGCTTTCATTATAATCATTATTAGCTCTAATATATTTTAGTTACACATGGATGTATATGATTAATACAGAATTAGCTAATATTCAAGCTAAGTAAATTTTTTTAATATATTTAACAGTAAAAAAAATCTAGAAAAATTACCTATTTCAATTTGATTCATTGACCTACTAAATCTCCCTTTAAATAAGGGAAATAGCTTCAAACTTTTCGAAAGTGCTTTAAGGTATTGAATGTACATAAATATGAATCTATCTTTGTAAATATGTTAAAATTAATTTACTTTCATAAAAAAGGAGTCAAATATTTTATGCAAACATTAATTTTTAAGAATTCCAAAAACTCTCACAAAGTCATTAAAGTATATTGCATTTCTTGTATGACACCATGCATTATTAATTTAAATATTTCAACTGCTGTTCATTTTGCTAAAAAAATATATATATATATTAAATATCTGTGCTTTTTAGGAAGTAAAATGTTAAACATCAGTGGAATATAACAACAAATGGATTTTAAATCATAAAATGTATGCAATTTTTCATCACAATATTTGTTTCGATAATTTTCTAAGGTGAATATTAAGAGTTATTTGTGAAGTTTTAAATTTACAGAGAAAATAATTTTGCATGTGAAATATACTTTTGCAGTAGAATTTTAAAAACACATTCAAGGATCAACAATTTATTTATGCACAAAATATTTGTATTAAATATATCTAAATACAAACACTAAAATTTTTTATACATTTAGAAATGTTGAATTCTCTATTAACATTTCAATGATGATTTTAATATATTTTTTAAATAAGCTGTGGATAAAACAATCCATCAAACTGCTCAATCTAATTTTTTAAAATGTTATCACCACTACTTATTTTCAAATGTCTTTGATAAATTGTACAAAAGTTACCAATGTTTACTTTTTTAAAGTGATACTGAACGAAAGTTGTTCCTGTGAAAAAATGAGCATTAGTTGCTGGAGGAACAACCGAAATGATGTGCGAACATAAAATGAGAAAAATAGTTGAGGCCACAGACGCTTGTAATACCGCCCAGATCCAAATATTTATTTACAATTTTGTAGCTCCACTATTTTATTGATGTGTTGCAGACAGCTTAATCTGCATAACACACAGATGTTTTTTAAGTTTTAGTTAATCAATATAAACTACTATATAAATTCATTTTATTTATGACTAACTTATAAGTGACTTATACAAGATATTATATTTTTGGTAATATTCCAGGTAAAAGAGACTGCATAGGTAAATCTTTAGCCAAAATGGAGGTATTTCTTCTCATTGCATCAATACTTCAAAGTTTTACTTTACAACCAGGTGACAAATATGGTTTTGTACGGGCCATACCAAGATGTTAAGAAGATTGATTTACTGCTCTTTTTAAAATGAAAGGTTTTGTAAAAATGTATAAAAGTTGATTAATTTTATGGAGATAAATAATTTTTTTTTGATAAATTCTACAATATTTCTTTTTATAAAAATAAAAGACCTATATTAAATTCAATCAATCAATAAATATTAAAATCCATATATTAATTTATGACAGCAAATGAAAAAATTGCATCAGTTGAATTGGAATTCCAAATTGGATTTTTAAATTTTAAATAAATCTAGGATTGATTTATGTTCCAAATCTTAAATGGAAGGAGTTTTTCAAAATTATTACATTCCACTAACTTCTTTTCCATTAAAGAATAAATTTAATTGCTCATATAACATATTATAAGTGTATAATCAGTTTAATACATTTTTACACATGCAGCTTATAATGACATATTAGTTATCTATAAGAAATGCAGCTTGAATAGGGAAAAATTCAAAACAATTTCCACAAATTATTTTAACATCATTAACAAAAAAATTTTGCTGTAATTTTATGGCTTCGGAAACATTTTATAAGTGTCGAAAGTTATTCGGGAATCCTAACTTTCTAGATTGCACTGTTTCATTTGTTTTTTTGACTGTCGGAATTTTTTAAAAATGCTGGTTACTGAATTGTTTTTTTCAGCATTCTTATAAAATCAGTGCCAAATAAAATATAACTATGCAGTTGCCATTAATTATTAACTAACTAAAATCATAAAATGATTAATACATATTTTGTCCAATAAAATATCAAGCAATTTTCACAAAATAGTAATAATAAATTCCTCAAATGCATACTCTTTTTTTTAACCACAATAAATTACAGAGATGCAAGAAAAAAAATTTTTTTTTTTTTCATTTATACAATTTTATTGCCATATTCATATAGAATAAATATAAAGTATTTTTTTCCCTAGGTTTTCTACTAATTATTATTAAATAAAAAATTTCTGTATTCTTAAAGACAAAATTACATTTTTTTTTAATCTAAGACTATTTTTTTCTTCATTATAATATTTGTATTATATTCTATCTTTATATTATTTTATTACATAATTATTCATTACTATAACTATATTCATTAATATTCATTCTTGTACAATATAAAAATTAATAATATTATGAAATCTCATTGATAAAGTAATGTGCAATTATTATAATTTATTAAAACTAAACTTTTCTTATAAATAAACGATGGATTTTTATTTTAATCAAAGCAATAATATTTCAAAAACCTCTTTCGTATAGCAAAAAAAAAAAAAAAAAAAAATCAATCTTTATACTAATTTCTAAAAATTTTTGAGAAATTTAAAAAATAATAAAAACACAGATTTATTTCTATAAAACTAGCTAAATTTTGAGATTAAGGAGAAAATGCAATTTTATTGTTGTAATAATTGTAAAAAGCTTTTAAAAATTGTAATAATTTATGTTGATTCATTTTTAGGGAAATAGAAAATTTTTAATGTAGGGATTAACTTTTAGATTAATTTATATTTATTTACTAAAAATAAATTACTATTTCCTCCAATTATTATTCAATGGTTTATTATGAAACTTGAGTATCATTATAATTTTTCTAGTTACATAAGATTCTTTTCCAATTAAATGTTTTTTTACAAGAAATTTTGATAATTACAACTAATAATTAGTTTCTAATTTTCAAGAAAACTGTACTTTGTTTATTAAAAATTATCTTTAAAGAATGAAGCTATCAACTTGTACTTTATTTAATAATGCAAAAAATAGCACAAAAGTTCATGCATAAATATCTTACTAAATAAAAATGTACATTGATGTCAGTAGCATATAAAAATATCTCATTATAAATATAATATGAAAACATACAATGAAATAAATATTTACAGTGTTTTTAAACTTAAAATAATACAAGGAATAACAATATTCATATAAAATATTATCCAATCCTTCAACATCATGTTCAATGAATATATTATTTATTATTCCCATTGAATTAAAAAACAAGCCATGTATAACATTATAAAAGATATTATCTTTTCTCATATAAGAATCCATACAAAGAATCTAAAAATTTGGAAATATTAATTTAATATAATACAATTGTTTCGTTGCAGAATATAAGTTATATTAATGAAATTAATTTTTTCCCTAAACAACAACAAGCTAATTGTTATCAAAAAATATCAAACAAAAAGCAATATTTAATTCAATCACATTTCAAAATTAAGTAAATTTTCTTTATTAGAAAATTTGCATAGTTGTAATTAAGTTTATGGAACATTTTGATTCAACTATATCCTTCAGTAGTTTAAAAATTCATATGAACAAAATATAGCCCATACATACTAGTTATTTTTGTACACTTATAAAAGTTTATACAAAAAATATATTTCACACTAGAAGTGGGGAGTCTGAGTCAAGTATTTTTTAGGGAATCTGAGTTGATTTAAAAATCCAATTCTTTAAAAAAAATAATCTTTATTTTTGCAAAAAACTTTTGAATTAATGTTAAAATGAAATGTTAAGGAGGTAATTTAATCATATCCTTAAATAATACAACTAGTAGCAAAGACAATTATTGCCTTAGCAGCATACCAGCATTCAGACTTTTCTCAGTACTGACGCAATCAACAATGAAATAAGGATCTTATAAAAGCTATTCTGTTAGTAAGAAAATACAAGATTTAATGCATACAAATACAGAATCTTTGTAATAAAAATGTACAATTGTTTTTTGCTTCTCTTAAAGCTATTCCATAATACTTTTCTGTTAATTTGGTACTGTTATTTTTATAGGATATAATTATATATATATTTTGTTAAACAAATTGAATACAAGAATGCCTTTTAAACGAATTCAAATACTACACCTTTAAAGCTGTAAAAAAGATATTTTGTTATGCAAATTTTATAGATATAAGTTCAATAAAAGTCATTGAATTTACCTAGAAATTCTTTTTTAAATCCATTAATAATGATCATAGCACATAAAATTATGGAAAAGAGTCAGCAGTCAACATAAAAAATCAAACTAGTGAGTTATAATTGGTTTGACTGATTCTCCATTTCTGCTTTACAGTTAGTAAAATGATATAAAATTGATTTTTTAACTTATAATTTTAAAAAATTTGATTAAATTTTCATGTTTATTTTTCAAATCATCTACATAAATTTAAATTTTTACAATAAAATTTCACAGAAACATTAGAAAAATATAAATAATTAGTGAAAAACTAACTTATCAGTATTAAAATGCTTTTCTTATGCTTATTCTTTTTCTAACAAAAAGTTTAAAAAAACAGGAACTTAAAAAAAAAAATAAAATTCACAAGTCAAAGACAGACTACAGGTAAGTTTGTCTGTAAGAGTGTTTGAATAAGAGAATCCCCTTAATATTCCTACAATTTCACTAAATTAATTAGAATTAAAGACTTCACTCACAAAGAAGAAAATTCACTTATTAAAGATAAAAATTTCACAATCTTTCTGTTTAATTTATTACTATGATTACTAAAAACATATCTGTGTTGCATACTTTTTGGAGAAATTATCCAAGAAAAAATACATTAATTTTCATTTTCTTGAGTTAAAATTAAACAGAAAATTCTCTTCATTTTGTTATTTTTTTCACAGGCAGTAATCACATATAATTGCAATGAGCTACTAAATTTAATAGTAATTTCGAAGAAAATACTATATGCTGGAAAGTTATATACAATTTGTTGTCCTTTTTTTCCAATAAGATTCCTTTATTTTCTTGTATATTTTGTATTTATTTAATTGATATTTTTATCAGAATATAACTATTGCACTCAGAACATCATGAGATCATGAAAGTTTAATGAAATTTTTGTTTTTTATTTCTTTGATTATCTGAATGGTATGAATTATATGGCATTCTCTTTGATGTACTTTCTGCTTCAAATTTTCTTTTTCCTTTTTCTTTGTTGTGATTGTAATATTTTTCTTCATAGTGCACTAAAATTGCAAAACATTTCATAAGTTCACTTTTTAAATATTTTGCTTCTTAAAAAAATTAATTCAAAGATATTGTTATAAAATTTAAATTCATATTTTATAGGATGAAACCTTAAAGAAACGTGAAATATATAATATATATTTATATGAGAAGAATCGGATTACAAATAACTTTTTGATAGCTATTCTAAAATAGTATAAAATACCAAATATATAATAAATGTAAAATAAATACTTGATGATTCAAAATATGTCAATATATACTCATATAACTGATATGGAAATCAATATATGATAGAGTTAATAACACTCTAAAAATTAATTTTTTTTTCCTTGCAATAAAAGCATATTAGATTTCATTTTTAATTTGACTAATTTTTTAATTTTATCGCTGCCTTCTCAATCTTGAGTTACTTACTGCTATTCATAAAATAATTCGTGGTTCTAATTTTCAAATGATAAGGCAAAATGGATAGTTGAGGTAGTCTTATTTCATATTTTGTGATATTTTATTCAAGTAATTTGATATACATATAACAATATACTGGAAAAGTTATATATAATTTGTTCTCCTTTTTTTCCATTAAAATTCCTTTATTATATGTGTGTTTGTGTGTGTTATAGTAGTAGTAGTAGGGTTTTTAAAAATAATACACTATATTATAAAAAAATATATAAACTTAATTCGAAATTCTATATATTTATTAAACTGTTAATAATTTTTAAATTGCATTTATTTGCTTCAAATGCATAAAAAAGAGAACATTAAAACTAAAAAGTACTGCTAAAAAAATACTAATTTAATTTCTAAAAAAATTTACACAAACAATTTATAAAATAAAATTTAAAATTTCTTTTTCATTTCTTCTCTTTTGTCAGTTCACTGATTATATCGTTTATATTAACTTCAATATTTCTAGGAATACTGGTGCAAGTTCATTAAAATACTAAATATTTATCAAAGACAATTGGGCTAAAGGGCTACATTATTTAAACTTTATATATATAAAGTTTAAATAATGGTTCTTACAAATTTTACTTTTCTATAATCTTTCAATTTACAAAAATGGAAATTACTTTACACTTGCATCTTTCTGCTACTTTTACGGTTCAAAAGATATTCACACTTATTTAAAAAAATTGCCTTAAATGAAGATTTTAAGTACATATAGCATGTCAACTTGACATAAATTCTTTAGGCATTGAAATTTAATCCATTACAGTTTGAAGAATTTTTGTTTTAACTGGTATTCCTGCAGAAAAATAATTTATTTTGGAATGTTATCATTTTCCGAACTCATTTATCTCGGAATTTTTTTGATATCCACACTATAAGTTTTTCATAGAAAAAGTTTCAAATATAAATAAACTTTTTGAAAAATATTTTATAAAAAAATTTTGTGAATAAAAATTTAGAAAAAATAGAATTTTTAAAGCAAAATTAACAAATAATAAATCTTCACTAAAGTTTTTAATTTTTGTTTCAATGAATATTCACATAAGTCAATGCTGAAATAAAATAAATATGAATAAACAAAAAAATTTTACCACTTTCCTTAAAATAAATTTTAAGAATTAGAATTGATAAATTCCTCATACTCAAAGGATATCTAAAGTAAACAACAATTTAGATAGTAAAACAAAAAATAAATATTCCGAGCTAAGCAACAGTATAAAAGAAAATGTTGCATCAGTTACGACTAATTGAATCAAATAATATTTTAAAGTCACAAAATCCATAAAATAATATTATCTCACCTTTTTTTTTCCAGTTCTGGTTTGATGTATTTTGTGTTTGAAAAGAAGGTATTTTATTTTGATTAGATCCTTTTGATTCTTTATTTTGATTAGATCCTTTTGAAGTAGTAGAAATATTTTGAATTTGAGTACGCAAAGCATCAATTCTAAGAAAATAAATAATTTGCATAAATTATATGGTCATTAGAAAAATTCCAATTTGTTGTTTAAAATAACTCGACAACAGCAGAAATTAAAAAGAAAATTAACTCAATTAATTTAATTAAAGGGCCTGGATGGCCGAGTGGCTAGCATTCTGGAGGAGAGTACCACAGGTTTTAGGTCCGAGTCCTGGCGGTGCCATGGATGTTTGTAGTGGTTTGGAATCCATTTTAAACTGTCTAACTGTCCCTTTTAACCGACTAACCCAGTCTAATATGACTGTAGAGCGTTGGGTTGACAACCCTACTTCGTTAAAAAGAAAACATCTCATGTTTCGAAATCTGTCAGTAGGCAGCCGGCCTTGGCCCACAATGGGCCTGTTGCGCCAATCACGATGATGAATTTAATTAAAGGATTACTTACATACTAATGCTCCATTGTGGTTAGATTAGACATTATCATTTGCCTCAAAATAAAGAGAGCATTGTAATCAAATAGATCAATAAAATTGAAAATAAAACAGATATAGCCAATAGTTCAAATTTTCCATACAATTTGATTCCTCCAATCAAGAGAACAGATGAATTTCTTATCACCATATAAGCATTCTATTTTACTTTCATTTAACAGATATTTCCTATTTTAGTCTTTGTAAATTAAGAAAGGAATAATATAGATGATTTAAAACAATACTTTTTTGTTGCCAAATCAATAATTGGAGACTCATAAATGTTAAAATCGAAATATATTTAAATATTGGGTACTTACTTATTAACGCCACCGCAGCAAAAGTTGCACCAAAATAGAGACTGTTTTGAATCTATGTTAAACTCTACACTGAAGTTATAAAAGTCATGGGATAGCAATATGCAAATTTTCAGATGGCAGTAGCATCGCGTAGAACAGGTATAAATGCGCAGTGCTTTCGCAGAGCTTTCATTTCTGTTCAAGTTATTCATGTGAAGAGGTTTTGACGTGATGATGACCGCACGACGGGAATTAACAGACTTTGAACGCGGAATGTTAGTTGGAGCTAGACGCATGGGTCATGCCATTTCGGAAATCGTTAGTGAATTCAACATTCCCAGATCCCCTGTGTCAAGAGTGTGCCGAGAGTATGAAATTTCAGGCATAACATCCCACCATGGACAGCGCAGTGGTCGACCGCCTGCACTTAACGACCGAGACCGGCGACGTCTGCAAAGAGTCGTAAATTCTAACAGACAAGCAACACTGCGTCAAATAACCGCAGAAATCAATGTGGGACGTACAAGGGACTTGTCTGTTAGAACTGTGCGGAGAAATTTGGCTTTCTTGGGCTATTCCAGCAGAAGACCGACACGAGTGCCTTTACTGACAGAACGACATCGCTTGTAGCGACTCTCGTGGGCACGTGAGCATATTGGTTGGTCCCTAGATGAATGGAAAACCGTGGCCTGGTCTGATGAGTCACGATTTCAGTTGGTAAGAGCTGATGGTAGAGTTCGAGTGTGGCGCAGACCCCACGAAGCCATGGATATAAACTGTCAGCAAGGCACTGTTCAAGCTGGTGGTGGCTCCGTAATGGTGTGGGCTGTGTTTTCATGGCATGGACTTGGTCCTCTGGTGCGACTGGACCGAACATTGACTGGAAATGCTTATGTTCAGCTACTTGGAGATCACTTGCAGCCATTCATGGACTTCATGTACCCAAACAACGATGGGTTTTTTATGGATGACAATGCGCCATGTCACCGAGCCACAACTGTTCGCAATTGGTTTGAAGAACATTCTGGACAATTCCAACGAATGATCTGGCCACCTAGATCGCCCGACATGCATCCCATTGAGCATTTATGGGACATCATCGAGAGGTCTGTTCGTGCCCAAAATCCTGCACCATCAACGCTTTCACAATTATGGACGTCTATCGAGACAGCATGGCTCAATATTCCTGCAGAAGACTTCCAACGACTTGTTGAGTTCATGCTACGTCGAGTTGCTGCACTTCGCCGGGCGAAAGGAGGGCCGACACGATATTAAGAGGTATCCCATGACTTTTGTCACTTCAGTGTATATCGGCCCATTTTCTACCGAAATCCGATTGATTACATTGATTTTAAATAAAGTGTTTTGAATTTTGAAAGTGTTTTGATTTTAAATAACATGTTTTATATATTTTATGATTTGTCACAAAAATTTTAAGTGTAGATTGGCGCCACTTAAAAATTGCCAAATCTGTAGCTGCAGTGGCACTAATACGTAAGTACCAAATACTGTTTTCAGCAACAAAAGAATTTTTAATTTGATTCGACATTATTTAAAAAATTATTGCAAATGGAAAGTAGAAATAATTTATTTTGATGCAAATGATCATAATTGAAGGTCAAATTTATTAACTCTCTCAAATTTATTACTTTTATCATACAACTTATTGTAATCATCTTGTCACGAAAAGAAAGTAATTTTAAATCAGATTGATAATATACACAAAATAGTACACAATTATTATAATATTCTATAAGTATTTTATAATATTAAATGCCCCAAATACTGAAAAGGGTGTAGTTAAATTAAGGATTATAAGACTATAAAATGATGGAATAAAATCATGACATTGAATCATATTTTGTTGAATTCATGATTCTAAAAAAAACAGAATTTAACCAGGTAAATCATACAGAAAAATTTGTAAATTCTACAAATTTTGAAAAGAAATGCATAAAGCAATACTCATAATGTTTCATCAAAATGAAATTTTGACAAATCTTTATTACGAAATAAATTACTAAATTACCAAGTCAATTTCACCAAGGCTTCTCTATAACAGAAAAGCATTGATTTAGTAATATAAAAAAAGTATTTACAAACAGTATGAATTCTAAAATATGTTCTATATAAAAACTATTCAATTTATATATTTTATAACTTACTCTTTATTAGCATCCTTTAATAATGAATCTTTTAGTTCAATTTCCATTTTAGCTGTTTTAAAAAGTGAACTAATGTTTTTCTTTAGACAAACATTTTCCTGTACAGCTTTAGATAACTGCCCATCTTTTTCAGTTAATACATTCTGTAATCTGGTAACTTCTTCCTGCAACTTATTGCATTCATCTTGTAACTAAAAGAAAATAATTTTTGATCAGGTTGATAATATAAAAAAATAAATAAATAATGAATCAATGGGAAAATGTGGATAAGATATTGCAGTTGTGATATTTAGACATAAATTGAAGCGAAAATGATTTTTTTTTCTTTTAGATCAACAATGGTTTCATATTACCTATGGAGAAATTTGAAATTTAATAATGTTGTGTTTAGTTATATTAATCTGTTTTTAAATTTTTTTAAAGGTGAATGAAATTTTATTTTTTATGAAAGGTGGTTGAATCAATTATTTTTTAAATAATAAAAATGCTTTTACTTTTGAACAAAACATAAATTACCAAGACCATTTTATTAGTTTCCCTTTGTAATAAATATGATTTTTTCATAATAGAATTTTAGTCAAGCAGTTTTAAATTTGTAGGAATAATTCTGTAATATATAATTTACATAATCTTTTATGATATTAAAACTTAGCAGACATTTTTTGAATTTATTTCTTTATTAATAGTATATTTTAAAAAAATGCTTTAAATTATAATGTTGAAATTTTTGACTTAAAAAATATTTAATCAAAATCTGAATTACATCAAATAATTCACTTTGGATAATTAAAAATTTATAATTTTATTAGCCTCTGAAATCAAATTATAACTTCACATTGGTTATAATATTATGCTCCATAATAAGACAATATTACTTAAACATAATTTTAATTTAAATTTTTTCTAAGGAAATGCAAGAACTTACATTTATGCTTTCCTTCTTTTTTTCCATATCATTCATAACAAGCTCAATGAACAAGTCTATTTCTTTTTTCTTAAGATATTCTTCAGTTGGAGCAAATTCATTTTCAGGAAAATCTTCACCTTTCTTTACTTTTGGTAAAATAGTCTCAAGTGATTTATTGCGATATGGAACATTATCAGAGTTTCCTGTGCAGTTATTCATAGAAAAATTAGATTTAACTTGTGAGCTAGTATTCTTAGAGCTAACATCTGGTGAGAATAAATGGTCCAAACCTTCATAAATATCACCAAGGTTGTCACTATCAGATTTACTCATGATAAATATATATTTTCTAAAAAATAATATGAAAATTTGAGTCAAAAAATTAATAAATGGAACATTTAAATTTCTTTACATTTATAAGTATATTTTATATAAAAAAAAAATTTTAAATAAAAAAAAAACTCTAGCATGAAATCCAAAAGAAGCTAATTATATAAGTGTTACAAATAAAATAAGAAATTATTTTTAACAAAATAAGAGAGAAAATCATATAAAATAATTTAAAGAAAAGTAAAACATTACACAGAAATATAGCAGAACTAACCCCTGTATAAAACATATAACATACAAAAAATTGATGTGCTATGCCAATCCTTGTTATACAAAACAAATTAACTAGTACAAAAAGGGTTCCAAAAATTAAAAAACATGCTATTATATTTCCATAAATATTTTTATTAAAAATTTTCTTGAATTACACAATATTTTATCACTAAGCATTATCAAGGGCGTTCTCTTTTTGGCAAGATATTCTCATCCTCTGAGCATTTTTCTGCATTATCTTCAGATCCATGCTCTACTTTTTGCAAAAAATCTGTTATTTTAGATCGCTTGCTTTTAGTTATAAAATCTTTATAAATTTCCTTATAAATGGCTAAGCACTTATGAAGTTCTCTTTTAAACTTTATGGTCCTTTCATTTGTAGGAGGATCTTCATTTAAGAAATATGACTCTAGTTATTAAATAAGTCAAAGCCTTTCTTTATAATGTAGAGCAGGGGTCTCCAAACTTTCCAGCCTTAGGGCCATACTGTTTACTCCAGTAAGTACCAAGGACCAAAACTGTTTTAATTTTTCTGCCATTTTCTATAATTTCTAGTTAGTTGTTATGTTTAAGTTAAATTTTCTGCGTATTATGCTTGCCATTAAGCTTTACCTAGCAAGTAAATAAAACCGAGTTATTATCATTCTGTGTTTTTCTATCCAACTTATTACAGCAACAATAAGCTATTCTCTGTCATGGGCCGGATTGATGACACTGGCTGGCCAGATTTGGCGCGTGGTCCGTAGTTTGGAGACCTCTGATGTCGTAGTAAACTTTTTCTCTATTTACTTTGTTCTTAGCTATGATACCATCCACTGAATTATCATGGATCCCAGATATCATTTCTACCAAACCTGCTTCATAAATTTCTTCTTCCACTAGTAATTCTTAGATATCTTAAGCAGTCATATCATCAAAACCTTCCCCTTCTACAGACTTAGCAACTTCTACTACTGCATCCATTCTGTTATCTGCTGTCTCAATCAAAGTTTCACTTTCAATTGACTTTAACCATATTTTTTCCCAACAAACATCACAGTCATCAGTTTTATTTCTTTGATGGATGAGTTTACTGGACTATTGCAGTCCAAAATTGTGATGCATTTTCCTGATATTCATAGATTTATCATTGATTTTTTTTTTCAAACCCCATTGTAATTACCACATAATGTACTTGGTTAAGCTTTCTTAAAAACTTGTCCAGTACTAATACAATTGAAAAATTATTGATCAGTAAAATTGTTTAAACTAAATGGCAAACAATGATAATTAACAATTTAATTTAAATAAATATACTGAAATCCATATTTCAAACTTCCAACTTTTTCAAATTCATATCCCCTTACAAAAAATTGAAATGAAGGCATATATATATATCAATAAAATTAATATATTGATAAAATGTATTACACATAAAATATATTTATTAAATATATATAATAATAAAATGTATTAATAAAAAGATGGCCATTTTAAAATATATTGCATTAAAAAAATACTCAATTTGACATGTTTATTAAAATACTCATAATTATTTCATATCACAATTATAAGTAAAGCTTTATACTTTTATATTGTATCTTTTGATTTTTATTAGCTAATTAAAAGAGGCAAAAGAAAAAATTTTAATAAAACATTTTTAAATGAAAAATTTTTAATAAACAAACAATTTATAACATACTCAAATATTCCCTTGTTACAAAAAACCTTTGTCCTTAATTTATAAACACAAAAATTCTTATTTAAAGCATGATTTCAAATAATAAAAAAAAATTATCACTACAATTTTAAAAAAAAATTTTAAAAACTATTATAACTTTTATTGATATGAAAATGTCAATTTTAGCGCGAAACTTCCAAGAAAAATGAAAACAACAATTTTATTGAGATGTTACTGTACTTCTTTCATTTGAAATATTTTTGTTCAATTAAAAAAATTAAATTTTAATTAAATTAAATTGGTTTGAAAGTCTTTTGAAATTTTTTATTCATTAAATTTTATTATCATCATTATAATTCAAAGATTCTGAAATCCTTATTAGTATTTGTTAAATTAATTACTACTCAAATCATCAGAGTAGAGTTGTTTTTCTCTTAAAAATCTCCTAACTTGTAAACAAACACTTATCTAACCGCTGATAAAGCAGGTTCGGACCAAGATAGTGATAACATACTTCTCATTCTTATTCTGCGACGGAACCTTGTAAACAAGCCGGAGTTTTCAAATTTAATTTGCATTTAACATGCCTAACATTAAAGTTTTCAGTGGTTCGTCACATGTCGATCTCGCGCAAAAAGTCGTTGATCGACTAGGAATAGATCTTGGAAAAGTTGTATTAAAAAAATTCAGCAATCAAGAAACCAGGTAAAATATTAAATTATTTTTTTATATATATTTGTATAAATGTTATTTTTTAAATATATTTTTACAATGTCATGCACGAGGGCTATTAACGTATCTGAAAAGTATTTGTATTCTTGGTTTATTTATAGTTTGCTGTTTGATTGCAATTTACCAACTAATTACTCGTGTCTTGTATAAAACTTTAAATTTCAATTGATTCAATATAAAATCGCTTTATTTTTTTTTTAAATATTGCTATTAATTTATGTAAAAATATATTTCATTTCAGTATGATCTAAATAACGCAACTCTTTCCTTTAGTATATATGTTAAAATGTTATTTTTTAAAAAAAAATTTCGTAGTATTCTTTTTGTTTTACGTATCTTTGTTAGAGGTTGCTATTTATCTGACAGTTTCTTTAACCTTTTTGAAATATGGACGTCATCAACCTTATCATAAGATTTATGCAATAGATATTACTGCATTTTACCTTATTTTTCAAATTTAGAGAGAACCTACTCTTGAAATTAGAACCAAAAGATTTTTTTTTTTCTTTCTCTATTTTCTATACAGTAACAATTTGAAGAATGGCATGATTGTTTTTATAATGTTTTTTATTAAAAAATTATGATTTTTATTTACCACTACTCTGAAAACTAGAAATAATTTTCATGAAGATATATTATATAGCATTTCAAACATTTTTAATAGGAAATATTTAATGATACACTAAAAAAAAAATTCAGTGCCTTAATGAAATTTATTATATGTGATATTTTTTTTAATTTTAAACAAAGAAATTAGTTTATTTGTATTTAAAAACATTTATTAAAATATTTTCTAAAAAAAAATTTTTTTTTTTTTTTTTCCAATTTTGATTTAAAAAAGTAAATCAATTATTGGTTTTTAATAATAAAAGAATATTTAATGATTCCATAAAAGAAAAGAATAAGAAAGAAAGATAACATAAAAGAATATTTAATAAAACCTTATGTATATCAACCCAAATGTAGATTATGTTAGATAATTATTTGTTAATTTTTATTATTCATGTTTTAAAGAGAAAAGATTTAAAATAAAAAAAATTCAGGCATCTTTATTTAAAATTTTATTCTCACAGTATAAAATATATGTGTTTTTTTAATTAAAAAAAGATATTGATGTATCATCTAAATGATAATTTTAACTATTCAGTATAATTTATGAAATATTAAAATAGAAATAATCATCATTTATTCATTTCTAAACTCATTTTATTTCTACTATTTCTGTTGACTTATCTAGTCCAGTTGATTGCTATCACCATTATGTCTCTATCAACTGTTATTTTAAATTAAATTAAATTTAAAAAAGCACATAAAATTTTGCAATTATTGTTTTAGCTTAAAATCTTTCCATATTGATTTTACTGGTCATTTTATAATGCAATGTCTTTATTCAAGATATATAGATTTTTCAATACATTTAATTTTGTAACTAAAGATAACAAAACGTTGAACATAATGTTGATTAGTGTAAACCTGTAATCTATATAAAATGTCCTGGTAAATTTATTTATAAATGTTTTCACTTATGATCTATGAATATATTTTTAGATAGCAAAATATATTTTTGAAATAACAAATCATACTTTTAAATAACAAAATATATTTTTAAATTAATAAGGAAGCTTTTGGTGTAGATTATTAGTTATCTCACTTATACTTCAATACAAAGTAAATGATAAAAATAATGATTCATAAATGAGAGACATATATAACTGAAAATTAAAGTTTCGAATCTTATTCATTTTAATTAATTTTAATTGCTAAAATTTTATAAAAGTATAGTAGATATATGATGAAAAATTACCCATATTGTTTTTCAAATACTTTTTAAGTAGAAAGGATTAAGTGAAATAATTTTTGCTTAACTGTTAAGAAAAATTTTTGTGAAAATTCTTTTCATATAAAACATTTTTAATGTATGTGGTGTGAAGTAAAATAATATAATCATTCATTTCTTAATGATATTTGTTATTTATTAATTTATTGTAATAGGAAAGAAAATATTATAGGAATTTTAAAAATAGGTATTATCCTATGCAAAATATTAAATTGCATGCACATTTTCATATGTTGGTTGTATAGAATAACAATGATATAAAATATGGCTTTTGATAATTGATTGTTAAAATAAAGTTTTTTATAAGAGAAAATTCTTATATAACATATATAATAAAATAACAGTTTTATCATTCATACGAATTAGGCATAGCCATAGTGTGACTCATGAACATTCTAAGATAACTTAATGGATTTCTATGTAAATAAAATGTATATACAAAATATCATAAACCAAAATTGATCAATGTCCAAAACTACTTATTTAATTCCATTTCTTAATATAAAGTTATTTAAAAAATAGCAATTAAAGAACTTTTTTTTTATTCTTTCAAACAATTTTACGAAGAAAATCTTTAAAAACTTGATTTTCTTGTAAACGCTATAACAATATTGCCCATCTTAGCAGTTAGCTGCTAAAATTTTGGTAAATTTAAGTGTTGAATACAAAGATTTACAACATTACAAGTACCAAAAACTGACATACTATTTAGTGCTAAGATATTTGAGTTTCAGAGCCTGCTTCCAAAACTTAATAATTGTACAACATTTTGTTTTACCTTTTTCAATCTTTAATCTTGAAATTTCAGTCTTTTATAACTAATTTGTTTAAAATTTATATTAAATGTTCATTATAATTAGGATATTGAATATTCATCTATAAAGTTGGTTTTTTTCTTAAATATATTTTCCAATATATCAAGTAACAATTAAAATTTCATTCACATTGAAATATTTGTTCGCTTTATTTTTTGTTATATAGGTTTTCCAGCTTTCTCATTCCGCATGTTCTATTCCATTATGTTCAACCCTTTCAATCTTTGTTACTATCTTATATTTCTTCGTTGTGAATAGTTGTTTCTCTCAATTAAAACAATTCCACTGAGAATGTCAATAGTTCTCATTTCTATTTCTAATCAAATTTCATGTTTCAATAAAATGTTTTCTTCTAATGAAAACATTTTATCTGTAGAATTATTTATAGTTATAAATAACTCTACAAATATATATATAGATATATACAAGAAAAAAGCATTCGATTATAATAAAAAAATTAAAAGTTAATATTTAGAAAATATTTAGGCTTTCCCTTGCAGTAAGATAAAATTTTCAAACAATAAATAACATTTTTGTAATAAAAATATTAGAAAATAGTTTTTGAATCGTAAGAAAAAAGTTTTATTAGCTATATTTTATTTTAAAACCATGAATACATGATCCATCTATGAAAGGCTAGAGAAAAGAGAATCTTCAGCAAAAAAAAAATTTAAAAAAATTAGACTGATTTTTTGAGTTTTTCACTGTTTTTTCTGTTATTAAAGATAATTAAATGCCACTTTTACTGCTTTAATATATAGCTTTCTCAGAGAAATGACTGCATTAATTTATTAAGTTAATTTTTGTTAAATTTTTTGAGTGAATCAAGTTTGTATCTTTTCTTTTATTTATATATAGATAGTAATATAAAATTTAAATTTTTTTAATATATTAATTGTATAACTCTTGATACAATATAACATTTGAAACAATTTTTGAATTATAATTTTTTTATTTCTATTCAATTTCTATAATAATTTTTGATGCATAATAAAGATTTTCATCTTTGAAGTACTCTTCAAATATATTTTCCTAATGTAGTGTATATATTGAACATAAGTTAAGGGATAAATTGAAAATTTAAGACAATTTCTTTCTATTACATGAAATATATTGTAATGTTTTAAAAATGTTTATAAATTTTATTAAACATTTCATTTTATTCCATGAATTATCTTCAAATATTTATGCTTGATAATACTGTCTTTTCAGTTTCCTACTTTTAAATTGATGCTACTTTATTGTTAATTATATCCAATTAAAAAAAGCAAAATATGAGATTATATATATATAATATTTTATAAAAAAAAATTTTAATTGCATTTACAAACGCAAATAGTCAAAAGTAATATTGTAAGAAATACAATCAAAAAGAAAGTAAAAACTATTTTAAGTTTGTCTTTAGCAGTGTCATCATGTGATCAACTTTGATGAATGGTTTCAAAAGTATCAACATTTATCTTTGATTACTTCTTGACATATGTCATATTGTAAAATTTTTAATGTGCATATGTGATGTCAAAAGATGGAAGTGTATGACATGAATAAGTTTTTTCCTTTTCATATTTTAAAAGCTTTTCATAATTTTATATGTTGAAGAAATGTTTTTCTGTTATTTATTATCCTTATAATGCCAAATTTCAATACATTTTTAATAAACAGTTAATCAAAGTTAATATTTTTCTGGCATTTAGTTTTAGTTATATAATTATACATTATTTTAAATATTTTTCAATGAATTTAATTTGTTAAATATACATAATTGGTGGGGCTGATATGTAATTGTTAATATCAAAACCTTTTAAATATACAATGTTATGAATTTCAAAAACCAGTAGCTAAAATTACACATAGGGTACTACCATATGTTACAGGATTTATTTTTAACCATTGTAGTTGTATACAACAAGTATTCCATTTTACATTAATGGAGCTCAAAATAAAGAAGTATTAAATTCTTTTTCAATAATTAAAAATTAACTTATGAGGCTTTTCCTGCATAGGTAAAAAAAATTTAACTCCTATTTATTTGTGGTTGCTTAATTTGATTATTCTCATTTTAAAGGAAAATTCTTAATTGATGTATATTACATATGTATTATATTTTGTGGAATAATTTTTCATATCAGAATAAAAGATTATAGTCAATTATTGTTATATAATTAAACTATTCAAGTGTTCCGAAGTATTTATTTTTACATGCATATATATATATAAATTTGTTAACTTTAATTGTTAATTTCTATCATTAAGTATAAAGAATTGTATATATTTAGGGTGTTACCATTTTTAGAATTTATAACAACATTAACTAATTGGGTCAAGCCAAGTACTAATCTTCACACTCATTAAAATTAATAGTATTCCATACTTTTAGGAGAATTTTCATAAGTGAATTTTGGATGTTACAATGAACATCATTATTAAAAAACCACATAAATGTTCTATTAAATTGAGAACTATGATGGTTAATTTGAATTTGATTATTATTATCCTAAATTTACCTTCTTGAAACTGTAAAGTACAATTTGTTATGTTATTATGCAGAAATTTAAAAGCCTTTTATGCTGATATTACGGAATATTTTACATGGTCTCAATGTACATGGATGCACATCTGGATCAGTTTTTGCAATTAATTCCATTTAAATTGTTTTCTTTATGTTTTTTATTGCAAAATACACATTATGTACTTCTTTATTTAACTTAAAATGTACCATGTATTTAAAAAAAAAAAAAAAGAAACAGTAAAAGTTAAGGGAAAAAATATTACTTTTTAAGAGAGAAGTCTGCAACTAAGAATTGTTACACATCTTTCAAATAATATTATTTTATAACAGTGAATCAAGAAAGTATGTGAAAATAATAAAATAACCAATAAATTGGTTATAAACTTTAAAAAAAAAAAAAAAAAAAACTTTCTGACTAATCTTTCATTATAAAATGTCTGTGAGTTAGGACTCATTTAAAGGTTTGTTTTTGCACAATAGCCACAATTTTTTCTGATCTTACAGTCTATCAAATCAACCTTTGTAAAGTTCTTTTTTTGCTTTTATTGCACTTACCAAGTATCTAGTTATTTTAGATAGCTTAACAGTCAATTTGAATGAAGTTTTTCTTCACATTGACTTTAAGATCAAATTCCTCCCATTTTGAAATTATTTTATTTCAACAAGGTCTTTTCCTATTAATATGGGATTTTTTCTTTGGGTAATGTTCCCAAAGTCTTGAACAGCCCAATGTGAATATATATATATATATATATATATTAATAACCATAATTTAAGATTTTCCTTGCTGCATTAAAAAAAACTTTAATAAATACTAAATTCTCAAATTTTTGATAAGAGATAATAATATAAGAATAATAATTTAAATTAATAATAGATTTAATAATTTTTCGATAAGAGATAAAGTTAATATAATAAGATATTTCACAAATTGAGATTTTTCAGCTATTTGAAATGAAAATATATAAAAGTGAAAAGATAAAAAAAATACTAAGCTTGTGTTAATATTAACGCAGCTGTGACAATTTAATGTTGACAAGAATTAGTCATCAACTCCAATTGACGAAAGTTAGAATTAACAATTAATTTTAACAGTGATACTCAACCTGGGTGTTAGATGATGTTAGTAGCAATGTTTAGTGCTGGTTTAACTTAATGATACAAAATGGAAGCCGTTGATATTAGCGGTTAATTTTAATGGCTGTTAAATTCAATGTTTCGAAATGGAAAGCGTTGGTATTGGATTTTGATGTTAATTTTACCAGTGGTACATGGCCTCGGCCCAAGGTGGCATTGGAAGTAACATTAATTATTACATTCGTTTAACTTAATGCTATATAAAAGAAGCCTTTGATATTGGCGGTTAATTTTAACTCCTGTTAAATTCAGCATTTTGGTGAAAGAGAAGTTATTAACCTAGCCTTCAGAGTTCCGTAAATTTTAACTGCAGTTAAATTTAATGCTCGCACTCGCTGTTGCGTTATTTTTTTTAACTTCAATCAAATTTAACTTATAAAACTGAAAGCATTCTTTTTCAACTCCATTAATTATAAGATTTCAATCGCTTTTTATATATTTATTATTTGGTATTTTACGTTGTATTTTTAATTTGTTTTGCATTATGAAAATTTATATACATATTATAGACGAATATTTTGCAAACGCGATTGCTCTAATCGCGTATAGATATGATGAGTTGGGATGATATTATATACTACATATATTTTTCTTGTTCTAATTCGTCAGTTTTATTAATTTTTTCCTTACAAAACTTTTCATAATAAATTATGTTAACTAAAAACAAGTAACGCTGACGACGACAATTTGTCATATTGACGGAGAGTATTGGACTTTATAATACATATGCTCTAATATTGGTTGCATAGCAACCTCTATCTCTTGCTTTGTGAAGGAGAGATGTTTCTTAAGCCCATTGATTAGATAGAAAAAGAGTAAGATATATATATATATATATATATATATTATTAATTTATCGAAAAAAAAATTAACTCATTAACTAATTTTATTTTTTAATTAATAAAAAAATTATGCATATATAATTTTTTTATATTATTATTATAATTTTTAAGATTGTAATAAAAAAATAAACGATAGAAACAAAAGCAATTGGAGCGGAAATTGTGACTCGACGGAGAAACTGCATGGTAATTCGGAAAGAAGGATATCGAGACGTTAATGAATAAATAAAATTCAGAACAGTGCGAGGTCTTTTGCGATTTTTGAAATCAGAAATGTCGTAATCATAGTTGCTTAGATCATTCAAAATAGAATTATTATTATTTGGAATGGAGTTATAAAAATTTTGTGCAATTTTATAAACGAATTGTTTAAAACTTGGGAGGGAAAGATGAATGGTCTCTCTTTGTAATATATTTAAAAATATTACGAATAGAGTGCTTTTTTTTAACATAAAATATATTTTATATATAGGTCAACGAATTAAAAATATCAAATGTGTTCATTTATTTTTTATGTATCAAATTTATAATAGCGACTAATCTTTTCGAGTAAATATGAATATTTTCCGGTATGTTCATTGAATCCTGAAAGTATACGGTATAGTATTCCGATACTGAATTTTTTTATCTTTGCACAGTTCACAAAATTACCAACATTTCGAAGTCGTGTTTTTTACAAAAAATAAATAAATAAATAAGTATTATAATGGAAAATTTCCTCATTTTTTATTTACCCGTATAGAAAAAAGTTATTGCATCGAAATCACAATTATAACTTTCGCTTATAACTGCAATTCATTGCAATCATTAAAAAAGCGGAAAAAGTACTTATAAAAGTCTTTCAAAATCATTACCAATTGCAAAATGATTTTGTTCCATTTATTTCCGTTAGTAGTAATTTTCGCATATTTCGGTTATGCTATTTGATTGAAATAAATAGCTTCTATTTTACCAATTGCCCATAATTATCAAATGCATTTGTAATATATAATCAAATTTTATTTTTTGTTAGAAAGAAATTTCTATTAGTTTTAATCATTCGTTTGTAAATTTTACTGAGGGAAAAATAAAAGTTGTGATAGAAATCACATTTTCTCTTTAAAAAAAATCCCCTTTGATTAAAATTATTTTACAACTTTTTATTTTCTATCATAATAATTTTTAAATGATCTTTTGCTATAAATTATTGTTGTCAAAATTAAAAATATGCATTTGATTATATATTAAATATATGAAAGAATAATTTACTTGTTCATTTTGAGGAAATAAATTAATTCATATTTTTCTTTGTTAAATGAATTTTGGAGTAAAGTTCAGATTAAAATTCCAATATTAATAATAATACCATAATATTGTAAATAAAAAAAGTTCTGAAGTTTTGCCAATTTCGGTGTTTTGCCTCACTTTAGTGTACTCAAAAATTTTTATTAATTTATTTGTATTTATTTATTTATTATTATTATTATTTTGTAACATGAAAAACTAATTCTTAGCTGCTCCTCGATTGTAAATCGCAGTCTAGGTAGTTTTGGAATTTTGCTTTTGTACTTTATTTTCCCTACATTGGTGGGCCTCCTGTACCATTTATGTATACAATTATTAATTAACTATTTTGGATATGTTTATTGAACTATAAAATCTGGGCAAAGTTATCCAAGAGTCGTTGCAGAGAAAAAGACCAACGTTTACCCATTATAGTGCAATGTAATTGTCCAATAGTTTTTCAGCTTTCATGAAACCTTCATTCCATCACAGGAACCAGAGTTTCAAGGACTACTGTTTCCAGTAGACACGAGAGAGATCTGTTTGTAAAAAGACCTGCTGCTTGTGTCTCGCTTATTTCTGAATACTGGAGAATCCATTTAGCATTCTACAAAGACCATAGACATTAAGATCAATGGAGGACCACTCTATTCATCAATAGGTTTCGGCTCGGTCTTATTTATTCTCGACCGTACATCTATCTGGTAATAACTGTCCAACTTCTGAAATAGAGACCACTGTAGCAGAGGAGGTGTGATCATTTAAGAAGATATCATATTGGATGGGCGCATAAACCTCCATATTTTTCTCAGAGGCTCAGTAACTTCTGTGAAATATAGGGATGAGATCTTGGAACTCTGCCTCTGTTTTTTCAAGTGTGCAGTTAGCCTTGATTTCATTTCAATTGATGACGCATATCCACAAAGGGCTGATCTTCAACAAAGTTAGGATAGTAGCTGGGTGGATTAGCCAGCCATATCTCGAGTTTGAAACCCTATGCAACATGTCAAGGATGCTCTAGAGAGAGCAATGCAATTTGCCCTTCACCTCCTAGAATGGCTAAAACCATACAGGTCCTGAAAACACCGGACGGACTTCCCTTTGGACTCATAATTTTTTTGATTTATGAATCAACTTTGCAAAAGATGCATTACTGCGAAAGGAATCATATACCGTACTAGTCCATTTTTGCATACGATTTTGTAAGCTGTAAGCTCTGAAGAGCAGATCATGTGTGTGCACCATAATTGATTTTTGTATTGTTATTACATCCTATGTTTATACCTAATTTCATAAAAATCTATTCTGTAGTTTTGGTAACCATCAACCAAAAGTGAAAAATCTCTTAATTCTGAACAATAGTGTTTATATAGATAGTGTTTTATATTGAATAAATAAGTTTAAATTTTAGTTCATTCTAGTTCTTAAAAGTTATAGAATTTATTTGTTAATGATAATTGAATAAATGTGGCTAATAAGTGCTTTTTTTATGAGTGTATTGTAGAATATTAAAATTTCAATTTTTTTTTTATTTAAAATATTATTCGTATAAAATTTTATAGTGTTGAAATTGGAGAATCTGTGAGAGGAGAAGATGTTTACATTATACAGAGCGGTTGTGGTGAAGTAAATGATAACCTGATGGAGCTTTTGATTATGATCAATGCCTGCAAAATTGCTTCTGCGTCGCGTGTAACAGCTGTCATTCCATGCTTCCCTTATGCAAGACAGGACAAAAAGGATAAGGTATTGCATTTTACTTTTACGAAATAACTTTAAAGTGAAAGTAGAGACTCTTGTATTTATTATTATTAAAGAGTTTTTGCATACCGTATTTTTATAATACGGTATTTTTTTCTCCCTAGCGCGCATGCTCATAAACATTGTTACAAATACGCATGCGCGCTAGGGAGAAAAAAATACCGTATTATAAAACTACGGTATGTAAAAACTCTTATTATTTCTTGAATCCTGTGTTCAGTTAAAAAATATTTTTTAGTGTATAGAAAGGATATATTACTATTGAGAATTTAATGTTAAACTTCTTTATTTATTAATAATTGAAAGGAAAAAAAATTTTATATCTAATAATTTATGAACGCTAATGAAGAACAAACATCAAAGATTTTCCAATTGACAAATTCAGCATAATAGGTTTTTACTGTTATTTAAAGTTAATATTAATTAATTTTTACTATTATTCTTATTTGCTTTAACTTCAAAAGAATTATTTCAGTGTCTGGAATAAAAAAAATCGTATTTTCAATTGTACTTTTAATCGAAAAAAAAAAATTTTTTTTTTTCCTCGACAGAATACGTTATCTACATAGTAATATTGTCTGCTATAAATCATTACAGATGGTCTAAATTGCTTCATCTAAACCGAGTACAGAAAGAAGGGAAAATTTATCAGTTTGTAATGTCTTATTCCTTGGAGGTTACCTAATAGTAATCTTATCAATTGGGTAACTTTAAGAGTAGGATTATCATAGGATAACGAAACAAATCTCCGAAATCAAATCTTGAAAAAAGCATAAATTCATTAGGCCGCGATCCCTTTGATGATAACCTGTATCTTTCGCTTTCACCTCTCAGAGATGTATTGACTGGTTTGCTAATTTCGCTTAAATCAGTTTTTCATTATTACATCATCTGTTGAAACTAGAAGTCGGGAGTCAAGTATGTATTATTGAAGTAGTTGTTTTAAAAATCCGACTTTTTTATAAAAATAATTTTTATTTTTCCAAAATTCTAAGAATTAAATTTAAAATTAAATGTTAAGGAGGCAATCCAATTATATACTTTAATAATACAACCAGTAGCAAAGAATATTGCTGGTTTAGCGAATAAATGCCGACAGTCTTTTCTCAGCACTGAAGTTTTTAAAAAGCCATCTGGAATCAACGTTAAAAGAAGATTATATAGAAGCTATTATATTATTAGATAAAAACAAGTAATATACATATAAAAAAAAAATTTAAGTCAATTCCTACTTTTTTTTCACTATATTGCAGAAACTCCTTTAGAAATAATTTTCATTCATTTTTTTTTTTTAAGTTTATCTGGCGCCATCTATTGGTAGACATATACAACTTAAAACTAAAAAAAAAATATAATTAATTAATTAAATTTAATTACTGAATTAATATTTGAAAAAACGTATTAACATCAAGTGTCATCCACTACAAGTTCACAAAAAAATGTATTTGAACTTGAGTGGATGAATAAAAAGTATTTTATTAACGATTGAAAATTTGAACACGATATATATAGGGAGAGTGTGAGCTAATAGAAGGAATTGAATAAAATTTAATGTACTTCAAATATAGCATCTTTGTGCTTAAAATGTACAATTTTAAATGTTTATCTTAAACTATTTTATAATACTTTGCTACTATTATTTTTATAGGATATATATATATATATGTATTTTTTTGTAACCAAATATTACTACATCTTTAAAGTTGTAAAAAATACTTCGGTTTTTTTTTATGAGTTCAATAAAAGTTATTGAATATATTTTATAAATTCTTTTAATTATATTGGATAAAGATCACTATTGGGCTTGATGGCCGAATGACTAGTTCTCTGGCGCTCGGTGCCACAGGTTTCGGACTCCAGTCTCGGCGGTACCATGGATGATTATAGTGATTCGGAATCCACTTTAAACCCTAGGTGAGGGTCTAATATGACTGTAGAGCGTTGTGCATCGTGCTGACAACCCTACAACCGTAAAAATAACATCTCCTGTCTTGAAATTGCGGCCTGGTGGCCAAGTGGCTGGCGCTCTGGCCTTTGGTATCACAGGCTTCCTGGCTGTGACATAGATGTTGGTTATGCAGGTACATGTCACAGAATCCTGGCTGTGGCATAGGTGTTTGTTGTGGTTTGTTATCCACTTTAGATTGTAGATCCTGGTCTGTTTAGCCCGTAGCCGGCCTGACCGTATAGCGACAAACCAAACCTGCCTCGAAATCTACCAGTAGGCAGACGGCCTTGGCCCATCATGCGCCTGCTGCGCTGATGATGATGTTGATGATGATAAAAGATCACTGTATATAAAATTAAGGGGAAAATTCGGAAATCTGTGTAAAAAATCCGGTTCTGGAGTCAGAAATCTGAAATTTTTTTGCCAACTCCCCACCTTTGGTTAAAACCAAGGAAAGGAAATGTTGACAGCAACCGGTCTATGTAAGAAATTGTTTTAATATGTGTTCTTAAATTTTTAAATTTCACACTAGAGCTTTGTAATATTATCATCTAGTGGTGTTAATGTTAATTAAATTATGTTATCAAATGATAACCGTAATCGAAAACTGACAATCATAATCTGAGCTAAACTATCGATTTTTAATCCTATAAATGAGATGTCAGTATTTCTTAGAATCTATTCACCACAAAAAATTCAGCATTTTAATAATTTTTTATAACCTACTTTAGAGGAAACAATTAATCCACATGAATTAAAAACGTCTACTGACCATGAGGTATTAGTCTCATAATTCTTTTAAATTGTTCATGTTGATACAAAGGATTAAATATATTACAAATATGAAATATTTTCATTAAAATCATAATGCATGAAGAAATTTTTCATTGCATTCAAGAGAACAATTATAATTTGTTTTCGCAGAAGTTTATGAATTTATTAGAATTAACTTAAATCCATATAAAGTTTCTTTAACAAAAATGACGAATTTTAGATTTTCCTGATAAGGATTTAGCAAATAGTCCTCAATTTTTTCACTTATTACTCTTCTTGAAAGTTTAAAAATTTGCCATGCAGCTTGCAATTTTTCTTTTTTATCAAACTCACTATCCTAATAAATTGTAATGTTTTATTCAATGTATTTTTTATTAGCATTATATGAATAATTAAATTTTAACTCGTTAAATTAATCTAACTCCAAAAAAATAAACATTATTCCCAGTTAATCAATGCACACTTGGCTTAGAAAACCTTAAATAGATGTTAATATTAACAAAAGTTATTAAACGACTATATGTAAATATAACAATTATTTAGTCTACAAATATTTAAAGTTTTAACTGCAGGGACTAGAATTATTCGAATAGTTAATATAATTTATTTCCAAAACATTTTTAAAAAAATCACAATTTGATTGAAATGCTGAATATTGATAAAGGTCACAAAATTGGGCATTATCTCGTTTTTTTCATTATTCGAGTATTTCATTTTCACTGGTTTGGTAAATTCCTTCTAGTGAAAACGCCAAAATTATAAGGAAAAAAAAAATTCTAGTATTATCAACAAGATGTAAAATAAATATTAAAAAAATTATTAGGCATGTATGGTAGGATGAGAATGACTAATTTTTTAGGGATTTAAGCGAAAGTGCGATTTTAATTTATTTTTATAAGTTTTAAAAAATTATGATAATAATAAATAATGATAATAACTGTATTAATTATTTAAAAATAGGATTTTATTGTTGGAATATGAAATTTTTTTAACCTTTATTTTTCTCAGAAAAAATTTGACCAATCTATCATTGGAAATATATTCTTATAAAATAAAGGAGTTATTTATTTTACAATAACGGATCATCCCTGTAAGTCATAATTTGAAGAAAGTGTCCTTCCTTTGTTATATTTTTAAAAGCTTTTGTATGCACTTAATAAAATAATTTATAACGTGTAAAACTAATTCAGGCATTCACAGACTTCTTAAAACCTAAGTGAGTGTGAAAGAAACTCTTCAAACAAATTATTTATTATTTGTATTTAAAATTATATATTGTTATAAAAAATAATAGTGAAATTTTTTTTGATATATTGTATTAATTTAATAATGATTTAATGCTCGATTCGTTTTTTGTAATAAGCCAGCTCAAAAGTGATTCAAAATTTTTATTTGTCTTGCAGTTTTTTTTTTTTTTTTTTATTATTTATTTTTTTTTTTTTTTTTTTTAAGGCAGTTATCTATCAGTGATTTTTCATTGTTTTTAAGGACATAAAATATTAAAAGAAGAAACATCAGAAATGTAAGTGTTCATTAAATTTATTTCGTGGATTTTCGCACAAAGAATTTCGGGAGGAACTTTGCTGAATGAATTTTGCAGTTATTCGATTTTTCAGAATTCAAGAAAATAAATCATTGTATGTTGATATTAAAATATTAGCGTACAATGATTATATTTATTATTAATGTATCGTCAACACCTGTTTTCAACATATTGGATCTTTCATTTGAACCTTTCTAAAACTTACTTGTGATTCAATTCAAGTTCAAATAATGGCATGGAGGTTACAATCGACTTTTAAACTATTATTTGTGCATGCCACCTTAAATTACCCTTTATGTTATCAACAATGTTTAAAATCTAGAGATAGACTGAAAAACTTATTGTCATGATGGTTAATGCTTATTTTATTGTCGCTGTGATAGGTTGTGACAAACTAACCAGAGATTTTGTCCCTTGCAAAGCAAAATAGATAGAAACCTTTTGAAAATATGGAGTGAAATAATAATTAAAATTAAAAAACTTAATTAGCACTATTTCAAAAACTTAAAATAGCATAAGGCATCCAATTAGAATGGTGTAAACTTAATGATTTTTATGTCCTTTTTGTATATAAATCTGCTTTTGCATGTACATATTGTTTCAAATTACATCCGGAAATGGTTATCCTAATGGCATTTATCACAATCGTGATAGCCACTTTGATATTAAAATCACGTTTGGAAATGCATCTTCTAAGGTTGATTGATAACTCATCAAAGAAAAAAGAGTATTATTAAGGTCTCCAAAAAAAAACAGACTGGTAAACCTGTTCATTTTATCTAATTTTTATAAAAAAATTTTAATACAAAACATGAGATGGTAAAAAAAAAAAGACACAACATTAATCTAATTCAATTAATCTCACATTTGTTTACAATTGTGAATTTGACATCTAATATTTTTTATTAGTCATAAATTTTTGTTCTATTTAATTAGTTATCTTAATTAATTAATCATTCAATTAATCTTTTATTCTGTTTAATAAGAAAAAAAACTATATCTGGTATTCATTCTAGTAAAAATGACAAAACTTTTATTCAAAATGAAATATATAGAAACTTTCATGAACGTCATTTTTATTCTTTATTATCTATTTAGTTATAAACAATGTGAAAAAAATCTCATATAATTTTGAAGTAATCCAATCTATATGTTTTATAACAAATACTTGCATATTTTATTTTAAAATATGCTTAAACAATTGAAGAATGCTATTCTTAATTGCTGTATAAATGCTAATGTAGGTGTTGTATTTGATGCTAAAGAAGTGACACTAAAGCATCCTTGCAATAAAATTTAAGTTTTAAATAATAATAATGAGTCAACTTGCTTCATTAACTATCTTCGAACGAATTTATGTACAATCGATGCATTCTTTTATTTAATGTTTATGTGATACTTTTGACTTTTTTATAGATCTCCATTAATATCAACACTAAAAATTATTTTTATGCTTTAAAATTTGGAAAATTACCTTTCACAGGTCGTTGTAGTTTCATAAAATACATTCAGTAATTAGATTTCGTTCAAATCATAAATGCATCTGTTTTCTGTATCATTGAAAATTCTTTTAACATTTTAATATTATTTTCTTGAATTATTTCAGTCACTTTTAGAAACACATTAACAGTATTATACATCAAAAGAACTCGTAGGTGATGTGAATATTTTCCCCTGCATCTATGAACTGACTATAAACAGAGCACATGCACTTCATGTCTAATGTATTTTTGAATGTTATTTGATATCCTATTTTGTATTAAAGTCTTCTCTGTAAGTGAGATAAAAGGGAAATTAATTGAAAACTAATAACTGAAAGTAATTAACTTATAAATTATGTATGCTTTACATATATTCATTTGAAATTTATTTATTATCAAATTGCAGATTTCTTAGTTTTAAAATTTACTTTTTATGCTTGTTTTCATTTTAGAGCAGAGCACCAATATCTGCAAAATTAGTTGCAAATATGCTTTCTGTTTCTGGAGCAGACCACATAATAACAATGGATTTGCATGCATCACAAATACAGGTGAAAATAAAATTGCTTGGTTTTAAAGTTATTATTTATATATATATATATTGAATAAATTAATGAACATTATTTTTATATATTTTTCAGGGTTTCTTTGATATTCCTGTAGATAATCTATATGCAGAACCCGCCGTTTTAAAATGGATTAAAGAAAATATTCCTGAATGGCGTAACAGTTGTATTGTTTCTCCAGATGCAGGAGGTGCTAAAAGGTATATTTTTTACTTCTTGATTCTTTTTTCTTCTTTGTTATTCATAATGTTTTTGTTTTTTTCTTTTCTTCAATAGAAACAAATGTCTTAACCATAGATAATATATATTGAATTATTAAACAAATTTACAAATTTAAAATTGTGGGTTTTGCTCTAAAAACAAATCAACTAATCTGATATAATGTTTGTTTAAATTAATTAAGAAATGTAATAAATAAATATTAAAATTACATAAGCTAATTTTAATTCTGTTCTTAATTGCTTCTTTATGCTAATAATATGTGAAATAGTTATAAATAATATAAGATATTGTTTTGTAGAGTGACATCTATTGCTGATCGATTGAATGTTGAGTTTGCTCTCATTCATAAAGAGAGGAAAAAGGCCAATGAAGTTGCCTCTATGGTGTTAGTTGGTGATGTAACAGACAGAGTTGCAATTCTTGTTGATGATATGGCTGATACTTGTGGTACAATCTGCCATGCGGCAGAAAAGTATGTTTTCTTAGTTACCTAAATAAATTTATATATATATCTATATTCTGCATCCTTTGCAATATTGTTTTATGTTTCTTAAATATATCATTAAAATGTAATGTATAATTAACTATCAAATGATTTATAAAAAATAAATCATATAAATGTAATTTGTCTAAAAAAATTATATTCCAAATTTATAAAAAAAAAAAAAAAAAAAAAAACCTAATAACACGATTCAAAACCTGACATTGATTAAAATTGTATTATTCAAATATATTAAATTGCTGTATTCTTTAAAAAAAATTATCAAACGAAATAATAACTCTTCAATAATTCTCTTAATGTAGAATATCGAATGAATATTAAATGTTATTAACAAAATAGCACTAAAATAAACCTTTATCTAACATTGTTTGTTTTGTATATATATATATATAATTTTTTTTTTTTTTTTTGTTTCTATATTAACAAAAATCTAAATAGTATTTGAAATTTTTATTTGGAAAGATTTTCAAATCTAAAATGTACTGGAATGTTTGTTGCAATAAGCATTATTTTGTAACTAAAATCTCAATCTAAATTTAGCATATAGAAACATTGTTTATCAAATGTAAAAGATCTATAATTTTATTAAAATTGATATTGTAAGTTTGTCATGAAATTTGGAACATTTATCATTTTCTTCTAGATTAATGGAGGCTGGTGCATGTAAAGTGTATGCTATACTCACACATGGCATATTTTCTGGTCCAGCTATATCTCGAATAAATAATGCGTGCTTTGAAGCTGTTGTTGTTACTAACACTATTCCACAAGAGCAACACATGAAAGAATGTCCAAAAGTGCAGGTTAGTATTTAAATGCATATTTGATAACTTGTAATTTTTTTAATTTAACTCACTCAAATAATTGTATTATTTTCAAAATAGATTATATGTTTCAATTTTAATCTGTATTAAAAATTATTTAACTCATTTATACATTGATGTATCAAAAATTTAAAGCAATTCTTTACTTGATCTAACTCATATGTGTGTATGTATATATATATATATATATATATATATATCATCTTGGCATAGAATAAATAAATACACTTATTCTGATTTAGTAATGAGAATTTCACATAATACAATAAAATTATCATCTAAGAATTTAATAAAGAAAAATTCATTAGGAAATGTAATATGTACAGAGTCTTTCAGAAAGGAGACCCTAATTTTGAAATGAAATAACTATACAACAATGATAGATAGAAGGATGAAACAAGTGGATGTTGTATAAAAAGATCTGGAGTTTTAAATAAACTGATTTGTAAAATTAATTATGCGATTTTCTAAAAGGTGACACTGCAAGCACAGTGCACTTAAAATAGTCTCAGAGATAAAGAAAGCACAGTTTTTAGTCTGTTCCAGTGCTGAAACATGACATGTTGTATGTAGTTACAGGCAAGGTGTTAATGTAAGAAATGTAATGAACTTCTATATTCATTGGAATAATGTGTTTTATTTACTGGAATATCACCGATTAGATCATAGTCCAATGATGACAAGACAAAATTTTCAATTAAAATTTATTAACAAAGATCTTAATCAAAAAGCATTTCAAAATGTGTTCAAAGCATTTGAATATATCGACCTTCATTGTGGTCATTTGAAAGATGCTGTTTATGGGGAAAATCCTTGAAATTTGGCATCTGCGAGACATGTATAACTGTCTCAATACAGACTTTGCAGCAGATAGCTTCAATCTCCGTCTTCGCTTGCATCATGCTAATGCTATATACAGTGGTCATATTAAAGTCATTGTAATGGGATATGAACCCTGTTTGCAAAAAAATAAAATTTCACCAACTGTTTAAAGTATAATGCACTGGTATTGCAGCACCTCTTTTTAGCCAATATTGCAACTAATTTTTTTAACTGGTTTGTTTAAAATTAACACCTATCTATCTAGAATACCACTTGTTTCGTCTTTCTGTCTGTTACTGTTTCATGGGTATGTTATTTCAAAGCTAGGTAGTCCTTTTTGAAAGGCAATGTACATTATTAATATTGTTTTCATATTCCAAATATGTTATAATAAACTGTATACAATTAACATCTGTCCCTCTCTTCTCCTATCTTTTTATCCTGGAAAAATCAAGAGTCATACTGAAAAAAAAAATATTTTATCTCCTTCCTATATTTGCATTTTCCTCTTTATTTTAATATGTATTATGTTTGTGAATTTTTAATTACTTAAGATTAGGAAATCCAGTATGGATTTTTTATATAATTTTTTTTAGAATTTCCTTTTAGTCTTTCATGTAATATTATTATTACATTATATGATAATACATATTTAAGTAAAAGTGATATCTATAAATTTTATTACTATTATTATTGTATGTTCTCATTTCAGAAATGAATTTAAAAGATAATTATTTATAATTAATAATTGTTACGTTTCATTATCAAATCCTCTTAAATTTAGATAAGTAAGCTTTCAGATTATTATTATTATTTTTTTTTAATTTATAAACTCATTTTCTGTTAGTAAAAAAAAAATTTTTTTTAAGAATATCCTTTACTTAATACTAAGGATTTACTAATAAGGATACTACATCTCTTGTTATATGAAGCTATACATTTTTCTTTGTCTTTCTTCTAATATAATCTTTGACTTCTATAATAATGTTTATACATTATTGTAATTTTGGATACCTTTAGTAATTCTACAATATTAATGTTAATTGATCTGAAATATTAAATTTTTTTGTATAAAAACTTATTAAATTAAATAATATTTGTGCCAATTGTATTTTATTACTAAATTATTGCAATGTTTTGTGTAATTTAAGAGGATTTTTTAAATTATTTTAATTATTTCATATAGTTAAATTGTAAAGAACTAGTATCTTAGAATTATGCAAATATTTTTTTTTTTAATTACTATTATAAAATATCAAACATTCCATGTTCAAAAAATCAGGATTGTAATTATAAACTTCTAATGATCTGCTCTAAAAACTTGTGATGATGATAAAAAGCAGTTTAAATTTTTTTAAGCAGTTTATTCATAATATATCTATTATTTTTTCTATTATTAATTTTAATTAATTATTAATCATTTTATTTCATAAAATAAAATTGTTCCTTTTTATATTTAAATGGTGCATGCTTGTTAAAATGTTTGCATTACAAAATTTTTAAGATTATATTTTCTAAACCTAAATTTTCTCTCCTGGTCTTGTGGTTTAATTTATTTTATTTTCTCTTATACTATAATTTTTTTTTTTTTTAAGTCTTTGAAATATGGAAATTTGAAGTTAGTTGTAAAATAGTTATCCTTATATAATCCGACCACTGATCATGTGGAAAATAGGCAAGTGGCCAAGTCAAATGGATTTTAAAAATATTCATAATTTAAAGAAGGATTTTAATTGCAATAAAAAGAATTTTTAATTTGTGATGATTCAAATTGTATATTACACAATATTATAAGAAAAACTAGATGAAAAAAAATTCCACAATAACTTTCACTTTATTTTGTTCAAAGCAGCTTTGTATCTCATATACCTTACTAGTACTGTTTATAAGGAATCAATTTGTCCATTTTCCGCTATTAAAAAGGATGTTTATCATTCCATGCTATCTGTGGTTGGACTATATGCTATTTATTGAAATAAATGGTTGTTGCTGTTTAGATAATATAATTTTTGAAGCTGATGGAAAAGCAGCATAGAAAAATGAAGCATAGGAATGGGAAAAATTTGCAAATTATGAAATAGAATATGAGTTACATTGATTATTTTAAAATGCTATGACATTGAATAAAATGCTTTTAATACATTCTCTTGACTAGCAAATTAATCTTCTTAAACTATTTAATTTTTAAAATTTGTTCATACAAACAATACAAATTGCATGCAATATTATGAATATATTATATTAATTGTATAAGTTTTGAAATACTAGTCACTGTGACCCATACTGATCTAAATAAATGTTTCTTTTGTCAATTCTTGGACTGTTACTGCTAACAAAATGCTGGACAAATTCTACAAAATTGATGAATGTATGTTAAAATGTACAAATATCCCCTGATATTTTTCTAAAAATCATATAATTTTTTTTTTTTTTTTTTTTCCCTGCTAAGTATTTCTGCATAAATTTATTGAATTGAAATAAAGTATTTGTGAATAAAATTATATTTGATAAGCCATGTTAAAAATCTAAATTTTATTTCATATAATTTCTTTCCTTTTCCTTTTCAAATTATCATATTGATTAGATTTAAATAAAAGAAACTAATTAAAGATGCTTATTTAGGTTTATTAATTTCTATGCATTTGCATATTAAATTTTGCAAATAATTACTCAAAGCATAAATAAAATATACTAATAATTAGATTTTCACTTTAAATAAAAGTTAATAGATTAGATATTAATCAGTTTAGCATGCTTATTATTTCTAGATTTTGATTCATGAAACTGTAATTATTAATTATTATAATTTTATGTTAATGCTACTGTATATTCACATGAATTTTTGTATTTATTTTTGGTACATTAAATTTAAAATACAATGCAAGATAAGTGGTTTAGTATCGTTAAAGTCAATCAGAATTTAACAAAATTAATTGGATAATTGTACTTTAACTTTCTGGAGTTAATTTTTTTTTCAGAAAAAAGGAAATAAAAAGTTTCCAATTTCAGGCTTCGATTATATTTATACTATATTTACAAATTTTAAAAATAAACTATAACTTATCTTGTAGCCATTGAGTATATTTGAAAAGAATATTTATTAAAAATTTTGTAAAGAAGTATAACTTGCTTAATTTTTTCATAGAGTATAAAAACAAGGCATAGTCCGATCATGGATAGCGTGAACTGGTAAACATCTGGTTTAACAGCAGAAACTAGTGTATCAGTAACTTGTTAGGAGTACTATTCACATATATGCAGTGTAAAATTGTTATGAGAGAAAAAAAAGTATTAATAGTTAGTGTGGGATTTTTTCATCTTGTTTTTTTTATATCAGGCAATATAAAATTTTAATTATTAAAAAATTTTAATACAATTAAAATTTCTCTTATATTTTCTTTCCTATTATACCACTCTTTTTGCATCTGTCAGACTTGGCCATTTGCCAATATTGCATGCAATCAGTGGTCGGACTATACATACAAAATCTTTTGCCTTGAATTTTGATGTATAAATTAAAAATTTAGGTTTTAAACTTCTTGTAATAATCCTATTATACTGCATGTTAAATATATTGTATAGATAGTCCATTTTATTTTAGTGAGAAAATTTTTATTTTTATAAATTTATTTTTATTGTATTTGGTATGTAATTTATTTTGAAATAGCATTTTGATTTTGATGCATATTTTGATTAGTCAATTTTTTTCATCCATTTTTTTTAACACCATAAGATTTATGGGTGTTAAATCACCTCATGTTTTAGTGCTTATCCTTGTGTCTTTACAGTGCATTGATGTCTCAATGATACTGGCAGAAGCAATTCGGCGTACTCACAACGGAGAGTCTGTTTCTTACCTCTTCAGTAACGTCCCTATGTAGACATGGCATTCCATTCCCACTAACAAGGTTTCATTCCTTTTGCATGCTGCAATTACATGTGCCATACATTACCAAATTATTACAAAATTTAAGAAATGTACAAATTTGTAATGAAATATTTTGCAAAAGAATTATTTTCAGTTTATTAGAAAGTGCATGTATTTCCTATGCATGTTACATTAAATGCATGACTGGTTAACATATGCAGTTTCAATTTGAAACTGTTATATTTTTTTTATATAGATATTTTCATTTACCAAAGTATTCAGTAAAATATAATTTGTTTCTATCTTAAAAGTGGAAATTTTAAGCTTCGAAATAATTAGTGGAAATATCATTTTATAATGTATTTGTAAATATCTGCGATAATATAGAGGTTAAATTATTATTAAAGAATAATGTAGTAAAATTTTTATATTTAGTCAAAACGTTGTTATTAACATATGAAATTATGTTTACCACAATACATTGAAATATATTTATCTCTTAATATTTGTTAAATATATATACGAAACCATATATATATTTCAGAAACAAAGATTTTCTTAATAACTGTATGAATTTTTAAAGACAAGTAACATCTATTGATAATTCTTGATTACTTTCAAATTAATTTACTATTCATTCTTTTTATTAACAATATAATCTCAAAATTTAAAAACTTATACTAAAGAAGCTTTCAAATAATGAAACAAATTAATTGTAAAGAAAAAGTTATATTTTTCCAGATTTTTAAAAGTGTATATTTAAAAGCATTAAGATAAAATTTTATGCCTTTGAATTTCTTGATGACGTACATCCATCATATAATTCATTGCCAATCTTATGCAACAATTTGTTTAAAAATACAAAATATTATGTTGTTCTAAACTGCCAGTTACATTTTGTATTTGTTGGTAATAGAGAAAAAACTGTGAAGTCACTAACATTTGAGAAATAATAAATTTTTTATTAAAATTCATTAAATATTTGAGTTTATATTTATTGTTAAATTATGTATTAATTCCATTCTGAATTTTTCAAATATCTGTATAAGATTGTGTTTCTCAATCTACTACATGTATATGCAGTTCATAGAATATACATTATAATTTTTTATTTAGTATTTACATATTGATATTGTTTTAGGTAAATTGACACCATCTGTTTCATTTCATATGCTGCCATTTATATCTTTTGTATAATAATTATTCCAAATGTCATCAGTTGTGAAATATTATCTGTCCTTTCTTAGTAAACATTACTTTTTATTACTTTACATTACTTTTTATTATTGATCAGTTTCTATTGTTGCTTCTTTCAATTTCAGTGTTTAGATGTGTCACGATTTTTTAGTGAAGCTATCCGCAGGATTCATAATTGTGAACCTCTAGGACCCATTCTTAGTGAAGTACCTTATTAATCGAAGCTTTATTTAAATTAGAAAGATTATGAATGTGTTTGCTGTCTTTCATATAACATAGTAAACATCTACATGCCTTCTTAAATAGTATGTGTATATTTTGGATTAAATCAATAGAAAAATTAGCCTATTTAATGATCATTTCAAATTTTATTTTTAAACTCTGTTGAATATTATTTTAGCATTGTCTGATAGAACAAAATTAAAAGTAATATGCATATATTTTATTAAAGGTTAAGGAGAATTATTGCAAAATTATGTAATTTCAGATCTGTACATTTTTGCATATAAATGAATGAAAATAAAAGGCATGCAATATAATTATATACCTAAGGTTTTAGAATTGTTCATAAATACATGTAGAATTGGAATTTGATAATAATAAAATTTATAATTTTGTGTTATATTTTTCAATAACTTTTATACTCATAGAATGTAATAAAGAAAACATAAGGAAAGTGTGAAAAACACATTTATTTGGATTCTTTATTTTCTTATTTTACTTCATATATACTTAAGAAAATATATCTGCATTAAGAATTAATTAGTTGAATGCAAATTTATAATTGTATACTTTTGTGATTTCCTATAAAATGTTATATTAACTTTTTGTTTTCAAATTTCATTTGAAATTAATATTAGTACAAAATTATCATTTGATATCAAAATTCAATTTAAATGTATCAAACCTTTTTTTCTTTGTACGAATTGTAATAAATTTCTTTTAGTGCCACTGTGTTAAGTACCTATAATTAACAGTGCTTGTTCCATATATTCAAGTTTTTAACTATTCATTTAACCAAAAGAAATATAAAGAATTATTTAAAAAAACAATTTAAATATGTTTATTCACTGTAATATAAATGATTTCCTTTTCCTCTGTGAATCAAATATTCAATTTTCTATTTTACTTAGCTATGAATTTAAATTAAAGGAAAACATAAAATGAATCATTTTAAAACATGTTAGCAAGAAATGTATCATGCATTTGGAATGTTCTCAATATATGTTAAGAAGTAATCACATTGTAAAAAAAATATATTTACTTTATAAATAAATGTAAGTAAGCTATTTTAGGATTGTATCATTAATGCCCTATGTGCTGTATTGGATCCTCCATTTTTCTAGATCATTGGTAATCATAATGAATTGCTCATCAAGATGAACCGTCATAGTGATGATATAAAATGACCAACATTTCATAATAATATTAATTTGTATTATTAAATCTTAATATAAAAGTAAAATGTAAGTTTTTTTAGTAAGTTCATTTAATGTATTCAATCTTATACTGGATAATTCAAAATAGATGTTATACAGGTTAGCTGTTTAATTATTCGTATACATATAATTAATTCCCTTGTTATTGATATAATAATTAGCGTTATCAGATGTTAATAAATGCATACAAAAATTGAAATGAAACTTTTTTTTATGAGGCTACCTTACATTTTTTAAGTAAAATAGTGTCAATCACCCACTTAATAAAACAGTAATAATTTTTTTTTAAATACATGTACATAATTTTAATACCCGTTTTTTATTTCCAGTAAACATACTTGCTTAAATGACTATTTTAAATTTAAGAATTTCAAAATAAAAGATTTAATTGATTCTATTAATAGGTAACTTGAATTATGATTTGCTTTTCATATAAATTTGCTACTTTGAAGTATTTTTCACTAGTTACTAACATAACTTATATTATAATTTGAAATCATTACTTAAAACAAAACTATACATATATAATTCTATTTATAGTTTGATGTATGAGCAGATAGAGTCGCTTTCTTTATTAAAGTGCTGAACAATGTTTTAAAGATAAAAATATGTACTAGGTTAATTATGTTGAATTACTAAATACAATTGTTAAAAACATAAATAGCCAATACAATATATATTGCAGTTTTATTATTATTATTTTTTTTTAAAGTTCTAATGAAATAAAATAAATCAATAAAATTCTACAAGGATTGATTTTTTTTTTTTTTAGAAAATAAATTTAAAATGCAAGACAGTGAAAACAAACATAAGTGATAATTAATACAGTTATTCATTACAATTAATAATTCAAAGGACTTTAAATTTAAGTAGACAAGAATTATCTTCATATAACTAAATATCAAGATTTGACACTCAAAAGTGCCCAAATATATATTACCGTTGCTTACTTAAAAAAATGTAGGACGGTTTTGATCAATAAACTTGTTATGAAATAATAATAAGTATCATTAAAAATTAAAAAGATGGCCTTTGTAGCATTTATTTTGAATTGTCTATTATAATTAATTCAAGCAATTAGAATTGTGAATTTTTTTTTTGTATAAATTGAGACTGTAGTTATTTTTATTGTATTGTTGGATATGAAAAAAAAAAATTTTTTTTTCTTTTCAAATAATACTTTTATCTGTTATTCAAATAAGTGAGATATTTTCATGTCCATCTATGTAAATACTTTGAGCTTGTAATTCAAGATGGATAATAAAAAATATTTTTTGAATGTTTTGTCTTTTCTTATTTAAGTTATTATTGTCATATATCTAAAGCAATACTGATAATATTTTCATGCATGAAAGAATGAATTCATTCAAAACCATAAACAATGTAACAAAAAGAAGTAGTAGTAGTAAAAGACAGTTATTTTACTGTGTGAAGGAAAAACAAACCAACTTATATGTGTAAATAATTCTGAATATTTTATTTTTCACATCTCAAAAACAATTGCATAGCAAAAATAGTATTTAACAAACTAACGATATATTGGAATGTAAACTCTCAAAAAAATCTAATTTTAATTTTTATGCTAATTTTAATCAGTATACTACTTGGCATTAATAAATTGGAACAAATATCATATAAAATCTCTTGGCAAAAAAAAAAAAAAAAAAAATTAGAAAAAAAACGGATTGACACCAATTATTTTTATTTTTATTTGAGAATTGACTGTATATAAATCTGGTGTACTATTGTCACGATAAAACGAAAACTATCGGATCGCTTTTTTATATTCAGTGAATTGTTGCGTGAACGCAATATTGCCGAGGATTAATAAGTGAAGTTGCATGCACAACAACAGTCTCAGAATGACGGAGCAGAATCCTGTGGTGAATGGGCGATGGCATACGGAATTATTTTTTGTCAATCATCTAACGGATTATGTCACCATTTGTAGCACTCTCGCATTGATCACCTTCTACATGTTGGTTACAGCCTTTATATTATTCGCAATAAGTGGGAATTTCTCTCATATTCGAAATTATTTTGTTTGTCCAAAAAATGAGTGGTGTTAGACCGCTTCACTAAATTTAATTTCAATAAAAATATTTATTATATATATTATCCCTGCCATATTTATTTGTATGGATTGAAGAAATAAGTTTTTCAAGTAGGTGAATTGCATTTTACTGATTCTAAATTGTATCGGAGGAAGAAACATTTATTCGACAGGCACATTTAAATTTATTTGGGAAGCAGGACTTGTGCTGGTTATGAAGGAAAATGATTTTCTAAGAATTCGATTCTTCTGATAAAACATTTCAGTCGAATGATAGTTTGCCCATTTGTTCAAAATTTGTCGACTTTTCAGACGAAATCCAAGAGCTGTGTCCGTGATTGATACAAAATTTTACAGTTGGTAATCGAGTGTCTCTTGTGGAAATACAAGCACAAAGAAATCACCGTGCTACAGTCTATGCTCGATTGGAAACAAAATATTTGCAATTTTCCCGTTGAGCAATGAAACAATTATAATCACCCATGGCAACAATGATATGATTGAAATTCAAGATCTTCATGGCCCAACATTGGAACCTGAAGATACATTTTTAAGATATCTATGGATGCATATAAAATTGGGTTAGAAAGAAAAAATTGATATTGAAAGTTAAATTGCAAAGGTTTGTGAATGGCATATAAGCGGAATGTTATTTTAAGAATACGGGAAATGGATGGTAGAAAAAGATCGAAATAATAGAGTGCACCAATACCAAATTAGAAATCGATTAAATTAGTGCAGATCCTTTTTGAAAAATGGCCAAGATCTCATTTAATTTCGACCCTTCATTTTTTTAAATTAGTATATGCAAGCCTATTGACCACTCCCTTTAAAGCTACCAGCTATAAAAGGCTGGCATCTCTACTACATTTCACATTAGCGACCGACATTGTGTTTCCAACAGACGTCTCCAACACTGTTTCCCAATTGCTGTATCCCTCCAAAACAGAATGGAATACCATTGTACACATGATACGGCCAATGATATTCCGGCTGCCGCCCAATAGAGTTTTACAATTTTGGCTCTTGACGGAAATAGCTTCCAACTCCAAGATTCTGGAAAATTTTAACAGGAAAATTAAAGAAGCTGGAGTACTTTTAAGCCGCAAAGCATCTACTTTGATAAGTTGCATAAACGATTTGCCAAATCAGTACACCCCGAGGAGAATACAGATATGAGGCTTGGATTTTGTCAGGATAAAAACTTTTTCTGAGTCAAATGTTACTTTACGTTTAGGCTGCGGATAGTAGCACCCAAAACATCCCATATTCTCCAAATCAAGGTGGCACCTGTGCTTTTCTACAAGGTTCCAGATGGATATAACTTGGAATATCCAGAGAAAAGCTTTTGCTATGAAGAAAAGTTTACATACGAAACTTCTTCAGTCTACCTACTTGTGTACTTCAACCTAATTCCGCATATTGCATTCCGGAAGGAACCAAATATTTAACTATGACGGTACAAAAGACATTATTTTCTTTGAATATTATATCGTCTGGCAACTGGCGTACAGTTTACGGAGTACCAACGGGGGAAATACCCCTTAAACCTCCTCCTCTTAATTATTATATATGCTTGGAATTGTAATGGCTGCTTAATTAATGTTAGTAGATAAAAGATAAAGTTTCTAAAAATTCAAATTAAAGTGGTACTTAAAAAAAATTAAAAAATACTATTGATAAAAGTAAAATACAAAATAAAAGAAGTTAAAAGTTAAGTTTTAAATTCGGGGCAATTAGGGACCAGTTGTCGATGCCATAATGCTCTTGAAAACGTAAACAGACTTGTTTACCAAAACACTGGAGGGATTATGCTGAACGGTGGGAGCCAATGGATGAATCTGAAAAGCAATAATTGATAAAATGTCCCTACAAAAAAAAGGCCGATCTCAGAACCGTAATTCTATTTATTATTTTATACTTTTTATTTGCATTTTTATTTAATAATTTTTATTTTCATTTTTATAATTTTTATTTATATTTTTTATTTCCAATCCTTTTATTTTCCTTACAAAAAAAAAAAAAGGTAAAAAAGCGTACAATAAAAACCTAACTTAATTACTAGTCCGAAAGTTATGAATAAATTTAAAGCACAACGTAGCAATAAAAAAAAGCGAAAAGAAACTGAGTTCAGATTCGAACCCTCAACCTCGCGGTCAAAGATCCGATTCCTTACCTCTGCGCCAGTTCGTCTTAATTATTGGACGACCAATAATTTTTAAGCCAAAGTAATCATCAGATACACATTGAGATAATTTGTCTCAGTGAGCTAGACTCACCCCATTACCTGAACTCGCTTGCGCTTGTTCTGAATAACAGCCATAATTATATCGTCGGTACCATCCAATTTGGAAATTAATTTTTGGAACTCAAAAATATTTAGTAATTATTCAAGAATAAAATTAAATGAATTATCTTAGATAAAAGACTCACTTTTCAAAAGCATATAACCTATAAAGTCGAACAAGCTAACAAAGCATATTTTGCATTATGTCCACTAACTTCGCGTAAAAGCAAGCTCGCGATTGGAAACAAACTTCTTGCCTACAAAGCCTGTATTAGGCCCGTGTTAACATATGCAGCCCCTATCTGGATTAACGCTGCCATGCACCACCTGAAGAGACTGCAGGCCTTTCAAAATAAAGTTTTAATGAAAATCACTTATGCACCACATTATTACAATAGACATCGAATCCACGCCGATCTTAAAATCGAACCCATTCTTAATTACTCCAAAAAACTAGCTATCAATTTTCTTAACAAGGTGCCACTCAGTGATAACCCACTTATGTTAAATCTTCCTGAATATATTCCATCTAAATATTACAAAAAGCGACCTCGCGCAATTTTTGAACTAGACTTCAATAGTTTCCCGAATCCTAAAAGAATTCATATAGATCCAGGATAGGAACGTAATGTAAACAAACATCTTTCTACCATCACAAAACTTAACACAACACCACAGCTTCCAATCAGAAGCCCACCACACATAACTCCGCCCACTCGTGGTATATATAGTTTGTCGGAAAGGCCATCGTTCTTTTAGTCCATCTGAAATCAGTAGCTACTACCATCGATCTCCGTGTTGTATGCACAATCTATCCTTTTTACTTTCTCTCCTAATTTCAGGGTTTTTTAACTATTATGCACTGTGCAAAGATTAAATCTTAAATTTAAACTCTATCTTTCTACCTAGTTTTTTATTATAGTAAAACACTTAATTCTAAGAGCAATGCTGCTTTCTTAACGTTAATTCTTTTTTATGATTTTAATTTTGGTTTTTGTATCTTTCATGCAGCTTAATTTCAATTGTTAACTGGAGGTGTGGGGATTAATCCCCCGGCACTCCGTAAATTCACACAACTTTGCATTTTGCACTGAGACATAATATAATAATGATTTTTTTTATACATCCGCCGAATCCACTGACTTCGTTCTTTTTTGTTATATAATCCCTTATGTAAAATAATATGGAACTATAAATTGCAAAAATAATTAATTTACAAATGAAGAAAGAGTAAATTATACCACAAACAACAATCGACACACAAAAAAATTATTCTTAAGTACGCGTAAATGATGTCCGATGTACGCCTTCTAGGTACAGAATTCTGAACTTCATAGAACGCAATGTTTACTTCTCGGTAGGAACCGACTAAGGAATCAAGGATGGGGAGAAAAAAAGTCTTTTCAACATCTAAGGGGTGTTGGTTCTTTCCTCGTGCCTGTCTGGTAGGAATACAACTTAAGGGATTTATTTTATATTAAATAGTAGTGGATAGGAAATTTTAATTTAAAAAATATGTATTTTTTACTTTTTTGTTTGTATCTGCAATTGATCCTAATTTTACCGAAATTTGTTTAAATAGTTTTAAAATTTTTTATTTTGTTTTCTTTAAAAAAATTCTTTTCTTTAAATTTTTTCAAAAGTTTTTATTTTTGTAATTAAGAAAATTTTATTTTTAAGCCATTACTACTAAAATTAATTATGCAATCACAATAATTATGTAAATTTAAGATTAATTCTGATGAGGAAACTAAAAGATCTATGTAAATAGTAAACCAATTACTAAAAGCTATTGGTGTTTCTTTATAGTTCTTAGTAGTTTGTAATCAGGTAGGTAGGTTGTAGTAAAATCATCTCAACTTATGTGAAACTGAATATTCCAGGCGGTTTCCCGGTGGAGGATTTTAACAAACTTCTAAAAACCGGAACAAATGTGATGATCATGGCTGGCGATATTAACGCTCTTCACTCCTCTTGGAATTTGGTCGATCATATCAATGCGGTTATAACCTGAATCGATTCCTCCAAAACCAATGGGAGTGAAAGTTGTTTTCCTCTTTGCTTAGATAAGAATTAACCTTAGAACTATCCATCGAGGAAATGTACTCGACCTTTTCTTTTTTAGATATATACCCATTAATTATAATATTGAGGTGCTTACAGATTTAGACTTTGACCACCCCCAGTCATTCTGGCAGCCTGAAAACACTCGCACCGTTGCCAAGGCAACCGGTGCGAGTATTACATTCAACAGCTTAATTTCTCGAAAGAGCAGGCTGGCGATCAAACACAAGCTTCTGCTCTACAAATTCATCATCAGGCCAATTCTAGTCTACGGAAGTCCAATATGGGCCTCAACCTCCCTAGAAATATTAAGAGACTGCTGGTATTTAAAAATAAGCGCCTAGGTATGATTACTAATTCTGCCTGTTTCTTTCGACGAAAATTCATTCACAGAGACTTTGATTTTGATCCTATTCCAAATTATATAATCAAAATTGCAAAGAAATTCCTTGCAAAATGTCCTCAAATTAGCAAGGAGTTAATCCGTCACCTTCCGACTTTACACCCTGGGTGAAAGTATATCAAAAAAGGCCCAGAGACATCTATGAGTGTTTTTCAAAAGTAAAGTGACATGGCTGTTATTCTGAGCAAGCTCAAGCGAACTCAGATAACAGAGTTCAAGCTCAAGCGAACTCAGACAAACATTCGCTGAGATCCATTAGCTCACTGCGTATCTGATAATCACTTTGGCTTAAATTCAGGTCCTTTCTTTAAAATAGACGAATTGGTGCAGGGGTAAGGAAACGGGTCTCTGACTCCAAAGTTGAGTGTTCGAATTAAAGCTCAGCTTCTTTTCCGTATTCTTCTACGATATGCACTCTAAATTTTTTCCGCCGACTAGTAACCATGATTAGGTTTTTCTTTTTTATCCTTTTTTTTCTGTAGAAAACAAAAGGAATAGATATACTTAACAAGAAAAAAAAATTATTGTAAAAAAAACACCAGAATTTTGGTTCTGGGAAGCGCCTTTTTTGGGGGTGGGGGGATTAATTTTATTTCTTTCAGAATTATTCATCATTACAGATATGCTCCACACGTTTCCGCAAACATATTTTTTATTGCATATAAAATTGGTCCCTAATTATACCGAATTTTTAACTTAAATTCGTTTTATTTTTTAAATTTAAATTGTTATTTTTTATCTTAATTTATTTTATTTTAAGAATTTTTTGTTTTTTCAGATTACCATTTTCAAAACTTTTTAGAAACTCTATTTTATTATCTTACTAACAATTAAGCTGCCAATTATTAATTGAAATTAAATGTATGAATTAAGATGAAGCGGTTAAGTGTGGCCCAGTGGTACTCCGTAATCGTTACGCCAGTTGCCAGTAGTTTATTGGTATTGCCCTTTAATTCTTTTAAATCAGATAAAATCCTTTTTACCTGTAACTGTAATTTAAAAGACACATGGCGATAGTTGTGGATATTTTAATTTAAGAAAGGTGCCAATTTTTTTTTTATCTTCCTATTTTATTTTGAGGTAAGAATTTATTTTTATATTTATATTTTTTTATGTTGATAGTTTGAAACTATATAATAGTTCCTAAAAGTGTTCGTACTCTTAAAAATTTCTAGGAATTTACTTTTTCTATTTTCTCTATCCATTAATAAAACTTAATATTTTAGAATTATAATTTTTTAAAGAAATATCTAAATTTTTTTAATAAAACTACATTAAACATTTTACGATCGAAATAAAACTTTTTTTTTGAAAAATAAACAGAAATTCAAATTTTTAAAATCAATCTTGAAAGATAAAAACCTTACATATAATAAACATTATAGGGTGAACTACACAGTGATTGACCATTTAGTGGAAGTTCTTTACATTATAATTTTTTCTAAGCTAAATTTAAGGACATATTTCGTAAAATTTTCTGAGAAATAACAATCATTTATAAGGATTAATATTAAATAAACATCTGTAACAATAACATTTGCTGTGATAATAAATATTTGTTGTAAAAAAACTATAGTTCTGAAATGCGATTTTGTGAGTAATTGAACATTTAAATTTAGAAAAGGACCATCAGTGTCTCGGTAATTAACCATTTTTAAGTTTATCTAATAAACTTACTTAAAATTAACCATTTGAATAAAAGTGGGAAATTTGTTCAGTTTCATTCTGTAGAAAAATAGATGTATATTCTATAGAAATAACCCGATCTACTTTTAAAAACAGTGAAGAGATTTTTTAGAAAAATGAAACTAATTCTGAACAGAAAAAATACTGGCAAATTTTCACTAAATTTTACAAGATTGAAATTAATGATAAAATTGAACATTTATATGTAAATCAAGGGAAAATAGTAAATAAAAGAGCATAGTCACTATTTCCAAATTTATTTATAAAAAACACATTAAATATCAAATGCATGTAAAAATAAAACTTAATCCTCATCTGTTTTACCAAAGCAGTTGATGTATACAAAGTCAACTTCAACTCTGAATATCATCCAGTGCAAACTGTTGTTTATGTCTGTTAAACACACATTTTATTAGATAGGGCTCATTTTACAAGTGTCACATTTCTTTATTTCTTATATGTACTTCCATCCAGTTTTCTTCACATACTTTGCACACTCAATCAATTACCAGACTTTCCTTTGATACAGAAGCCCCTTTTGCTGCTTTTTCACTATTTAGCAGTCATTTTTTTTTTTTTTTTTTTTTTTTTCTCTTCTTATTTTCCCAATTATTTGCCCATGCTTTAGAAGATGCTACATAGTAAGCTGGTACCAATAAACATTGATTAGTGTCTCTAACTGAAATGCAACCCTTACAATGGTGTTATTTCTGATTTCCATTGAACAGAATTTAAAGAAAAACAAAAAGTAGTCTTTGTTTTTTAATCATAAATGCAGAAATTTAGAAAAAAACATGTACAAATTATAAGACTGCTGTTCGCATTTCAGATTGAAATGTAACCAACAGTAACAGCATTTTTGCCAATTTCTGTGCAGTAGAATTAAAAATAAAAAATAGATATTATGAAGTATTAGTTTAATTTTAATAATTCAATTCCTTATTGTAATGAAATATATAGCCAACCTTTAGTCTATCACTTTATTATTATTTTTTTGTGTGTGACCTTGCTCCTTTGACACTCTGTCTGTCCTGAGCTTCACAATAAGAACCATTAAAATTCCTTTCATCTTATTGTGCCTTGCATTGCCTTTTATTAACATCATAGTCACATATACATTATAGATGTATATGTTTATTTTACTATTTGAATAAGCAGTTGCTGAATATAAGTGCTGAAATATAATAAGAAATGGCTAAGGAAATCATTGTATTTTTAAGGATTGTAAAAATTGTTCCTTGAATAAAATTATGTTGTAACACTTGGACCAGTATTTTAAATAACACTTGAAATAAGACCCCCCCATCTAAGAGAGGAAGTATTTTGAAAAATTGTACTTATTGGTATAAAAGAATAAGGATAAGTTTTAAAAATTGTGTTTATTGGCTGGAAAAGTACATTTTTTTTTCATCTCAATTATTGACTATTTTAGGAAAATGTTTTGTTCCTGTTGAAAATTCAAAATAATGACATAAAATCTGATTTTTTAACGTCATAAATATGGGGATTATTTATAGCAATAATTATTTGGAACCAACATAAAGTAATGTTATATTCATGAAATCAAGGTTTAACTTTTATTTTCACTTGATAAGATTATTAGATAAAATCATCATTCATATTAAACTATTCTGCAATAAAAGAATTGCATCGCAATTCTATAATTTATGTTTCAAATATAATTTATGTTTCAAATATAATGTATATTGAAGATTATTAAGATGTCAAGCTACTTTAAAAAAAAATTACTTATTACTTGAAGGTAACAGAATTTTATAGCTACATTTGAAGTTCAATTTTGCCCATTCTTTTGGGAAAAAGGATTTTGCTGATTTTCAATCCATTTGTTGATTTAAAATTGCTGATTAGCATGAATTGATATAAAAATGTTTCTGTGAATCATAGAAAATATTAAAAAAAAATTCTCAATATATTAACAAAAAGGAATGTATTTTTGAATATATATATATATTACTAGATAAAGTTAGAAGTTAATGCATTTCCCCTGCCCGTTATTTAGCCAAATATTAAAAGTTTTCTGTTGGAAACAAACAATTTAGCATGCATTGTTTTTAAAATTTTATTTTCTGTATGATAATTAGAACAAATAGACATTAATCCATCTTTTTCAGGTTACTGTTCTTACATTTCAATGGCAAAGAAAAAAATTTCCAAGAAAGTTACTTTCAAAGGAGAAAATAACCCTTTTAATTTGAAATTAAATAGGGAAAAACACACTGTTCTAGGCCAGAAAGCAAAAGGAACAAAAGGTTTAAGAAGCATTTCACGTGCTAATAGCCATTTAAAGAGAAAAGAGCTGTATAATAAAACTAGAAAGACATTTGAGAAAGCAAATAGTTTTGTTGATCGTCGATTGCTGGATGAATCTGCAGAAGACAGCATAACAGCCAGATTTGTACAGGAACGAAAGAAAAAACTGAAAAAAAATAAGTTTAATTTAAATGATGATGATGACGATTTGACACATAAAGGAGTTCCATTACATGCATTAAAAAAATTGAACCATGATCAACCTAGTTCAGATGATGATGATGATAATGAACAATTAGATGCTGCTTTTGTTAAGAAAGCTCACTTTGGAGGTTTTGCCTCAGGTCTGAATCAAGAACCACCAAGCCACAAAGAAATTATCAATCAACTTATTTTAGATAGTAAACAACAGAAACATGAAAAAAAGATGGAAAAAGAGTTAGCTTTAGAACTGAATGAGACGATGAAACAGAACTGGAGAGCAACCTATGGTAAAGTGACATCAAAAACCAACCAAAAATCAGTGGAAATAAAAAAACTTGACTCATTATCAGAATCAGATAATATCCAAGCCATGTTGAAATTAACTATGCAGAAGCCATCTGTAATATCAGAAACCAACCAGAAATCTACAGAAACACTGGAATGGAAGTCTTTAGCACAAATGACAAAATACTCAATAAAAGGAACACCTAGTGTTCATACAAAAAGTGCAGAGGAACTCAATCAAGAAGAGGAAAAAAAGCAATTAGAATTGGAACAAGAAAGGTGTCAACGCATGGTTGATAATAAAGAGATTAAAGCAAACTCTAAAAATCATTTGTCTGCAGACAGTATTCTGGATGATTTTGATTTTGAACCAATGGTGGTTGAAGAAAATATAAATGAAAAATATTCTGATTCTGATAAAGATTCTGATTATTCAGATGGGGATGAGTCAGTTGACAGCGATACATCAGAGTTTATTTCTGGAAATGATAAAGTTGATATTGAATTGAATAGTCAAAATAATTTAACAAATGATATTGATGAATCAATTAACCTGCCTACTAGTATAGAGGAATTGGAAAAACTTCTTAAAGTTCCTTTTCATACATGCAATAAAGACACATTTGAAAAAACTATGCACATTTTAAAACCATTTTTTAAGTCAAAATCAGAAGCAAAATTAAGCAAATTAGCTAATTTTTTTGGTGTTCTTCTAGAATGTGTAGTAAAACACATGAAAAGTCAATCAATCCTATCTGAAAATCTTTCATTATATTTGTATGACATAGCAGAAGTTATACCTGTTGAAACATCAGAGCGAATGCTTTTTTTCATCGATGAAGAACAAAAAATATTTCAAAAATGTAAAAGTATGAAAAAGAAGAGTAGTTTTCCTAGATATCAATGTCTGTTATTACTGAAGTATTGTAGTGTTTTATATTCAGTTTCTGACTTCATTCACCCAGTTATTACACCAGCTATTTTATTCATGTGCGATATATTGTCATGTAAATTTTTTATTACTTTACAAAATATCGAGTCTCGACTTATTGTTTGCAATATAATCCGAGATAGTATAACTCAGTCTAAGCGATTAGTTCCTGAAGTTATCTGTTTCTTAAACAAAGTACTTCATTTAGCTAAAAAGTTTACATTTTCATCTAAAGATTCGTCATCTTTACAAATTAAGCACATTGAATTATTCCATTATAATGATAAATTATATTGTGATAATAGTAGAAAGTTAAGCATAATTTTAACTTCTTTGAACTTATTACAAGATTTTGCTACATTTTATGCACATTTGCCATCATTTTATGATCTTTTCTCAGAAACATTATCTGTATGTTCTGATCTTCTTACACTAAGCAATGAATTTTGTGAAATTTATTCTCCTGTGTCTGCATTGATTGAGAAAATAAACCAACATAGCATACCATTGCATTTAACAAAACTTACTTTTGAAAATATGAAACCAAAGCCATTAAAACTCTTTGAACCATCATATGAATCAAAATTTAATAAACAGGACAGTATTAATAAGAAGTTAAAGATTTTGAAAAATGTTGCACAGAAAATAAGAAAAGAAGAGAAAGACATGCTCCGAGAAATGCGTAGAGATTTGCAAGTAGTATCTGCAGAAAAATTTAAAGAACAGTTGGAGTCTGATATTGAAAGAAAGAGGAAAGTAAAAGAATTGTATCATGACCTTGCTACTCAAGAGGGCGAATATAAGAAGTTAATGAAAAAAAACCCATGAAATATTTTATGTAAAACTCTTTAAAGCTTGTTATAAAAAACTGTTGAAAAAAATGTTTTGAAAAATAAATTCATTGCATTATTTTGTTAGAAAACTATGTTTACATTATAAATTATACATGTAAAAGATATATTCTGACTTTTTTTTTAACTTATAAATTATGTAATTAACAATAGCATTTTTTATAAATTAAAAAAAACACTTAAGATTTAGAAATTGCTTCATTAGTTTCCTTATATATTTATATAATTATTTTAATTTAAAAACATGTTAAAACTTAAGTCAAGATAAAAATTTTTTTTTCAATAACACTTTTGTAATTGTTTTTTCATTTAGTTCTTGCGTATTTATTTTTTTCTTTTCTTCCAATATCAAACTTATTTGGAAAAAAAAAAAACATTTTGCATAATACAACATTTTAAAATCTGAACGGTATGGTGAAGAGTTGACGGAAAAGGCATTGAAAATGTTTACAACTGGCCGGTTAGAAACAGAAGAACGAGAGAGAACAAAAATATGTGGAGTTTTATCTCGTATACTCATCTTTTCGAGTTCATATCTGTGACAAGTCCCGAGATGAGTGATCCATATCATGAATATATATAGTGGAATTTCTCAGCGCTTTGTTTGTGTGGAAGCAAAAGATCGAGATGCTGTCTGTGAGGAGCAATTACCAGTGGTCACTAAACAGACAATGATCAAGGGTGAACCACATAGCAGTGTTCCTATGGTGTACATACAGTTTCAACGAGTGTGTGTAAATGTGCTTAGTTCCCTGGTTGCCCATGAGGCATTGGAGGAGATGGATGAACCTCTGAATAGGAACCAGAAAATGGTGAACTCGAGCGATTACACAAGTTTTGCCCGAGTGATTCCATAGGCTTTGCTGAAGATTCAGATAAGCCCCGAAACACAATCTAATAACTGTGATAGGACTTAGATTAGATACGAGTATGTCTACACAAATGGTGCTATTGTAACCATAAATGTAGTTGTAAACAAGGCAGCAGGCACAAATCGAGGGTTGCATATATGGAAATAAATGCATATAACCCTGTTTATAAAATAGGTTTCCAAGATTCTATCTTTAAAGGTCGGCATCGGGAAAATCTTTTCAGGAATAGAAATAAAGAATTTTAAGAGGTGGTAGCATGATAAAAAGAGTTCTCATTGGGAGGTCCACCTAGGACTCTGGCTGGATTAACTTAATAGTTTGTGTGGAATGTATTTTGATACCTTTTTGTGTTGACTAGTTTAAAGTGTTGTGTGTTCTTTAATTACAGTGAAATTATCAAGTTTTGTATGCTCTTCTGTCACAGTAGGGTGACAAATGGGCTTTTGCTTTGAGGGAGGGAAGACAAGAACGGCTTCATTTTGGTAGTCAAGTTAGAACATGCTGACGGGGGAAAAATTACCTGTGATCTGCCATGCAGGAAAGGAAGAAACTGGCAAATCAAGAAAAGTAAAAGCGAAGACTGAGAATGAATGGAGACACAGATGAAGTGTGCTGAGCTGTGGAGCTTCTTTGAATACATGAAATTGTATGAAATTTGAACACTGAAAATGAAAAATACAAAAATACATGATAATAAATACATAAAAATAAATTTTTGAAATACATGAAATTTGACACTGCAATATGAAATTGTCCCGAGATGGAATAAAATTAAAGATGTAAATCTTGCTCGATTAAACTGGCAGCTTTTTTTTAGGCTCAGCAATAGTTGAAGCAGGTGCTAAAAATATAAGAAATTCTTGTCAAGATATTAAATAAATCCACCAAATTACCATTTATATAACTGGTAGTCTGCTTTCATTTGGTATCCCTTGTAATAAGTCTTGAAGAATACAACTTTTCTATCATGATCACTATCTTAATTTCATTAGCAATTTAATTTTAAGCTACTTATTGTTTGTTACTGTATTGAATTTTATAAATTTATTACAATGGAATTTTAAAAGTGCATAATAATTTTCATTTCATAATATATTTATATAACACTATACAGAATGTTAAAATAATAGCAGAGTAAGACAATTTTTTTTAAATGTTGAACTAGTCATTATTTTAAGATGAAATTGAGACATTTAATTTTATACATTTTTTAAAGTGTGACATGAAATGGGCAATTTTAACTAATTTTTTTTAGTGGGTAAAACCATGGGAAGACTTTTTCTGAAATTTTGCATATGTTTTACATCACAAACAATAAAACTTTACTAACAGTATTCAATTGAGAACACAATAAAAATGCCATTAATTCTGTATTCTGAAAAATAAAAAATAAAATTTTCTTTGTTGTAACTTGACTGATTTCTAATGAAATTAAACAATCAATTTAGTTCTTGAGGATTTATGTTGCATTATAATTGTATAAATGCCTCTATTAATTTTATTTTTTAACATATGATTTTTTTCCTTACTCCAAAGGTTTTTATTAAGATCATTGTTAAAGTTAATAGCATCCAAAGTTAAGCCTATTTTGCAGTACAATATTTTCCTATAACTATTTTGCACTGAACAGAAACATTACAAGAAACAGTTCCACTAAAATTAAAATATCCTGTCATCAAAAAAAGTCAGGTGCTAGCTGAATTAATTTTGACTCTATTGCATACATATGTTTTTTCTCTCTATTTAAAAAGAGAGGTCTCGTATAAATTCGTATACCTGTTGTCATACATTCACACAGCATAACATTAAACATGCTGTTTCATAGATGTTTTGAGTCGGAAGAAGAATTAGGAAAGATATATTAACACAATTCTTTCCATTACCATCAAATATTGATATTTTAGCTTTGCTATTCCATGATCCTTCTGATTATATACAATAACCTGTTTAATCCAGTATATTGTATAATAGAGTACAGACCAGACTTTTGTTGCCCTTGACTACAGACAGCTACGCATTTTCATTAAATATGTATAGGTTTTAATAATTTTAATCTTTATTTAAAATACTTTATCTTTGATATATACCTCCTAAAATTATACTGGTGCTTGATTATCAAACATTGCTTTTGTCTTAAACAGAGGTTATTGTAATATGGTTTTTTTTTAGTTAATTCTATTTTTTTTTTTTTTTTTTCTTCTGCAAGTTAAAAGTGGTTTTGTTTTTGGAATTCTGATTTTGAACCCATATTTTTTAAATATACTTCAAACAATCCTGTTATTTACATTAAAATATTTAAATTTCTTGAGATGATTTTCTTTTATTACTGGAAGATTTATTAGTTCCCTTTTCTCAATCTGAGTTGTGAATGTTTCCTATCTTTATACATTTGTTATTTATTACAAAATTTATCAGTATTCCATTTATTTCTATTATTTTTGAGTGAACTATTAATTTTATTTAATCCACCCTGTTAAACTATGTAACTAACTTTACAATAATTGAACAATTAACATAGGAGCTTTACTTCCAATTCTGATAGAAAAAAAATGAAAACTTATTCCTATTAATAATGCATTATGTAAGATCACTGTACTCTACTGAATCTTAGATTTATCTTTCTAACTGAAAAGTTTTGATTGTAAGAAGTAACCTTTCTCTATATAAGACAGTTATGATCGCTTTCATCTTTTATATATCTGTAAGTTTTTATGTAATAATTATTCACTGTTTAAGATATTGATAAAAAAAAAAACCTATAAAATATTTAAGTAGTGAAATTATACTCAATAGGATCTTCAAAACATACATTTTCCAATAGGTTTTTGTAATTTTGGTCATTACAATATAAAGCTAAAATTGAATCTTTATTAATAAATGACAAGAAAAGGTTGTTTCTTTGTACTTTTTGAAATATTATATATTGGCCTCTCTCCCAATTTTATTATAAAGAGGAAAAGTTATAATAAACATTTGTTCATTAACCTCACAAGTTTTAAATAATTAAGTTTTCTCTTCTCTAGGTTTATCAAAAACTACAAAAAAAAGTAATAAACAATTAAGCCATTTAATTCATTTTAAATATTAAGAATAAAATTGTAAAAACTGAATATTTCGTAAACTACTAATCTTGTTTCCCCCCCTCCCCCCGTCTGCTGAAATCACTTTAATTTTTGAATAAAAACTTCAAAAAGATGTTTAACATTTTGATATATATATATATTGGCTATCCCTGTTACTAGCGAAATGAATGGTTTGAAATACTATATTTATCTATCATGCATCAAAATATTATGTAATTTAGTATCTAGTAAAAAGTATTTTAATGTTAAACAAAATATTTTTTAACAGTAAGAAACAAAGAGCTGATTGCTTTATTATATACAAATAGAAATATTACATACAAACTCTTACAAATGAGGATTAGTTTGCACATTTTTGTAATTTGACATTTCAAATGGAAAACAAGCAATCAAAATGATATTTTGCTCTTAGAACTGACTAGAAATTCATTTTAATTTATTAAACAATATCAAAACATTTCATAAAATATTTAAAAATAAAACTTTGTCAACAATTTAAAATAACAATCAATTTAAATAAATAGTTACAATTATACATAAATTAACTAATTGGCATAAATTATAAACTAATTTCAGAATTATCTGAAATGTGTCAATCACTTTAGTCTCTTTCCAACCTTACTGTAATTTTAAAAAAAAATTCATTCTCTCAATCATTCAGTGTGACTTGCCAAACAATAAGATGACTTCGATCACCTTTAACTGATATAGCTGGCCGCCTTTCCTCAGTTTCAGAAGTAAGTGAAGCTAGAGTTTCATCTTCTTCTCCATCACCTAGCATGAAATTAATATGAATAAATATAACATAAAATAAATATTCTAATATTTATGCATATAAAAAAACAACTTAATATTTTGAAGAGCTCAGAGAAATTTATTTTCTACATGAATATAATCTGATCACATGGAAAGGTAAAATGATGTGAAACAAACACTCATTATTTGTTTGTGGTGCTAGCTAGATATACACAGCACAAAGCAGTTTTGAACAAAAAAAAAGAATATTTTACTAATCTAAATTTTGATTTTCATAATCTTAAAATTTTGAATAAATAAAAATAAAAATTATTTTTATTATAATTAAAATCCTTCATAAGATGACATTTCCTCCCTTGATGCCTCTTCTTTTGAATCCATTCAAATTGTCTGCTTGCCAATTTTCCATAAAATTAATCAATCAGACAATATTTTGGTTCAATAGAAGTTAAAAAGCATTAAATCTCATTGGTATTATATTGACAATGGAATTTCAAATTGGTACACATCTATCCAGCATGCAATTTTCAATGAAGGGACAAAATACATTAGTGCATTAGCAACATTTTCATATAATGGTATTTTTTCATACAGAATAGAATCCCCCCTTTATAATCTATACCTTGAAAAAATATATAATTCCTGTAATTTTCTTTTTGAGATATCTTAAAATCAAAGAATCCCACCCTTCTAATTTTCATACAAATTGGAAGACTTTGTAGCTATGAAATATCAATCACAGCAATGAATTTACAAGTCCAGTCTTAAATATATATATATCTATATATATTTAATATAAAGTTTGCTAAAATTAGATAGATACAAAATTATTAATAATAGAAAAAAATGTAATGAGATAACAGAATGCAAAGAAGAAAACTTTTAAATTCTCACATAAGCTAATCTTTTCAAACATTCCATACCTATTCGGAAATCAATATACCCTTCACCACCAGATAAAATGAGCATACAATCTGGTTTACTATTATCCTTTTTGTCTTTAAATACAGCTTGTTTAATTTCAGCTTGCAAAGATTTACCATCACGATCATCAACTTTATTGGCTGTAGCATTACCTATATAAATTAAAATACTAATATTAAAAATAACAAATTTCATGTTGAAAATGATACAAAATCATCAAAGAGCATTTCATAAACCAATTTACTTAGCATATTGCCTTTACATGTTAGAATGAATGTTTTAAACAGTAAGTAATAAATATGTGTAATTTGTATTAAAATCATTTACATGAATTTCAACATGAAAAGTGGGTTTTTTAATGTTATTTTACATTCATACAATAAAAACATTCGTTAGAATATATAAGATATATTACAGGCATTAAATATCTCAATTTCAATGAAAATACCCTTTCACGTTACATTTCAATTTATATGTTTTAAAGTGTATTGCTTTATGTCTTATAAATTTTATTTCAAAATAATGAATTTATTTCTGACTGGCAAAATGCTATTTTGAGTTTTTCAGAGGATGCAAAGTGTTTTTAAAATGTAATAAACTGACTGTATATTGTAAAAAATCAAACATAAATATATACATTTTATACTAAATTTAAAAATATAACATTTAATTTGTTGAGTATAATTATAATCATAGGACGTTTGTTGCTATACAATTCTCAGAGGAAATGAATTTATTCTCACCTGGAACTGCAACAAAAAATTTTACAGCATCTCTGTGACCATGAAATGACAGTTGAGCTTGAGCCATTGTACAGTAAGGAATAAAACCAAATCCCTTTGTTGTATTTCCAGCTTCAGAATACACTCTAACAACACCTCCTGGTGCTCTACCAGCTGTATCTACAGATGGCCTCTGTGTTTTACCTGGTATATTGAAAAATATAATTATAGGGGGAAAAAAGGATATTTGCAAAACTATATTTTAAAGACAATTTAAAAAAAAAAAATTTAAATAATTAAATAAAAAAAATATAATCTAAATCTTAGTTCAGATATTTACCAATATAAAATAAAAATTATGACAACAAACCTAACTTTTTTTTTTAATTTTTAATAATTACTTACTTTAATTAATTTTTTCAGTGTATCACGATTCGAGAGTATAGGAAGAAAACAAATTAAGTGAACAAAGATTTAATGTAACAATAAAATTTAAAAAAATTTGAATTAAACTAAACAAATAAGCAATAACTAAGTCTCTAGAAATTTCTTTTCTTTCACTAGACTCTCAACATAATACTTTTTTCTGTAATACAAATAAAAGTATTCTTTACATCTCATATTGAAACCTCTAATTGAATCATTTGGTTTTTGTGTAAATTAACAAAATGAAAAATTTACATTATTTCTAGATAATAAATATATAAAATATATTTTACTCTTAAGTAAAATATCATCACAGATGTTGAATTTTTTTTTAATTGATCCAAGACCGAAAAAAACCCAACAGAAGCAACTTTTATGACAAAATAAAAATGTAAATATTACAAAAAGAATTTTACAATAAATTTTTAGCCTGCACAAAAGGACATTTAAAATACATAAAAAAGATAAGTATCCCCAAAACGATCATAAAAACTTCAAATATTTACAAATTTAATTTACGAATATTATACAGCTAATATTAAATACAAATTTGAATATGGCATTTTCATACTTTTGATTCTTTTGCAGGCAATTTTTCAACTAAATAGTTAAAAACTGTTGTTTGATAATACAGAAATAAAGTTTCTATTTAATTTATAAAATAATCACAATAAGAATTTTTTTTATGATTTTTGGCAAGACACCAGATGAAAAAACAAACTTTTATGCATTATAATTTTTAAGTTATAAGAAATACAGATATACAAATAAGTATTTTACCTTATATATATAGAGAGAGAGAGAGGTCACACACTGCCTACCATTGATTTGACTGACATTATTGTTATGAGTATGCCATGATTAGAAAGTTAACTGCTAAAACAGTAAGTCACATATCTCAATAATTTTCAAGAAAAGTGAGTTTGAAATTATTAAATGCTTTTATATTGTTACTGAATCTTTGCTATTGAATAGATGAGTGACATGGTGGTTAAATGCAAAATATAGTTTTCAAAAGTCTGCAAGTTCAATTCCATCAGTGATTTTTTGTTAATTCATTGTTAATCCTTATATTATAAGCATTGTAAATAATATAATAAATTACAAAAATTAATAAATGTTTTCTGCTAGAAATACACTTTTATGTTCTATTTCATACTTTTTATTTAATTTTATGAAAAATTGTATCTTTATTTTAAACATTAAATTTAAGCAACTCGTGGCCCAGTGGCAACATGTGCAGAATGGTTGAGGTTCAAATCTGCTGAAGGCATCTATAGCAGTCACTTTTTTTAAATACGAGGAGACTCAATGGTGATTGTGGCAATGTATGTAAAAGCATCTTGCATTTTTAATGGGAATTTTCCAAGTTGTCTTATATATAACACAAAAATGGAGGCAGTTACACTTAAAAGTCCTCCCAAAAGCAGTATTCTCCCCTCATCACCTATTGGTGGGCTATTTATGAGATAATAAGTAGTATATGAGGCCTACCGAGATTCAGAAAGCATTCTGAAACAATAGGGAACTATGAAAAAAATTATCCTGACTTTCTCTGACTAAACTTACAGAGAATTTCCTTGACTGCAGCTACAAATTATATTAGATTCGTGGCTTTCTTCCTATTCAGAATCATTGTATGTGAACAATATACCTATTAAAACACTTTTACCAGTTATCTAATCTGAAAAAATAATATATTTTTTATGAAATTTAGTTAAAAAAATATACACTGACTACCAATAAGTATTTGGACACCAGTGATAGAAAAGAAAAACGAACTTCATTCAAAATCAATAGTTGGTAGAGCCTCCACGAGAGGCAATTACAGCGTGAACCCTCGGGGCATACTTTCCATAAGTCTTTGTATGACAGCTAGTGGTATTTTCTTCCATTCGGCTTAGAGAAGACATAGAAGTTCCTTCACCGATTTTGGACGGGTAGTGCACCCCTGAATTCGGCGATGCAACGCGTCCCAGAGGTTCTCGATAGGGTTGAGATCTGGGCAGGCCAGTCCATTCGATGAACTCTTAACGTCGAAATATGACAACTGGCATTGTCGTCCTGAAAGTAACAGGGGTCCAACCCGTAAAACTGCCACAGCATAGGAAGCAAATTGTTATCCAAAATAGTGCAGTAGGCATCGGCGTTGAGTTTACCATGAATGGGGACCAAGGGTCCCAGTCCATACCAGGAGAAACACCCCCAGACCATAATTCCACCTCCGCCGAACTTGACTGTTGGTACAAGGCATTCTGGCAGGAGACGTTCTCCAGGCAGACGCCAGACCCAGACCCTGCCATCCGAACGGTAAAGGGTGAACCTTGATTCGTCATTCCAAAGAATCCGTTTCCACTGATCTACAGTCCAATTTCGATGTGCTTTGCACCATATTAACCGAGCAGCGCGGTTGGACTTTGTGATTAAAGGCTTATGGGCAGCAGCACGACCATGAAAACCATGCAGATGTGCTTCCTTACGGATGGTATTCATTGAAACAATACTCCCGGATGCCTGCTGAAACTCCTCACGGATGAGGGCCATCTGTTGGGTGCGGTTCTTCCGAATTTCTCTGGTGAGCACTCGTCGGTCTCTATCTCCCAGTTTCGTTGGTCTGCCGACTCGGGGCACATTCCGACAATCACCGCTCACCTTCCACTTCTTAATCAGATAGGCCACTGTCGATTTTGGGTACTTCAGATCGCTATATATGTCCCTTAAGGATCGGCCACATTTGTGATACCCGATAATTATACCTTTCTCGAAATCAGAGAGCTCCGAACTGCGCGGCATCTTGCATGCGACTAATGCCGATGCTGTTTCCTACACGATATATACCGGCGGAGTCCGTGACGTACCTCAGGACCGCAGATATCGTCATTTGCATAGGTGTCCAAATACTTATTGGTAGTCAGTGTATTAACATCTATTAAAACAGTATATTATAATAAATTCCCAAATTATTGTAAGATAAAAAACATTGATGAAGGAATTGAACCTGCAGACTTTTGAATGCTACAACACGGGTTTTACCACTATACCATTTGGCAACAGATTGGCAAAGATTCTTAACAACATCAAAACATTGAACAACCTCAATCTACTTGAAATTTATAGAAAGGCATATTTCATTGTTTTAGTTTGTTAATATTCTAGTCATGACCTAGACACAGCATAAATTTCAACCAAATCAGTGGTGGATAGTTTATGACATCTCCTTACAAGTAGCAATTTAAGCTGGTGATTGCAATTCAAAATTGATATAAAATTGCACTTTACATAATTGTTAAATTCCACTAACTTTTTAATTAGCCTAAACAAAAACTGGTCAATTTAAAAGCATAAAATGAATCATAGCAGTTAATTCAATAAATATACTTTACCTTCAGCCAAAGGTACCGAAATAATAACTCCATTGCCTGTACCCATCCATAATCTTTTACAAGATACTAAGAGTGATGTTATACGAACAAAAGAGAAGCCTAATTTACCAGTACCTGAAATAATGTTAAGATTAAAAATCATTAAATAAATAAATAATAAAATTACAATTTTGATTAACAAAGTAACAAGGAATAACATTATTATATTTAAAAATTATAAATAAAAAATTCTTTTAAATGAAGAACGATGCATAGTCAATCCAAATTAATACCTCTACTTTTCAGCATATAAATTTGTAATTTTATAAAATTTTATTTGGCAGTTATCTTTTAATTTTAATAGCAATTTAAGATGAAAAAATGTACAAATAAATAAATTCTTACAAATAAAAAATAAGAATATATTGAAAATTAAAAACACAAGTTTCTTTTAATAAATAATTAAACTTTAAGAACTCATTTTTTATGTATTTTAATTATAATACACAATAAGATAAAAATAGATATTTTCGTTATGAAATATGCTTTTTAATGTTGAATCCCTTCTACACTGTAAAAATAAGCTTTTCCATTAAAAAAATGTACTGAAGAAAGAGTACCTAACATTTTGCTGACATAAGGTTCAATATCAACATCTTGAAGATGCTGTCGAGTGTGTGCGTGATAGAGCCGTAATGTACTGTCTAAACGAATGGTAATCCATACACCATCACCAATCCAAGCCATTTGTCGGACCTGACTCTCTTTCCTGGGATGAGCATCAAAACTCTCCTGTAGTAAATTAAAAGATGATGATCAATTTTTGATGTATCAATTTAAAAAAAATTCAACTTTTCAACTTAATTAAATTGAATGATTCCTTTTAACCATTGAAACAATTATCCTTGTGACTGTTTTTCATAAAAAGAAAATTTCATTAACATGACAAAATAAATAAATAAAAAAGTTTCACATTTATAAATATAATAATAAAAATCGAAAAATATTCCAAACTTGGTATGTTACAGCTGAACTTTTATGTAGCTAAATAAAATGTAATAAGAATATGTAATTCATTCTTGATTAAATTCTTATTCAAACATTACCAAGGTTCCTTAACATACAGAAGATATATTATTTCATTTTTTAAATGATGTATCATCAATAACTGGAAAAATAAAAATACACTCATAAAGATTTGATAAAATTTAAATAATAAAATCTTTCAATAATTTTAATTCCACTCTTAATAGTTTCTCAAAATAATGAATCTATTGGAGTAGCTATTATTATAATTTGCATTTCATGCAAATTATTTTTTCTGTAATTTTTTGGGAAATTAAATATAAAACTAAATAAAGCAAAGGAAAACTTACAATGACTGAAAGATTTTCAGAATCTATAACATGGATGCAATTTCGGTACCCACACCAAATATTTTTATCAACAATAGTCATGCATCGCACAGAATACAACGGCCGTCCCAAATCCAAAAGATGGAAATTAGTGAGATCCCATTCACCATCTGTAAAAATAAATATTTTACGATAAATGCTTTGAAATACAGAAAATATGTACAACAAATAAAATTGAAGAAAAAAACAACAACATATTTAAATCTGTTGTTTGTAGAGACCAAAATTAAAATAGCAATATTAAGAAATAAATGTAATAGTGTGGTGTTCTTAAAATAATATTCAAACATTAATTTATTAAAAACCCAAACATATTTTTTATTCACTACTTTTCTTTTTGCCTATAAAAAGGTAATAATAAATGAATGATAGTAACCAACACATTACATTATTAAAAAAACAAATGTTTACTTATATGATTTGCATCGAAATGAAATGATTATTAAATGAACATAAATAAAAATTACCAGAAAATCTATGAAAAATTGCAATACTTCCATCAGCAAGACCAGCAAATACTCGACCTCTGATATGCCTAAAAGAAAAAAGTAAACAAATTTATAAGAATGAATAAAGAAATTCATTAATAGCAAATAGACTAAGATTTTCAATTTATACTTACACAATACTAAGTACAGAGTCTCTTAATTTAACAGAAGAAATACATCGCCACCACTGAGTTACAGAAGAATGCACATATATACTAAAATGAATACAAACATAATTGTACATGAAAGTGACATTATTTATAAAAAAGTATCAGTTTATTGAATGAATAAATTTATAAAAAAATATAGCTAATTGTACTTACTGCCCAGTTTGAGAACCTAACCACATTGTAGGTAATACAGTGGGCATTTTTTCAGATTCATTTTGCTCTTTACTTGAAGAATCAGGAGAAACATCATTGTTTTGAAGAGGATCACTATATGTTTGATGCAAATGTTCCTTGTTAATAGAATCTAACAAAATAAATAAAAATTTAACAAATAAATAACAACATAATCATGGTTGGAAACATTTCAATTTCAAAATAAGAACAAATTTACAATCATTTTTTAAAATAAAATAACAATGACAAAGTATGGAATTTAATAAATAACTATAATATAATACCACCAGTTAAATGTTTAGCATATTCAAATCGAGAGAAAATATATGAATAGCACTTTTTCATGTGCATGCCGATAAAAAATTTTTTTTTATCTCTATTTATATAAAAAAAAAAAAAAAAAAAACCCTAAAACTTTACCTTACATAAACATTATCAACTTACATTTTTAAATTGAATAGTATAATAAAATATCTGCTTATAATAAGAAAAACAGTACAGGTCCTTTCCCAGCAATAGTCTTATTAAAATAAACTTTTAAAGTTGTTCTCAAAAGTGCTATATTTTTTAATTGATAGGCAAGTTTGGTAATAATTTGTATGTATAATTCTTTTTATTATTTATGTGCTATTTTTAATTTATTGCTGTAGGTTCGGTCTTTGCAAAACCATATATATTTTTTAAGTGGCATCATATTTTGAAGCGTACTGAAACGGCATGATCAGCTAAGGATACTGATAAATGATATTTCATAATAAACATCAGAAACACTCAGCATTTATACATTTATTACCAGAGATATTTTTTCTCCTTTTACTTTTCGAAAAATGGTAGTTTCTTCTTTTTCTAAATAATATAATTTATTAATCATGCCAATAATGTACAATCAACCAAATAGATAGCTTTGTGTACATCACACTAAAGCAATGTACACCACTTATAATTCTTATAAATATAGAACATACTTTGTGCTTCCTTTGCTTCTTTTACTGAATTTTCTTCTATTCTTCTTATTTCTTCTGCTATACTACACTGAGCATTATCTGTAACACATAAATAAAATTGATTATTAATTGTTCATATAATGTATTTTTAATTTTATTAAAAAATTAAGCTGTCATTTAATAATTACCATTATTTACAGGAGTTGAAGCAGCAGAATCTGAATTGGCATCTGATACATTAACATAAAGTAAGTCTCCTATTTTCCCTGTTGGCACATCACTGACATCAGAAATGCATTCTCTTCTGCCAAGTTTCAGGAAATCTTCATCCACAGAATAATCAGTAGATTTTATGCCTATATTAGCGAAATAAAAACAGAATTGAAAAAATTGTTTTGTAGAATTTAAAGCATTGGCTCAATTTATTTTGAACATTAAAATTTTTTATATTTTAATGTTAAAAAAAAATGGTTTTGTTTATAATCTCTGCAAACTTTGAGAAACTTCCTCTGTAAAATGTAAGACATTTTACTGTTGAAGAATTAGAATTTTAGATAATGTTTTTAATACTATTATTGCTGAATATTTCGATTGCTGATAATAGATATATGAAATTTAATTAAAACAAAAACAAAAACAAAAAAAGTCCTTTAATGCATGATCATAATCTAATTTAGTTCAATATAAGTAAGGCACAGGCAATCATCTTTTTAGTTTTTTTCAAAAATTGAATTATGTGATTTAATAAACATTTTATTAACAACAATAAAAAATGGATTGACATTAAGGAATACCCTAAGCAATAATTAATTTAATTACTTTTAAAATTTTCTTTTTAATAAATAAGGCAATTTTAAAAATGCTGCTAATGAAAGAAAAAAAAAAATATTGAGGAATATTGCTATAGGAAGAAGGAACGCAAAGCAATTTGTGTCCAACAAAAATATCGTATATATTTTTTAATACTTTAATATTTTTCAAGAAAATTTAAATGATTGATCTGAATTTTTTTTTTTAACTAAATAAAATCTCAAATTTTTATTTTCATACATCATCTTCATCATGGTTCCAAATTACATATTTCTAGAAAAACTAATCTCATAATATCTATATAAAAGAAATATTATATAATTGCATTTAGCAATAAATAAAAGGAATTTTGCTGATTAACAGATATACATTTATTTGTGCGTACTGTTTTCATTAACTTGAATGTTTTTTATACTTAGCATTTGTATTGATTAATTGTGTTGTGACTAATAAATATAATTTTTTTTTATCTTAATAAATAGTTACATTTTAAGATAATAAATTGGAAAAACAAGTGGAAGAAAAACTACATATGAATTTATACATTAGAGAATATGTACCTGGAACACTAGCTATACATAGAAGATGAGAACTACACACATGGAAGGAATCTAATATTTCAGCAGGATTATTTGCATCAATTACTGTAACTTTACTAGTAGTATGTGTGCTAGTACAAATCCATACAAAAGATGACAATTTCTGATCCATTTCACTTTGCTCTTTACGATATTTTTCATAATCCTAAAAATAAATAAATAACACATTGAAAATGAAGATTAATAAAGTAAAATATTACTTAATTATTTGTATTTTATAACAAAACATTTGAACTAAATTTAAAAACAAATATTATTACTGACTATCAGAAATGAATAATAATATAACTTCTCTTTATATATTAAGGCTGGGGCCTGATGGCTAGTGCTGGCTATCAGAAATGAGTAATAAGATAACTTTATATTAAGGCTTGGGCCATATAGCCGAGTGGCTAGTGCTCTAGCACCATAGGTTTCTGATTTGAATCCCGGTAGTGCAAATGGATGTTTGTAGTTGTTAGGAATCAACTTTAAACCATAGGTCCAAGTCTAATATGATTGTAGAGCATACCCCATAAAAAGAAACATCTCCTGTATTGAAATCTGCCAGTAGGCAAACCGCGTTGGCTGTTGCACCACTGATGATAATTATATTAAGACTATCATCTAATCGACAAACAATCTGTATGTAAAGAAAGCGTGATCTATATAGGATGCGAGAGGCATGTTTAACAAAAACTAAAGGAGCAATTATTTAACAAGACAGATACAGACAATGTGCTTCTTACATCATGTTTTCAAATAATTTGTTAATAGAAATTATTGGAAAACAGATTATTTGCAGAATCACTAAGTGAGAATATAAGTTAAAATAAATACAGATGAACCTCGATAAGACGAACTTTAAGGGAGACACCAAATAATTCGAGTTATAGAGTTTTCGACTTACGCGGATTTTGTAAGGAAATATTCGACTTGTAGAGGTTTAGATTCTTCTTAACTTATTTTGAATAAGAGAGGTAAAATAAATAAAAATTCAAGTTAAGATGTAATAAACATGTTTATTTGAAAATTAAAAGTTATATTATGTACTACAATAAAAAATCAAAATCATTCCAAAACAACCTTAAAATTAAAAATATTATGTAATAAAAAGTCAGTTATTATTATCAATATATTATTTTTTTTTTGCTTTAGACGAATCGATCATTCTCTATCTATAGCATTATCTGAACTATAAAGAGCAAAAATTCTTTTTCTTCTGAGCTATTTCATAGAATTGGTTATTCTATTTACTACATAATCATACATTGTTTTCCAAGAAACAATGCATTATAGGCAAATCCTTCAAGTCGGTAACTTATTTTTCTTCGTGCTATAGAGGTAATTAAATTTTAATTGATCGAATTGTAAAATCAAGCATTGCTAATGTTCAAGTTACAGAGGTCCAATTTTTTTTTCGACTTACGGAAGGAAAATATATACCAAAATGGCTTGTGGGGATTGACTAATTATTTCGACTTATAGAGGGTTGAAATTTCAAGTAATGGAGGTTTGGGGACATGAAGGGAAGGGAATAAAAAAAATTTTCGAGTTATGGAGGTTTTCGACTTAATGAGGTTCTACTGTATTAAGTAAATTTATTGAATAAATTTTGTTTGAATTTAGAATATCCTTGCTACAAAGAGAGTTAATTAAATAATTGAACTACATTTATCTTGGAAAATTTATATAATTTTTTGCATTGTTCAGAGTTAATATAATTAAGGTGGAACACATGGTTAAAATAATCAGGGTTAACGCAGTGAAATTTAAAAAGGAAATGTATATTGTGTTTTCTGAATCAATCTCATTTCTTTTCTTTTAGTATTTATTTATTTTAAATTTTGAACTTTATACGAAAATTTACACATAGTGAACTCAAAAATAATACTCAATGACTGCACAAGATAATGAATTATTTTAAATGAAATTTTTATAAATATTTTTGAAATTTAATTGGTTTTGAAAGATTAAATACATTTTACAACTTTAGTATTTACATTTCAGTGTTTTTTAATGAAAGATTTAAAAAAAAAAAAAAAAAAAAAAATTGTTGCGAGTTTGATATAGATTTTAAATTCTTATTTCTGATTTATATACTTCTCCAACAAAATCAAGCAGAATAAAATGGTTTATTGACCACTTTGGTTGGATCATATCTGGGTAATATTAATACTAAATAATTAACATAACAGAATTGATATTGCAATTTATTAAAATTTTTTATTCACTTTTCTTAATTCACATTTAAAATTGCATTTTATATGTTTAAGGAGGTTTTTTTTGTGTGTGTTTTTCTACATGTGTTCCATTTAGTTTTCTTTGTAGTTTTTCTTCACGTGATTTTATGTATTTGATTTATTCATTTATATTTATTTGAGCTATTTTTTTTATTATTATTCAAATTACTTAATTTTATGGGTTTTTTTTACTGTCTCTTTAATGCATATTTCTTATTATTATTTTTCAGATTTTCAACTTTTATTTTTTATTTTATTATAATCAATTTTTTTTTCTTACTTATATTTGCAAAATATAATGTTACTTGATTGTGAAATCTCTTGTAATTTTATAAATAATTCTTTCAAATCAAAAATTAATTTAACACAATTAAGTTAGTCTGCACATGTATAAAAATTCTTAGAACCCATGACAATTTTTTTAAATGTTAAATTGAAATTTTTTTACAAAAATGAACATAACAATTTATTGATAATGAACTTTTAAAAACCAATGTCTAAATATAATTTTAAACCAATGAATTCTATAAAGACTACAAAACCATTAATTCTAATATCCACTCAGATAAAGAAACAAATATCTTTATTTATAGAAATTTAATTCAGCCATTCAATAGATGCTTATTTTAGTAAAATTTAATGAATTCACTTAATTTTTAGTAAATTTTAAATGCTTACCTTTATTTCGTCACTCAATTTTGTTACTGCATCAGTTGATTCTGGTGTACTAACATAAAACATACTAGAACCTACTGAAGAAACATTTGAAATTTCAGGTTCTAATTTTCCACCTGTTAAATCAACTCCAGCAGCACACCAAACCTTTTAAAATATTTCAATTACATTAAAAGAATAACAAAAATCAAATGTAATTAATTGCATTTTTTTTTTAAAGTTTTCTTTAATAATTATTGAATTACTATTCTTAAAAACCTGTAAACACATTATTACAGTAAAGTATACCTTCATTCCTAATTCTTTTTCTAAAAGAGGACGACAGAAAACAGGTACTGGTACTGGCACAGAAGAAGCATTTGGCTTTATTTGACCTCCTCCATCAGCTTCTGAATTCTTTGAAATAGATCCTGTTTTTGATGGTAGACTCCAACCATAAGCTTGCAATCTTCCATCTTCTTTTCTTACATGAGCTCGAACCTGCTTGTATTGCTCCTTACGTTCTTTGGCTCTTTGTTGTTGTAATTTTTCAGACACCCTAATGCATAAATAAACAACAAAAAAAAGTTTATTTTTTTTAAATCATATTATAAAAAAAAAATACACATTTCAAAGGTGACAATAAATACTTAATGATTTTTAAAACTTCTTCTATTGACTTGACAGCCTAGGAATTCCGTCTTCCATTCCAATATCTGCTTTGCGACAGTTTTCCAGTTAGTAACTCTAAATCTGCCTCCACATAATCAGTCCATCTCAACTAGGGCCTATCCCTAATTTTAGTTCCAAAAGGTAGATAGTTGAATATCCTAAATGTCAAGGATGAGGGGTCCATTCAGCAGATGTGGCCCATAAACTTCATATATCTTACATGTCCTATACTTCATATGTCCTTATATCTTCATGGATTTAATGATATCTGCCACCTTAAGCAACATATATAATTCAAAACTATGTTATTGCCTCCACAACCCATTCTCATTCACAGCATCAAACATATTTCTAAGAGCCTTTCACTCAAAGATGGCCAACTGTTCAGCCTACGATTTAGTCAAAGTAAAGTCTCAGATCCATAGGTGAGCACAAGTCTAATGATTGCTTTGCATAATGATTGCTTTACATGATAACAAAATTTTTGTATATCTCTTAATTAATTTTGCCTTTAAGAAATTTCTTAGACCATGAAGACAATGATTAGCTGCAAGAATATGTCTTTTTATTCAATACCTATGTCATTTAGAGTGTTAATGTTTGAACCACGATAAATAAAATTATCAACCACTTCAAATTTAAAATTTTCAAATATTTACAGCTTCCTCGATTTTTAGTAATTGGCCTATATTTCATTTTGTCTTTATTAATAATTGAATGCATCATATCTGCCAACTTCTTAAGGGCAAGACATGCCTCTAATAATTACTCTATCATCGACATAAGCAAGAAGTTGCACAGTCTTGGTAAATACGGTAGCCCTAGTATTAATTTCGGAATTTCAAATTGTCCATTTCAGTGCTAAGTTAAAAAGGCGATAATTGAGACTGTCGCTTTGTCTCAACACCATTTTTTATTTCAAAAAACTTTGTGAGGCAACCTGATAGATTTACACAAGAGACAATGTTGGTCAATGTTTACTGAAAGTTGCCCTAATAAGTATTGAAAGTTTATTTGGAATACTTAACTCAGTAAGAACTACAAGTAGAGAGTCAAGGTCAACACTATCATATGCTGTCTTGAAATCAATAAACAGTCAATGCAATTCAATACCAAACTCTTTAGATTTTTCCAGAATTTGGCACAGATTTTTAAAACCCTTGTCTTTAAATTTAAAAAGTAACTTATAAGAATTTGCATTCAAGGAATATGATTAGATCATACACACATATGAAAGAGTGACCCACTCAGGTGTTGATAAAAAAAAAAATTATTAATCTGAAAAACTTACAAATCACTATCTAGAATGTCTAATCCTCTATGTCTATCACCAAGACGTTTCTTCCTCATGGTATCCAAAGCAGGCCCGGAATTTGTTGTAGGAGCATTATAATGAACATTTACATAAGGCATTGATTTCCTAGTTGGCTTCTCATTAGCATTGAAAAGGTTACTGAAACTATAAATGACAGAAATGAAATAAAGACATAAAATAAACTTTGAAAACATTTCAGTAAAGTTTAAATACTTATCAAATACAATTAAATTTAAGCAATACAAATATTATATGTTTTTTATTTTGATGTTTTATTCCTTAAAACCAGGATGTATCTACATTAAGTTTGACTGGCATTTAATTAAAAAAAATTAAATGTAACATTTTAAATCACTTCATATAAGAAAAGATATCCATCTGTTTTTATTTAATAGCTAAAATGATTGGCTGCCAATTTATAATTCAAAAACAAGATTTGACCCACTAAGTAAATCTAGTGTGAAGTACACATTATGAATTACATATTACTTTTATAGAAAAAATAAACAAAAAGTATTAAAGGTTTCACATGTAATGCTTTTTAAATATCCAAAGAATATTTTAGAATAAAAAAAAGAGAAATAAATAACCATGCAATAAGTAATTCTAAATCCATAATATCAATTTAAATGCTTTTCACTATAAAAAATTTATAAGTTTTTCGATAAATTTAGATATAAACAAAGTTGTGTTTATTTTCTAAAATTAAAATAAATGAATAAAAATATAGTATGTTAATTATACATAAATCTAATTGAATTATAATGCTTACAATTTCCATATAGAAGATTTATTCCTTTTTGTATCTAAAGATGAATCACTTCGTGAGGCCCGAATCATTTCAGTCCATCGAACAGCTTCCTGCAGTTCCATAAGACGTTCTTTGTACTGGTTTCTTTCCATTAGAACACGAGCCATTTCCACACGAGTAAAACGTTTCCTTTGTGCCATTGGCAATTCTTCCTGAAAAATAAAATTTCCCTTATTAGTTTAAAAATGCTTTAACTCAAATAAGCTATATTATTATAATTAGATTTGGCATTTCTTACAAAAATTATGCAATAGAATCAATATATCACATTCCTTTAATAACTGCTATTAATATTAATTTTTTATTTCTCAATTTCAAATACACCATTCTTACTACCTGTTTTATTGCAGTATTTCTTGTACTTAAGTAAACAAAAATATAAGAGCATAAATAACAAAAGTAGCGTTTTTTTTTTTAATAAAAAGTAAAATATTTCAATCTGTTAGGCTGATATACAGGTTACCAATAAAATTCCAAATTTAATTTAAGAATAAAACACATAATAATTTTAAACAAAGAAAGAAAAAGCATCAATAAATCATATTCAGGTACAAAATTATGTTCATCCTATAAAAGAAACCCATGAAGAAAATTTAATAAAAAATAAGTGAAAATTTTTTTTTTTAAATAAAAAACTATAGCACTTCAAGCAATTTTATAAAAAAAAACACATGAAAGAGATTTAATAAGATTAGCTAAAGAAATATTTTTTTTTTAAATTAACCAATAAAAAATGTTGAAAGCAATCCAGTATATTGGTATTATTTTGGGACTAATGGGCCAGCGATGTAAGCTGACCCATTAGTCCCAAAATAATACCAATATACTTTATGGGTAATAAATCTTTTAGCTTAATAAACCTGATATTAAAACAATTTATTATTTTCAATGTTAACAAAGTTTTGATCATTTTTTTAAATATTTTAATAGTAAGTGATCCAGACATTTTTTTGTGGAATTATTGAAGAGCAATTGTAAATAAATTATACTTATACCATTGTTAAACTATTATTTTTTTAAAACAAAGCAAGAGGATGGTGTTATAGGGGGAAAGGCATATTAAAAAGGGTAATTGTATTTGAAAAGAAATATTGAATTCGCCTTTGGATATGAATAAATACTCTATCAACTTAAAATAAGTTGATTTTATTAACAGATTTGTTTCAGTAAAATAATTTACTTACTTCATCATCTGATTTTCCAGATTTTGTATTTTCACCCGATTCCCTTGCTTTTTTCAATTCTTCTTCTAAATCAGCTACTTTCTGCTTCAAACGTTCTTTTACACTTATATATTGCTTTAATTCTTCTCTCAAGATTTCTTGCTCACTGAAATATAAACCATTCTTAAGTAAAAAAAACCAATAAAAAAAAAAAAATAAAAAAACCTGGAGTATTCTAGATTAATAATCAAAATTCATATATTTAATGATTAAATATCTAAATAATTTTAAACATCTTACCTTGTGAGTTCATCTACTTTAGCTATGAGATCATCTTTCACAACATTCAAAGCATTTCTATAAATAAAAATAAAAATTATTAAATTAAAAAAAGTAGGAGACTAAATAATAATAATAGTAATTAAATGCATACTTAGTTGCAAGCAATTCATTGTTTTCCGAAATAAGATTTTCAACTTCCTTGCCCATTCCTAAAAAAATGAAAAATTAATATAGACCCAATATTATATGTCTTAATTTCATATTATTTGATATTGTAACACAGACAATAAATTTCCAGCTAAATCTAAATATCGATATAAATTAATTGTAATAAAAAAGTTTATCAATACTAAATAATAAAATTTAAATAAGAGTTAAAAATTTGAATGTTTCCTTTTACAATAAATTAAAATATATATTTAATTGCATATACAGAATTTTCAAAAAAACCAATGTTATTAAAAGCATCAGAATTAAAAATATATACATATTATTCCACAGAAAGAGTAGCAGCAGATTTCAAAGAATATAAATGTAGAAATAGCACAATAGATTATAAGAAAAGAAAGTTTGATAACAATAATAATATTAATATTTTTAAGTTTAACATATAAACTTGTTACCTAAATAAATACTTGAGTTTTAAATTTCTGAACTAATCAAATATATTACTCATATATTAATATTGTTAATGAATATGTTTAATAGTTTTTAAATTAAATCTACTTATAATTGATAGATACAATTTCTCGAGGATATCGAGGAATGAATGTGAAAGTATTTGCCAATTTTCAATTAATACATGGTGCAAGATAATGTGAATATATAAAACAATCATTACATTTTTCTATACAACTCTTAATCAGCATATCAGATATGTGTAAAAGCTATTCATATGTTTATATGCATCATTATATATGTCACTGTAATCACAGACATGGCATACCCTTAAAAATAAATACAGCAACAGCCATCATGCAAATTCTGACCTCAATGTGCAAGTAAATACTTATTAGCCATTCGGTGCACCAAATTTCTAATACTAGGGTGCAAAAAAAGGTAATACAGTTTGCATGGACTATACAAACAATATGCCTATTGGTATGATGTGTCAAGGTTTTGTAATGAATAGCCATTACTCATAAATCTATGATAAACAGAATACATATTAAGCTGTTAATAAAATGGATTTTTACAAAGGTGTGCAACAATTTCACACCAGTTTAAATTTGAAATTAATAAATATAACTAGTCTCCCAAGATAAAATTAGAGGCCTCTTGTGCATTGTTTTCTTACTCACAAATTTTACACTTCTAGTCAAACATACAATGAGAAAAATAATACTTTTTTTTTTTCAGATGATTTATTTTTGCATATGTGCTGTTTGTTGATCTTCATTCCTTACTGTTCTGTTTTGTAAAAATTCCTATCTGCCAATTCTTAACTTTATGAAGCTGCAGTGAATGTATGAATATTGATCTATTTTTTCTCAATTACTCAATAAAAATTACTTAACTATATATTGAGAAAAATATTAATTTAATATTTATTAAATTCAATTATAAGAAATAATTTAAGTTGTTAAATCAATGTCAATGTCATTAACATTAATTATCTTTAACAGTTAGAATTCACTAATAAAGTACAACAGAAAAATAAGGAACACATTACAAACTGAAATATGCATTATTAAACTTATTAGTTCCTACAAATTATATTATTATTAAATAGCAATACATGAGACAGATTTTATGAAAAAGCAGCCCTGTTATTAAGATGCTTAATTTTCTTAAAATGAATACTGACACAAAATATTTCTTACTATAAATATAAGTACATTTTAAGTACTTCTTTAAGTAATATAAGTAATAATTACATAGTTTAAGTAATAATTACATACTAAAAACTAAAAACCAAAATTATGAAAATTTCTTGAGATAAAAGCATTTTTAAAAATTTTTACATGTCAATTAATACACAATAAACACTAATACATTAAATACTACCCCATAAATTATACATCATTACAAAAGTAATTCAAAAGAAACCATTGCATAATTAATGTTATAAACAATTCTGCAAAAATAATGCACCCTTAATAGTAAAAAAAATAATAATAAATGAATAATAATAATAAATGAATTTTGATACATTCACTGATGTCACTCCTACTTTCCTTTAAGTAAATATAATTTTTATGTATTTAAAATCTGTTTTTTAATTAATCAATAAGATCCAAGTTAATGAATTACATTAAAATAAAAGTTCGGTATGCATTGAAATATCATTAAAAAGGCTTAAAAACTGTGCTTACTATATTTAAAAAGTTTTGAGTTAAACATAATATTCTTCATATTTTGGCACTGAGAATCATAAAATGTAAAAATTTCCATTTCACAAGTTCTTTTTTATTCCTTACTTTATATATATATATATATATATATATATATATCTTTATATATGTATATATATATACATGCATACTACTGTGTCCAAAAAGTAAGACCAATTTTCAATTCCCATGACTTATGGAATTTCAATATATTTTTTTTTCTTTTTTAGGTTGCTGGCACTGTCCTTAACATTTGTGCGAAATTTGGCATCAAAATACTCATTAGTGTTTCAGTTACACTTAGCTTTGTAAGACGCTAAAACTGATTCCGGTGATTTTTGAAATGTCTGGATTAATAGAGCAAAGAACTTGTATTAAATTTTGTTTTGCGGAAGCGTATAGAATTTTGCAGAAGACATTCGATGAACATTCCTATATCGGAAAGAAACGTTTAGAAGTGGTATTAACAGTTCACAGAAGGTAGAGAAGTACGAGTCTGAATGAAGATGCAGAGCCCTCTGGTTGACCATCAACTTCAACCGAAGAAGCTCACATCCAAAAAAATTAAAGATTTGGTGCTTGCAAACCGTCGATTTACAATTACAGACCTTGCTGATGATGTTGGAAATTCAAAAGGATCGATCAATTCCATTTTGGGCCTCAAACACGTCAAATCGCGATTTCTACCAAAAACACTGAATGTGCTAGATCACACTGCATTGATTCTTCGTGACTTTTTCGTCAAAAATGAAACTCATATCATTTCACATTTCCGATGACTTTTTAGCATGCATTGAGGATTGGAAAAAAAGTTAGCATAAGTGCATTGTGTACGGAGGGGATTACTTTGAAGGTGATGAAATAAATTTGAAAGAATAAATAAAAAGTTTTTGAAAAAAAAAAAAATTGGTCTTACTTTTTGGGCACAGTAGTATATATATACTATTTTTAAAAATATTTTATACATTTTTTTAGGAGGCTGCTGTAATTAGTTCAAATAAATCTTCTAACCTTCTATAATTTAGTATTTACTTTTAGTAACTAAAAAGTAATTTGCAAAAATCAGTTTTTAAATTTGAAGCTCTATTGTAAGAATATTTTAATAAAATTAAAATTAATATAAAAAAATTCAAAAGCAAAATGAGCTGAAATTAAAAAAAAATGTTAGCTAAGTTATGCAAAAGCATTAATTTCTAAAATTAAAAGTTTTAGCTGTATATAAAAAAAAAAAATCAGTATATTTTTTAAATTTTTATATATGAATGTAAAAATGATTTAAAAAAAGAAACTAAGAGACACTTAATAGAAGTTATGTTCAAAATTAAAAATAGTGCATCAAGCAATAACGGCAATTAATTCCATGCATTAGTTGAAAATTAGAATCATGTTCACATAATATAAAAAAGTATGCATGAAAAGTAAGTTTACATACAACGAATTTTCACAAAATTTTAAGCATTTGCAAATTACAAATATTGAAATCATACAAGCATGCAAATATACATGTGCGATATGTTTTTATTAATACTGTACAAAGAGCACAGGAAAATTTGGACAGTCAGTTTTTGATAGTAAAGGTGGGGGGAAAAAAATCAAGAAAAATTAATATGTTTAAAGATTACAGCAAAGACACGTTTCATCTTTGTATATAATGTTAAATGAAAATTGTTAAAAATAGCAGAAGATGCTTACCAAAGAAATTGTCATTAACTAAAGGCAGGCAATGAAGCATTCAATAAAAGAAAAATAAATATATTATTGCACAAGAAAAACATGCATATTGAGTATAAAATTCACAAAATAATAATAAGATTATATCATACATGGAATAAATTTTATCAAAAGTAAATTTAAAATAATTGATAGCATTATAGAAAGCCACAGTTTATTGAAAAATATTCTAGAATTTCAAACACAATTAATTCTAAACAAATATGCTTTTACATCAGTTTGTTTCTATGCAGATTTCAGATGTAATATATATATAACAAGAGTTATTGATTATTTTGTATAATATTGATTTAATTTAGTAGTTTCCAAATTGTTTAAATAAGAAAGAAAAATTAATGCATATTTCTTTCTTATTTTGGAACAATTAGAATCCTCAATTACTATAAAATTTTAACTTTGTATACAACATTATTTTTTATTGTGTATAATTCCTTTTAAAATATTACTTTCAATTCTGAGCATTGTTTATTTTATTTTAAATTACCAAAATCTTATAACAATTTTCAAAGAAAAAGAATTTTCCAGATACTTTTAAAATTAAAACTCAGACTATTAAAAATTATTTCTTAATTTATCAATATCACAAAAACACTTTTAATTAATATTTTGTAAGCAACATACAAGTTTGAATAAAAGATTATAATTAATTTAACTAAAATAACTTAGTTTGTTACTAAATCAAATACTTTTGGGCATTGAAAAAAAATGCATATAACATACATATTTTTCTAAGAAAAATTAATCTTTGCTATTTTTAATTAATTTTTATTATCTTTGAAAGTAAAAGCTTAATGAAGAAGAATTTTTAACATGTATGTAACAATCTATGTTCAGTTAAAAAGTTTTTATATATATATAGTATATTAAAATTAACCTTTTATCAAAGATTTATTGTCATAGAAATATAATAAATGATAAGTTATTTTACCCTTAGGTTCCCGTTCACTCTCCCCATCACTTTCTATAAAGCACATGCAGAAGATGGTGTGCAGCAAAATGAAACGGAGAAAAATAACAGAATTTTATAGAAACTAATGACATACATGAAGTGTTTATTATTGAAAAAAACAAAACTCATTCTATTTAAGAGAAGGCAGTGAAAATAAAGATGATTTGAATAAATTTATTAATTGATAAATATTGAATTTGTAAACTATTTGATAATATACTCATTCATAACATCATAAGTTGATAATTTATTTAATATTGATTTCATAACATTTAAATAAAACAGACTTCAAAAAAAATTTTTTTAAATTATACATTATTTTTTAAAATAATAGAAAAATCATAATAAATAAATTCTGCAAACATCCTTAACTAACCTGATGAGGCATAATCTCCTGAATGTGCAAATCCTCCTGCAACTTTAACACAATTAAAAGAAGTATTTAAATGGTTGAAAATGCAACATCAAATTCAATAAAACAATTCATAAAAATTTGATTAAATTTACGTAAGTATAAGAAAACTTATATAGTTATTATTTAACAATTTTATTTAGAAAAAAATAATGCATTTAAAACAAAATAATAAATAAGTAAATAAACCGAAAAATACTTATTGTCTTTAAAAATATAAATATTAGCAAAAAATAAAATATGGACTAAGAAATATTTTGCACATTGAAATAAAGCAAAAAATAATAATAATTTTACAGAAAATATACATTAAAGGTAAAAGAACCTATAATTATAGATTGCCATATTTTTCCTACATATTTTCTTTTTATAAATGAAATCAAAATAATACAAATAAAATGGATTACTTTTTATAGATCAAATTAAAAATGTGTAATTCCTCATACTTCTTCAATCAAATTTTAAATTAAGATTAATTCTTTTATAAGCAAAATAATAAACATGGCACAAAATAATTACCTGAAATATCAGCACCTTCATCCATTTCAACTAAAGCATCATTGTCCTGGAAACTGAGTTCTTGATATAGAGTGTTTGGCCTGCGTCTCTCACTAGCAAAATAAAATGTAAACTTTAAGTTGTACTATGCAAAATAATTAATAATAATATAAAAATCTTAAACATCAAAAAACACCAGAGAAAACAAAAAATGTTTCATTTATCATTTATGATGTACCATGTTTCTACAAGAATATTAAAAAAAAATTTTTAAATAAATTTTTCAGTAATAATTTCTATATCTTATTCTATTATTTTTTAGCAATAAGCACTAAATAAATAAATAATTATATTTAGTTTTAAAAAGAAAAAAAAATTCAAAGATTTTATAATTTACGACAATTTATTTCAGAATAGTTAGTTATAACAAGCAAACGTTCAATGAAGTTGATAGTATTTGACAATTCAAACTTCAAACCAATAATTTGTTTATTATTAAGAGATTTTCCCTCAAAAATATTTTAAATCCTATGCATTAACATATTTCAAAATGCTTTTATACGCACTTGATATCAATGATGAATTTATTAATTCATAAAATTTTTATGCACATATTATTCTTTAAATATATTTTTACCTTTCCACATAATCAGTGGTTGGGTTCTAGTTTTTTTCAATTTCTTATCAAATTTGATATTTAACTTTTTTTGACAACTTTTTTTGTAATAATTTTTTTTCCGGCAAATATAGTCTTTAAAAGATTAATAGGGAAAAAAATCAATTACAACTAACAATTAAAAATACCTCTAACATATTAAAACTTAAAATCACCTTTGTAATTTACTGTTTTCAAGATTAAAGCTAAAACCATCCAATTCTTCTACTTCATCCATTTCAGGACTTTCAATAGTAGCATCATTCAGATTAGCATCTAAATCATCAACCCAACCATCTCCTACAAAGTGACAGAAAATTAATTAAAGAACAAAACACTAATATCTTTTTTAAAAACATTTCTAAACTATAGAAAAATAAAATCATGAAACTAAATAAGCAATCACTTTTATAGGCCACTCAGGAGATAAATTACTAATTACTTAATTAAAATTCAATTTCAAATATTTAATTGAAATTTCATGGAAATGTTAAACTTCAATATTAAAAAATAAGTAACAAAAGCATTTTAGTGCTATGTGTTATTTTACATCATACTACCATGATCTCTTGATCTAAGAGAGCACACTATTTCTGTAAATGCCAAAAAATGTTCTGCTGTTTAATCTTTATACATTTATTTTGTGTATGCTAATTCTATGTTAATAAAATATTACATGACTTTAATTTATAAAAAATAATTCATCTTTCCACTAATAAAAAGCTACTTGATATTTCAATATTTTAAAACAAACTAAGATTTCAGAATTGTTTTATTTTTGTAATATTTCAAAGAGTTGAAAAATGTTGATTTGGTGAAATTTTAATTCATAATATAAGAATTGAAAATTATACATTAAATATATTAATTTGTATCTCCAAGTCCTGAATAAGTGTTTAAAAAAATATTTTACAGTGTATTTATTAAAATTATAAATAAAATTGTTACCAGCTTTTGATGTAAAAATTCTTTCTATTTATACACAAACAATGCAGTCTATCATGCTTCGCAAGTGAAGTATAAAAACCTTAAAATAATTTTAGAAATCAACAGAATCCTTTATCATTCATTAAAGTGAGATAAAAAAAAAATTTTTTTAAAAAGATAATTGATGATGAAACCCAAAATCATTCTCTAAATAATTATAATTCAATTATAATTAAGGGAAACAATCCAGAATAAATCAAATCAAAATATGTTAAACTTATACCAACAGGATGAAAAGTATACATACAGTGCTGTAAAAGTATTCATAATTTTTTTAAAAATAACAGAAAAGTAAGCATGCATCACAGGAAAACAAGGGAATCTTTTAACAGCATTTTGTGTTAAATTTTATATATGACGAAGAAGAAATGATGAATATATTGTATCAATGATAAAATTTACTAATGGATCATGTTATAAATATTCTAAGTTTTAAACTGAAATTTTCCACAAAAAAAAAGAACTTTGTGTAGAGATGAAAGTAACAACAGCATACATACAGAAATAGTCAAATGAATGCTTTCTTTAAAGTAGCCTTTGATTTAATAGAGATAAAAGACATATTTAACTTTTAAATTTACATGTAAACATGCAGTCTGTTTCTTCACTTATTTTTCTTGCACCAGTATCTTTTTTAAAAAAAATTCATAGTCTGTAGCATATTTTTTATATAATGCTTTGATGATAGAAAAATGCAATCTAAAGGCGAGATAAAAAAAATAATCGATTTTAAAAAATTGGTTTGATGTATACTTTTCACAATGCTCAATTTTGAAAGAAATAAAGTTAATACATAAAAACATTGAATATCAGTAATAATATATAGCATAAATAAGTGAAAACATTAAGTATAACAGAAAAAATGTCATTACTTGTTCCAGTACTTCTGTCACTTAATGGTACTCTATCAGTTAGCTGACCCTTTTCTGTGACTGACTTCTCTTTACCTTTGCTACCACTTTTACGTCGTGGACTTGTGGCTATAGAAGCATAAGCAGCTTCCTAAACAGAAAAAAAAAAAAAAAAAAAAAAGATTGCAATATAAAAGAAATTTGAATGTAAAATATTTGATAGAATTATAACACAAATTCGGTAGCTCAGTTTGTGTTATTATAATTTGGATTAAACCAGCACTAAAGTTATAGCTTGTAGATATAAATAAACAAGGAAATAAAAAAGGGCATATTATTTCAAAATTTTTTAAAAAAGCTAATTTCTATTTATTTTCCAGTGTTTGAAAATTAATTTTCAAATGAATATAAAATATTAAAAAATGAAATAAAGGTATCAATAGACAGCAAAAAATATTTAAGATTAAACTTACATTTCTAATTATTAATTAATAGCATCATAAGAAAAGGGCATGTTTTTAAATTATTTAATTTCATTTTTAAATTAATATCTGGTTTTTTTTTCCTCAATGATTCAAAGCAAAAAACATTTACTATTATATAAATGAATAATTACAAAATTTTAAAATGAAACTAAATTAAAAACAATTTAAGCTAATTTTTTTCTATATATTCAAATAAATTTCTACATTGCTATTAGATGAAACATTGCTTTACATAAAAATTATAGAAACAAAAGAATATCTGAATTTTACTTCTCCAAAAGATTATTTTTTTTAGTAAGAAGCAATTGCTTATGCTTTTTTTCTTTACTTCTTGTCATTTACCATACATATTTTCATTTGAATCTATGTCATGAATGAATAAGTTTTAATTCAATATCAATTATAAGATGGAGAATATTTAAACTATATTTTTTTGAAAATATTCTTTCAGATACTAGTCTGGAAATTTCATAAATTGCTATAATATTACAAAGAGAGTGGTGTGAATGCTGCTTCATATGAGGAAACATGCATTTCTAGAGAACTTTTTAAGGAGTATTAAGCTAAATAAAGGTTATGTGGGAAGTAAAAATCATTCAGGAGAGAAAAACCATTCATTCTGAATTTACAATGTTCTGTTACTTTTATATATACCTATATATTTGCAATATATTTTCCCTCTAATTGTGATTGAAAGCTTACTTTTGTTTAGCAAATGATACAAATGTACATTATGGCATTAAAATATAAATTGGATGAGAAATAACAAAATATTGCATGCACATATCACATTAGGAAAATGTTACATGAGGAACATATTAAAAAAAAAAAAATTCAATAAATTAAAAGATCTATATAGCTCTAATAATCTAATAAAGATAAAATTATGTTGGATATACCTGAATTTCACTTTTTAAACTTGCATTAGAATCAGAACTTTGATTTGGAGACACAAGGGAAGGCATATCTAAAGGACTATTTAGTATCTTATTGCCTGATTCTTGAGGCGAGATAAAAGAAGTAACATCACTTTTCATGTGAGGAAAATGAAGAAACCTATTAAACAGATAAGTCAGTAACTTTGTCAACCCATTTATTATTAAAAACTTTTAAAATGGAACAATTTTAATTTCAATAATTTATGACTAGGTTTTAAGATTTGATAAACAGCATTTTAATTTTATAAAATTTTGACGAAAAAATATATAACACAATTATTTATTCAAAATATAAATACAAACCTGGTTTTATTATTTAAAGCTTCTAGTTTTTCTGAGCCAAATAATATTTTAGTTCTTTCCATGTAGTCCATGTGAGTTTTAAACAACTGTAATAACAAATTTTGTCATGTATGTAAACATAATAGCATACTTTTTTTAAAATTTATAAAAAAACAATCCAGTAGAATCCTAAAAGCAATACACTAAAAGAGTTTCATGGGGAGTTCAAAAAATATTTAGTTTTAACCTATCAAAATATAATAAATGATAAATTTTGAAAAATAATTTTTTTTTTAATGTTGAACTTTATTTTTTATGATACCAAAAAAGAGTACTTACATCAGTATAACGCTCATGAAGAGTAGCATATTCTTTTCGTGTTTCTGAATCTTTTTCTTCAAGACGAGCAGCTACAATAAAAACCAATCAAACTAATTTTTTTTAAACTGTTTCATAAAATAATATTTAAAAAGTTAAAATATTTTGACATTAGAAAAAAGAAGTAAATAAGTACAGAATTACCAAAAAATATATTTGTACAGAACATGCTAAGAAAAAGAATTATGTTTAAAAAATATTAAATTAAGTAAAGAATGCAATAGTCATTTTGATTAGTAGTATAGAGACATATTAGATTTAATAAAAGTAACAAAGAATTATACAAAATAAATTGTTCATAAGCAATCTTTAAAAATAAATTAACCAAAATTGTATAATTGAAAAAATTATAATCGAAAAGTTAGATTTATGACGAAATAAAAAATTATTTTTGAGTTTTTATTGATCTTTAGATTATATTTTTATAAACTTTTCTATACAGAAGGTTTGTAACATGGATTCCCAACAGTAATAATAGAATTTACCATGATCCGATGAATTTTTTGCTTTCAATTCTAACATACGAACAAGAGACTCTAAGCTCTCAACTTTTTCAGATAAATTCTGTCGATCATCATCTGTAGAATATTCAATTTCAATCAATTTCTAAAAGAGAAAAAATTGTGTATATAAATTAATATAAACATAAAACAATATCATAATAAGCGCAAAACAAAGACTAGTTTAAAACTAGACTAGACAAAGTTTTTCTGTAATAATACAAACATAAAAATATATTTAAAAAAATCTAACCTGTTCAGCTGCTTTACGAAGTTGTCTTTCTCTTTCATACTGAGTGGCAAGTTGTTCATTATCTTCTCTCAAAAGTTCTAATTCTACTTCATGCTCTTGATTGTCCATCACAGCAGAATCTAAGCTTTCCAAGACATTGACAACAAGGGGCATCAATTCTTTTACAACATCCTCGTCATATTTTTCCATCATACGTTCCAATTCTTGATAGATATTAGCAGCCAAACTTTGGACTTTTTCGGACATAACATGACTGTCCTCGGAATTCGTTCCATAAACAGTTTCTTGCATAGGTGATTCCATTGTAAAATTTATATATTACACACTGGACAAAAAGTATGGTTGTGCGCTATTATAAAATCTGTATTTCTTTCATTGATCTTTTAAGTATAATTTGCGTATAAAAATATTACATTTGTATGGAAGATCACTATAGGATAGTTAGTACGCATGTTTTTTTTTTTTCTCTCTCTTATAATAAAAATTTAAGAACGAAATAGTTCTCGTTGCATAATAAAATTTTGTAAACAACGCAAATCTTTTACTCTTTGTAAACCTTGACATGAACATACGCTCCGCGATTACGATAACATTGTTAGGCGCTTTATTTTTGCGATATCGAAACTAGTTTCATATAGAAAAAAAAAAAAGATTCTTAATATTGTTTTACCTGAAAAAAATTGAATTTTTTACTAAACAATTTTCAAGCAATTTTGAGTTAAAAAGAAAGTAAAGTAAAATATTGAAAACGAGAATTTTTTAAAATCACAAAAAAAATATTTTTTGAGGAATACAAGATGAGTATTGGCAACATTGTGATTTAACTTCGATTTTGTTTTAAGTCGCTGTATCGAATACTGTTTATATACATAGAAAATTATGAAATGACAGTTTTAAATGCTCTTTCCATGTAGATATTTTTGCATATGAATTATTTTTTGCATTAATGACAAAGTTTTACACTATTTCTTAGTTTATGGTGGCCGGTGGACCATGGCAAACATAGCAGTCCAACGAATCAAACGAGAATTTAAAGAAGTAGTTAAAAGCGAAGAGGTAAAATTCACTACGAAAGCATTTTTTTATTATTTTTTTTTTCCCATAATGTTAAAGAATAAAATATGACGAATTTTCGTTACTATGGCATATTTTATCTAAAGCATTTCTCCTAGAAGCATAAAATATTTTAATGAAAATTATTTCCTGTAATTATTTTTCCTGAATATATTGTGAAACTTTTTAATTCCTGCCTATCCGCATTTTTGCCAATAATCTATTTAAAGAAAAAAATATAAATTAAATTATATTCAATGTATCATGTGCATTAACCTTTTTAAAATTATTTACAGGCAGCAAAATGTGCTATTAGCGTTGAAATTATTAATGACACTTACACAGAATTAAGAGGAGAAATTGCTGGACCACCGGACACACCATATGAAGGAGGGAATTTTATTTTAGAAATCAAAGTACCAGAAACATACCCGTTTAATCCACCTAAGGTATAATGTCATCAAATACCATTTGCAATAAGTTTTTAGATTGCAAAAATATATTTTGTTTTGATATCGTTTAAGTTTTTTTTTTTTTTTTTTTTTTTTTTTTTTTTGTTTTTTTGTATCGATTACAAAAGAGAAAATTATTATTGTAGTATATGAGTTTTTAATATAATAAGATATTTTAAAAATTATTTTTCTAAAGTAGTTTTAACATTCATAAATGTTACATAGTAAGTAGAATTAAATGCATTTGTCATTTTGTCTATTAAATTATGTATTATTAATATTTCTTTTTTGCTTTATTTAAATCTTGTTAATTTGTTGTTAAATTCATAGCTATACAAAAAAGCTTAATCATTGATTTTAATATTTAACTGTACTGATCTGTCATAGATAATTTAAAATTTACTAGAATTAAAAGATTAATTTTTGCCCTTGATGTAATTTTTTAAAAATTTATATTTGCTTTCATTTGCATTTTTTAATATCACCAATTTGTTCATTATCTTGAAAAGCATAATTGCTTATTTAAAATACTGACCTTCTTTATATACGTTTTAATTTTAAATAAAAAATTCTGTGTGTTTTGTAGAAATATATTAATTACTAGAATATATTTTCAAAAATACAATTAATTATTTCTTTAAAAAAAGAGAATGCTTTAGAGAGAGGTGTTTTAGAAAAAGCTACCTTTTTTTTAAAAATTACTTTGGTATTCAGGTATATTGGATTCAGTGAAAAAATATTAAACATTTCCTATAAAATGTTTGAAGGTAAGAGAGAAAAAAAACATAACTTATAAAAAATAGAAATGAAAATATAGTTTAAAATAATTCTAGTAAAAAAAAAAGTTATTTTGCCTTATAATAATATTTCCAGAACAGTATTAATCTCTATCTTCATAAACAAATTACATTATGCCAGATACATCAAATTAGTAAATGTCTAATATTCAAATAAAAAAGTTTCATATATCTTTAGTTTTGGATGTTTGTAAGACCTGAAGAGAGAATACTTTGATGTTTTTAACTTTTTTTTCCCTTCAGAATTTACAATGTGCATTACACACCCTAGTTTGGATATAAATGAAAAAGTATGAAATGAATTATCAGAAAAAAAAGGAAAATAAATGTAGACCTTTAAAAAAACCAGAAAAATAAATTATAAATTTTATCAAAATTTAGAGAATTGTTAGCTTATTTTAATTAAATTAAAAAATATGATAAAAGAAAAATTGTTTTAAACCAATATATAAATAATTTATATTTGAGTAAAATATTTAATCTGGTAAAAAAAAAATTAATTATAATTATTTATTGTTACTTTGTGCTGTTATACTTAAAACAGTAAATTTTAATAACTAATTTGTTCGCTATCAATGGTATTTGTTTAATAGTAACTGGCATATCATTCACTAAGTACCATTTTATTAATAATTCTGATGTGTGTTTAAGAGACCAAATTCTGGTACCTCTTAATTACCCTATTAGAATTAATAATTAAAACAAATTTGAAATGGCTGCTTAATTGTTAAATATGACTGAAATAGTTAATTAAAAAAAATTACATTGACAAGTACTTAAAATGAAAAGCTTACTTGTAGTGATAATAAAGTATTTTAGAAAGAAAATTGAATTAAGAAAAAACTATAGAAGTTCGGTACAATTATGAACCAACTGCGGATGACAAAAAAATTTTAAATAGGATAACAATGAAAAAATAAAACAATAAAGCTATATTTAACAGTTGTAAAAAATTGCAAGGGTATACATCAAAAGAGTGAAAAGCTGCATTGGTGAGGCTCAATCCTTCTACCTTTTGGTTGCAATACCAGAACCCTATCCATGTAGCTATCTAGTAAAGAATAAATTAAAAGCAAAGCATGATCCTAAAGCTAAATAAAGTATAATAAATAAGTAGTAAAGTATAAATTGAAACCCAAGTATGGCTGCAACATTGTCTCCCGCAGATAAGCAAACACTCAAAAGAAATGTCATATATCATTCTCGCTGGTTTTTAATTTGCAATTTCATACAACATAATTCTCCAGTATTATGTTCTATGAAATTGCAAATTAAAAACCAGTAGATACTGATTACTGATAAATTTTGGTAGCAGAGTTTTACATTTGATTATTAGCCTACTTTTGTATTAGATGAACACATATCTGTTGCTTTATCATTTTATTTATGTGGGAATTGAAGGGCAATTTTGGGTCTCGTAACAACCCTAGTACTTGTATTGGGTAATGGACATAGAACAGGCAGGCTGAAAATAGTTAACTTCACAAGGAGAGAAAGAATATTTCCAAATAAACAGTTATAGAAATGATATTTAATAAAATTAGGATATATATATTCACTTACACATCAATTTTTTTTATATGAAATTGTCTGAGATGCCATGTTTGAGGAGAATTATTTCTTTAATTATGAAGTTAAATTTATATCAGAATTATTTCATTGATTGATGATTTGAGACACTTTTTTTTAATTGACGTTGCAAAAAAATCATTTTCAGTTGGTGAGTTAATTCTGCTTTGAATCCTACATTTTAGCATTTACAAAAACATTTCTATAGCTAATTTAGTCTTACAGAATTTGACAGTTGATCATGGATATCAGTCAGAAAAGTGGTGGTTGGGCATTAGTTAATACTAAGAATCTGCAATGCAAATGTTTATATTTCACTTTCATATATTTAAAATTATACCTTTTAAGAATGTATAATTAACTTAAAATATTTCATTAATTATTTAAGAATCTGCAATCTATTAAAAAGGAGATTTAACTAATAAATGAAACATGATTATTTACATTTCATAGCAAATTATATATGTAAAACTCCTTTTTATTTTGTATTTCACAGAAAAAATGTTAAATCTTTCTCAAGGTTTGTAAAATTTTTTGTGGTAGACTTAAACTGATCACTCATGTTTGAAATAAAAAAAATTGATCTGTATATAATCAAGTAATGCCTTCCTTTCTTTTTCTCCCAGGTTCGCTTTGTTACTAAAATATGGCATCCAAATATAAGTTCAGTAACCGGTGCAATATGTTTAGATATTTTAAAAGATCAGTGGTAAGTTTTTTTAAACTAATATATATATATATGTATGAAATGTGTATATAAAATGATCTGTAAAGCTTTTACCAAGCAGTCCTAATTGACATGAAACCTTTTTCCGCAATTATCAACAATCTGTTCTTTTTTCTATACAGTGGTTACAATACACTTTATAAAAACAAATCAATTTTCTATCTTGCTAGGCTACTGAATCATAAATTAGCTAAGTTATTAGTAAAAATCTTATTCTTTATTATGTATGATAGACAAACACATGGAAAACTTAATAAACCTGTGTTCAAATTTGGGAGGAAAAAAATAGGAAACTCTGCTCCAGTTTCAAGTGAAGTTCCCATATCCAATGCTGTATTAATCATGTCTGTCTTCTGGTATAAATCATTTATGCATTGTTACCTTTTATGCTAAAAACTATAACACTACTCTCTATATATGTAATGAACAAATTAAAACATTTAATTGTAAAAAAAATTTATTCAGTATATTTTTAATTTTCCTCTAGCAAATCATTCTTTAACAGATTTGTAATTTATATGTATATTGTATTATGCTTGTTTAGGGCTGCAGCTATGACATTACGTACAGTTCTTCTTTCATTACAAGCATTGCTAGCTGCTGCTGAACCAGATGATCCTCAAGATGCTGTTGTTGCCAAACAGTATAAAGATGATCCAGAAATGTTTAAACTTACTGCCAGACATTGGGCTCAATCTTATGCTGGAGGTTACTTTTTGTTATTGTTTTCCCCCCCTTTAGAGAACTCTTGTAATAATTTGAAACTATTTCAAAGAATTAATTAGTTAATTAGAAGACAAATTTTATGTATTCTTAAAAATATTTTTTTTTTCATCAGAATTACTTTTTATAAATAATAAAATGTTTTTTAGGTTTATAAATAATATAGTACTTATTATATACTACCATTATCTAATATATATAGAAATAATAAAATTCACAAAAATAAGAATTCTTAAATTATATTTAAAAACATATTTATGACATATATACCTACACAGAATTGTTCATTCTCCTTATGCATAATAAGTTTTTTTTTTTTTTTTTTTCCCTGCTATATTTTGTATTTTTTCAAAAAAAAAGTGGGATTCATATAATTTTAGATTTAATTTTAAAACTAAAAAACACTACTTTTGCTTATACAAAAAGATATAACTTAAGTAAACTTATAAGTGTTTTTTTTCTTTTCTTTATTCAATTGAACCATATATCATTTGATATTTTTAAATTTTAAATGAATATTTTATTTCTTACTACAATTCATTTAGAATAATTCATATTTAAATTAAAAAACATATCTAATGTAAAAATAGCATACCAAAACAAAATTTAGAGAAAAATGTAATATATTTTTTCTATTAAATAATTTAATAATCTTGTTTTTATAAGAAATCCATTAAAAATTATTACAATATTTCCATTAAAATTATTCATTGCTAAGAATTCCAAAGTATTCGAAGCTGTAAGTAGGATAAAGAAATATTGTTATTTAAAAAATACAAAATGTATTAATAAATAATCCTAATAATATCTTATCCTAATAATACTGAAATGTATCTTAATTCAGTAATGGATGCATTTATTAATATATATTAATAATTTTCTAGTTAATTTTTTGTATAATTCTATACATTAAATAAAAGTTTTTAATTTCTATTCTAATTCTAATTTTTGTCTTGAAATTAATATATATACCAGTAAATTAGTTTAGTATTGAATTTTCAATATCATGCATAATGATTGAGTTTAATTTAACATCAGGACAAATATGTAGCTTCATTTCATACATATCAGATAATAGTATAAAATTAGTTAATATATTGAAATCTGAAGATGAACTTATAATGTAAAAATATGTTGTCATGAAATCACTGAGAGAGAAAGCTGCTGCAAAAATACAATTTGCCTTGATACAAATACATTGAAAGTTGTTATAAAATTGCAATTTGTCCTATTGTAAATTACCCTTAAGCTGCTACAAAAATCATTTTTTGCTTTTCCACTCCTGATGTTATTTTAATAAAATTTGGAATTAAAAGAACTTAATAAAAAAAAAATTTTTAACAGTTACAGATTAAAATGTTAATAAATAATTTAAATATTAAATTAATAGGATTATAATATGAAAATAATATATTTGTTTAATTTTCAGCTCCAAAATCTCATTCTGATTTTGATGACAAAATAAAAAGATTAATTGATATGGGTGTTGAAGAAGTAAGTAAAAATTTTTATTGATAAATTGTTTCAGAATTCATTATTAAAAATTTAATTCAGTTTATTTTCATGTTTTGGTCATAGATAACTTATTTTGGATAGATATTTTAATTATTCTCTAAATATATTTTCTCAATTTTTTTCCCATAAGGGAATTTTGTATTGCTTTCTTTAAAAAAAAATTGTTCTACTATAATTTTTTTATTTTTGATATTGATTATAATAATTTGTTATATGTTTTGGGAGATATATATTTAGAAAATTGTCATGCAATGTTTATTAATCAGCAAATACTATTGTTAGTATTTAAATAAAACTTTTTTAATGCTACAAATTACAGTCATCAACTATTCATGATTTTCTTCTTTTTCTTTTGAATATGTAATGCTATAAGGCTTTGTCAGGATAGTATAATTATAGTTTTAAAAATTCCTGTAATTATTTAAATGAAATTAATTTTTTTTAATGAAGTTTAAACATTATGCAGAAATCTAAAGAAGGTTTTATGAATTTATGTGTTTATAAATATTTAAAAAAAATTCTAAGAATTAATTCTAACCATTTTAATTGATAAAATCACTGTTTAAAAAACAATTTTCAATCTCATTCACTTAAAGGTTTATGAATGTTTTATTATTAATGAATAAGAATCTGAACATAAAGAATTAATATTTACAAACATGAATAAAAATGCTCATTCATAATTATTTTGCAGATGAATATTGAATTAAATAGTTTGAAATGGCAATTTAACATTTAAAAAAGGAAGTTTTTATTTAATTGAAATAATTATATATTTTTGTGTTAGTTAAAATAATATAGTTAAATTAGTTTGCTTTATGACAGAAAAAAATAAATTCAGAAAAATAAAAATAAATTTCTAAATGTTTATAGTTTTTAAGTTATAAAAAAATACAGACACACTGATCTCTCATTTTACATATACATTTCATATTATACAAGATGGCATATATTTTAAGGATGCTATATCAAAGGGATTGTAAATATATTTTACATAAATGTAAAGAATTTAAATATAGAATAATAATTAGGATTCAACTTTTCTTTTATGGATACAACTTTGAATGCATTACATGACTGTTATAATGGAAATCCCAGACCTATTATAAGTATTTATTTTAGTGATTAAAATTTCTTCATTTGTAGAGTTTTTTTTTTTTTTTTAAATCTCTGTTAAAGGTAATTATGCTATATTACTCTTCTGACATTTTTACTTCTTTGTCATGATTAGTAACTTAGATTTTACATTATTTACTAATTATTTTTGTAAATGCATTAAATAAAAAAAAAATATTTTTTAGCACTCATTGTTCAATGAGTATATTGTATGGGCAGTCTGAGAGAGATTTTTTTCTCTTCAAACAGAGCCCAAGGAAACCAAAATTTATTCCCCTTCTCTCTTTCTATTAAGTAATGTAAAATAAAACAAGGTAGATAAATTAATCTGAATTTAATTACTGGTCTACATTCTATGGTACTAGGACTCTAAAAAGATGATTGTCATGAACTTGTAAATATCACTTGAGAGACAATACTATCAAATGTAACTAAACTTTTAAGTATTTGGATGTTGCTTTTAAACAGTGATATGTTTATTGAATTATAAAATAGAATGTATATTCTTATCGCAGCATTATGCAAAAATCTGTCTGACATTTTCATATTTATCTTAAAAATGACTGAAATGGGCAAAATAAAGTTATTTTGATTTTTCATTCAAATTTGAATTTTTAAAGTGTATTTAATATTATTGTCTATGGATTCAAAATGAAGTCATTTTTTTAAATTTTTGTAGAATGTATGTAATTCTTCTCTTTTTTATATAAATATTAGAATTCTTTTATTAATTATTTTATTACATAAAATTTTTAATACTACACTCAAAAGCCAAAACATTATGACCACCCCTACATTTTGCAATGAACTCGCCTGGATGACGTGGAAGGCACGTGATCAGGTGGAAGTGGTATTTAACTGGTATTAATCCAGGCCAAGGCGGGTTGAAGCTGTGTTGCGCGCCAAAGGTGGGCCAACTCGTTATTGACAGGTGGTCATAATGTTTTGGCTCTTGAGTGTATATACTGTAACTGTCACAGAGTTAATTTTATATTTAAAAAAATTTGTTTGAATGATTTTTATTATTTTCAGCACAAAGCACGTGTGGCCTTATCTTCTTGTTCCTGGAACCTGGAGAAGGCAACCGAGACACTCTTCAGCTAAAACACCCTCCAATTCAAAACAGAATATGCTTTCAGCACTTTTTAATTTAAAACAAAAGGGAGTTTCTCAAATTTAGAATTCGCTGAAATTGAATTTATTATAAGGCAAGAAAGAAAAAGAAAAAAAGTTTGATTTTCAATAAAAGAATCTAGGATGGAATGAACTCAATTTTACCAATGAGACAAAATGACTCTTAGAAATGTAATTACTCAATAGTTATGAAATCATTTACTTTCCTTAATGATTTCATAAAATGGCTAATGAATTATATTTTTGCTCAATCAGCAAGATTTTTAAGCTTCAGTAAAAAGGAAAAATGACAAGTTACTCTACTCTATTTAAGAATTCAGAGAATATTATTTATCAAATTATAAATACAGATTGATTTCCATAATAAAAAAAAATGGAGATATCTATTTATTTAAAACATTTATTTTGCATTAGTTAATAATTGAAGACATACAGCTTGTTAAATAAAATAAGTCAATCAGATTTTATAACATTAAGACAGAGAAATTAAGTTATATATTGCATAAAAACCTTTTTATATTCTGTAAAAATTTCATTTGTTGTAAATTTTACTAATTGCTCATAAATACACTAATTATTTCAAATAATAACTTTATTGTACAAAATTATTTTTTCTTTAGGATGATTAAATGTTGATTGTTGACTAGCATTGAATTCTTCTTTCAGTCATTTGAAACACAAAACTTTGAAGATTTAGCATGTCAGATTTTCAAAAAAAAAGTGATATAGGTCACTCAAAAGTGAAATACAACATTATCATGCTGATATTTGTTTTAAAATTATATGAACATCTACTCATTCTAAAAGTAATCATAAAAATGATATTCTTAATGTTTAATAATGTGGAAATATAAATTATATTAAAAATCAAGAATTAACATTTAAAAAATATAGCATAAATTGGCCACTCAACCATCAAATCGGGGAATCTTTGAAGAAAACGGGGGGGATTTTTTATGCACAAAAATATATATATAATTTGACATACATATATATAATCGCCAGGGAAAAACTAAACACAAAAGAATGCCATATCATTCGATTGGCTATAGGTTAATATATATATATATATTTTTAAATACTAGAATCAAAGTTCCTAGCAACAATTATGGGATGTTACTTTTTTTTGGTGTATTCTGCATCAGGTGAAACATGATGAGCCCAAGTCGTCATTGCGATAATATTAGCCTTCTACATGCATTTTAATTAATCAATGTTAGAATATAGTTAAGAATCAATTTTAGAATACAGTTTTCTTTGTGTATAAAATAAGAAAGTTGTAGCCTATTTCCTTTTTTATACGTTTTTTTTACATAGGATTTCTGTCAGTGTATTTTAGATATGTATAGCTTACATTTTAACGTAACAATTATTGCTTGTTTAAAATTTCTGCTTTTATCATTAACAAAATAACAATGGAAGTGCCAATTTCCTTTCTTAATTTTTTCACTAAGAAAATTTTTCTGTTATTTAGTCCTTTTTTCCTGATGACTATCGATGTGGTACCATCTAAAGTAGGGTTTTCCAAACATCAATTCCCTTCAAATCTACTAAATATTTTTAAAAAGATTTCATTGTTATTGTGAGGGATGGCTAAAGTTTTCTAGACTTTAATTAATCAACTGAGAATTGTTCCATATAACCCAGAAAATCCATATCTTTTAAAATCAGGTGACATTAAACAAAATAATTTTTTGTGACCCATGGAAAATCTATTTTGCTGGACAATATCTTTGAAAATATGGACACTGTCCTTAAACGTTGGAACGCAAGAAACATAAATTATTGCTGCTTTAAAAATAAAAATATATGACCATAAAAGGTTTGTTGTTTTTTTGTTTCTTATCCCACTTGGCTGGCCAAGCCCACGAGCCCATACGTACTCATGATTGAAGGGGAAGGAAGCAGCTTCTGTTGTGATGGAGCACCCGTAGGTAGAAGTCTGACTTTGGCTCCGTGACGCTCTTACAGTCATAGGAGACCGGCACCTACGGCTTAAAGTGGATTCCGAACCACTACAAACATCCATGGCACCGCCGGGATTCGAACCTGAAACCTGTGGCACAGAGCGCTAGACACTCGGCCATTCAGGTCCCAAATTTGTGAATGCCAACGGCACGCGGTGTTCCCAGGTGGTCACCCACCCAAGTACTAACCGCGCCCAATGATGCTTGACTTCAGTGATCTAACAAGAACCGGTATATTCAGCATGGTATGGCCGTTGGCATAAAAGGTAAACGATAATAACTTGTCCAATTTTATTTTAATCATATAACTTTTGATTCTAGATATATTGAAAAATAACTAAACTGAACTTAACTTATATCTTAACATAGGTTTGAAAACTCAAAATAATTTGGCCGTGGTTTTTTCATAACTTAAAATTTTTCTTTTATTAACATTTTTTTTTTTTTTTTTAAGATTCTGAGGAGATTCTTCAGCTCTTTTCTTTCACCAAAAGTGTTTCCCCCCAAAAACTGCAATTTTTAGCTGGCTGGCATTCCCCCTTCCTCGCCATTCTTTAAAAGTGTATGTAGGGAAGTTAGCCCTTCTTCTGATTTCCCGAACTTATTCATGTTTAACCGTGCTTCTTCTTTTGTTCCGATTACAATGCAAGAAAAGCAATTTTGTCGGTGGTCGAATGGGATCCGCTCTCAGAAATCGCTCGAATGTGGATCTTGTGTTCACTTTTTTTAATACGCTTTTATTAGTTTCACCTGTATGTATGTAACTGACTCTTTGGGCTCGATTTTGCACTACTTTAAGCGATCAGATTTAATTTAAACGTTGTAGACTTATCAAGGACAGACGACAATAAAATATTTTGATAAGTTTATTATCGCATCATGATTAGGATCGCCAGGATTAGTCATTAAAACACACAGCCTTTGAAAAATCATCTTGATCGGCGCATCAGTTTTCCCCTGGAGATCTGTTTCTCCTCATGCACACTATTTAAGCTGCAAAGAAACATTTACAGTCATCTTTCAGACATTCAAACCTACGTGGGACAGCGGCACAACGGATAACACGCCTGATTAGGAGATTCCTTGTTCGAATCCTGGCTGGCTCGACATATTCGCATTTAGCCTTTGTTTTACTCACAATTAAATCATTGTAAGAATTAGTCCTCCATACCGGGACCTCATTTAAATATTATAGTTTAAAAACACGATTTTAAAGTTCATCAAAGTAAAAAATAAATTAATAGTTTAAAAAAACTAAAAAACACGCTTTTAGAGTTAATCAAACTAAAAAGTAAAAAATAATTGTTAACATAAGAATAAAATGACTGACGAGAAAATGAATGTCACTGTTCTAAAGTCATGGGGTGCTTTGTATGACATTTTTAAAATAACTCTGCATACCCAAGCTTTTAGAAAACTGACACTAATTTTCTCATCAGTCATTTTATTCTTAAGTTAACAATTATTTTTTACTTTTTAGTTTGATTAACTCTAAAAGCGTGTTTTTTAGTTTTTTAAACTATTAATTGAAAGGATTAACATCACGTGCATGGGTACATTTTTTTAAGGAAATTTTTTGTTTTCTAGATGTATTCGGTTAGTAGTTTGTTCTAATAAGTTCATTTAATTTCTTAGGAACTTTTTTTTATTTAAAAAAGAGTGTTCTGTTATTCTCTTGTTGTGATGGTAAATGTTAGCATGTGTAATTTGCTAAAAATTTAACATTTTAGATTTTCAAAAAAAGTGATATTGGTCACTCAAAAATGAAATACAACATTATCATGCTGGCATTTGTTTTAAAAGTATATGAACATCTACACATACTAAAAGTCATCATAAAAATGATATTCCTAATAATGTGAGATTATAAATTAGAGTAAAAATCAAGAATTAACATTTAAAAAATATAGCCATATATATATAATCAGGTTGGCCACTCAATCTGGAGAAAGTCGGGGAATTTGTTAAAATGTTAGGGAATTTTTTAAGAAAATGGGGGAAAAAATTACTTTTTTGGTAAAATTAAATTTCAAAATGAAAAATTCCATATCCAAACGTAAGACAAATTGCATATTATAAAAATCGAGTGTCATCACTATATGTACCAAAAAAAAAAATTTTTTATACACAAAATATATTTATAATTTGACGCCAGGGAAAAACTAAACAGAAAAGAACGCCATATCATTTGGTTGGCTGTAGGTTTATATATATATTCTTTAAATACTAGGATCAAAGGCCCTAGCAACAATTTGGGGATGTTTCTTTTTTTTGGTGTATTCTGCATCAGGTGAAACCTGATGAGCCCAAGTCATCATTGCGGTAATATTAGTCTTCTAGATGCATTTTAATTAATCAATGTTAGAATATAGTTAAGAATCAATTTTAGAAAACAGTTTTCTTCGTGTATAAAATAAGAAAGTTGTAGCCTATTTCCTTTTTAATACGCTTTTATTAGTTTCACTTGTTTGTTTGTATGTATGTAACTGACTCTTTGGGCTCGATTTTGCCCTGCTTTAAGCGATTAGATTTTATTTAAACGTTGTAGACTTATCAAGGACCGACGGCAATAAAATATTTGGATAAGTTTATTATCTCATCATGATTAGGATCGCCAGGATTAGTGATTTTATTTTAACTTATGAAGAGCAATTTAACCCATATTTTGATAGAATGAAAGTATTTTATTTTAACTTATGAAGAGCAATTTAACAGTAAAGACGTTCAGACCTACGTGGGGCAACGGATAACGCGTCTGACTACGAAACAGGAGATTCCCTGTTCGAATCCTGGCTGGCTCGACATATTCGCATTTAGCTTTTGTTTTACTCACAATTGAATTATTGTAAGAACTATAGTTCCAGTCCTCCGTACCGTGAACTCATTTAAATATTAACTTAAACTCATTTAATATTAATTTAAACATTAACTTTTAGAGTTAATCAAAGTAAAAAATAATTGTTAACATAAGAATAAAATTACTGACGAGAAAATGAATGTCACTGTTCTAAAAGCGTGGGGTGCTTTGTATGACATTATTTTCTCGTCAGTAATTTTATTCTTATGTTAACAATTATTTTCTAGTTTGATTAACTCTAAAAGCGTGTTTTTTAGTTTTTTTAAACTATTAATTTATTTATATGGGTTTTTTTTACATAGAATTTCTGTCAGTGTATTTTAGATATGTATAGTTTACATTTTAACGTAACAATTATTGCTTGTTTAAAATTTCTGCTTTTATCATTAACAAAATAACAACGAAGTGCCAATTTCCTTTCTTAATTTTTTCACTAAGAAAGTTTTTCTGTTATTTAGTCCTTTTTTTCTGATGACTATCGATGTGGTACCATCTAAAGTAGGGTTTTCCAAACATTAATTCCTTTCAAATCTACTAAATATTTTTTTAAAAAAAAAAAAAAACTAAATTTCATTGGTAATGTGAGGGATGGCTGAAGTTTTCCAGACTTTTATTAATCAACTGAGAATTGTTCCATATAACCCAGAAAATCCATATTCTTTAAAATCAGGTGACATTGAACAAAATATTTTTTGTGACCCATGAAAAATCCATTTTGCTGGACGATATCTTTGAAAAAATGGACACTGTTCTTAAAGGTTGAAACGAAAGAAACATAAATTATTGTTGCTTTAAAAATAAAATATGTGACCATAAAAGGTAAAAGATAATAACTTATCCAATTTTATTTTAATCATATAACTTTTGATTCTAGATATATTGAAAAATAACTAAACTGAACTTAATTTATATCTTAACATAGGTTTGAAAACTCAAAAGAATTTGGCCGTGGTTTTTTCATCACTTAATTTTTTTTTTTATTTTATTGATGTTGATTTATTTTTAATACGCTTTTATTAGTTTCACCTGTATGTTTTTTTGTTTGTATGTATGTAACTGACACTTTGGACTCGATTTTGCCCTACTTTAAGCGATCAGATTTAATTTAAACGTTGTAGACTTATCAAGAACCGACGACATTAAAATATTTTGATAAGTTTATTATCGCATCATAATTATGATCGCCCTGATTAGTCATTAAAACACACAGCCTTTGAAAAGTCATGTTGATTAGGAGCATCAGTTTTCCCCTGCAGATCTGTTTCTCCTCATACACGCTATTTAAGCTGCAAAGAAACATTTACAGTCATCTTTCAGACATTCAAACCTACGTGGGACAGCGGCACAACGGATAACGCGCCTAATTAGGAGATTCCTTGTTCGAATCCTGGCTGGCTCGACATATTCGCATTTAGCCTTTGTTTTACTCACAATTAAATCATTGTAAGAACTAGTCCACCGTACCGGCACCTCATTTAAATATTATAGTTTAAAAACACTAAACAACATGCTTTTAGAGTTAATCAAAGTAAAAAATAAATTAATAGTTTAAAAAAACTAAAAAACACGCTTTTAGAGTTAATCAAACTAAAAAGTAAAAAATAATTGTTAACATAAGAATAAAATTACTGATGAGAGAATTAGTGTCAGTTTTCTAAAAGCTTGGGGTGCTCGATATCAATAGTTATAATTTCTCATTAGTTTCATTCCGAAATGCAGAGTTAGTTTAAAAATGTCATACAAAGCACCCCACGCTTTTAGAACAGTGACATTCATTTTCTCGTCAGTAATTTTATTCTTATGTTAACGATTATTTTTTAGTTTGATTAACTCTAAAGCGTATTTTTTAGTTTTTTTTAAACAATTTATTTTAAAAGGAAACATCACATGCATGAGTACATTTTTTTTATTAAAATTTTTTGTTTTCTAGATGTATTCTGTTAGTAGTTAGTTTGTTCTAATAAGTTCATTTAATTTCTTAGGAACTTTTTTTTTATTTAAAAAAAGAGTGTTCTATTATTCTCTTGTTGTGATGGTAAATGTTAGCATGTGTAATTTGCTAAAAATTTAACGTTTCAGATTTTCAAAAAAAAGTGATATAGGTTACTCAAAAGTGAAATACAACATTATCATGCTGGAATTTGTTTTAAAAATATATGAACATCTACACATTCTAAAAGTCATCATAAAAATTATGTTCTTAACAATGTGAGATTATAAATTAGAGTAAAAATTAAGAATTAACATTTATAAGATATAGCCATTTATATATCAAGTTGGTCATTGAACCTGGAAAAGTCAGGAAATTTGATAAAATGTTAGGGAATTTTTGAAGAAAACCGGAAAAAAAATTTAAATTTTTTTGGTAAAACAAAATTGCAAAAATTAAATTTGAGAATGGAAAATTCCATATGCAAACGTAGGACAAATTGCATATAATAAAAATTAATGTCATCACTACCAAAAATAAAATTTTTTTTTGCTTAAAAATATATACATAATTTGATGCCCGTGAAAAACTAGACGTACAAAAGGATGCCATGTCATTTGGTTGGCATTTATATTTTTTCAAAAAAAAAAAAAAAATATGTATAAAACATTATATTTTTTTTTAAATACTAGGTTCCGAAGTTCCTAGCTACAATAGCAAAAATTTGTTGAGTGTCTTTTTGGTGTATTCTGCATTAGGCGAAATAAGATGAGCCCAAGTCGTTCATTGTGGTAATATTGGCCTTCTAGATGCATTTTAATTTATCAATTTTAGAATAGTTTGTATAAATTAAAAAAATTGTAGCCTATTTCTTTTTTTCTATAGGATTTCTGTCGGTGTATTTTAGATATGTATAGCTTACATTTTAACGCAGCAAATATTGCTTGTTTAAAATTTCTGCATTTATTAGCAAAATATTCATGGAAGCGCCAATTTCCTTTCGTAATTTTTTCACTAAGAAAGTTTTTCTCTCATTTATTTTTCTGTTATTTAGTCCTTTTTTTCTGATGACTGTTGACATGGTACAGCAGGGTTTTCCAAACATTGATTCCCATCAAATCTACTAATTATTAAAAAACTAAATAATTGTTATATTGTCATATTGTTAATGTGCGGTATGGCTAAAATTTTCCGGACTTGTTAATCAACTGAGAATTGTTCCATATGACAACGAAAATCTGTATTTTAAAATTAGATGGCACTGATCAAAATCTTTTTTGAGACCAATGAAAAATCCGTTTTGCTGTACGATATTTTTGAAAATATGGACAGTGTTCTTAAAAGATTTGGATGAAAGAAACATGAATTATTGCTGCTTTAAATAAGAAAATATGCAACCATAAAAGGGAATCGATAATAACTTCATTCAAATTTATTTTAATTGTAAAACTTTTGAGTCTAGATATATTGAAAAGTAATTGAACTTAACTAATTTCTTAACGTAGTTTTGAAAAACACAAAAACATTTGGGCGTGGTTTTTCGTTTAATTTTTTTTTTATTGATATTTCTTTTTTGTTGAAGATAGTGGTGAGATTCTTCAGCTTTTTTGCTTTCATCAAAAATTGGTTCCCCCCCACCATATCAAATGTATACATATGCGACTTTTCTGTATGAAGTACAACAGAAAAAACTGGAAAGCCTGTAAAAACTTTTGTATTCTCTTTGATAGCATGAATTGTAATACATCAGTGATTTCTTTTTACGGGGTAAGTTTGTCACCCTTACGCCCAACGCTTTACAGTCATATTAGACCAGTACCTACGGTTTAAAGTGAATTCCTAATCACTACAGACATCCATAGCACCGAGGGCCAGAACGCTAATCACTCGTTTACCAGAATAAAAAAAAATTATGCCACACTTGAAGAACAATTTTTGCAAATGATAAATGCAGCATATTTTTTTAAAAAAAATTGTGTTATGTGAAAGATTTTTGAAATTTCGTCATCAAAATAATTTTGAAGGGGTGTGATGGAATGGAAGCTTTCATCTTGTTAGGTCTTGGTACATCAGTTCATGACCAGTGAGCGAAATAGTAAAACATTTATATCAAATTCAAGCTTAGAAAGGTATATACATAGCAAATTAATGGTGCATTAGTAGTTTGCCAGAAAATATTGAATTTACTTTTTTTTTATTCCAAAAAAAAGCAACAATAACATTTTGTATCAAAACCTTTTAGCAATTAAAATAACTAGACCCCATATTCCCGGAAAATAAAATAGACCCCGTATTCAATTCCTAAGTTATTTATCAATAAGTTAAAAAAGAAAAATTCTGTCATAAATTGTAATACAATTTTATCAGTAACTTCCAAAATACTTTTGGTCTGTCATATCAGAAAAATTATATGAAATATATGTGCAACTCTAGTTGGTATATATGGTTTATTTAAACAATCCACAATACCAATCCCCACTGGCATTAAGATGCGATTTATTAACCTGATTTTCCTTGGCATTTAAAACGTAAAAGGATGATTTATATATCTATCATTATTAGACCTGCTAGAGTACTTAAAGAGAATGTGTAATCAGTTTACAAAACACAATTTTAAAATAAGAGTTATGTCATTTATAAAATTAACATTACTCTTGCATAACATAGTGCATAAGAGTGTCCCTAAATCCATGTGGCAAATTTCTAGGGAAAGCAAAATACACATAAAGAATTTTTATGTGTAGCAATGTGGTGTCGGAAAGGAGTGGTTCTTACAGCAGATTCCAAGTCTTCTTATAATATACTTTTCACAGATGAGGTGGCCATTATTTTTAAATTTACCAAGCGATGGAATTTTTTAATTTGCACAATTTCCATTTGTGACTTACCTTTAACCCGTATGCTACATGTTCACGTGTTTTTTAGGAGCGGTTCTTTGTTATTGTGTAAATCAGAGGTCTCCAAACTACGGCCCGCCAGTGTCATTAATCTGGCCCGCGACAGCGAATAGCTTACATGTTGCTGTAATAAGTTGGATAAAAAAACGCAGAATGATAATAACTCAGTTTTATTTACTTGCTAGGTAAAGCTTAATGATAAGAATAATACGCAGAAAATTTAACTTAAGCATAACAACTAACAAATAATTGAAATGAATCCCACTAACATTATAAAATAGTGAACATCCCGTGGTTACCTTCGGTAGTTATGTTGGGGTAAAGAGTATCGCATATGTATGTATATCGGTGTTTGGAATGTATATATCCTGAATCAAACATATGATTTTTATCCTGAAAATCCCTCTGGAAAGGAAAAGCTAAATTAACGCGAATGAAACTGCGGGGTATCCACTTGTAAAAAAATACTAATGAGATTTATGTAATTATATAGATAATGGCAGAAAAATTAAAACGATTTTGGCCCTTGTTACTTACTGCAGTAAACAGTATGGCCCTAAGGCTGGAAAGTTTGGAAACCCCTGGTGAAAATGATTTTCTTATTGGTCCATACTTACGACCACATCGACTCAACAGTACGAAATATCGCATTTTTCTGGTAGTGTATTACCAGAAAGTAACGTATATTATTACCTGAAGGTATTACTTGTGTTCAATATCAGAACAAGTAAAAAAGAATATACAGTCGAACCAAAAAATAATAATAATAATAATAATTGACCAGACAAAATTGCAGGTTCTTAAGGACTCTTTTATTCTTTTCATAAAACATTAATACATAATGCATAAAATATAATGGAATGAATTTATGTACAAATTATAAACCCAATAATTTTAATCAAATCGTTTTACTATCTTTGAATACAATTATATCAAACTAAAAATTGAATATATAAAATGCTCAAACAAAAAAGATTGACATAACAGAATTTTTTTTCTTTATTTATAGTTTGAAAACATTGTGTTTTCTTATAACATTTGACAAACTAGATTCACGCTCAAGAATAATAATACATATGAACAAGAATGTTTCATTCGTTTTAATACTTTTAAAGTATTTCTAACGAAACAATCAGAAATGGTGTAACATTCAGTAAGAATACCATTTAAGCATTGTAATAACAACCAAGGCAACAATGAAGATTTGTAGCGCGTTAACATGAGATGCAGCACTTTGGGGATATGCATGTGGCGATATGTTCGATGCGACATGAGCACCAGCAGCTACGATGGAATGATGATTATGGGGAGATGCTATTGGAATAGATATATTATCATTTTGCCTGAAAGCATATTGGATTTCATTATTGTCTGCTTCACCACTTTGACCAACTGCAACACAAGCCTCATTGGACAACCTAATAGCAGGAGCGCTGACTCGTTGTCGAAACCTCAATACTTCCTCACCACAAGTAGTATTGACGATGTTGTTAATACAGTTTTCTCCACTAATGGCATGTCTAAAATATAGAGAATTCAACTGTTAGACTTCCGATATTGTGTAGTCATAATTCAATAGTTGTTTGCATAATATTTAGAGAACATAAAATATAATTTTTCTAATGCCCTTATCTCATGTAATAGCAATGAGAAAAGGCATATACCTTTTTTCTATTGGTCGTGTAGTGTCAAAATTTAAAAAAAGTTTAGTAAAATTTATGTAGGCATTTTGTTGCAGTTTAAAAGGCAAAGATGATGAGACCATTGAGAATCTTCATAGTTTTAAAGACTTTTACAAAACATTATATATTATAGTTTTAAGCACATCATTTTAAAGTCCATGTCCAGATTGTCGCCAGTCATAGTGTTAAAAAATACAAAATATTCTCCGATGTACAATCTATGGAGTTCATTCATGTGCATTCAATATTTTGATGTGAACAAAGCTGTTAATCATCAGATCATCGTTATACAAAATTTTACACCATGCGCCGATTCACTTGTAGATTTTGGTGAATCTCTGCATTCAGTATTCAAATGTATTGAATTTCTTTGACACTCTATTGAATAAAAATGTAATGTTGGTGACTTTCTGATGAAATGAAATACCAATTGTGACTAAAACAGGTCCTTTATTCAGTCGTAATCAACTCTTTTTAATTTATAAAAGATATACGTAATTAGGCCTTTACTTGAACACTGTGAAAGCTGCTATGCAAAAGTGTTGACAACAGAAACTATTGCTGCAAGGAACAATCACCTTTTTTCCCCTTAACCTTCGTATATATATATAAGGGAGAAAAAGTTGTTCAAGGCAAAATTGGATGATTTTTGTGATTTTGTGGCAAGAAGTCCAAGCTGAACAAGCAGTCCAAATCGGCCTTTATTTTACAGATACACACACGCAATTTTCTTGCTGTGAGGAAAATTGAATGCTATTTTTTAGTAATTCGGCGTAAAACTCATCTCATCTTAATGATATGTTGAGATCTATAGCGGAAGCTTGTGTTGCAAAAGGGAAAACAAATATAGATTAACAAATGTTCTAGTATGTTAAGCATTCTTCAATTGCTGTTCCAATTTTACAATTTGAGGTCTCCGAATAAGGTGGCCGACAATGTTCATACAAGCGTGATTGGCAAAAGATCAAATGGACTTCATGCCTAATGAATTGTATCGACAGCACGAGGAAATCCAGAGAAACACAGACTGCATGGTACATCGTCTTCCTATGCTAATTTTTCACATAATACCAGAACCTATATGGGTGTTTCACTGGATTTCCTCGTGGGTGTGGTTGTTTCACTGGATTTTCATTAGACATAAAATCCATTAGACCTTTTGCTAATCACGCTTGTATGGACATTATCGGCCGCCTTATTCGGGGATCTCAAATTGTTGAAAATGGAGCAGCAATTGAAGAATTCTGAGCATATTAGAATTTTTGTTAATCTATATTTACCGTTTTCACTTTTTATACTACTATCATACAGAGAATTAAAAAAAAAAAAAGACTGCCTCGATTATGATACGTCAGTTAAAAGAATGGAAGGAAGAGCGATTTGAAAATTACTTACTTGCAGGCAATGCGCAAAGCTTTTTCTTGTAAAGTTCGGGTGGGATTTAAATGAAAACCCAGACGAGAAACATCTATAATCATAGGCCTCACACACAAGGAGCTGCCATATGACGGCGTACTAAACATACAATCTTTATATCTCTTGTACACTAAAAGGTATTTTCAATTAATGGTTAATAAGATTTGAAGTTTGGGATATGCAATACTATAATTTATTCAACCATTATTAAAGGAATGAAAAAATAATTTTGACAGTCGTTATTAATTTAGATCCTTACGAAAATTCTTCCGAACTCTTAAAATTTGTTTGTATTAAAAGTTCATAATAGTGCTCAAGATAATGATTTTTTATACTTATAATAAGTGTATAATAGAATTTTATTATTTATACGCATTTTTGTATTAAAATGGATAATATTTTGTATTTTATCATAAATACTTTTTATGAAATTGAAAAACGAAAGAATAGACGTGTTTAATTATTGGCTTCAATTAAACATCAAAGATGATTCAATTTCTCATATAAATTAAATAATAACTCAGACTTGATATTACTAGCAACTGGTCCGAATATAAAATTTATTTAATATCAAGAAGTAAAGATTTGCTTTGTAAACTGAAATGTTAAACTTATATTTAAAGACAAAAGTGTCTAATTTGTTTTTTAATGATATTAAACTTAGGGTCAGAGCAAATAGAAACAAATTAATTTTAGCCGTTGAATAAGTTATTCTTTTTTTTATGAGCTATTAAATGGTTTATTAATTGCAGTGAATTTCACATATAGAACAATTTTAAAAGTCTCAAAATATCACAAAAAATCAAATCAAATTATATTTATGCAATATCTATATTTAAGCAGATTAAATTCTTAATAAAAAAAAAGGCGTGCACATTATATTAAAAATTATATATATATAATTATTTTATATTATAAACTGAAATATTTATTCTCTTTCAGCTCGCTAAATGTTCTTTTTCCATTAAATTGTAAATAGAAAAGATATTTTTGTAATATTATAGATTAAAAAGATCATGAATATTACGTTATCCATGTCTTTATTCAGCATATTGGAGGAGCTTTGACTTATCCATAGCTCTATATAAAATATAATAGTCTAGTGAAATTATTATTTTACCTGGGTTTGTTGTAGAAAAATGTTTTTCTGATTTGCAGCAATATATAACACAATTAAATATACATATAGTTTTTATCACATCTACACAAGATTCAAAATGAAGTCCGGTGCATACAATGTTAGATGTCTTGACGAAAGCCGTGATGGTTTTATGTAAACAACAGATCCATATTTTGACCACAGCGCCTAAACGTCGTTATCAGTTATGATTGGTTTGGTTTGTCTTTCTACGGTCATCTTGTGCACACTTTAGGCTAAATACACCGGGACCTACAGTTTAACGGGGATTCCGAACCACCAACAAACATCCATGCCACCGGCAGGATTCAAACCTGAAGCTTTCGGTAGCAACGGCCAGAGTGCTAACCACTTGGCTATCAGGCCGTTATCAGTCATGAAGTTATAATCTTTCATAAAATTTTAATAGGATTTAAAATGTTTTAATATTTTATGGTAAAATTTTAAATTTTGAATTATTACCGTAGATTTAGCATGCATATTTCTATTATTTTATTAAAAATAGTTCACTTATATAACAATGCTACTATCAATCATTATTATCCTTTGTTTCCTGTTGCTATCTAGAAATGAACAGGAAAACCATAAAATTTTGATACAGTTTTGAAAGTGTAAATTTAATAATAGGTAATTGCGTATACACAATACTTGTTGAGAAAGTTATCAATAGAAAATTTTGAATAAAAGTGGAACTTGAATATTCAGTAATTTTCCAATCAAAGAGATCCCGTAGGGGCTAAACTATACGTCGATATTTAGTTAAGAATATTTAAAAAGATTAATGAAAAAAATACTTACACGTATTCATAGCTGTGCCTTCAGTGCATGTAGTATTGTAAATATTCAAAACATCCTGTACGACTGGTTCCGATTCAACGTTGCAGTCTCTCGCTCCATTACGAATACATTCTACCAGTGCATTATCATCACTGAAAAATAACATAATAATGTATAAATTTTATGTTAAATACTCAGAACTAATTTTTTAAAAACAATCAATTATTATTTATGTGGAAAATGTATATATATATATATATATATATTTCTTGTTTAATATTCACCTCGCTATTCGAATTGATACAAGAAATTCAATTGCATTTGTAGGAAGGCTACATATCTTTAAAAAAAAAGGGATTGTAACTTATGCTACCAGCGAGATTCAAATTCACCAGCTAGGTCAACTTTTAGTAGATATTTTAAAGTATTGTAATTTCACACTTATCAAGTTCCAAGAATTTTTTCGCCTGTAAAAATAATTTTGTCTGAGTTAATCGGAATATTTCTAATAATAAGTCGCCAAATCTTATATTTCAAGTCTCCGCTAATGGAGCAAAAGCTTTTCTGGATTTTAAACGGAGATAATTTACTAAGGGCGTTTTCAGGCAACTACACCACCAGAAATCTAACAAATGATAATACCCATTCAATTTTCTTGTCCAGAGAGTCTTCAAAATTAATATCCTAAGAAATTGTATCCAAGAAAAAAATTTGACGAATGAAAGCCTTCGGCAGGGTACGTAATTTTTAGGGAAAGAAATCATGGAATGGAAAAAAAAATTGGGGTACCAGATTGCTTCCATCCACCATCCCTACAAGGGAAAGTAAATTTTTGCCTTAATGCTCATCAAGATCTATACGGTAGGACCACCTCCGATATACGACCGACCTCCACCCTTACAGAGATATCTAAGAAATTGCCCATCACTTGAATCTGAAGCAACTCACACGAAGACCTAGTAATTGATAACCGGCTGCTATACCCAGAAACTGAGGAGTATCTCCCGTCTACTATAAGCGGGAGTTAAAGAGATGTGTAGCCGACACGAGAGCCGCAACTCCATCTGAACTCAATTCCAAGGTTCCCTATTCCTGGGACACGAATTGCCTTGCAACGCAAACACGTAATTCAGAATACTGACATTTGAAACAAAAGTTAAACATAGTTAAAAGGATAAATAATTCAGGTATCCAGAAAATACAAAGCAATTTAAATACCTAAAGATAAGAAAATATAAATTCAAAGGAGACATAATTCACTAAAATTAATATGAGATCTGATGTATTTCCCTTTTCTACTGTCGAGACATTATAGCAATGAGTTGCAACAGGCTATTACGAAAACGATGAGATCTGGACGGTGGAAAGGTAATAAAGAAGACAAAAGAATGAAGGTAAAGATCATTGCTTCGCCCTAGGGATATGGCACGAGTACACACTAAAGATGTGAACGGCTTTAGAACAAATCTTCCTTTCTTTTGAAAATTAAAATGATTTTTCCATTAAACTGATTTAACATGTGCATCTTAAATACAGGCACTGGAGTTTGCGTTTGGCTTCATTTGTCAGATTTCAAATCCAGCCTCGTCCGTTTGAGAACTGTTCTTTATCCACCGGCTACTATGATTCTAGGCTTCATAACAATTATTATTCATAAACAAAAACCACATTTAATAAAAAAATAGGCAATATATCAAAATCAAGCCAAGAAATTAAAATAATATTTAGCAATTTTTACTCATAAAAAAAGTTAAAATAATTTCATTGAATTTTTGAGTTACATAAAGAGAAAGGAGTTTACTTACGCACAAATAAAATTTTCCTGATATTGCGATACTAGAGTCATAACACATGACGACAGCTTGGAATGTACACATACTATATCACATGACACAATTCCAACAACCGCTGAAAAAATTTATATTCATCAATAAAAAATAAAATCAGTCAATTTGCCAATGTTAATACATTCAATATACCCATTATATATAATGTTAGTACATTATATTAACGTTATATTTCATGGTAAGAATTTTATTGTACAGTAATACAAGTATATTTTTATGAAATAAAAATTGAATATGGAATTTGTTTCTCCGTTCAGTACAAGGTGATTTGAATGTAAAACGTAAATCAAACCAAAGGCTAATGTAGTGATCACCCCCCTCGCGAAACGTAAACAAAGCGGATGCATACGAAAGTTTTGTGTGATACATTGCTACGCTGAGTCTGATAGCGGCAATCGAACTCTCCGCGTCAGTCTGATAGCGGCAATCGAACTGTAAACATCTCACGAATCACTCGTTGCTGTTTTAAGTGTAACATGCTTGTATTATTCGTTTATTTCTAAGTATTTTATAATTTTTGTAACAATTGTAAACGTTAATGTTATTAAAGTAGTATGAATTAATTTATATCATTTCTATGTATATTTAATTTCGACATTACTACAGCTAACAATAACTATAATACAGAATCAAACAACATTTCATAGGAAAGGGAAAAAATCTGATAAAGTGTAATATAAATTGTTTTATTGAAAACAATTTATAAACAAGTACATTATAATTGTTTATCATATCAGAAGTATTGTTAAAGACTGTTGACATACGCAGATGTGCATGATTCTCAATGCCTTTCATTAATAGACTGGTAAATCTGTTCATGAATGCTTCTAGACATTATACTAAAAATACAATGCTCATGTTATGTGCTATCTTTAGAATTATCTCCTTTGTAGACCTTTCAATGCCTGCAATACTATTCTCTAAAATAGAGATGCAGAGATCACCGATACCTTTCTTTTGGTATGTTCATTTTCTTCAAAAAACATAACACATTGAGGGAAACATAATAAACCACAAGGAATTCCGTTCAAAAGTTTGTTACTATAAAATAAAAAAATAATAATAAAAAGCTTTACCAATATACACAAAAACATTGTGATGAACAGCTAACACTACTCCAACAAGACTATGACTAGTTTTATGACTGCCAACTAGTTTTATGACAGAAAAGTTACGAAATCGTTAAGTTATAAGTAACTAACAGTAAACACGCAGCCTGAGGAACATGAAATTCTAGAATATTTCCTCCATAGTCAACCTCAACGTCATCTATCACTAAGAAACTGAAGATATTGTTTACAGAAATCAATCACGAATATTTACTACAAACAGACATAGTACATACAACTAGTATTTCTTTCTGTTATCTAAAAATCAAGGAAAAGCTGCTACTAAAAATACTTACAGGTAAAACAGGTAAAGATAACATATATGTTGTTGTTGTTTCTTATCCCACTTGGCTGGCCAAGCCCACGAGCCCATACGTGCTCATGATTGAAGGGGAAGGAAGCAGCTTCTGTTGTGATGGAGCACCCCGTAGGTAGAAGTCTGACTTTGGCTCCGTAACGCTCTTGCAGTCATAGGAGACCGGGACCTACGGCTTAAAGTGGATTCCGAACCACTACAAACATCCATGGCACCGCCGGGATTCGAACCCGAAACCTGTGGCACCGAGCGCCGGACACTCGGCCATTCAGGTCCCAAATTTGCCAACGGCACGCGGTGTTCCCAGGTGGTCACCCACCCAAGTACTGACCGCGCCCAATGATGCTTGACTTCGGTGATCTAACGAGAACCGGTATATTCAGCATGGCACGGCCACATATATAAAATAACTAATCTCTTCCTGTCTCTAAATGCTGCCACATTAGTTTGAAAATTATTAATTCATCTTTTAGATACGGATACTTCCATCCACTGCAAATCAGCAATAGTGTAACTTATATTAAAACTTGGCAATCAATGGGATACTATAATTATCTTGCATTTTATTACTCACAGCACTTTGTAAAATACGAAGTATCATTCCCGACAGATTAAACACACAATTTTACATCAAATAATTGTGTCAAGAACAATTCTTCTTCAGAGTAAATTTATTCACCATCAATAAACTATTATGTGTAACACAATATATGACTTCCAGACTTGAAAAGAGGAACAAAAATAGGCGCACTGATCCACGAAATGTTGAAATCATTCAACAAATTATGGACATATATAGAGTAATTTACAAACTTATTAATTAGTACAAATCAATGTTGCTCATCAAGATATACACTGTCTGGTGACCAATTGGCTAGCGCTTTGGCCTTCGGTACCATAGGCTTTTCAGGTTCGAATCCTAACTGTGGCATGGATGTTTGTTAGTGGTTCGGAATCCACGTTAAACTGTAGGTCCCGGTCTAATTAGACTAAAGTGTGTACAGTATGATCGTAGAATTACAAATCAAACCAAACCATCAAGATAATCAAATAATACTTGGAGAACATGTAATTCACAGATAAATTAAACTCTTTGTTGCCGAAACCTATCAATCAGCATTAATAAAAATAGAGAAAGAAATATTCCTACTAGTCCTAAACCTATTTATAAATAACATATCTCACAACCCATTAGATCGATGAAATTGTCTTTTCTATGCAAGAAGAGAAGCTTCAGTTTTCTCGCATTAACCATAAATAAACATCTCAAAAAATTATTATATAGATCTCGAAATTTAAAATATTAATAAATATTGAAAAATCATTTTTAAAGGAAATAAAACAGGGACAGATTAAACGATTTCAAGAGACGAATCAGGTTGTTGTTGTCGTATCCCTCATGGAGGGAAGGAAGAGGGGTACAGCTTCTGTTCTGATGGAGCACCCGTAGGTAGAAGTCCGACTTCTGTTACGTAACGCTCTTATAGTCATAGGAGACCGGGACTTACGGCTTAAAGTGGATTCCGAACCACTACAAACATCCATGGCACCGCCGGGACTCTAACCCAAAACCTGTGGCACCGACCGCCAGAGCGCTAGACACTCGGCCATTCAGGCCCGACCAATCAGGTAGTATATTTATAAGGAAACCATTAACCGGCAAAAGTAAGTCAAAGGCCTCATCCTCACAGGGACTAGCATCTTAATTCTTATTTTTAATTTTTTTAATTTTAATATTTTTAATCTAATTTCTTATTTTTATTATCTTAATTTCGAGGGACCAATCAGGTAATATATTTATAAGGAAACCATTAACTGGCGAAAGTAAGTCAAAGGCCTATCCTCACATGGACTACCAATTGTATATATATATACAAGAAACCAAACATAACTTGCATCAAACAAAACTATCGCAATACTCTAAATAAATCCTTCCCTCTCGTTTCTAAGTACTCGATTTCATATCAAAAATAAAATTTTAATTTATGCTGCATTATTTTATCCCATAAATACACATGCATGTATGGTATTAGCGTCTGCTGCCTAATTTCACATCAAGCTATTAAAAATGCTACAAATTACTACTCTACGATAAATAATAGATAATGAATTCATGAGAAACACTAAAATACACCAGGCAATAAACCTTCCTCTACGATAAATAGCTAATGAGCGGCTATTCATAAAAAGCACTAAAATACACTCAGCAATAACCTTCCACATTTAATGAACTTTCTCTTCTAAAACTTTTTTTCTTAATCCTTACTATACTATTGATAAGTACTTGAAATAAAAAAAAAAAAGAAGAAACGTAAGTCATTTTCTTTCATTTTTAGTGTCAGAGATGTAATTTTCTATAAGAGGAAGACATGTAAAAAGTACATCATGACATATTGTACAACATGACAGTACAACGCGACACATTGTTTTGCAATGGATAATTTCTGGAAATGTTTTTAAATGCCTACGAGTGTTAGTCAATAACAATATAATAGATTTTTCCTATCCATATCAAAGTTTGCTTGTTGACCGATTTTTCTTTTTTAATTTTATTTATGTGATATATTTTAATAAATTTGTAGTTTTTGTTTCTAATTTAACTGGCATTGTTTTCGCTCTAATATACGATCATTTTCTGCGATGCTCACATTGTTATGAATAAAATAATTTTCGCTATTTTAGCTCATGATTATATTCTAAATAGCAATGCATCTTTTTTAAACATAAATTTTAATAATTCTTATAAAAAGTCTTTTTTTACAATTTCTCATGGAATTTTTTTATAACAATTCTTAATATTAATAGGATTTTCTTTATTTAATGCATAGCATTGCAGTGAGAGTTATCCTAAAAATGAATATATTTCGGATGTAGTGGTTATTATTTTTAGAAACTATTTATTAACAATTTGAAAGCTAATAGGCATGATATCATTTTTGTTTGTCCACACTCGGGCTCTGGTTCAAATGGGAATTTCAATGGATTCATGGGAATAGTTATTTATAGAAAACGTATTATAATGAGCGACTGATATCCGAGTGACTAGTAGTGCAGATGCCAAACGTTTCGGGTTCGAGTCCCAGTGGTGCCATAGATGTTTGTAGTGGTTCGGAATCCACTTTAAGCCGTAGGTCCCAGTCTAATATGATTACTACTACTACTACACCACACCACGTCACTGTGCCTAGAGCTGATTTGCCCCTTTACAGTTTGGGAATGATGAAGGGGAGAAATATGATTGAGCTTTGTGACGCTTTACAGTCATATGAGACAGGGAGCTATGGCTTAAACTGGATTCCAAATCACTACAAACATCCAGGGCACAGCCGGGATACGAACCAGAAACCTGTGGTACCGAGCTCCAGAGCACAGTCTAATAGGACTGCAGAGCGTTGGGCGTAGAGCTAACAACTCTACCCCGTAAAAAGAAAACATCTCCTGTCTTGAAATCTGCTAGTAGGTAGACGGCCTTGGCCCACCACAGGGTTGTAGCGATAATGATGTATTATAACGAATGAAAGATTTCTTATAATACGCCGTATAAAAGCAAATTTAAAGCGAGTTTTCAGAGTATCAACAAAATAAAATTAATGCTTACCGGTCAACACAAGAACAAAAAAGATCTTCATCTCTGTCGTGGTTTCTGTTGTAGAATGCTCTGCTGGCAAAATTAAACAGTTATCTTTTCATTTCGACAAGGTCACAGTTTTATTTGGAGAGCAATCTCATCAGCATCTGCAGTTGACTCTTCCGAAATCAGAGAAGTCAAAAGGGCAACTGAAAGGTTAGAAAATCAACATTAAATTATGTGAAGTGTGGGAAGTAAATTTAATTATCCTATAAAATTCAAGTATTTGTATATAATAATGTGCCAACTACTCTTTATTATATACAAATACTTAAATGCTGGAATTCCTTACTGTGAAATTATAACACATTCTGTTGATACTGCGTATCAATGAATTGGAATTATATTTTAAAAATAATTTTGAATATAATATAACTACTTTATAGAAAATTTGAGAAACAAATAAAAAAGAAGCTGCTTCAAATATTTGTGTGTCAACTGCTATCTTTATATATTCTATACGTGTGTTTGTCACTGAATTTCTCCTAAATGGCCGGACCGATTTTGATGAAATTTTGTGTGTGTGTTTGAATGGGTCCCTGGGTGACTGAAATTTGCAATTGGACCTAGTAGGTGGTGCTGCAATCGTTGTACCTTTATATATAATTCTTCTCTACGTGTGGTTGTTACAAAACTCCTCTTAAATGGTGCGACCGCAAGACCAATTGGCTAGCGCTCTGGCCATTGGTTCTTAAAGTTCTTAAAGTTTGAATCCTGATGGTGGCATGGATGTTTGTTAGAGGTTCGGAATTCACATTAAATGGTAGGTCCCGGCCTAATTAGCCTACAGAGTGCACAAAATGACCGTAGAGCGACAAACCAAACCAAATCTCTTCAACTGCTGGACCGATTTTGATGGAAATTTTTGGTGTTTGAATGGGTCCCTGGATGGTTTAGATTCCCAATTGAACCCGGTAGGTGGAGCTGTAATCGGGTTCTGCTGTATGTGTTTGTTACTGAACTCCTTCTAAACGGCTTGACCGATTTTGATGAAATTTTTGTGTGTTTGAGTGGATCCCTGGATAGTTTGGATTTATAATTGGACCCGGTAGGTGGCGATGCCATCAGATTCCAGGATTTTTTTTTATTTTAAGGGCAGGTCAATATCTGTCTGTCGGGCCCTCTAGTTTTGATATATTATTAACGTTGGTTATATTATATTTAACATTAGTTAGAATTGTGCGATTATGAAGCCTCTAATTCATGTTCCTCGTTTGCTGAATGGAATATGTGCTTTGGACTATTACCTATTGAAATGTTAAGAAATATGAAGATGTATTCACTTTTATAAATGTATTAAAAGTATAGCATAAATTAAAAATAATTAAGAAAGAGAATATCTGCAAGCTAGTGAAAGTAAAAAGATGATGAATCATTGACAGATGAGGCTTGCGGTATTGAAACTTCAGAAGGAAATCTTGAATATAAAGGACGATTAGTTAAGGGCATTAGAACAGACAGAGACCAGGACAAGGTTACTGTAGAAAGTAATATTTCGAGATGAATAATTTCTTATATTTAGAGAAAAGTACTACGTCTGTTTTGTCAACATTTAATTTTATTTTTCATTTGATTAACCAATCCTCAGAGTGTAAATAATTTTGAAAAATGTGTGTAATATAATACGAGTGGCAACAAACTAGTTGTATTCAGCTTAGAAAGCCATATCTTAACACCTCTAAATTGAGGTAAGTCATTAATGAAGAGATTGTGAAGAACAGGACTTAAAGCAGGTATACCTCTAGATTCTCTATTAATAGTTTGTATAGAAATGTCGATATTATTGAAAATTATTGATAATTAAAATGATTGAATATTATTGATATTATTGGTGGCTGAAATTTATAAATTATTATCTCAATGTTAATAATTTCAAATAGCTAATTTTTCTGGGTAGCTCAGTATCTCCTGGTCACATTTTGAGTATTTCTCTGGCATGCGAATGTTATCTTCAAAGCCTTTATCAGCCTTTTATTTTTTGTGTGTGTGTGTGCCTTTCAGTAATGTTGGCCACAGGTCGACTGTGGCAATTTGGGAGAGATTATACTGATGTGATATCCTCTTTAACTTCATATATAGCTATTTTAAAGGAGCTTTAAACTTAAGATTTTTGTTGTTAGCATTATTAAGAGTTTACATTTTTGTAGTTTGTCTTTTGCTAGAGCAGATAATCGTGATCAATTTCTTGATTTTTTTTGAAAAACATAACTCGCATTTTTTTTTTTTTAAGAATTTATTTGAACATTTGCCTGATATTTGAATCAATTAACAATAAGACAAATAGCAAGAGCATTTACCCTATCGGATCTTGAAGCTTTTTGCATACCTGGAATTTGTTATCTAGAAAATAAACTTTTGGAAAATCTATTTGTTAGATCTACTTCTTTGTTCGAGATGCATGGATAATTCATGGCACAAAATATAAATCACGATTCAAAAATTCCTGGAGGCATAATCAAAAAATAATCCGCAAAAAAAGAAATCATGAGTTTAATATCTTTTGGCTCCTGAACATTATTATTCAGAAATATGTGTACATTTAAGTATTTGGTATATATTTCAGTAAATAGCCAGTTTCACCTTTGTCATAAAACATTTAGTTTTTGATTAGGTTTTTATTTATAAAATAAGTATTGTTTGTAACCTGAAAGGTACAGAACTTTTATAGAAAGGAATGAACAAAAGACGCAAATAATCAATAGAGAAGAAAAACTAATAATCTAAATGACGGAAAACAATTCTTGAAAATATTTTTTTTGTTTTGTTTTGTTCTAATACAGCTGGCAAACACTTAGACAGCTTGGTCTTGGATGCCTTAAGGCAAGCGCTGCACAGACGTTACTCACTTTGCGTTACCCAGGGGGAGCGTACAACTTGAAGATAAGCCACGGACGTGGAGTAACAATGTCCCCGCAACGCTGTACGATCCTATTAGGACCAGGACCTACAGTTTAAAGTGGATTCCAAACCACTACAAACATCCAGGACACCGCCGAGACTCGAACCCGAAACCTGTGGTACATTGCGCCAGAGCGCTAGCTACTCGGCCATTCAGGCCCGTCTCTTGAAAACATATAACAATGCAAAAGAATCATCTGTGCAAACTCTAAGCAATATATAGTTGTAAAAACGGTAATAATATTCAAAAATATTGAAGCACAGTAAGTGCAGAAAGTATTCATATACATTTATTTGAATTTAAAAAGTTCCTGAAATTTCGATCGTTAAAGTAACGTTTTTAAACAAAACTAATATGTATACGAACATTTATTTTGTATTTTACTTTTCATTTTAGTTAAGACTAATGAATATTTCAAATATTTAGAATTAAAATGAAATTAGCTACTAATTTAACAGTGTAAAAAATATTCGAGCAATCAAAATAATTAGCAAATTTTATTACGAAGTTCCTGATTTTCACAAACTATTTGCTATATGTACAGACGGAAGAAAATATAGCACAAAAGGAGGAGTTAAGCCTTCAATACTAATTTTCTTTGCTTCTAGAAAACTGGGTTCCAGAAATAAAATATTTCATGGAGGAAAAAAGGCTGATTTTGGTATAAATTACTTTAAAAACTACCTTCATCGTCAATTGCGATCAACAAAGTCTTTTTAAATTATGAAATTAAAAGATCTAACTTCACGTATTGCCAGATAGTTTCTTACTTTACAATACTATTCATACAGTCTTTCACAAATCAGAACTCTTAAATCTCATGCTGATCATCTTTCTATAGCTAAATACCCAAATGACAATCAAAATGAGAATGATTTTCACGCTGTAAACTCCTTGGATTCCAAAGTTTCAATTTTTCAAATTGTTTCTATGCCGGTTGATGTTATTATTAAACAGTGAAATTAAGATGATTATTGTTAAAATATTAAAGAAACGTTAGATATAATTTTTATTTTTCTAGAAGTTCTCCAGAAATTTTTGTCATAAATAACTTTTTTCTATGTTATAAAAAAAAAGTAGCGATAGACACAATGCAGACCAAATTTGGTTGTTTCCAAATCTTTGATATTTACTGTACTTCATTCATGCGACGACAATAATTACATGGCACATGAAGGCTTTTCGAATATATTAAAAAGTATTAAACAAAATTACTTTTCGCTTGGATTATACCTTAATATAGAAAACTATGTAGCTTCATGTCACTCCTGTATTCAATAAAAAATATTTTAAAAGCAGTTAAAGTCCCTGTTCAAACATTTCCAACAGCCGACTATCCTTTCAAAAGTACACCTTCGACTCGATCGGTCCATTTGTAACCTCTTCATTAGGAAATAACTAGGTAATTTCATTAGGAAATAATTAGGTAATAATTTAGGTACATCTTCATTAGGTAATTTCCAACTATTTTACTTGATATGCAAACGCTTAACTAGTTGCAAATATTCAAAGCTCTTCAGTGGCCCGCGTAATTATTAATTCCATTTCGTGTCATGTTTTAATGACTCTTTATGCAGATCGATATTGTAATTTTCTTTCTACAGTATATAAATATAAATATATACATTTAATTTAATTGCATCGAGGACTGAGTCGTATCGATCATATCTCTGTGAATACCCCAAAATGGGCTGCACCGACTAACGCTGTTACTCATTTAGCACTACCCAAGGGGCACGTGTAGCTTGAAGATATGCTACTGACGCGAGTAACACTACCCCCACAAACTCTACGATCATTTTAGACCAGGACCTATGGTTTAAAGCTGATTCCGAACTAATTCAAACATCCATGGAAACCCTGGGATTCGAACCCGAAACTTGGGACATCGAGCGCTAGATACTCGGCCATCAGGCCCCATTAAATGAAGTATATGAAAATGGAGTATCTCCAAGCATCAGACTTAGGCTTATAATCCTCATTTAAATGATCTTGTGGGACTTCTAAACAAAACTTTAATTGGTACTTTAAGCCATCTAGTTCGTTAATGTGTCCCTCTATTCTTAATGGCTTTCAGAAATGCACATCATTCGTTCAAACCCAATAAACGCCTGCTTTTCTCATTTATGGGTGGGTTATGCATGGACCTTACTATCTGATATTTCGTGTTTATTTATTAAGATATTATTCAGATTGTCTACGATAAAAATTCAATTTAATAAAATATTATATTCCACTTCAACTCAGAATTCAAAAAAGCTTTGAGAAAGAATTATATAGTTTTCTTAACTACAAAATGTGTATTTTGTTTAACGCATGATGGAATGGTAATGTAGCATAAAAAGCGTTCAAATGGATTCAGATAACGTTCGCGTAACGTTCAAATGGATGTTAGGCAAATAACTTCCAAGTAGGTTAATTTAAAAAGTTATCGATGTCAACGAATCAAGATAACATTCTTCATTCAATGCCCTATGCACTTTCGAAACGATGTGAAAAGTTGACCTATCACGAAAACTCTGAACTTTCAAATCAAACATTCATCTCACCCGGAATAATCAAAGTAAACATGAGGAGCTCAAAATTGTTCTTCCTTTCTAAACATTTCTTGTGTGGGTTTTCTGTCATAGTGAAATAATAAACATTTATGTTGAAATGGGTTATCATTAAAGTTTCTTTTGGAAATCTTCCCTGATAAACAGTGTTCTTGGGATATTTTACACTAAGTTAAATTTGTTGCTTAGACAAATGTTTGAAAATGCCAATAATGATAAACACAGGTTTATCAACAACATCAGTGGTAATAAAAATTTAAAATATAATAATTTAGTTGAAACGAACCTGATATGTATATAAATTTTTAAAAAATCGGTCATATTCACTTATATCAGTGGTATTCAATAATTTTTTTTTTACCTTCATACCTCTCAAAGTCAGGAAAAATTTGCATTGATCTTTTGTCTCCATCCTTTAAATGCAAAATAGCTTTAACAGTTGATTGAATTATTTTATTTTATTGCATCGATAAGTTGACTATATAATCTATACGGTACAATAACTTTTCTTTTGAGAATAATTTTGAAAAGTTAATTTAGTTCAATAATTATTGTCAGTGTATTCTTTTTTTTTTTTTTTTCCTACAATTAATTATTTAACTTGAATTAATTGTTATCAAATACAGTTTCAAAAATATTTCGATCGAACAGTTAAAAATATTTTAGAAACAATTTAGCAAATGAGAGGTCTTTATGGTATCCATAATTTAATTAGCATTTCTCTATCCAATTCTTTGTGGATAAAAAAAAATGCTTCATAATGGTTGTCACTTTAAAAAATAATTAAAGTCTAGACTGATTAATAACTTAACTGCTCTACAGTAGATCTTTACAATAAGGATTGTTTGCTTGGACTGGTGTTTTAACATGGTGGTCAGGACGCCATCCACCTGGGACTAATGCAAAAAAGAAAAATTTTAATGAAACGAATTTAAAGAGCATAAAAATGAACCGACAGATGGAAAAAGACAATCTGAATGACGGAGAAGAGTTCGAGAGGTATGAGGTGTGGGGAAATACTTGGACTACTACTACATCACATCACTGTGCCTGGAGCTCAGTTGCCACTTTACAGTTTGGAAATGATGCGGAGGAGAAGAAGTCTGATTGGCTCTGTAACGCTCAACGGTCTTGTGACACCGGAACATACAACTTAAAGTGGATTCCTAACCACTACAACATCCATGGCAACACCTGTGATACCGAGTGCCAGAAGGTGTGGAGAAATAAGATGATCTAAAGTGACAGTGAGGAGGGGATAGGGGTTCTGAGCATCTTTTTCATCGTAGTAACAACATATCTTCAACTGACAAAGAAGATCCCTATCGATTCAACCAAACGCAATATCTGATCCTCCGAACAGTTTTCACTTCATGGAAAGTAATGTCTGATAGAAGGCTGAGCACGATGTTTGAATGGCATCTTCAATAAACTGAAACGTGGGAAAAAAACTGTCCTAAGTGTGAAAATGTGTGCTTGTTTAAAATTTTTTTTACCCTACTAATTAACATAAGAAAGTAATAAAGATCGATTTTCAAGTATGTGTTAACATTTATTTATAGAGAAAAAAGATTTTAATTTTTATCTATAATTTGCTATTACAGAGATTGATTTGTTTAGTAAATTTTATCTTGTGCACTTTTATATAGTTAATTAATCAAAAATTTATTTGCTTGCTGCTGATGGGGCAATATGTTGAAATTGGTTATTCAACTGTATTAATCCTAGGAGCCCCCTTTCTTATATAATAACATTAATATAATTATTTTTTTATTGTAGTTGATATTATTTTGTGTAAACTGGACTTATATTATATATATATATATAATCCATATTGTGTTCTTTATTTTATGGTTATGTAGCTATCACTTATTTCTCATGATTCTGGACTTTAAACAAATCTGACGGGTAATATAATGTTGTGGTGTTTAATTGATGTACAATTGTTATGGATTATTGCAAAACACAACGGCCAAGTATTAATTTAATTAAATTCTGACGGGACGGAAGGCGGAATTCTAATGGCAAGTGGTGCTTTAGTTTAAATGCTTATTAGCTGAAATTAATTTAGTTATTTAATTTAATTCGATTCTAAAATTCCACATTATTATGCCAGGGCCTGTATGGGATTCGCCACACTAAATATATTTAAAGAAATCTGTAGTACACGACGAAACATCATGAGGACCACAGCATTGTTCACAGATGACAGAATTCTTACATGAGCCTGTAAGATGAGCAGATGAAAAATTATTCTGACATTGTCGGAATTTATAAAAAGAAATTTTTTTTTGTTCGATGAGCCCCAATTTTGCAGATTCTAGAATTATTGTGCCTAAACTAATTGCTAAACAGAAAGGGTTCAATTTGATGTTTTATTGCTTGTAAATCTTCGAAGTTCAGTTACATAAAAGTTATTTTCCTCTTCAAATTCACTTGCTACTACTAAGTTGAGTAAAGATGTAGAGTGCCTGAACGCGAAGCGTTCATCTACTCAATGGTATGTGATGGCAGTAGGAAAGAAAAGTCATGATAAATAGATAATAGTGATCGTACGAATTGAGAGAAAAAAAGAAGAAAGTAAGAAAAATGTAAATCATCGGTGATGAAAACGTAACAAGAAATTTATGATCAGCAAAGAGTACAGATCAATGGAACAAAAAGCAGAGCAGGAAAGTATATGCGTTGAAGTAAAATATCTAAAAAGAAAGATTTGTAATATAGTTGTCAATAGAATCAATTTTTAAATCTTGATGAATTGTAGAGTTGCGGACAAACCAGGGTGCACCATTCTGCTAGTTTTATAACAATTGGTTTATTGCTGGTCAAAAATCGTGCGGTATTTTTTTTTTTTTAGGTGATAAGATGCATGCGTCGATATGATAATCGGCTAATTGCCATAATTGCTTTTATATTTGCCAGTTCTTGAGCTGTATTGAAATGATTCACAGAGATTAGTACTTTTCTTTAAAGGGTAATATGCATATTTTCCTTAATATACTTTATATATTACTACTTAATTATAAAGTATAATTAATTACTTAATTATTAATTATTATTATATTATTACTTAATATATTTTCCTTAAATATACTTAAGTGTCGTGACTTTGAAGGCTAAATTATTTTTGAGGATTTTTTATGAGCCTTTCGAATTGTTCCATCCGAAACCTCAAATAAAAGTGTAAAAGACCGAACCCCATGTTGAAAAGGGATTTGTAGTTCTTCCAAAATTATTACTGATCGATTTGAAATGCGGGTCCTCCCCGAAGCTATATTGCCTAAATAAAGAATTTGAGGTGACACTCGTTGCTCTAATTAAAGAATTAAGCAATACTAAGTTGACCAGTTTTGTCTACATTGAAAAAAAAAAAAAAAAAAAAAGTTAAATCGAACAATATCCATAACCATTTCTTCTTGAATAAGAGCAAAGGATAAAAATAAAAAATATATATGTAAATATCCTAAGTTATAAATAATAATAATAATATTAAAAAAGAAGAAGAATATTAAAAAAAGAGAGAAATTATTCTACTTCCTTTAAAACGCTGAAAAAGAGCAATTGGAAGAGTCGAAAGGAAGCAATCTCCCAATGTCCCTAAACAACTGTTATTTTAACATTGTAAATATATCTCGTTTAGACAGTTGTCCAATCAAGTCCAATTTTGATAGTTAATGTGCGGAGTTTTATAAAGCATCGTAATAAAATCCACTGATAAAAATTTCTTGTAAAAGATTATTGTATATCTCTCTATTAACGTATGCGTATGTCTATGCGTTCTGTATGTTAAAGTAATAAAAACATTCCCTTTTTCTTGAATTAGTTTAGTTTTTGTTTGTATGTTCAATCTGTGGTAAAAAAAAAATAATAATAATAAATAAAAAACAAGTAATATAAAAAAAAAAAAAAATTTTAAGTCAATTCCTACTTTTTTTTTTTGGCTATATTGCATAAAGTCCTTTATAAATAATTTTCTTTCATTTTTTTTTTTTTTTTTTTACGTTTATCTGCCGCCATCTATTGGTAGATATATGCAACTTAAATCTAAAAAAAAACTTAAATGAGTTAATTAAATTTAATTATAGAATTAATATTTGAAAAAACTGTATTGACATCAAGTGTCATTCGCTACGAGTTCAAAAACAATGTATTTGAACGTGAGTGGATGCATAAAAAGTAGTTTATGAACGATTGAAAATTTGAACAACATATATATAGGGTGAGAGTGAGCTAATTCAAGGAATTGAAATAAATGCCAATTTGGATTAACATCTTAATATGTAATTTCTTAACTATGGAAAAATTGCGTGTTCGATGCTGTTGTAGGTCAATGCTAAATTAAAATTTCAGACTTTCTTTATTTTATCGGTCAAGCTCTAATGAATATCGGAACCTTGTCGACACCTTGGTGTTGATTGACTAAGCTTATGTCTTTGTAACGATAAGTACCTGGAACGACAATGTTATACCGCGGAACCGTGACTGAAAAATTGACAGTCTCAGCACGATGTAAATAAACACTATTGAATATTGGTGAAACAAAATTTTTTACTCTCTATTTCATATCGATTTACTTTTTTGGAGGGTTCTTTTTCTATAATTTCATGCTAAATTATGGTATCGCAGTGTAATTTTTCCGAAATTATTTCATTGTATATATTTTCGGCTTGGTATTGGTTAGTTGAATGTTTGAATCGACTTTTTTTCTTGAAATCTGGGTTATCTGGACAAGGTAAGAATTTTTTATAAGCTAAAAACTTTCTGAAGTAAATTTTATGTAATATAAAAATTATGCATATGTTTTCGAAGAAATTTATGCATTGAATACATTCCTTTAATATTTGTGAGCTAGTTTATCATTTTTATTAACTATTAAAAAGAAAAATAGCTGCAAAAAAAATATTGTTTTTAAAATGTTAACATGAAGCACTTATTTTTATAGGCGATTTATACTTAGTCTCTTCTTCCTCATGTTTTTTTCTGGAGGCTGAGGGAGAATTACATTTAAAAATGTTATTTTTTTTCTTATTCTTAAGTCAGGCACTAGTAAAATAAAATATAAATTAATTTAGACATTTTTTTCTTTATTTATGTTTTTTAAATATATAATTTTGTTTTAAGCATCAAAAAATATCAGTAATTTATTGATTTGAACTTATAGTACTTCATAAATAAAATATTAGTGAACAATACAGTTTGCCCCCCACTATTCTCTTTTATAATTTTATCATTCCATTAACTGTTATTAAAAGAAAATTAATTTTATAAATGTTAAAAGATTCCGATATAAATATTTTAAGTTAAATTTCTGAACTCGGAAAGAAAAATATTGCTAGATAAAAAATTTACTTTTGTTAACCAAAATAGCATGCATTTAAGAAAACTATCACTAATAGCAAAAATATATAATATTTTTTTATATAATTTAATTTTATATTCTGTGGTTAGATCTAGATAATATAAGGCTAAAAAAAAAAAAAAAAAAAAAAATAGAGGATTGCCCATTTTTTTACTTTTCTTATTAAAATTATTAGCATTTCTTTATCTTGTAGAGAAAATATATTTATACATATAAATTGACTATGCATTTCTTTATTTTGCTAATTTTTAAAAAATATTTTTATTTAATTTTTATTTTTCCATTAGTTTTTATGAGATGTGAAGGACGAACAGCTCTTATAACAGGTGGAACTACTGGAATTGGTTTTGAAACTGCAAAAAAGTTACTATCATTTGGAATGAATGTTATTATAGGTATTTTTTTAAATTGTATTTTTTGATGGTAATTAAATTTGACAATTATATATTTTTTAAAAATATTTACATATTATTAAATAAATAAGACTTGAGGCATACTTACAAGAGCTTATCCATTAAAACTTGGTACTTGCTTAATATTGCTAACTATTTCACAGCACGACTTATCCTTCAAAAATAAAAAAAATTCACCAGCCAATGTGTATATTCAAAAGGAAATCAACAATAACAAAACCAATCTACTGAAGGATTTTTATAAATGACAAAAACTAGAGTATTTAATTAGGATAAGGATTTCAAATAATATTCAGGAATAAAAACATAAACTCTTAATTTTTTTTCATTATGTTGTAAATTATTTCCAAATGGAAGTACCTCTGACTAATTAGCATATATTTTATTTTGTTTGTGTAATGTAAAAAATTAAAACTATGTATTAACTAAAATATAATTAACTTATACTATCAGTAAATTTTTTCTTCTTCTATAACTCTTAGAAATTTTATTTCTGGAGTTTATACTATCAAATAAAAGTTCTTGATAAATTCAGGAATGGGCAAGATAAATTAAAGATTAAATTAAGATTATGTGTGGATCAACTTATGTTTACTAATTTCTATATTTGTTTTAATATAAAAAATATCAAAGATATAGGGTTATTTTTTTTATTTAGCAAAATAAAATAATTCTTATTGTTATTAAGTTATGTCATTGATATTATACTTTTTTACTTTTATTATTTGAAGGATCTAATTCATCAGCAGCTGAAAGTGAAAAGTGCCTTCAACTTTTAAGAAGTCTGTATCCAAAATGCAAAGGTATTATACCTGTATATATTTTATTTTTTTAAATCTCTTTACTTTTTTTGAATATTGATTAATGATAAGTATAAAAAGATAACTAGCTAAAACTGATAAATTAATTTAAAGTTAATTTTCATATTTATAATATCATTCCTAATTGTTTTTTATTGTAAATTTTTTTTTTTAAAAATAAGTCACATTGGCAGCATGATGTTCTTGCCATAATGGTTGATTCTTATAGATGTATATTACTAAATCTTAATAGCACTATCAAATTATTCTATCACATATAATTTGTTTTCAAGAAGGGGTTGCCTTTGAATTTAAAAATAATGCATCTCTTGTTAAAATATTAGTGCTCAAAGTATGCTAATATTTTATTTTTAGATATTCTTGTGTTTTTCACTAAATTCTGATTATTCTGATTGTCTATCTAAAGCAGCATTCTTTGTAGAAAAATAGATAACATTATATATTTCACTATACTTTCAATACTAAGTCCTGATTCATTTGACTGAATGCTAGAGCTGCAGCTACCAAAAATGTATATTCTGGACTTGTAAATCAATTCAGATGAAATTTCACTAAAAGCAGGTGCAAGTATATAGAAAGATTGAGATTTTTTCCTCTCTCAGTAGTGTAGAACATCCTATTTATCAGGTTGAATTGAACAACCCATGCTTGATTCAGCCTATATGATTTAGTTTGTGATTAAGATTTACCCAAAATCAAAGCTCAGCTACTTGGATATCAGCTGCAATAGTGGAATTTACCACAAAACAATGTGAATTTTTTTTTATCTATGGAAAGAAGCAATCAAGCATTTCAAACTATTTTAAATAAGTGGTAATCTGGTGTATTACAATAAATTCAAGTATTGGGGAAGAGCTCTTTCATAAGCATTTTTGGTATGCAATGGAAATAAGTAATTTTCAATACCTTTTGTTATATAGGTCATATGAAGAAAATATACTCGAACATTCAAATGTTATTGCAATATATATATATATATTGCAACAGCAAAACACATGTATTGACCTAAAAACAATAGTATTGCTGGATAGCCTGTTAATAAAGTTGTACTAGATTCAGTTACTTCCTGTGTGAATAAGGCAATCAAGTAAGTGAAAAGTTCTGTGGGGGCATTGCAAGAAATTAATAAAACTTATACTGAAGATTCCAAAAGCAAAAGGCAAGAGACAAAAGTTAACAAAATTAGCTTTCATGACATATTTGTTTGTAAGATAGTGAACAATTTATCTAATATTGTAAATAAATTCATTATTTTAGTTTATACAATATTTTTTTCTGATATAAAATTGCTAACTGTTCTTTTTTAAAAATGATACCTGATAATACAATTTGGATGCCATAGTTAGATTTAGGAATAACATGTATATTATATATTGTGCAAAAGGAATTTTTTTCTTTTTGTTGACTAGTGTCATTAACTAAAACTTTTAATTAACTGATAATCAAACAGTAATGACAATTTTTTCATATTTTTTTTAAATTGTTGCTTTATACAAAATTTAATTGATAAAAATGTGATTAGTTAATGAGAAATAATATACTGTGTGGAGATTTTTCTTTCTTACTCATATCTTAAATCACCTATAAAATTTATGTATGAACAGAAATAATAATTGCATACTATATAAACACTTTAACTAATAGAAATTTGAATTTTTTTCCCTTCAAATTTCTTTTCAATTAATATCAAATTGATTGCTGAGAATATTAGTGATATATTGGCAAAATTAAAGTTAAAATAATAATTTTGCTGTACATAAAAAATACCTACTGGAGAATATTTGATATACAAACATAGACACATCAAAATTCTCATAAATCTTAATAGCTTATTTTATTAGTAATAATTAATTTTTTAATTATTTTCAAGATAAATTATTGAATTTGAAAAGAAAAAATAATAATCAATTTGAAGAAAGCTTTTAAAATTATTATGATGAGTAGGTTTTTTTTAAAAAATTATAATTGAAACATATTCTAAGATTTTGTTAATGTTGAAATTCTTAATTTTAAATTAAAGCATTTAGTCGCTTTTAAAACATTTTAAATAAATTAAGTTACTTTAAATTAATATATATTAATTGCATATATTGAAAATTAATATATTAATTGGATATATTGAAAAATTTTTTTATTCTATATTATATTTTATTTAATTATGTCTTCTATAATATTGTTGTTTTCCTTCCTTTAGTTGAAATTTGGTATGTTGATCTTTCATCCATGGAATCAGTAAAAGCCTTTGCTGAAAAGTATATTCACTCTGGGTTGCCTCTTCATGTATTAATTAATAATGGTAAAAAATTTGTGGGTTTCATTATTTATTTATGTATATTCTTAATGTAAAAATGAAAATACATATAGTTATTATAGATTTTTAAAATTTTTATTTGCATTTGGCATCTTTAACTAAAAGATACTCTTATAATAAAAGAAAATTAGTTTAAATATATTGTTGGCTCTGTCCTTGATATAGTCCTAAAAGAAGTAATAACAGGTGGCATGTTGTTTTCGACATCAATACTGTAGAGATTTATTGCACAAAAAAACTGTTAAAAATTATTGATACAATGATACTAAAATTACATTATTTTTTTAATAAATTTTTATAATCAGAGCAAGACTTTGTGTTTACTCTGTCCATATATATATGCATGTGTATATATATATTATTGTATTTATTCATTTTTTAAAATTTTATTTTCAGCTGGAATTATGTTTGCACCATATAAAATTACTGAAGAAGGTTTAGAATCTCATATGGCTGTAAACTATTTTTCACATTGTTTACTTACAAAATTACTTTTGCCATGTATCAAAAAATCTGGAAATCCAAAATGTAAAGCTAGAATAATCAATGTTTCTTCCTGTTTGCATTTTTTGTCTCAAATCAACTTTCACGATTTGAACAGTGTGTAAGTTAATTATTCTTTCAATTATTATTCAACTTTTTGTCTAATTTTGCAAGTTCGAAGTGTTTTTTCACAACTCCTCTAGAAAGATTTGTGCATCATGCAATTTGTTTGAAAAATTATTATACCAGACAAACATTATATATTAATCAAAATAGTTTTCTTTAGAAAATAATTTGTATTTCAAAATCTGTTCTAGCTGTTAAATATTTTGCTTGTTGATTTTTTTTATATATCTTCTGTATAGTAATTTTTGAATAATTATCATTCATAATGACTTAATCTCCGTGACACTGTTTTTTCTCTTTCTATGGTATTGTATTATATGATATGTTTTTTAGTATTATTATTAGTTATAACCTCTGTTTTATAGTAATTTAAAATAAATTCTATGTTTATTTAAATGAAATTTGTATTTTATGTTTAATTTTAATTTGTATCACAAATAAAATCACGTAAAGTTATCAGTAATAAATTTTTACTTATTGTATGAATTGTAAACAAAATAGTTCCACTATACCATATATTTTATACAAGAAATATTCTAACAACTGTAGTTTAATTTTCAGGTTAAATTGTGTAATTATTGTATTTTCACTGTTTTTTTTTTTTTTTTTTTTTTTTTTTTTTTTTTTTTTTTTTTTAATATACTCAGACATAAAGATCAGAGCATCCAGAGAAAAAAAAAATTCCAACTGTAATGAAATTTCTTATGCAAATATTTTCCAATTTAATATGCAAATGATTAAAATTTAGGGCCTTCTGAATGGAACTAAAATAAAAACATTGGAATTGTGCATCCTGAATATATAATAAGAAAAACTTGATTTCAAGATCATAACTTATTTTATAGTTTAAATGTGGTTAAACTACTTTAAATCTACTTATGATTAATCTACTACTACTGCATAGGTCCAGCAATTTCATATTCACTGCAAACATATATCAAATCTGAAGAGACCGTACAATCATTCTAAATGAGGCTGAATGGTTAATGCAAGAATTGAACAAAGTGATAATCAAAGTGTTCATTTTAAGAATTTAACTAAATGACTAAGCATTAATGCAAATAACAATACAATACCTTAATGCATTGATAATACAAGTGATTGTCAAATGACAAGTTTCAATGTCAATTTCTCACAGATTAATTTAATTTGATCTATAATATAGTGTGCAATCTGCATAGAAACGAGCAAAAAGTTCAGAGCAAAAAAGGTTTTAATAAATGTCTCAAAAAATGGAGAAGCTTGTTGTATTGGATGCTTTCTATTTTAACTGCCAATGCTAATTTATCTTCAGATGTCCAAGACAACTGGAATCCCACCATTATTTCTACAATGACAGGAAGTTATGATCTAAGATCCCATTTCTTTTGTAATCTGAATCTTTTTGATAGACATCTGGGATATCCTTTTTTTTAATCACAAGGATATGCTAATACAATTCTACAACCCTGATTTATTGCCAATTATTTTGTGCCATTTCAGATTTGTTTTTTAACTAAATAATATATCATATATAACATAGCTTACTTTACATTATGGCTTTTGTGTACATTAAAATCTTCCTTAATCAGCTTGATCACTATAAATATGTCCTTTGGTGTGAATTGGGAAGTAATGCAATTTAACACAACATTTAACTTCCTATTGGATGTCTGTCCACTTTATGCATCAATGGGTAGCAGCCAAGCCAAAAATGCATCAGTGTCTGATTGACTTGCTCATTTTGTGTAATCTTAAATAAATCACCTAGTGTTGTTCACAATTTAAGAATTGCTTCTGGGTGCATCCATTTGTATGTCTAGAGTAAATGTTTGAATGTAATTTTGAATGTTAATTTTTTTTTTTCTTTATTTTAGTTATGATTATTGCCCACATCAAAGTTATATGCAATCTAAACTTTGTCAAGTCATGTTCACCAGGTCCTTAAACCGTTTTCTCAAAAATAGTAACTGTCCTGTTCTTGTGCATTGTATTCATCCTGGAGTTATAAATACAAACTTGTATAAATACGTCTGGTGGGCAAAATATTTAGCTCCCATATTTTTTCAGGTAAAATTAGTGTTATTTCTTGTTTTTTAAATATATAATGAAAACTTTTTACATTTTAAAATAAAATCTTAAAATATCCTATACTTGTAAATAATATAAATTATACATAAGACATGGTGATTTTTAAAGTAAATAAAGTTTTTCTGATATTTTTCTTCTCAGCATTATCAACTATTTTATTATTTAAAAGAGTAGTTTTATTTTTTTCAATTTTAGTTGCTAATGCTAGATATTAAGTTTGTGTTATAAGTTATTTTTAAAAGTTTACAGTTTATGCTACTTTAATTGTAACATTGTCAACTCAATTTTAAATTTTTCATTTTGGTTTTTTTTTTTTCCCTTGACAGAAACCAGAAATAGGAGCAGAAGTTGCAGTTTACGCTGCTTTGTCTGCAGAGTTAGAAAGTAAAGGTGGAAAATACATCGAGGAATATTCTGAAGTAAAGCCAAGCAAATATTCTAAGGACCGTGAGATGCAAAGCAGGCTGTGGAATGAAACATGGAAAACTTTACAACCTTGGTTAGATGAAGTAGATGATATTCCATCTGATACTTCAGAGTAATATGTTATATATTATGTTACAAAATACATGAAGCATTCCAAATTTTACTGATGAAATTTTACTTAATTTTTATTTTTGATGATGTATTCAAATTATTCAGAATATATAATACCAAAATCAGGTTTTATACATTCATGGTATATATATATATATATATATATATTTTTATGGTATTATTTTCAATTCCAAATTTAAGCTTGATAAAAAAATGTACATAACTTGTTTAAAAATAAAAAATGTTATTTTTTTTTTCAATTTAATTGAATATTAATTATTATTTGAGTAAATAATTGATCTTTAGATTAGTTTAGCTGTAAATAAAATTTCAGTATAATCATTTACATTCTGTATAAGTAAATAAAAGTTTTAAAATTATGAATAGCATTTAAGAAATATGTTATAATATTTGAAAATTATATCTAATTAAAATCTTGATATGTATATAAAATATTATATCTTAAGTATCAAATTGTATAATTCTCTTTTTATTTGTAAACTGATTTAATTCAATTGAATAATCGAAATTAACTATAAATGCATTTAATCTATAATCAACTTTAAAGGTAATGTTATTTAATTCTTTTTATAATCTTCAAATATGTGTCTATTATTAGAATGTAAAAACAGCTTTTATCTGGGAAAAAAAAGACCTAAAATTATAAATTTAGGCCTTGTTACATGCTTTGCTAAACCATTGACCTTTTAAATAGGTCATTTGTTCAATATTATGTATGTATCATCAGAATTGGGTCAATTGGCACCTTACAAAATTCGAAAACTGGGTCTTCTGGCTATTAGATATAGGGTATGCCTTATCGCTATGTGCATTTAAAGCTGTTATGCATAAATTATAAATAAAAAAGATAAAATTTTATTGTTAGTTTTGCATTTCATTGAAATAGGAAAAAAAAAGTTAGCATTGAAATTCAGTAAAAAACATATTGGATATTTTTATATACAAAATTCAAATCTTTATAAAAGGATTAAAATTTAGAAATATAAAATGCAAATAATAATTAAAATATAATATTTTGCATTTTGTTTTTTAATTAAAGAATGGGAAGAATCCACAACAAGCATTTATTTAATGTAAATTTAATTAAGTTGTAAATATTATCAGTGGTGCTTAGGAAGGTGAGCCATTAGTTTACTAATCCCAAATTTTGTTACTGTTAAATAATTGTATGTTAACAGTAACAAAATACAAACTACTTTTTTTCCTTTATAATGATGAAATGGTTTTATTTAACTTTATACAATTGTATTGTGATATTTTTACAAACAGATTGTTAACACATTTTGTAAATTTGATTTTACATTTTCAATAAAGAATTTGTTACTAATATGTTTTTCTTTTTTTTTTTTTTTTTCTATTTTTAATACTATTTGTGCCAAAACACATGCAAATTATTTCCTATTTTGATAATTAAATATTTTAGATAATAAATAATAGTAAACTATAAAATATATATCAGATAATGTGTTAAGTTTATATATATATATATATAAATTTCAACTTCTCTCCAGGTGCAGTGATAGATTTGTGGCGTTCTGATCTAGTAACCATATGGATGAGAGATTAAATCCAATAAAATTCACTAATTTTTAAGTTAGCATATTTTTAACTTTTTTAACAAAATAAAAAGATAACATAATTATAAAAAAAAAAAAGAACTTTTTTTTATCTAAAACATTTTTATGACATTATTTTTTAATACTTCAGTAAAATGAATGACCCTAAATTATGATCTTGATTTTGATATTATAAATCAAGATGAAGAGATTAATATATATATATATTGAAGATATGAATATTTTTTATTTTATAATAATAATTATTATTATTATTTATTACTTTTAATAGCTTTTTCAACTTTAAATGTCTTCTCCCACAATAGATGACACCACCATTCAGTTAAGAAAAATTGTAATTGATAGTAAATTAAAATTTTGATCATTGACTAATATTTTTCAATAAAATCAAACACATTTTGTTTGACAGTTACAAAATTTTAACCATGTCAGCTCCATATGTCCCAAAAGTTCCCTTGAGACCATTTGGAGCGAGACCTTTTTTTGGAAAATTTAATGATAATAATATATAAAACACATTTCAACTGACATGCACTTTTTTCCTAGGGTTAAGAAATGTAGATATTAAAAAATGAGGATATATAGTTGGGAAAAAATAGAGCATTTATATAATCAAAATACGTAACCATATTGATGCAGTATGTAAGATAACATTAATTTTCATATCAGCATTCATCCTTGTTATCAAGGCTGGATCATTACATAGACAATTGATGTTTAGGGGCCTGGTCAAACTGTCTATTTTGAAAAGATTTATAAATAAGATAGTTTACTTTTTTGTAAGACAACTGTATATAATAAGCATACAAAAATATATTGCTTTTTATATGGTTTTTGAAATTCTGAAATCTATGAGAATGTATTCTTATGTTTATTTTTATTGAAAGTAATTCTTTTGATAATTTAGAATGTTTTTTTAGAGATAAGAATAATATTAACTATATGTATTCTTAATTTTCTATGCATTAAAAAATATAATTTATTTTTAAATAAAATATATCATTTATTTACAGCTCTCATAATTAGTACAATACTGTCTAAGTGTATTAATTTCCTACTATCTTGAAAGAGTTATTAGCCTAAAGCAGTGGTTCTCAAAGTGTGCTCTCTATGATAATCCAGAGAAATATATGTTCAAATATAAAATATATAATAAAAAAATAATTATATTATATTTATAATATTATATTTATTTTAGTAGATTATTTCAATATTATAAAAAAATGAATATAATGTAGTTAAATATATAGTTACTGTTTTTCTTATCAATTTTCCCATTCATAGACAACTATTTCTCTTTTCCACATTTAAATCTTTTTGTACTCAATAGATGGCGTCCCCATTCCACTACCTACATTCACTTCAGTGATTTTTGTTTTATTTATCAATGTTTTATTACCAATTTAAAAATTATGTGGCAATTATTCAAGCATTCTATCAATGACCTATATCATTCAAGTGCTTCAACATTTGTTTTTTATGCATTTAAATATCAACATGGACTCGTGCTTTAACACGTACTCTTTATATGAATTATTATTCACGCTATTATTATTTTCAAACCTATATTACCCCAGAACATATACTACTGTGTCTAAAAAGTAAGACCAATTTTCAATTTAAAATTCCGCTTGACATCTGTGTGAAATTTGATGTCAAAATATTCATTAGTGTTTGAGTTACGCTTGCCGTTGAGAAACGCTAAAACTGATTCCGGCGATTTTTGAAATGTCTCAATCAATTGAGCAAAGAACTTGCATTAAATTTTGTTTGCGTAAACGTATAGAATGTTGCAGAAGGCATTCGGTGAGCATTCCTATATCGGAAAGAAATATTTAGATGTGGTATAAACAGTTCAAAGAAGGCAGCGAAAGCGTTGAAGACGAAGAGCCCTCTGGTCGACCCTCAACCGACGAAGCTCACGTCCAAAAAATTAGAGATTTGGTGCTTGCAAACCATCGATTTACAATTAGAGACCTTGTTGATGATGTTGGAATTTCGAAATTCCATTTTAAAAGATGTTTTGGGCCTCAAACGCGTCAAATCTTGATTTGTTACCGAAAACACTGAATGCGCCAGCTCCTACTCCATTGATTCTTCGTGACTTTTTCACCAGAAATGAAACCCATATCGTTCCACGACCACCGTATTCACCTGATTTAGCATCGTACTACTTATGGCTAGTCCCTAAACCAGGGATGGCCAAACTACGGCCCACAGAAAGGTTCTATCCGGCCAGCGGATAGAATTTTAATTTGCCAATCAAATTTTAAAAAAATATATATTTATATATTATACATCCATCTCCTTTTCTACTTTGTTTAAATATTATTTTTTTTTTAGTTAAAATATTATTATTTGTATCTCCTTTCCCGAGGTTAAATTCAATACTTTCAGTAAATAAAGAGAAGCTTAAGAATTATGAAGATAGCTTGAAAAAACTGCATTTTGAGTTCGAACGCAGATTTCAAGATTTCAGTGCCATTCAAACAGAATTGGATATTTTTACCATGCCTTTCAACGTAAATTGTGAAGCGGTGAGGTCAGATTTGCAGGTTGAATTAATTGAATTGCAATCTAACAATCATCTCAAGCAGTTGTTTCCAAATATGCCAAAGTTAGAGTTTTACAATTCATTATCGAATGTAAGTTTCCCAAATTTAATATATCAGACCCAGAAAATCAGTGCTATGGTTGCCTCATGTTATATATGGGAACAAGTGTTTTCAACTATGAACCTTAGAATGAATTATTTCAGAAGTATACTGACAGATGAGTATTTAGCCTCGTTCCTTAGAATCAGTACATATCACTCAATATAAGGAACTTTTAAAAATGAAATCGCAATTTCCTTCACCTCATTAACATATTTAAATTGTAATACTTGTATATTGTTTTTAAAATTTTAGAAAAATTTATCTTGGCCCACCAAATTTTTTTTTTTTTTTTTTTTTTTCGATTTATGGCCCGCGACCGAAAAAGTTTGCCCATCCCTGCCTTAAACTCAAAAGACCACTCCGGGGACACCGTTTTGAGTCGATTGAAGAGTCGTTTCAAAAATCGCCGGAATCAGTTTTAGCATCTCACAAAGCCAAGCGTAACTCAAACACTAATGAATATTTTGACGTCGAATTTCACACAGATGTCGAGGACAGGGCCAACAGCCTAAAAAAGAAAAGGAAAAAAAAATTGAAATACCATATGCCCAGGAAATTTAAATTGAAAACTGGTCTTACTTTTTGAACACAGTAGTAGATTTATGCTCCAACACATACTCCTTATATGAATTATTATTCAAGAGACATTGTTTTAAGACATATACTTCACCTGCGTGTGGAATAATATTATATGTAACCGTGAGTATTCGGGGATGTAGCCGTATTCCACCTCCCCACTGATTAGGGTAACATTCTAAAATCCGAGAGCTACCGGGATCAATTCCAAAGGAGTACAATAATTTTTTTTTATTTAATTTTTTATATTCTGTAATTATTTTGACTGAATAATTTTTATTTAAATTTTCCTTTCATTTATAATTATACTCTTAATTTCTTATTTGAAATTTATAATTATACTCTTAATTTTTTTTTTTTTTTTGATATTTATAATTATACTCTTAATTTCTTATTTGATTATAAAAAATAAGCAATTACCTAAAATTACTATTACCTAAAAGTTATCGGAAAACAGTTTTCACAAGTTTGTTATCATTGAAAAAAAATTTATAATTATTATTATTTCATTTAATTATTTTAATATGATAAAATATTTTAACATTTTTAATAATTATTTGAAGAATTTATCAATAGTTTGCACACGCATATATTTTTCATTTTTCTTAATAATCCAACGACATTTACAAAATAATAACCTTTTCTTGTCAATAGAGAGCCCCAAAACAGCCATTTCAAATGATAGACCCTTTTCATGAAGATAATATACCAATAATTTTCAATATAAATTGATAACTTATAATTTTCATCAGCTTATTTCTGTTTCTCCAGTGCAGTTATACACTTAATAGCATTATTATGAAACTGTAAGGTTCGAATACAATGCAGCCCTCCGTTGCAGTCACTGCTTTCAGAAACGAGGAGTCTTGGCGATTGCAACAGCGTGTGTGAAGTGTCTCGCATCTTCAGTTTGGTTGACCTGCAAGTTTGATTTTTGTCGCTCTACTGTCATTTTGTGTACACTTTAGGCTAATTAGACCACGATCTACAGTTTAATTTGGATTCCGAACCACTAACAAACATCTATGCCACCGCCAGGATTCGAATATGAAGCCCGTGGTACCAAAGGCCAGAGAGCTGGCCAATTGACCAGCAGGCCGCTGACTTGCAGGAAGGAGGAGGTTCAAATCTGTTGATGGTATTCTTTGCAGTCACTGCTTTCATAATCGGATGGTGTTTTGCTAGATGGATGAATGGTTGTATTGGTGAATTGTTGTGGTTGTTAGTGTAGCAGTTGGTACTTTGGGTAATAACTGCAGGTCAGTTGGAGGTCTGGGCTGTTTGCTGGTCGTGACAGTGGATAGGAAGTGATTATCGCAATATTAGTTACGAATATTAGAAACATATAATTAACATATAAATTTATTAATGTGCAATTAAGAAACTTTAATGTACAGTAACAGGTTGTTAGAGTTAGTGACAGATATTATAAATGTATTGTTATAGATGTTACTAGGGTGACCTATAGATGTTACTACTAGGTCACCCACCCAAGTACTGACCGCGCCCAATGAAGTCAAGTATCATTGGGCGCGGTCAGTACTTGGGTGGGTGACCACCTGGGAACACCGCGTGCCGTTGGCAAATTTGGGACCTGAATGGCCGAGTGTCTAGCGCTCTGACACTCGGTGCCACAGGTTTCGGGTTCGAATCCCGGCGGTGCCATGGATGTTTGTAGTGGTTCGGAATCCACTTTAAGCCGTAGGTCCCGGTCTTCTATGACTGTAAGAGCGTCACGGAGCAAAAGTCAGGCTTCTACCTACGGGTGCTCCATCACAACAGAAGCTGCTTCCTTCCCCTTCAATCATGAGCACGTATGGGCTCGTGGGCTTGGCCAGACAAGTGGGATAAGAAACAACAACAACAACAACAACAACAACATAGATGTTACTATTTTAATATATATATATATATATATAATTTTGTTCATGTTGGTGAAAAAAGTTACGAAAGTTATAAATGTATAGTCAGTTGGGGAGAATTGTATCGTTATGGTAGGTCGGATTGGGATTGTGCTATATTTGTGTGATAGTATGATTGGAAAATTGCTCTCCGTGTTACTTAATGTATTGTTTGGGATGCGGAGAATTGCATTGTGTAGAGAATATGACCCCCTCTGTTACGGAATGTATTATATGAATGGTGGAAATGCTGTCACAAGATACATTTTACCATATATAAGTATGCAATATACAATTTACAGGATGCAATTTACGAGATTGGTTCTAATAACACAAGCATGTGCAAACATTTTTAAACAACGTTGGTTTCTTTGCAACGATTAATTAAATATTTGTTCTTAATTATTTGTTTCATTGGTTAGTAGAAAATAACTAAAGTAATTGTTTTTTTAAATCTATTTAATATTTTAAGCACTTTTATATTTTTTAAAATTCTGAATGTAATAATTTGGAATACATTTTTAGATACTTGCTTTTCTACAAAGATTAATTAAACATTTATCTTTGATAATTGCTTCGTTCGTTGTTAGTTGCAAATAAAACTAGTTTTTTAATGTAATTAAAATTATAAGGTCTTTCACTGCAGTAGGGGCCGGACATCCCATGAGCTGCCTACTCATGAATGGACGGAAGGAAGAGCCTCTGTTGTGATGGAGCACCCATAGGTAGAACTTGGCTCCGTGTCGCTGACGAAGGAGGGCAGTGGTTTCCGGGAGGACTTTTAGGGAGAACAACATCGCAATTGTGTATCGTATGGGAGAAAACCCGAAAAACTCCCTCCAGGTAGTCCGGCTAACCAAGCAAGATGTTGAACATCCCAAATGCTATCGAGTCTCCTCGTTTTTTGAAACAGTGTCTACAACAAAGCTGCTAAACAAACAGTGTCTACAACAATCCCCCTGGTGCAGGAAAGCCTACACCAGATCCAGAAGACTCGGCCGCAAGTGACAGGGCTATGACTAAGGGTAATATGCAGCTTCACTTTAGAGAGGAACCACGGGGGCGGAAGACTGACTAAACCTCAAGACAACGCTCTACGATCATATTAGACCGGGACCTACGGTTTAAAGTGGATTCCGAACCACTACAAACACCCATGGCACTATCGGGACTCGAATCCGAAACCTGTGGCACCGAGCGCCAAACGCTCAAACAAACATTCAGGCCCCAAACAAATGTATTAATACATAATATATAAAAGATAGCATCATATCTACTAAAGAAAGTAAGTAATTCTCTCATTTCTAATTTAATAAACAATTAAGCGATATTATAATCTTTTTTTAGGTCAGATGGAGGGGGGAGGGCAAAGATAGAATGTTCGAAGACAATTAAGCTAATGACCTAAATCAATAATTAGAAATTACTTATGTTATTTACACCAAAATTGATGGCTAGCGCTAATTATTGCTGAAAGAATTTGAGTACTAAAAAAAAAAAACACACGATATATATGGTTACTACTAAGATAACAAACACAATAAATACCGAGCAAACGCTCATAACGAACTTCAATCTGTATCAAACAATAGTTTTTTTCATTTTATAAGAATAGGAATCGATTGTGAAAGATAAGAACAAAAGTGAGATAAGTTGGGTGATAAAATATTATCGATATCTTTCAGAACGCTGCATAAAGTGAAATTTAAAACTTTTTTCTTTGTTCACAGAAAAAAATTATTAAAAGTTTTGATAATAACTCTCAGTTTTTAATTTGATACCGTTACTTTCAATTTTACAGAGGTAAAAAGTTTTCAATGCTCAAGGTCATATAAAATCTATTGATACTTTTGTTTCTAAGAAATTTTGCTTTAAAATTTTAATAAATATTTAATAATTATAAATATTATAAATATTATTAATAATTATAAATATTCTTTAAAAAATAATTAATAGGTTTAAGATTATTCACGTACGATTAGAAGAATTGAAAAAAAAAAAATTTCTCGGCTTTAAAATTGATGGAACAAAACTTAATTGGGTGTTTTATGTATAATTTCTTATAGTTTTAAGTTAAGATTCACACGAAAAAACATCAATAATAATTTGATCTAAAAAGTGAAGAATGAAAATTTTTGCCACAAAATTTCAAACTTTGGTTTGTAGAACTCTGAATTTCGAAAAGTTTAGCTATATTATACACAGATAAAAGTGAAGTATCAAAAAATTACTGATTACATCGAACAACAACCAATTTTTAACTTTCAAAATATATTAATTATGAATATATTATTTTTTTTATTTCCAATGGTAGATTATGAACAGTTACAGCAAAAAAAGAACAACGGAAAAAAAAACCCGTACAACATATAACAAAATAATACAACAAAACATGCTGAAACAGAGTTCATTAATCTAACAATAATGCCAAGATGCAGATCTTTTAGCCACTAAAAAGTGTTACCAGGTGCACCACGGGGAGGTAGATCTTCTGCTCACCCCTTAATTATGAATATCGACTAGTGGTAAAGATGACTGTGTTCGATTCTACTGGTGGAGTGCTCTACAGTTACGGCTACGATTTAAGGCTATAAAAAACGTTCAGTCTCAGTGACGACTATGACAGAGTATCACTCATCGATTGTTGCATTAATTAGAGGAAGTTTTCCTGGTTTCACTACATGTCAACGCAATACGACATGCCAAAGCAGCGCAGCTACATATGAAAGTTCTTAAAACACAAAATTGTAAGGATTGTAAGGAACATAGTTGGCATTTTTTTACTCTTTCAAATTTAAACATTTACGACGTTGAATTGTTGAATCGACACCATGTTGAATTCGGTGGAGCTACGTGATAAATAACTAATAACAAAAGTGACGTATCATCAGCAGATTTGATGGGTATAGAAAATCTTTTGTAGGCATTCAAAAAATATTTCAGTTTTTTACCATGCAGAAACTGTGCGAATTAGTAAACGCCCAAAAGAAATCTAAAATAACAGGCGCGAATAACCCAAATATTGTACGAGATCTTTTACTTTTTGAGCATGTGGGTTATACGACATTACGAATTACAGGTATGAAATTATAGTGCTAATTTACTGCAATACCACTAACAAAACATCCATGCCACTGCCAGGATACAAACCTGAAGCCTGTGGTACCAAATGCTGAAGCGTTAGCCAATTAGCCATCAGGCCGCGTAATTCAAAAGAGTGATCTGATGGATACCGCTCTGAATTTCTGAAATAAGGAAGCTAGAATTCAAGCGACAAGTAACGCTGAACGTGAAAGCTCGTGTCTGTTCGGAGGGTGAGAACGTTGAATTCGCAAGAGCTATGTGATAAATAGCTAATAACAAAAGACACGTATCATCAAAATTTTTGATGGGCATAGAAAATGTCTTGCAGGCATTAAAAAAACATTTCAGCTGTTGTTAACTTGCAGAAACAATGCGATTTAGCAAAAGCATAAAAAGAAATTATCGTTGGCTTTCGGCTCAAATGCGCCTACTGATTAGAAACTGTGGAGTCTGTAGACTGCTGTTTTAAAAACTTACTGATTACCACGATGCTATATAAGATGTCAATGAGAGGCTCCGTAGCAGATGGATTACAATATCTATGTAGACGATTGTACATGGGCTAAAGAGGATACATTTGCATGGCAATACCAATATTGAACATCTATTGATTGGCAAAAGGTCGCCTTCTCCAATGAATCACGTTTTTTGTCCCATTGGACGAATGAATATTCTGCATAAAGTGTTAAACATCAAGGGAAAAGAAACGCCTTTTAACTATTTGTGGATGGGTATAAGCTGGCGTAGGCAGTAAGTTATATTTTTAGGAATGATTTTTATGATATTCCCTGGAATCATGGCAATATGGATAGATTTAAAAATGTATATATCCTAACTACACACGTGCATCCATACGTTCACACTGTTTTTGTCTGATATGATGGCATTTTCCAGCTTGGAAATTCGATGTGTCGTACAACTGGAATTGTCCGTGAGAAGTCAGTAGATCCCAAGAAAAATTTTACTGTATTTTCTTAGAATTCCCATTCTCCGACCTTTTATCCATTTGAGTATGTATGGTTCCACTTAAATCGGTTAATTCACTCTAATAATACTTCACCTCGCAATCTTCAGCAGTCATCACCTGGTCTGCATTCAACGTGGCTGTATTTTCTTGGCCATCACATTATCCAGCCTTAAATCCAATAGAGTATGTATGGAATCAATTAAATCGGTTCCATGCATAATCAGCATAACTCATTATCATTGTGAACACTTTCCAAAACCTCACTGAGTCTATCTGATCCTTCCAGCAGCTGTACAGGGTGATTATTCTGAATAATAACATGGTGGCTATTCTGATATCATTAACCAACACTCATACGTGCAGATTCAAAGTAATGAGACTCGATTCTGTATTATATGGAAGAAACGTAAAGTTCATGCTCTATTCTTTCTTGTTTAAAGTAGTTTTTAATCTAATAGAATTATATGCAAAACATGATTTGCATAAGACTTACTTTGTAGTTGAGCAAAACTTATTGAAAAATCTATACTTGGCCATATTATAGTATTGTGCAATGTACCATCTCATAATTCCTTTATCAAATATCACACCTGAATACACATTATTTATTTAGTTTCCTGTCAATTCATATCATATTTTATTTTCCTTTTATAAAATTCTTAAGCAATAAAGAATGAAGACAGCAATAAATGGAGCTCTACTTTATCAATATTGTTTTCTCTTACGTAAGAAATATTATTTTGAGTTATTCAACAATGCCTTACGATTGTTAAATAGATTCTTACTCATTATATCGAGCATTCGGATATTTCACTCTCTTCTTTTAGAAAAAAACGCACGCACACACATTCACACATCATAAATAGAATTGCTAACTAGTGACCCAGTAGCAATATGCATAACCAGTGTGCAAGAGGGGTGAAGTTCCAAAATATTGGTAGAGTCTACTGTAGTCACAGCATTTAGAAATGAGAAGACATCTCCTTGACAATTATAACAACAAGCGTAAGCGTCTCACATCAACAATCAGGCAACCTAGTGAGAGTTTTCCTTTTTTCCACCCCTACAACACGGAAATGTGTTGGAAAAAGTATTCACGGAAGGCTTTGGGTGTATTCTTTGTTCTCTTCGTCATAAGTTGATAGGCTGTTCAAAGTGAAGCACGAGGTCAAAATATAACAACAACAAAAACCTAAATAAAATATTCGACTCTAGCTCCTTTTAGTACATATATATCCACATTATAATTCAAGGGATAATATATAATTCATATATTAACGTTATAATCCACTATCAAATGGATGTTCAACTTTGATTAATTATATTTACATTCAAAAGAAGATATAATATTCTGTAAGAAACCTTGCTCAAATTACAGAACTTTTTAATTACTCTCTTGACATCCTGACATTGATGTTGTTATGGTCTAAGAATAAAAACACATAACACAATAGTGGACTGTAAAAACACAACTCTTTTATTCGAAAACCATATGCACTCTGCTCGTGTTACATTTCTTTCTCTCTCCATCCAGCTCACTCCACGCAGACGGGATGTTTATGTTATCGGGCGCTGGCTTCCACTTAGACTTTTTTTTGTACTATGCACGTGGAGCTATTTATCCATGGGGCAACATATATCAAGCAAAAAATTTGAATACATAAACATTCCAATCGAAATAATTATTTCATCCATATTTGATTTTTTAATCATTTTGACAACATCATATTTCTTTGAATTTGATTTTTTAATCATTTTGACAACATCATATTTCTTTGAATTTGATTTTTTAATCATTTTGACAACATCATATTTCTTTGAATTTGATTTTTTAATCATTTTGACAACATCATATTTCTTTGAATTTGATTTTTTAATCAAATAAAAATGTCTTTTATGTACGAATGATACAACCATACTATACACCATATTTTTCTAACAAAACACACTTTGTTAAATGGCTATTCGGAAAAACCTATATCTTCGAATATTATTGCTTTCTGAATTTTAATAATAGTATATTATCATCATCTATATCTCCATTTCCTCTACAGGAATCCACCCCCGCCCCCTGCATATCTGGACGTTTCGAAATTGTTTCGCACTGAAAATGTACGCCCCCCGTATACTGCCTCGCATTATCTGCGGAATTAATCTGCGGTAATTGTTAACCTTTCTACTTAGAAAAAAGGAGCATCGAACAAAAGTATGAATTAGAACAAGGTGCCTTATCTGTTCGATTTGATAAGTTACACAAAAGGGAAGATTCTGATAACAGCGAGGCATCGGATCTTCATTTTGTTCGAAGGGGCGTACTCGCTTTCTTCTCTTGGATGTGCACACATCAACAAGGAAGGATAAAGCACTCTTGGGATAAAGCACTTTGGAGGACAGGTGAGTTCGGTGATTTAATTCTTGTGATTTTTTTGTTAACAATTGCATTTGGTGGAGTATATCAATTAATGTGTCTATTTATGCTGAGTTTACAAGAAAAACTGTTAAATTTTTTTATGTCATGATCAGAAAGATTATGTGTCAGTGTCGTTGAAAGTAAAGATGTTACAAAAGCTGTTTCTGAATCAATTGTTTAGTTGAATTATTTGATATTTGTATTTAATTATAACCCTCTTATAATTAATTAGCCTCTTATTTTCTGTTAAACTAAGGGGTTTTTTTTTTTTTTTTGTCATTTTTCTTGCAAGTGAACAAACTGATAAATTCAATCTGTCTCAATCTACTTGGCTAATTTAAATTTAATCTATTTTTATAGGTGGGTATGAACCTTTCGTTATATTGCTTTTTGTTAATGTAATGTTATTTGATCGATATTTTTTTTTTTTTTTTTTCATATGCCTTCATGAAATAAAATCACACGAAAGGTCTCACACAAACAGATTTGAATATATTACAATTTTAAAACTGCGAGAAATATTAAAAATAATGAAAAATATGTATGTTTTATAACCAAATCCGTTGTTTTAAATTGCAAATTGAAATATCTTAGTCCGCAATTGTAAATTGAAATATTCGATATACAATTATTTTATATATTTACTTAGTGGTTAACAAATTATACTCTTAAACTGTGAGGTTTCAGCTCGTCGAAGGTACTGAACCAAAAATTTATGTTTCGTTGGTGATGTAATAACGTTAAATCTGTAGGCTGGAAAGTTCTTTCATTGAGTGTGCGGAGGTTGATGGAAAATATGACATCTGAAATGTCACCCTTGGAGAGGTTTTTATCCAAATTGCAGTGGTGTGTTTTGACCTTCGAAGTAGTGATCCTAATGAGAAATGCCAACAAGTTTAACGGGTTCCCGCGGCCTGATGATCAATGACCAATCAAAAACGCCTCTGAAATGAATAATGGAAATAGTAAATTCTGTTGGTAGTGTGACATATAAAAATGTCTGAAATTATACATGCGCAAAATAAAAGATCGTAACATATATATATATATATATATAACGCTTTATTGTATACATTAAGTATAATAATATTGAGAACAATAAATATATAATTTTTGTTACGATCTTTGATTTTGTGTATGAATAATTACAGACATTTTTATATGCCACTATATCAACAGAATTTATTATTTCCGTTATCCATTTCAGAGGCGTTTATGATTTTGTTCTTGAAGATTCACTCTGCCTATGTCACATATATAACGAATGAATTGATAAACTTTAATATTTTTTTTTTTCACATAGGCATTCAATATTTAACTTAACATAACTAATTTTTCTGTGTTTTAATTTAAATATTATAGATTTGTTGCAAGAATGTCGACATTTTCCTGCTTATAATAAAATTGAAAACTATGTAATTAAGGATTAATGATTCTCAGCTATTTCTGATTCTAAATTAAATTTCTCATTTCTAGAATCAATTTATTTAAAGTGTTTTAAAGGTATATTATAATAATATTTTCAATCTATTTTGATTTTATGTTTCAAAAATTCATTTAAAATTTTTTTATTTTACTAATTTAAAATAAATTACAAAGTGATATGCATATACATGGCTGTTGTTTTATTATCATTGATGTTTAATTATCTATCGAATTATTTTTGTTTGATAATAACCTGATAAAGGAGGAGGTGGTAAAAAAATACCTCAAAAACTGATAAACTCAACCCAATTCAATTCATTCGATTGATTTAAATTCGCTATAGGTATTATATTTAAAATTAGTATAAAGGAAAATTATGAAAAAATGTAAGCAATACTTTTGTGCATAGTTACTTTATTTTAATTTTTATCTTTATAGATAAAAAAAATCTATTTGCTAAAAAAGTATTAATTAGTTTATAGTAAAAATAGTACAATTTATGTGTTATCAATTTTTATATATTATATTTCCTGTGATTATAGGCATAGAATAATCAAGAACTGTCTATATTATACTAGCATATATATTTCCACTCTGTTAGTATATATCGTTTCTCAATTTATCGTTTTAGTGGCCGTGGAGAAGTGCTGTATATATCGTTATATAGCGCTTAACTTGGAGCCTTGAATTCAAAACTTATGATATGGTTAACATAGATCATAGAACAACAACAAATTTTTAAATCAGGGTTAAATTATAAGATCTAATTCACAAATATATAAAAACAAATTATGTTTATCATTAATTATTTTATTTAATTTGTTGTTCATTTGAGTTCATATTATTTGGATTATTTAGATTATTTTTATATGCTTTATATCTTTTTTTCCTACCTGTTCTTTTTTTCCCCCTTACATAACAGAAATGTGAGTCACTCTAAAAATATATATATAAACCCAATTAAATTAGTTTACTTGTGTTTCATTATTTTTTGGTCTGAATAATTTAAACTGAATCCAATAGGAAATTTTCTATTTGAATTTTGTTTAAGATATCCTAAAAAGAATGAGTTGTTGTGTTCTTCAAATATCACTTTATTCACACTAACTGTATCTGTGTATTTTATAATTGCACAAATATAAGCTTCTTTTTTAAAAATCATTTAGGTCAAGGGTCCTTTAAGAATTGATAAATAAAATAAGACATCTAACTGTCTTCAGGAGATTTTTCCTGGTTTATCCTTGATACAATGTTTTAACGATGCCTTCAGTAGGACAGTTTCTTTCCACAAGGTCGTCATATGACCCTATTTAAAGTGTGTAATGACCCGACATTAGCTGACTATAGAAAATGAAACATTTTTAATTTTCGTAAATTTTATTATTAAAAATTATCTTTGCATAAATAAATGAAAGGTTTGAGATTTTAAATAACCCATCTCATATAATATAAATTGTCTCAATGCAATAATAATTTTTGAAAAAATTTGTAAAGTGCCAAAATAGTAAAAAAATTTATTTAATGTTTTTGTAAACTTAACTAATGACGCCGCCTGATGGCGCTAGTCATTATCTTAGACCTGGCGCCATCTGGTAGCGTAATAATCTGATAGAAAAGTGCAATATTTAAGTAAAAAATTATTAACAATTTAATTATTAATAAGATGAATTAAAGTATGTGGCATACTAAACAATTAGAACATAATTGATATTACGAAAGGAATACTTGTTTTCAATATAATTTTTATTAAATGTGTAATATGTACTACAACCAGTTCAATACTTGTGTAAAACTTTTCAAATTTTAAATAATCTTTTGAGTACTACTCATAATGTTTGTGATACGTAGTGAATTGTTGTCTGAAACTATCAATATTGCAATCTCTCTCTATACATAAAAAGTAAGATGGCTGTTTACCTGTCTCTATTTATAAAAAGTCTAACATATAGAAGTCTAGTTTTTTATGAATTTATTGTTTTTCTTATCTGGCTCGTAGAAAAAATTATGAAAAAATTGTTGTCAATAGTTTTTTTTTTTAATATTTTACTTTTCTATCAGATTATTACTCTACTAGATGGCGCCAGTTCTAAAATATTGATTGGCGCCATCTGGCGGCGTTATTAGTTAAGTTTTCAGAAACATTAAGTAAAAATTTTTACTATTTTGATACCTTACAAATATTTTCAAAAATTATTGTTGTATTGAGGCATTATATATTATATGAGATGAGTTATTTAAAATCTCAAACCTTTATTCTGCATTTTTACATTTATACATTACATTACATTTTATTATATTTTATTTTTACATTACATTTTACATTATTACATTTATTTCTGCAATTTTCTAATAAATTTCTAATATTTCTAATAATTTTTTTAAATTTTTCTAATTTTTCCTAAAAAATTTAAGAAATTAGAAATGTTTTTATTTTCTATAGCCAGTTAATGCCGTGCCATATCTGCTATTTTGAACAAATTTTTTAATCAGAAAATAATAAGAATTTCTTTTTTATCTTAATTGGCCTAATTCTGAATGTAATCATAATCTGATGAAATGCAAAATTATTTTAATTTTTAAAATGATATAAAAATAAACATATTTACATTTTTTTTATAATTTAAGATTTTAAATTAAATAATTTTTCATTTGCTGGCTGACAATCTCGAACTCAGAATTAAATTTTGCACATTTTTCAGATGAAAAAGTGCTACCATAGATATATTATTATAGTCCATTTTTAAAGAGATGATGTTTTGTTTTTCAGATTCCAATCGATTTTCAAAATGAGAAGTTTACTACTTCTACCATTTTTGGCGTGTTTGTGTGCATCAGTGCACGCACAATGCGATTTGACAGGGAAGAAATTCGGTGAGTTCACACAATTATTACTTTATTTTTCAATTGTAATGCGATAAAAAAAAAAAAAAAACTATAGCCAACTTTTATTTGATATTGATATTTCTATTAAATTGTTTTGCTTTAATATGATTCAAGAAATTAATGCGGCCATACCATGCTGAATATACCGGTTCTCGTTAGATCACCGAAGTCAAGCATCATTGGGCACGGTCAGTACTTGGGTGGGTGACCACCTGGGAACACCGCGTGCCGTTGGCATTCACAAATTTGGGACCTGCATGGCCGAGTATCTAGCGCTCAGGCGCTCGGTGCCACAGGTTTCGGGTTCGAATACCGGCGGTGCCATGGATGTTTGTAGTGGTTCGGAATCCACTTTAAGCCGTAGGTCCCGGTCTCCTATGACTGTAAGAGCGTCACGGAGCCAAAGTCAGACTTCTACCTACGGGGTGCTCCATCACAATAGAAGCTGCTTCCTTCCCTTTCAATCATGAGTACGTATGGGCTCGTGGGCTTGGCCAGCTAAGTGGGATAAGAAACAACAACAACAAACAAGAATTGGAGAAAACGTTTGAATAATTCTGCATAACACTGAATGCATTCCAGAAGTGTTGACTGAAGAAGAGAATTTTGAAGAATTGTATTTTGAAAACAATAAAATTAATGGTCAGGACTTAGTATAGATGGAAACTATATGACTATGATTTCTGTTCTGTTTTATGAACTATATGTAATGATTATGATTATGATTAAATTATGATTTAATATGATTCAAGAATTCGAGAAAATGTTTGAATAATTCTGCACAAATCTGAATACATTCCAGAATTATTGACTGAAGAATTTTGAAGAAATTTTGAAAATTACTTCAAAATTGAATTGTTGTCATTTGAAAACAATGAAATTAATGGTCAGGACGTAGTACAGATGGAAACTATATGATTATGATTTCTGTAATGATGGGACTATATGATTATGATTTCTATTTTGTTTTATGAACTATATGTACTGGTTATGATTTTATATGATTCAAAAGTTGGAGAAAATTTTGAATAATTCTGCATAACATTGAATGCATTCAAGAATTATTGTCTGAAGGAAAGAATTTTAGAGAAATTTTGAAAGATTTGTCATTTGAAAACAAAAAAATTAATTATCGGGACGTAATACAGATGAAAACATATGATTATGATTTCTGTAATGATATGACTATATGATTATTATTTCTATTCTGTTTTATGAGCTATACGTAATGGGATAAAAAAAAGTTCCACCGATTATTCCCATCCAAATTGGTAGAACCTTGCCGTGGTGGATGGGCTTTCCACTAACAATGTCACGACTGTTGAATGACTTAGAAGTCATTTTTTCCGTCAAAAAAACAAAAAACAATCAAGCACGTTGAACACTACAGTTGGTTTAATAAGCAACTCATGCCAAATACGTTGTAATCTCGTTTCAAAATATCACTTGCAGCTGAATTCACTTTTTTTATGCCACTTACAGCGCCATCTATTAATACACTTTGGAACTTTTTTGTTGCCGTACCGTTTTCCACTTCTTCAAGTATCTTCTGTATAATCAAGAATTGTAATACAAAAGGTGGCAAAATCATAGTATAAAAAAAATATTTTTATCGTAAATATGAAAATTATAAAAAATTTTAAATATAATAAAAGAATGCATAATTCATGTTTTTTAATGCTATCATTAATTAAAACATATGATTCATTGTAATTTTTAAAGTTACTCATAATTATGTAAAAAAGAAATGTTTCCTTTATATTCAAATAAATAGGAATGTAAAATTTTAAAAAGTAATAAAATTGGAATGCCTATAAAAAAAACTAAATGAAAATGAAACATTTTTTATTTTTCGATTCTAAATTAATCTGAAGTTCTTATAAAGCTCTGATGAATATATTTGATTAAATTGTTTTTGTTTATAAAAACAGATCTAGCTTTTCCGAATATTGAAGAAGAAGGATACGAATCCTATCAGATGTCAGTAGAATACACCTTGCCAGATGCAGTGAGTTAATCTTTCATATTCTTCATTTAATCTTTTAGAATTTATATCTGTCTTTTTGCTTTCATTTTTATAAGAATTAAAATTGATCATTTTAATACCAAATTGCTTTAAAACGTTTTTTAATCTTTTTTTTTCTTAGCGAGCTCTTGTCTTTTTTGCTTGTATACGATGATCATCTGCTCGCGTCATTTCAGTTCTGTGCGATTATACGAAAAAAGTCGAACGCCATCAAACGCCGAAAATATTATAAATTAAATATTATAATATTAAAGATAATATTATATTCAAAAAAATAAAATATTATTAATATTTTCTAAAGCAAAATGACGATTTAATATTATAAAGAATTGACAGAAACGATTTTTTCCCCCTTAAAGATCTGGTGAAAACGATAATGCGGTGAAGAATATTTTATTGCCAAAACTGTTTTCTCTCGCTGGCAACGTAAGAAAGATAAAAAAATAAATTCTTTTGTAATATTGCCGTGAGAGATTCGAAGTTATAACATTTTATATTTATATTTCAGAAGTTTTAATATTTTATATTCGTTTGGAGTCAGTCCTCTTGAATTAAAAGAATTTCTTTAGCAGGTTTTTTTATAATAGGTATAATAGGTAGGCAGGTTTTTTTATATAAAAAATTCAAATATTTTACAAATATCATTAAAAGAATTTATGCTAACTATTGTATAGAGTTATAAGTTTTTTTTAAAACTGAAATTGGAAGGTATTGCATTTCAATTTGTGTGGATTTAAAAATAATTTGAAAAAAATATATATTTTATTGTAAAGAAAATATTTTTTATACAAAATTAACAGAAAATTTAATGTTTATTTATTTGTTTCATTCTTACATTATTAGCAGTTATTATGTCATAACTACTTACTATTAGGATTCAAAATTCTTACTATTAATCGACTCGTAGCCTTAAATTATAATCTACATAGCTAGTGTGTGTATTTCGAATCTAGTGTGTACAGTGTACTAGTGTATATATATCAAATATTAATTGTATATTAACATTAATAATAACAAGGAATAAGGATAATATTAACGTATATTAAACATTATAATAATAAGAATATAAATTTAATTTTTATAAATATATTATTAATAATTTAGAAAAATTATTATTAATATATTTAGAAAATTATATATTTCTAAATATTTTATTAATAAATTTTCTTGCGTAATAATGTTTTTCCAAAATAATTAAAAATTTAATAATTTATACGAACTTTTTATGACAGGGTCCGTTGCCACTATTGCTTTCAGAAACGAGGGGATTCTATGTCAATGGGTATAAGTTATCGCATGTATAGTTAGGTGGAATAGTGGGAGTTTTTCTGGGTTTTCAGCTGTATGACACATAAATGCTGTGGCAATATCATTCCTTCATTACACATTGCCAAACTGTTCACGACATAAAGAAGTAATATAATAGAGCGCGCATCACGATTGCCTGTTTGAAGAAAACATAATAATCACGTGATCATATACATCACGTGACTTTTACAATCGTCACTGTCCACTTTCAGGAGTGACGTATGCTATTGGCGCGAAGAAAGAAAAAGATTTACTATCATACAAAGATTTTCAAAAGAAATGGTTCATTTTTTGGCTGTAAATAAATATAATAAAATAATAATAATTTAATAATTAAAATAATAAATAATAATTGTTCTGAATACATTATTCATAATTTAGAAAAATTATTATTAATATATTTAAAAAGGTCATATATTTCTAAATTTCTAATAATTAATTAATAAATTTCTTGCATAATAATGTTTTTCGAAATAGAGGTTTATAATAGAGGTAGGCTATAGTAGCGAAATAGAGGTAGGCTATAGTAATAGAGGTTTATTTAAATAGAGGTTTCGAAACAATAGAGGTTTCGAGACTTAATAAATGCAACACGAATCCTGTAGCAGAGGAAATTATGATTTAAATTTCTTTCGGATTTAAAATATTTTTATTCTTAATGACAAAAATATCATGTACTTTTTGTTTATTTTTAGCAAGAAACGATCTATTACAAGGAGTATTACGACATACTAGAAAAAAGAGGTCGAGTTGAAGCTCACCAATCTGGAAAAACTTTGACATATGTTTACAAAACTGAAACTTGGGAGGCATGGGAAATATCAGGTATTAAAAAGAATTTTTTTACTTAATTATTTAAAAAATTAAATATTAAATAATATATAAATTAAATTATATATAAAATTAAATATATATATATATATTATAATATGAGCCTGAATGGCCGAGTGGCTAGCGCTCTGGCGCTCGGTACCACTGGTTTCGGGTTCGAGTCCCGGCGGTGCCATAGATGTTTGTAGTGGTTCGGAATCCACTTTAAACCGTAGGTCCCGGTCCTAATAGGATCGTAGAGAGTTTCGGGGGCATTGTTACTCCGCGTCCGTGGCTTATCTTCAAGTTACACGCGCCCCCTTGGTAATGCAAAGTGAATGACGTCTGTGCAGCGTTTGCCTCAAGGAATCCAAGACGTCCCTGTCTGTTTACCAGCTGCCTTGGGAAAAAAAATATTGTAATATAAAAATATAAAATTTATTTGTAAAATTAATATTATTTTTTTATTTAATTATTTAAAAAAAATTAAATAATTAAATAAACATTTTTTAAACATATTATATATTATTATAATAACTTATAATATGAATTAAATTTAAAAAAATAATATAAAATTATTAATTTTAATTTAAATATTTAAATATAAAATATTTTAAATAAAATTTTATTGTATTTAAATAGTTAAATTAAAATTAATATTTTATTTGACTAAAATCTGCATTTTTTTTTTTTTTTTTTTTTTTTTTTTTTATTGTACAATTGCCTATATACATAATCTATATATGCACAAAAATTATACATACCACATATAAAAGGTTTTGAGTTTTAAGTCTTGATTCCATAGTTCAAAATTATTAAATTATTCGTTTTCTTAAAAGGATGTGAATTTTAATATTCATTAAATATATGAGGCGTGATAAATTACATAAAATATGCATGTGCATGTTTGAAATTTGGATTAAATTGTGTGGAAATACCAAATTTCGTAAACTGGATATTATGGAGGAATTAAATAAATAAATATAAGGAATTAAATCCTATATGTTACGAATAAGTATAGTAAATTGCATACAAATAAAATAATCTTTATTTTAGAATTTAACGATAGGATTATTAAATCACTAGTAAATATTATCCCAGGCTTCAGGTTCGAATCCTGGCGGTGGCATGGATGTTTGTGAGTGGTTCGGAATCCATGTTAAACTGTAGGTCCCGATCTGTTTAAACTAAAGTGTGCATAAGATGACCTTAGAGCGACAAACCAAACTAGAAAATATTACACCTGTTTATTATTATAAGTAAATATTATTTAAATAATATTATTATAAATAAATATTAATTAAATATTATTTATAATTTCCTGTTATATACATATTTTTTAATGGGGCCTGAATGGCCGAGTGATGCGCTCGGTGTCACAGGTTTCGAGTTCGAAACCCGGCGGAGCCATGGGTGTTTGTATAGCGATTTGGAATCCACTTTAAACCGTAGGTCCCTTTATAATAAGATAGTACCGCATTGTAGTAGTAGTGTTACTCGCGCATATTTTCAAGCATATTTTAGCATATTTTCAAGCCACACGTGCCCCCTGGGTAGGGCTAAATGAGTAACAATTCAAAAGCTTATTTTATAGCATATACAAAACACAATATTTTGTAGCATATATTTTTGGTCCATTTTTAAAAGTTTTTAATGAGTACATCAAATGATTCATTTCGACAATGATTAAACTATTATTTTATTAATGATTTTATAAGAACTAATTGTTTTTTAAATAGTTGATTTTGTCTCAAAAAATATTATCATCAAAAATTTAGAGCTATCCTTCGAAATAAATAATATCAATTTGCCTTCAGTTTCTGTCTCATGAAATCTATCGTCGAAAACACAATATTATATAGCAAATACAAAACACAATATTTTGTATTATGTATATACACTGAAGTGACAAAAGTCATGGGATACCTCTTAATATCGTGTCGGCCCTCCTTTTGCCGGCGAAGTGCAGCAACTCGACGTGGCATGGACTCAACAAGTCGTTGGTAGTCTTCTGCAGGAATATTGAGCCATGCTGTCTCGATAGACGTCCATAATTGTGAACGCGTTGATGGTGCCAAATTTTGGGCACGAACAGACCTCTCGATGATGTCCCATAAATGTTCGATGGGATTCATGTCGGGCGATCTAGGTGGCCAGATCATTCGTTGGAATTGTCCAGAATGTTCTTCAAACCAATCGCGAACAGTTGTGGCCCGGTGACATGGCGCATTGTCATCCATAAAAATCCCATCGTTGTTTCGGTACATTAAGTCCATGAATGGCTGCAAGTGATCTCCAAGTAGCTGAACATAAGCATTTCCAGTCAATGTTCGGTCCATGCCATGAAAAAACAGCCCACACCATTACGGAGCCACCACCAGCATGAACAGTGCCTTGTTGACAGTTTGGGTCCATGGCTTCGTGGGGTCTGCGCCACACTCGAACCCTACCATCAGCTCTTACCAACTGAAATCGTGACTCATGGGACCAGGCCACGGTTTTCCATTCATCTAGGGACCAACTGATATGCTCACGTGCCCACGAGAGTCGCTGCAAGCGATGTCGTTCTGTCAGTAAAGGCACTCGAGTCGGTCTTCTGCTGGAATAGCCCAAGAAAGCCAAATTTCTCCGCACAGTTCTAACAGACAAGTCCCTTGTACGTCCCACATTGATTTCTGCGGTTATTTGACGCAGTGTTGCTTGTCTGTTAGAATTTACGACTCTTTGCAGACGTCGACGGTCTCGGTCGTTAAGTGCAGGCAGTCGACCACTGCGCTGTCCATGGTGGGATGTTATGCCTGAAATTTCATACTCTCGGCACACTCTTGACACAGTGGATCTGGGAATGTTGAATTCCCTAACGATTTCCGAAATGGCATGACCCATGCGTCTAGCTCCAACTAACATTCCGCGTTCAAAGTCTGTTAATTCCCGTCGTGCGGTCATCATCACGTCAAAACCTCTTCACATGAATAACTTGAACAGAAATGAAAGCTCTGCGAAAGCATTGCGCATTTATACCTGTTCTACGCGATGCTACTGCCATCTGAAAATTTGCATATTGCTATCCCATGACTTTTGTCACTTCAGTGTATATATATATATATATATTTCTTCTTTTTTTTTTTTTTTTTAAATATATTATATATTTCTGTGTTGTATTGTCTACTTCAACAATCGCTTTCTTTAGTACTTCAAGCCTTAATAGTCCTTAAAATCTTCCTCTCAAATATACCCAAATGGGCTTCATCAGATCTTGCCTTTCAGGGCCATAGACCGAAATAAGTCTAATAAGAGTTTTATATAACAAGAATTTAGTTTTTCTGTTTGTCAGCTGTGATTTAAACAGATTTCTTGACCCAAAAAAGGCCTTACTGGCAGACACAATTCTTTTATGTATTTTAGGTGAGATAATTAACATTTTTCAAAAATGGCGTCAAGAACACACTTGAGATTTTATGAATACATCCTGTATTTTTCATCATGATCATCATCAATAGCATGATAGCCCAGAGTGGGCCAAAACTTTCCTTTGAAGAGTTTTCCATGCATCCCTCTGGGTGACAATGATCCTTCAATTCTTAGCCCCTAGTATAGAAAAATCTTTTCAACTGCGTCTATCCATCGCAACCTGGGTCGTCCTCTTTGTCCCTGTGGCTTTGCCAAGAAGAGCATTTTTACAAGGTTTAAATCCTTCATTCTAAATACATGAGCAGCCCAGTTTAATCTATTGATCTTAATAAATTTTATATTATCTGGGTCTTTATAGCATTCTTAAATTTCTGTGTTGTACCGTCTTCTCCAACATTTTAACACCTCCAAGAATAGCGCTTAAAATCTTCTGCTCAAATATACCCAAATGAGACTCATCAGATCTTGGCATAGTCCAATTTTCAGAGCCATAGACCAAAATAGGTCTAATAAGGGTTTTTTTATAACAAGAATTTAGTTTTCTGCTTGTGAACCTTGTTGTATTTTTCACTTTGAATATATTTTGACATGATATTCACATTGATTTTTGCAGATCAGGAATGCAAGCTGAAGAACGTAACTGGCACACCAGAAATAGCTAAAGCAGTTCAAGACGATTGGCTCTACCTTCCACCAGGGAACCCTGAGCGAAGAACTTTTGGTCCCTCTTCCATGTTCAAAGTAGCCTTCGACGCGTGGAATTCAACTGACAGAGACGGCAAAATGGTAAGCTTGACCGTTTTTTAAAAAAATTGTGATAAAATAAAAGTGTTTGAGTTGGATTTGGTATGAAAAGATTAGTGGGGATATTTAATGTTACAAAATATTGCTTTGAAAATTAGTAATTTTGGGAAGAATAAATTATAGGATGGCTATTAATTGCATATTGTTCGATTATTCAAGATTTTATATAGTGAATGAATTTAGTGCTGGTAATGATATTATACGGTATTAATGGTACCAGAGGCTTCAGGTTCGAATCCTGGTGATGGCATGGATGCTTGTGAGTGATTCGAAATTCACTTTAAATTGTAGGTCCTGGTCTAATTAGCCCAAAGTGTGCACAAAATTACCGTAGACCAACAATGAAGAAGAAGAATGGTATTATATATATTATATTGTTGTTATTAATTATGAATGAACTATCAACTATCCAACAATATATTGTTGGATAGTTGATAGTTCCGATGGCCTAGTGACTAGAGCTCTGGCGCTCGGTGCCGTGCACCCTGGTGGCCAGTTGACTAGCGCTCTGGCCCTTGATACCACAGGCTACAGGTTAGAATCTTGGCGGGGACATGGATGCCTGTTAGTGGTTCGAAATTCACGTTAAATTATAAGTCCTGGTGTCCACAGTGTGCACAAAATGACAGTAGAGCAACAAAACAAACCGCTCGGTGCTGTTTCGCTTTTTAGTCCCGGCTGTGTCATGGATGTTTGTAGTGCTTCGGAATCCACCTTAAATGGTAGGTTCAGGTCTACTATGACTGTAAAAGGTTGGCCGTAGGGCTGGCAACCCTATCCCGTAAAAAGAAAGCATCTCCTGCCTCGAAGTCTGCCAATAAACAGATGGTATTGGCCCACCATGTAGCTGTTGCACCATTGAAGAATGATATTATATAGGGGCCTGATGTTCGAGTGACTAGTTCTCTCAAGCTCAATGCCATAGGTTTAGGGTTCGAGACCCAGCTGTGCTATGGGTGTTTGTAGTGGTTCAGAATCTCCTTTAAGCCATAGGTCCCAGTCTAATATGATTGTAGAGCGTTGAGAGTACGTCTGACAACCCTTGCCCCGTAAAAAAAGAAAACATCTCTTGCTTCGAAATCTACCAGTAGGCAGACGGCCTTGGATCACCATGAAGCTGTTGTGCGAATGTAGACGAAGAATGGTATTATATATTATTGCTATTATATTATGTTGTTGTTATTAATTATATATTGTTGGATAGTTCAAAACTTTTCGTCGAAACGATATATATCTTTAGCCAATCGGACGTTTAGTTGCAGAATTGAAAGCAATACCATATATCAGGTATTGTCTAGTTCATGAGTCGTATGTATTGATGATAGCATTGCACTGACTAGTCCATGAGTCGTATGTATTGATGATAGCATTGCACTGACTAGTCCATGAGTCGTATGTATTGATGATAGCATACCACAAAAGAAATCACTTTAAAATATTATATAAAGCTAAAAAAGTCTATTTCATCTTATCTGAATGTGAAATTGTAATACTGTATGAGTCAAATAGCACAATAAAATCCTGGTGACGTGGTGTAAAGGGACAAAACATTACATAAAAATCATGAAACAATACAACAGACAGTAATTAAAAGAAAAATATAACATTATCAGGGAGAGTTAATAAAGCCATGATTGTTCACCGGTCAAATTAATGTTTTCCTTTTGTTCCTAATTCTTCATAATGCCGATAGGTGGCGTAAGGCAAAAGGTTAGGAGAACGTTACAAAGTATTTAATATATTCAATTGAAAAAAAAAATTTTAAATCTATGTTTTTAATTAAGATTTTTTAAATATTGAGATTAAAAAAAAATTTTTTTTTTAATCAAATTCAATTTTGTGCATATGCATAAAAATAAAATGACATTTTTTATAGGCATATATGGGGCCTGCTGAACAGAAAATAAGAGGTCTTAATGCTCAGTACTGGAGACGTTGTGACGGGGACAAGTCATACGTAGATTACTTTTTCACAGGTATGTTAACATGCTTGCATGAACTGTCGGATTTTGAAAATAAGTAAAATATGTTGTTGTTGTTGTAACATATATTGTATCAGTCCAATACATTAAGGATCACACGCAAAGAAGGAACAAGCAGAAGAAAGCAAATATACAGCAAGACAGCAATTGACAAAAAGTCGGTCTCACACATCACAAAAAAGTCAAAGGGGGAGAGAGTAAAGAAAGGAGATAGATATTTAATTTCAGTCCATAAGGCCCCTGGCCTCCCACTATAACTGCAAGACCTCCTGAACTCCCCCTCCCTACTCCCACTATAACTGCTGAACCTCCCTATTTAGTCCCGGACATTTCCAAAGATCTTCTATATTTGTTGTACCAGCTCTACATATTGGGCAAGTGTTCAAGGCGGGGAAATATATCATATTAAGGCTCGTTCCCACCGAAACGTGAGGCATTGAAGCGTGCAGCGTTGACCAATCACTAGCCTCACAGCGTTCGCCTGAAATCTGTTGAAATCTACCGCTTCGAGTTGACCAACTTTCAATTGTCAAATGCTTGCGCCTCATGTGACTTGGATTGAGCCAATAGTAGAACTGCCATCTAGTAGAAGTAACTGAAACTTCAATAGGCGTAAAGCGATTTCTGACGTTTCGGTGTGAACGGGTCGAAAAAATTCTCTTCCCTGCCGCGTGACGCGCCGCCGCCTCACGCCTCGGTGGGAACGAGTCTTTAAGGTGTTCCGTAAGACAATCGTGTGCAGTTCTTAATCGAAAGTTGGCAACCGTCTCTTTACGTGGTCTAGTGTTAAAGATTTTCCAGCGTTCTTGAATATTGTACCACTTTTTGTCTTCAGATTTAATTATGATATTATCTTTCAGTTTCTTAAAAATTTCTTTATTAATATATTTTTTGAAAGGTTCTGGTGGAACTTGTTTCTTTCCAATATTCACATGGTTTCCTTTGCTTTTTGCAGTAGTGAAAGAAAGAACAGAAAGTTTATTTATTAGATCTGCTGCTTCGTTAGATTAAAATATTCTTATTAACTTTTCACATCATAGTTGATGAGACTTAAAATAATACGATAGCAAGTGCAAATACGAAGCAAGTACATGTATTTTAAATATTCATTACCAAAACAATTATTTAACAATTTCTATGTTATCATGCAAATTTGAAACGGCAAAAAAAAAAAAAAAAAAATCATTACAATCTACAAATTATCTGAAAGGAAAAAAAGTCCGTAAAAAACCTGTAGAATTTTTAGTTTAGAAAAAAAGAATTCTTTAAAATAATTTTTGTTTGCCTGCAGTTTTTCATTAGGAGACATGAATTGGGAAAAAAAAAATTTTTAAGTCTATTATTATTCGAATAATTTTCAGTTAATTAAATAATTTTGTTAGAAATAATAATTTGTTTGAATTTTTTTTAAAACTGAAAACTGAAAAGCCATTGTATCCATGAAACTGACTGAATTGTTCTGAAATATTTGAATTTCTAAAATATCAATTCGTCAATTGGTTTCTTTGGTTCTGAAAAATTATTGAAGAATACTTTCTTTGAATCTAAAAATACATTGAAGAATACTTACTTTGAAAAAATTTATCAGTTTTGTAGAAATTATTATACTATATATATAAATTTTATACAATTTCATAAAAAATATTCTACTATATAGATAAATAAATAAATTTTATACAATTTCATAAAAAATATTCTACTATATAGATAAATAAATAAATTTTATACAAATGCAATGCAGTTTTTTTGCTTGCTTAAGGCAATAATTTTAAAACTAACACTACTACTAATTCAAAGTGAAAGGGCCAGATGGCTGACTAACGCTCTGCACTTGGTGCCACAGGTTTCCGGTTCGAGTCGCGGTGGTGCCGTGTATGTTTGTAGTGGTTCGGAATCCTCTTTAAACCGTAGGTTCCTGTCCTAATAGGATCGTAGAGAGTTGGGGGGCAGTGTTACTCAGAGTCCGTAGCTTATCTTCAAGCTACATGAGCCACCTGGGTAGTGTTAAGTGAGTCACATCGCTGCAACACTTTTTAAGGCATAAAAGATCACGGTCTAAGGATTTTCCAGCTGCATTAGAAATTAAAAAAGTCCAAATTGAAAAATTAAGCAATGTACGTTTCACTATTTTATGATCATGTGTGCACTCATATTTGATTGCGTAACTGACAGTAAACAAATGCAATGACTTGCTAAACCACGCATAATAAACTTTTATTTCTGTCTAACTAATTTATATCCACCTTGCCTTTATGAAAATTAATTAATATCCTCCCATAACCAAAAAAAAAAAAAAAAAAAAATTTTAACAGATCATGGCTCATGTTCATAATAACTGTTTTTATTAATAATTATTCAAGCAATTTAATTAATACATCACATGATTTTTGTGCAGTTGATAAGGATGAAACTCCATTCGGCTTGTCGAAGTTGAAGAAAGTTCCCCTTCGGGTGTTCTTCGGGGGTGAAAGGAGTACCAGGGAAAAAGCGTTTGTTAAGCAAGAGTATGACATCATCACCTTCCAACCCTACATTTCCCTTGATGCGAGACCCTTTCAGGTAAGTTTGAAGATAACAAATTGAACAGCTTATGATTTGAAATCACAAAGACACGTGCGACTGTAACAAAAAACAATCAATATGAGAAATTACTTTGACAAAATCTAAAACTCTGATAATAATTCATAGATGTTTTATGTAGTTCATATTTGTAAAATCAATTTTTCGTAGCAAAAAAAGGATGCATTGATGTGCAAAGCATAAGCAAAGATTGGTTTTTTTCTCTACAAGAAATTACAAGAGGGAGAACAACAAGCAGATGTCCCTTAGTAAAGGATATGATCTCCCTTATCTTGGAGAGGACTAATGACCAATTGACTACCGCCTTGTCCTTTATTGCTATTGCATGTTATTATATATAAAGTTTTTCATTTGCATAATTGGTTTGTGAATGCAAAAAACCCTTTTTTTGTGCTTCTGATACAGTAGCGGTTTTTTTTTTAATACTGGTAAAGGATTTACATTGATCAAATTAAAACTTCTTGTTAATCTTGTTGTGTTTCGTATTTCTGATTAGCTGCCCGTTGGAAAAGGATGCAGACGGGGTCCTCTTGCTGCTGAAGATGCTCCAAAGATTCCAGATTTCTCGAACAAGAATCTGAGGTTCAATGCTGAAGTTATTTACAGGAAGATTGATTTTAGTGGCGAAGATACACAATACTGGAGTTACTACAGCACCCTCTTTGTAAGTTAATGATAAAAAGCTTTTTTTTTTTACTTTTTACTGCTGTCAACGATGATAGCATTTAAAGCACTGCTATAGCATAAGAACCATAACAATGTTTTTATGTAAATCTTTCTATTTCTTAAAATGGTTGTTGGTAACCATAATTTTCTACCTATCCCCAACGGTATGTGATCTGCATTCGTGATTGTCAGTGGTAGAAAACAAGTAATATATATAAAAAAAAAATTAAAGTCAATTCTTACTTTGTTTTTCACTATAATGCAGAAAAGTCCTTTACAAATAAAGTTGAAAGTTTCCTCTTACATCTGATGCCATCTATTGGCCGATATATGCAACTTAAATCTAAAAAAACCCTGAAATTAATTAATTAAATTTAATTAATGAATTAATATTTGAAAAAACTGTATTAACATCAAATATCCACTACAAGTTCAAAAAAATGTATTTGAGCTTGAGTGGATGAATAAAAAGTACTTTATTAACGATTGAAAATTTGAACAAGACATATATAGGGAGAGTGTGAACTAATAGTAGGAATTGAAAAAAAAAACTTTACTACTGCAGTGTTGTATATACTTAGGGGAAGGATTTTCACCAGTTCGGCTATTTTCTTTGGCATATCAAGTATTAATTAAGTTTTTGGCATATCATTTTTATACCTGTGACCGAAAAAAATCACGGGTATAAAAAAGAAAAAATTCTTCTGACCCTTCAAAAAAATTCCCTTTATATTTTAATATATTTACGAATACGCTTATGTTTAGAGAAATTATCGTAGTTTTGTTCTTCTAAAATCAACAGATAGATTTTTGGAACGAGGAGGGTCAGTCAAATGAAAACCTTAAAAATTTTTTCAGATATAATATATTGAGTAAATTAGAAAGTGTACATATTTTTTCCGTATAATCACTCTCATTCTCAAAACTAGTTCTACAATACTTGCAAAAGCCTCAGTTTTTCTGTAAAAGAATTCCTTTGGTTGTCTGTGGAAGCAATTATGCAAACTTCAAGGTATCTTTTCATCCAATCGAGAAGTACATTTGTGGCTGTTTTTTTTTTTTTTCCACATTCCCCACAGTTTTGTTTTTAGTTTTTCACCTTTCGACTGCAGCAATATTCTCTCTGACGTCATAACTCTATGTTTCTTATCGCAATGAGGAACATCTTTATTTTTAGTACCATTTCTGAATTTCAACTCCATTCAGACACTTTGAGTAATGATGAATTGGCTTCACGTTAATAAACTTTCGTTTGACCATTTACTTTAGTAGATTTTGTGCTTTTATTTGTTATAAAAGTTTTTTTAACGGGAGACTGGGGTTTTTTTTCCCTTGCATTTCTCAAGTGGCGGGTAGTAAAAGTTGTATGCTTTCCAAATATGCGTGTGGTCTTGATTCAGTGTTTTGCATGGATACAAATTAAATTATTTCTTAAAATAAATATACGATGTTTAGCTGCCATATTTATTAAAATTTGCTAAGACAGCACTGCACAACTGCAACACATAACACACAAATAAAATTATATAACAAGTAGTTACAAATCATCTTAAAAACCAGTTCGTTTAAGGGTCTTTGTACTTTCCGTACTGTGTAGACTCTTCACTCGACTCCACACACTCCCTTTTCTCTTTCTCCCTCTCCCATTATCGGTTCCAAAGTCAAACGAGTGAAAATAACGTGCCAAGTCCAAAGTATAACATAACGTCCTTGAAAGGAGGATCTATCAACTTTGACTTCAAGGTTGTGGTTCGTTGTGGTGGGCACTTACTACTGTCATATTTATACTGCTAATATAAAGATGCACCTCTATATAACCTGCAACACCCCTTTTTCCTACATTCTTTTGTTACCTGCTGGATATCCCTCACACAATTAGCCTTAATACTGCTAACTTTAATAACAGTGGCATAAATTTTCTGAAATGTTTAAAGTTTTCATTTGAAGGATCATTGTTATATTATCTCAGAGATGAAAGTCCACCCTTTGAAAAAGGGTGGGCTTTCTTAATGGGTGGCTCTTCATAATGATGATTTCTGTTAGAGATTTAACTGCATTTGCAAGAAAGGCATATTTCATTAAATAGATAATTAACAAACATTAAATTTCAGTTTCATTAAATTTATTACATCAGTTATTAGCAGACTCAGAACTAATCATTACAGAGGGATGAAGATTCTCCCACACAAGACCAGGGAATACATCCCCTGCAGAAATTGCCGCAACGCTTTCCTAACACCTAAGCACATTCTTGAGTGCCCAGCACTCACTCCCCATGTTTTGCAATTGGGTATGGTGCCAATCGAGGCCAACTTAAGAGAAGTCCTATATAGTGAAGCGGCGCCATTGCTTGTGGCCGCTATCGAGAAGACTTTTGACTTGATCTAACATTGATAATTATATTTTAAATCCATGGACACGATAACAACATTAAATTTATTTGAAGTATAGTTCTCATAATTTGTGCTGTCATTTCGGTCATAGTAGTTAAACTTAGGGTGTGTTTTGCAACAAAGTACATAATTTTTTTTTTACATCCTCAGATGGCACTAGATGTCAGCAGTCAGCATATATCCTATCACTACACCCCGTGGAACACATCCAGTACAACAACGGATGAGCCAGATGTGAAAGCTCCTGAATATGTAATTTATGATATGAAACATGGTAAAAATCTTTTTTTTTTTTTTTTTTTTTTTTTTTTTTTAATTCTACCTATCTTAGACCAAAAGAGTGTTTAAATTGTCAAAGTTGTTTTTCATTTTTATTTTGGCCTTATTTCAATGCCGAAAACACAACAATTAAGGAATTTGAAAAACAATTTATAATATTTTACTTTTTCATTCTGGATTTAAATCGATGAACAAAAAAGTATTTTAATAGTTATAGTTTATTATAGTCATAATTTATTTAACGTTAAAATAAGGCATGATTAAATAATAGTGCAAAAGAAAGTTGTAAAAAAAGCAGTCTTGTTGGTGGCAGGTTGGGCAACCAGATTGTAACTGTGGGTGTGGTTGGGTTGAGATACTTCAAGCACAAGTTGGAGAACTCACAGCTTTATTTACACACGCACAAACACCACACTTATACATTTAAGGACATACAATATTTATCTCATTTAAAGAGATATAAGAGATATAAAGACCACATTTAAAGAGATCCTTTTTAATTGTTAAAATTACTAGTTAATTAAAAATGAATATTAATTTCCGTTTATAAAAGGGGTTATTGAATGGAACAAAACAGGATAAATGAAGGCATACGACAATAGAGAGTTCTCCAATAGATTTAAACTTTTTTCAGTTCGAGTAATTGTAATTTAAGAAAAACTTAACTTACACATATACTACTCTGCAAAAAAGGAAGAACAATTATTTTTTTCAAAAATTTATTTATTCTTCCAAATTTATTTCATTGCCTTCAAAGTAAATGGACACAATGGACCTCCGGACACAATGCATTTATGCCAACTTTTTTTCCAATCCTCAATGCATGCTAAAAATTCATCGGAATTGATGGTCTTCACGTTGAATATCTTTAACCGACTCAAAACGGTGCCCCCGGAGTGGTCTTTTGAATTTAGGAAACAGCCAGAAGTCGCACGGTGTGAATACGGTGCTTGTGGAACGATATGGGCTTCATTTTTGTCAAAAAAAGTCACGAAGAATCAATGGTGGGAGCTGGCGCATTCAGTGTTTTCGGTACCAATCGAGATTTGACGCGTTTGAGGTCCAAAATGGAATTGACCGATCGTTTTGAAATTTCAACATCATCAGCAAGGTCTCTAATTGTAAATCGACGGTTTGGAAGCACCAAATCTTTAATTTTTTGGACATGAGCTTCGTCGGGTGAGGGCTCTTCGTGTTCAACGCGTTCTCTGCCTTCTTTGGACTGTTTTTATCACTTCTAAATATTTCTTTCCGATTTAGGAAAGCTCACCGAATGCCTTCTGTAACTTTCTTCCGCAAACAAAATTTAATGCTAGTTCTTTCAATTAATTTTCACACTTCAAAAATCGCCGGAATCAGTTTTAGCGTCTCACAAAGCCAATCGTAACTCAAACACTAATGACTATTTTGACGTCAAATTTCACACAGATGTCAAGGACAATGCCAGCAACCTAAAAAAGAAAAAAATTGAAATTACGTAAGTCCTGGGAATTTTAAATTGAAAATTGGTCTTACTTTTTGGTCACAGTAGAATACATTGCAAATTTTGTATAAATAAATATACATACACCCATAGACCAACGAAGACCAAAATTTTATTTAGATTTCATACTTGACGAATTTCCAAATACAGGCAACCCTCATATAAAACGAATGCAAAGGTTCGTCCAACGTGTAGAATTAACAGAAATAAACTAAACGGAGAATTAAGATAAAATCATTTATTAGTGTTAATATATAATACATCTGTTATTGTATTTATAAGCATAATTATCAAAAATAATCAACTAATCAAAAATATATAATCTATTTTCTTTATTATAAGAATTTAACCTTGTTTAATTACACTATTTTTATTATTGTTTCATAAAACGCAAAATTATTTAAGACCTGGAAGATCATTTGTATATTTAACTATGATTATCAAAAACCTAAAAAAGAAAAAAAAAACTGAAATTCCATAAGCCCCGGGAATTTTAAATTAAAAATTTGTCTTACTTTTTTTACACAGTAGTATGTCAATGCCTTGAAGAGATTATCAGATATTGGAATATTAAGGAGATTTAGAATTTTTTAAGACTTATGTGTGTGCATAATAGTGGAAACACTTTAGATGCCAACGGCCATACCATGCTGAATATACCGGTTCTCGTTAGATCACCGAAGTCAAGCATCATTGGGCGCTGTCAGTACTTGGGTGGGTGACCACCTGAGAACACCGCGTGCCGTTGGCATTCACAAATTTGGGACCTGAATGGTCGAGTGTCTAGCGCTCTGGCGCTCGATGCCACAGGTTTCGGGTTCGAATCCCGGCGGTGCCATGGATGTTTGTAGTGGTTCGGAATCCACTTTAAGCCGTAGGTCCGGTCTCCTATGACTGTAAGAGCGTCACGGAGCCAAAGTCAGACTTCTACCTACGGGTGCTCCATCACAACAGAAGCTGCTTCCTTCCCCTTCAATCATGAGTACGTATGGGCTCGTGGGCTTGGCCAGCCAAGTGGGATAAGAAACAACAACAAAACATTTTAGATAATTTATAAAGAAAATTTTCGAATCTCCTCAGAATGAGAAGTGCTACATGATTGTGAATATTTTTTTTCAACAGGTTATGCATATACGTACAATTTAGAAGATGGACAGTGCACAATCATTCGTGAGAAGACATTTTCACCGATGTATGAACTTCCTGAAGGAGCTGGAGCCATTTCCTTGACGGACGAGTCCATTCTCTATCCAAACGACGAGCTGACATACATAACTGAAGTAAAATTAGAATTGCGTTATTTTTTAAATGCACTGTTTTGCTTTAAAATATTTTTTTTTTATTATTATTTCCAATGGCAGATTATGAACAGTTACTGCAAAAAAAAAAGAACAACGAAAAATAAAAAAGAACAGAGAATACAACAAAACATGCTGAAACAGAGTTCATTAATCTAACATAATGCCAAGTTGTAGATCTTTTAGCCACTGAAAAGTGTTACCACGGGGAGGTAGATCTGCGCACCTTGCTTTAAAATATACTAATAGTCATCTTACCTCATTTTTTCCCCAGAAAGCAAGTCTTACTAAATTCAGTGTAAATTAAGAAATCAATTGATTTTTGGAAGAAAAAAAGTTATTTTAGATTAGGAAAATATTTTTAAATATCAATAAAAAAAAATTTAAAAAAAATAATAAAAAAAAAATTTTTTTCTTACAATTTGTATTATGCATTTAAAAAAAATTAACTAACATCAATATTGAAAGCCTTAGGATTTTATTTTTTATGTGTAAAATACTTTATTGCGTATTTTAAATTAAAATATTCAAATAGTAACAAATTTTAAACGCTTTCGAATTTATTTTTTTTTTAATTGGTAAAATATTTTATTATATACTTTTAAAAAAAGTGTCCAAAAGACATAAATTAAAAACATTAAAGGCTTTATGTTGTATTAAAAAAATATTTTTAAACATATTTTGGAAGTGTTAGCTGCTATGCTAGCATTTAGTTGTGTCAGGATGAAATATCAATAGCTCTTTCTATTTACATTAGTTTATTTACAATATTAGTACATATATGCACATGGCCCCCCCGTGCCTCTTCTACAATAGCATTAATAGTTAAAAACCAAGAACCGGTCCCTGACCGTCTGTTTCGATCTGACGCTCCTAGCGTTCACCTCGTGGTCTAAAGATCTCACCGCAACTACTTACCACACTGGACCACAGTTACGGTCCCAGTTACTGGTCACAGTTACCAGTTATAACTGCGACCTCTCGCGGTTATATAACAATAATATTTAAACCTTACAGAAGAAAAAAAATATTTCAGTGAACAAAAAAAATTGCAATCTTTTCAAGTATGCATGCATTCGACAGTCTACTAAATTATTACTTTAAATACGAGGCAGTAAAAGTAATTTATTTTTCTTTTAAGAAAAAATGTAACAATATTTTATTAATCTGAATACACTTGTAATTTACTCAGAGATGTGAAACGATGTTCGATGTTGAAAATTAAAGAAAATCATCAAAATATAACAAGTAACATGACTAGTTAACTTTCAATATTAATTTATTGCCATTATTTTAATAAATATATTTTAAAATAAATAAAGATAAGTCATTAAATGAATATTAGATTTACGTTTATGTTTATATTATTTGTTTATTAGAAAATAAATTTTCTATATTACAGGGAGTCAACAGAGGTCTTAAAGTCAACGTATTTGAAGAAATAGTCGAAGGTTACATACTCAACAAAAAGGACAAAGTCACTCAAATTCCGAAAGCAATAATTTCTCATTCTTATTTACAGGTAAAAAAACGTTTCCACAATAGATATGGATTTATAATAATAAATATTTTAAAATCATGTTATAACTTTCTTAATCAGGTTATTGCTTATACTACTGTGCAAAAATGTAAGAACCATTTTTTTTTTCAAAAACTCTTTATTTGTTCCATCGCCTACAAAGTAATCCCCTCTGGACACGATACACTTATGCCAATTTTATTACCAATCCTCAATGCATGCTAAAAAGTCATCGGCAGAGATGGCCTCCAAAGCGCGTGGTGATTCATATTGAATATCTTCAGTCGACTCAAAACGATGTCCTCGGAGTGGTCTTTTGAGTTTAGGGAATTGCCAGAAGTCGCACGGTTTGAATACGGTGGTTGTGGAACGATATGGGCTCCATTTTTGGCGGAAAAGTCACGAAGAATCAATGCAGTGTGAGCTGGCGCATTCAGTGTTTTCGATACCAATCGAGATTTGACGCGTTTGAGGCCCAAAATGGAATTGACCGATCCTTTTGAAATTCCAACATCAGCAGCAAGGTCTCTCATTGTAAATCGACAGTTTGCAAGCACCAAACTTTAATGTTTTGGACGTGAGCTTCGTTGGTTGAGGTTGACGGTTGACCAGACGGCTCTTCGTCTTCAACGAGTTTTCTGCCTTCTTTGGACTGTTTATATCACATCTAAACATTTTTTTCCGATATAGGAATACTCCTATATTATTTATATATATATTGACGTCAAATTTCCCAAAAATGTCAAGGACAGTGCCAGCAACTTAAAAAAGAAATAAAATTGAAATTGCAAAAGCCCCGGAAAAATCTTAAATTGAAAATTGGTCTTACTTCTTTTTGGATACACTAGTATAAAGAATAATTCAATATTTTTGTACTCATTTGTTGTATTCTTTATGTTTATATATAGAGATACATAAACATATATATATATATATATATATATATACAATCCTTTTTGAATGTTATTGTATGTATTTTCTTTAACTATATAGGAAAAAATATGTTATTTTATCTAACAATCAGTATCATTTCAATCAAATAGTATAATCAATAATCAATATACACTCAAGAGCCAAAACATTATGACCACCTGTCAATAACGAGTTGGCCATATATATATTTGCTATATATATATATTTGCTATATATATATATATATCTCCAGCAGCAGTTAAATACCACTTCCACCTGATCACGTGCCTTCCACGTCATCCAGGCGAGTTCATTGCAAAATGTAGGGGTGGTCATAATGTTTTGGCTCTTGAGTGTAGTTGCTATTGTTTATTAAAAAGATGAAATACATTTTATACTTGTTTTAATTTATACATCGGAAACGTAATTTCAATTGTTTTTCCTTCCAGAATGATATAGTTGAGAGAAACACCGCCTCTGTTAAGAATTCCTTGACACAAGTACAATTGCGTTTCAGTGGAAGGTATGAAAAGGTAAATGCATCAGCTAATTGAATTAAAAAAATTTCACAGTTGCATTGTTACAAAATAATCTTATGGCGTTATTGTTTTTCTGATAAGCAGAGCGTATACTTATGAACAATATTACATTTATAAATAAAAAATAGCGTTGCTAGATATACTAGATATATTTTTTTAATATTTAAGTGTTCAAATTTAATTTAACTACAGTCGATAAATAGTGTCACATTTTGAGCCAATAAAATTTGAAAATCTATTTGAAAAATTACCTGTTTTATGACTTTTTAACGTAAAATTAACATTAGCATTGTGTCCTGTTATTATAAAACTTATGAAAATTAATAATAATAAAAAGTGAAGTTTACAGAGCATTTAGTAATGATTCTTATTCCCCTGTGCAAAATTATATGGTAAAAGCCATGTTAATTGGCAATAATATTTTGAAACAGGAGATTTCTCATGATGACTGGCGCAACAGCCCAATGGTGGGCCAAGGCCGTCTGCCTACTGGCAGATTTCGAAACATGAGATGCCTTCTTTTTACGGGGTAGGGTTGTCAGCCCTACGCCCAACAGTCATGTTAGACTGGGACCTACGGTTTAAAGTGGATTCCGAACCACTACAAACATCCATGGCACCGCCGGGACTCGAACCCGAAACCTGTGGTACCTAGTGCCAGAGTGCTAGCCACTCGGCCATTCAGGCCCACAGGATCTAGGAGATCCTGATCAGGAGATTTCTACTTAAAGAAAAATCTATGTTTCAATTATGTTAGTCAAAAGTCAATTATGTTAGTCAATCTATGTTTCAATTATGTTAGTCAATCTATGTTTCAATTATGTTAGTCAATCTATGTTTCAATTATGTTAGTCAATCTATGTTTCAATTATGTTAGTCAAAAGTCAATTATGTTAGTCAATCTATGTTTCAATTATGTCAGAAAAATCTATGTTTCAATTATGTTAGAAAAAATCTATGTTACAAAAGTTAATGGTTAAATTTTTCTTGAAGGAATTCTTTAACACTATAAATAATTTTATAGATTTCAGGTAAAATATTTTTATGAAATCCTTTGTGCCAACTAAGGAATTTATTCTACAGACAGTGATATGAATTAGAATAGATAAATTTTACAAATAAGAGAAAATTTTACCATATATATATATGGTAAATATACATGTGATATATTTTTATACATATATTTTATATACATGTGTATATCATGTTATCATGATATTTTATGATATATCATGTATATTTTATATACATGATATATTTTATGTACATGTGATATATTTTTCTAAAATATATCACATGTTATTGATAATCATAAATATACAAATGATTTTTCAATTCCTAAATAATTCTGTGTTTTATGAAACAATAATAAAATAGTATAATTAAACAAAGTTAAATTCTTATAAAAAAAGAAAATAGAATATATATGAACTAAACGAAATTGTATATTGTATATTAGTACTAAAAAATATTTTATATTAAATTTTCATTTAGTTGATTTCTGTTAATTCTCCACGTTGGATGAAACTTTGAACTCGTTTTATACGAGAGTTGCCTGTATTTGGGAATTCGTGAAGTATAGGGTGATTATAATTAAAGTCCCACTTTCGAAATGTTGTAAAAAAAGAAGCACTCGTCCCAATGAGTTCAAATTTGAACTGTAGATATTTGAAAACGGGGGAAATGGTAAGGCATCAAAAAAAGTTCCAAATTGTATTAATAGATGTTTCTGTAAGCGGCATAAAGAAAGGGAATTCGGTGATATTTTGAATCCAAATTACAACGTATTTGGCAGGAGATGCACATTAAGCCAACTGTAGTGTTCAATGTACTTGATTGTTTTGGTTTTTTGATGGAAAAAACGGATTTCCGAATCATTCAACAGTTGTGACACTGTTAATGGAAAGTCCATCCACCACGGCAAGGTCATACCAAAGTAGATGAAAAAAATCGATGGAACTTTTTTTTTGATGCCATACTGTTACCCCCTTCTTTAAGTATATTCAGTTCAAATTTGAACTCATTGTAAAGAGTGTTCTTTATTTTTTTACAGCATTTTGAAAATTGGATTTTAACTATAATCAATCTGCATATAAGATTTTGGTCTTTTTTGGTTTTTGGCTATATGCCCATTTCTTTAAACAAAATTTGCAATATATAATAAAAAAAAACCAGCAGAATCTAGTCATTTAAATTTATTTACTTTTAAATAACAGTTTGTTTGTTTCTTTATAGATAATTGAAATATTGACCTTCAACTTTTTTGGACTCACCACTGAATTGAGAAACAAAAGGTCCATTTTCAATATTAAAAGATGCTTTAAAAACGACGACGATTATGTGTGGGTAACACTTGGCTTCCCTGCTGGTACGTTGATATTTTTTTTTAATTTTTCCTAAATTTTTTAAATTTTTAAAAAATGTTTGTCAATTGCGTGATTCTTTTTAACTCCATAATTATAAAAGCTGAAAATTAAAGTTAAATATGTAATTATTTTCTTAGAAGGAACGAGTAATATAAAGAAAAAAAATGTAAAGTCAATTCCTACTTTTTTTTCACTATATTGCAGAAAGTCCTTTATAAATAAAGTTAAAATTTTTTCTTACATCTGGCGCCATCTATTGGTAGATACATACAACTTAAATCTAAAAAAAAACTAAAATTAATTAATTAAATTAAATTAAATTAAATTAAATTAAATTAAATTAAATTAATTAATTAATTAAATTAAATTAATTAATATATATATATATCTTATCTAGTAGTATCTCCCGTAGTAGTATCTTATCTAGTAGTATCTCCCGTAGTAGTATCTTATCTAAAGTAGTATCTTTGTACTATAGCAGGAATTGAAAAATGTCATACAAAATTTTTAAAAACAAATTTAAATTAAATGATTATGTGGAAAACATTTATAAAATGCTTATCAAGAATGCATATTTGTAAATAAGAATTTTATTGGAATTTAAATTCTTAAAATAATAAAAACAAAGAGCAATTTAATATTCTAAATAAAATTTGATGCAAAGGGGTTAAAATTTTTCTACGCAGACAATTAATATCAGAAATAATGATCAAAAGTAAAGAAGAATTTTTAATCCCTCAAAAAATTTATTTATTGCATGTATAGAAATATTACAAATGTTAATAAAATTATATATTTTAATTTAAAAAAATTATTTTGACAGGTTATTAAATATTTTACCTATATTTATATTTTTGTTATCTATGTTCATTTAAAACTCAAATGTAGTATTACTGAAAAATGATTGTAAAAAACTGATTTATAATGTTAGTATAACTGTACCCCTTTATAAAATATTGATAGTTTTATGTTGAATTCCAATAAATAAAACAGTATGTTAGTTTCTTTTAATACTAGTACGAATTAAGTTGTTTGGTGCTGCCATCTATGAAATAAATCCATAAGTGAAATATGTATTTATTTCATGCTTAGAAATATGGCTAATGTTAATAAGGTTGAACATTTTAATTATGTAAATAATTACTTCGAAATGCTATTAAATATGTTACCTATATTTATATTTTTATGCTATCTATGGTTATTTGAAACTTAAATGTGGTATTGCATAAAAACTGTTGTAAAAAACTGATTTATAACGATATTATCACTGTACCGCTGTATGAAATATTGATAGTTGAATTATAATAAATAAAACAAATATGTTACAATTTCTTTTAATTCGAATTAAGCTGTTTGGTGCTGCCATCTATGAAATAAATCTATAAGTAAAATATTTAGGGATTTTTCAAGTTAAATCTAATCAATAATTCCTGTTTTCTTTTGTATCCTCCAGTTTTTTTTGAAGAATTTTGTTCATGTCCCTCATGAAAAATTAATACATTTTATATTGGGGTTAAAAGTTGATATTTTTATTTCTCTCAGTATAATTATTCTAATAAAAAGCAAATCAAGAGATACATATAATATTTACATAGAATTAATGTAAGCCATTATTTTTATTTTCATCATCCAATAGTTTATTACAATTTCGTAAAAAGCATTCAAATAGAATAAACAAAGATGAAGATTAAGGAATTGTTATTAATTTACTAGGAAAATTAATGTATTTTATTTCATGGATGGAAGCATTTATTATTTTTGTTAAGTGAATGTAGGTTATAATTATTTATAAATGAGTTACTCTTTTATTTTCCAGATGAAAATGTGCTTAAAAAAATCCAAGACGATGTTCCAAGTATCCAAGCAAACATTCTAAATGACATAAAGAGCAAATCAGAATTGAATGCAGTGAGAATTCCTATCATACAAGTAATGACTCATTTTTTATTGTTTTTTTAAGATTTTTTTTTTTTTTTTTTTTTTTTTTTTTTTTTTCATTATACAGATTCATTCATTTTCATTGTCGAAACACTATTTTTCTTGATAGCTTTTTCATTAATGAATTCAAAAATTGTATTTCTTGAATGCTGTTACAATAAGAAAAGAAAATTGGAAAAATTACAACATTAGTAGTAAAGTACCATTAGTAGTAAAAGAAGTACAAGCATAAATATAATGAAAGATACTTTTAAAAAAAAAAATTCCTGCATAAAATGCATTTCATTTTTTTTTTTTTTTTTTTTTTTTTTTTTTTAATTTTAAAAATGAATGCCAACTGACATTAAATTTATATATAGGAAAAGAAACTTGTAAATGTATTTTACATTATTGTAAATCTATTAAATTTCGTACCAAAACTTGTCAAAAGTGACTCTTTAGCATCATTTCATACAATTTTGAGTTGCAGAGTTAAAAAAAGCACTAATTTTACGAAAATCAAACTGTTTAACACATGAATTACATTTTAAAACGTCTGGTTCTCATCCTGGTGTTATTCACTATTCATACGATAGATAAATAGTAGATTCAGCGATATAATAATCACCTTGCCATTTAATTATCCTATATAAATTTTTATGCAATATTAGTATGCTTAAATAGTTTAGTTCATTATAATTTATGCACATTTCAGGTGGACATCAGAGATGCTCTTTATGTAACCCTTCTGATTCTAGGAAAACCACCAGTTATGCGTAAGTTAATTATGTCTTTTATCCGTTCTAAAATTTATTCACATCGATACTTAAATTTCATTTTTCAACAATTGAAGTTCATGGATTGTTTAAGAGAACCCTAAGTTTTGCTTTGAAATAATTTTGCGTTCTATAAAATTTCAAACATTTTGTTATGTTAGATCTTTTATAGGACGGGGAGCATTTAGAAACCTCAAATAATAAAAATAATTTTAAGCGCACTATATACAAATTTCTGAGAAATAAGCATTCGCTACAATCTTATATCCGGAGGACCAACCGCACAGACTATTACTTACAGACGGCATAGTCTCAGAGGCTGAAATGGAAATTTTTTTAACATCGAAAATCGCATGAACACTAGCGCTCTTAAGGCTCTATCCCACTGAGGCGTGAAGCGTTGAAGATTCACGCGGCAGGCAAGAAAATGTTTTCGACCCCTTCACAGCGAAACGTCAGAAATAGCATTACGCCTAGTGAAGTTCCGCTTCAAGTTGAAAGTTGGTCAGCTCGAAGCGGTGGATTCCAAACCGGTTTCAGGCGAACGTGGCGAGGCTAGTGATTGGTCAGCGCTTCACGCTTAAACTCCTCTTGCTTCGGTGGGAACGAGTCTTTAGTAGCCAATCATGGAAGTTACAGTTTCTAGTTTCTCAAAAGCCTTCTTTGATGCATTATCGCTGTGTGGCGTCATTTTATGCCATGAAAAAAAAAATTAATTGTTTGTAATTAAAGCTGCCTTTGAATGAGAAGACTGACAAGAAAAAGAGTAAATATATTTATTCTTATATCTGGACACATATTTATCTGTAATACTACAGGGTGCACCCAAAAATCTTCTACAGAACATCAATGTGACCTGACGCACCCTTTGAGAACCATTGTGTTTTTGAGTCTCTCTCTGTAAGGCTAACATCTCTTGTTAGATCTCCTAATTCAGAGTGATCTGTTAAATAAATGCTTACGGTGTGTATGATTTAAAATTGAGCATTAATGTCTCAGTAACAGCGCGCAGAAATCCTCATTTATTTAATTCACTACATAACAAGTAATATAAAAAAATAAAAAATTTAAGTCAATTCCTTCTTTTTTTTTACTCTATTGCAGAAAGTCCTTTATAAATAATTTTCATTCGTTTTTTTAAGTTTATCGGGTGCCATCTATTGGTATATTTATATTAATGCAATTTAAATAAAAAAAAAGAATTAATTAATTTAATTTAATTAATGAATTAATATTTGAAAAAACTGTATTAACATCCAGTGTCATCCATTACAAGTTCAAAAAAAAATGTATTTGAACTTGAGTGGATGAATAAAAAGTATTTTATGAACGATTGAAAATTTGAACAAGATATATATAGAGAGAGTGTGAGCTAATAGAAGGAATTGAGAAACATTTTTAAGTACACTTTTTCTTTTTTATATGACATACATTTTAAACATTAATTAAAATTGTTCTAAAAGTAAAAATAGAGGCAAGAAGAATATTTTTTTTTTCAATATAATTCAAAACTTTTGATCATCAAGTTAACAAAAGGATCGGATTAAGAAAAAAATAAAGAAATTTTTTTTTAATTATTTAAAATTAATGATTTTTTAAAAATTAGTATTTTTTTTCTTTAATCCGATTCTTTTTGGTCTCTATATGGAAATACAAAATTAATTCTTGTGAAGAAATAATATTTAGAAGCTATTCTGAATTACACTAAAAAAAAATTTTTTTTAATAATTTAAAAAAAAACAACGAATAATGAAAACTGTGGCGCAAATGATTTAAAAATTATTTCCGAATAGGTTAAGAAAATAGTTTCTACATATAATCTATTTTATTATCCTTCCTCTACGATAAAAGCAATAGCTACAGTTTAAAATATTTAAATACGAATAGATATTTTTAAGAAACATTCTCCTTTAATTGGATTATTGCTTTAAAAATCAGATGATCATGAATAGTTCTACTTCTTCTTCTTCGCCTATCCTCTAAGTCCAGTGAGACTAGACTAGGTCCATGAATCCAAATACCCGAAGAAAGTCCAAGACCATCAACGGACTGTCAATGAGATCCTGACATCTGAGCCCCAGGCACGCCAAGATGTGAGATGGTGAAGCCTGCTTAGAGGTGCACTTGGTGCAAGTGTCGAAAGCTTTCAAACCATCTGAAAAGTCATAGTTCTGAGGTGTCCACTGAGCAAACGGGTTAACTGTCTAGTCAAACTGTCACAATTAAGTGCCAAAGTACCGCCAGGTCGATGACCCCGATACCACTGCACTGGGGAAGTAGACCAAATTGTTTTTCCATTTAACTTGGCTTGTGAGTAAATCTCTGTGTAGGTAAGGGGCCAGTGGACCCAATACCTCACTAGCACCCGCTTTGGCCAATGCATACCGAAATAAACATTTTAAAATATTCTGTTGCAGTGGACTACTTAAAACCAGAGGAAGGCAAGAAGGTAACCGGCTCGACAGAACTTGAAGGCATGTCCGATGTTGAAACCTGTGCCAACAAGTGTTTGGAAGAGGAAGGAAACTGCTGGTAAGGTTCTTTTTAAAAAACACTAAAATAAAGTGCTCAGAAATAAAAAAAACTATATACATATATATATGTACATAATGATATATAATCATATATATATCCAGTTAAATTCTGAAAATAAAGTATCCAGGTCCCTTAAAGACAAACTTTATTCTACAAATTCATGCCATTTAAACTATAAAAGATTCAAGTATAAGTTTCGAAATCATGTCCTTTAAGTATAAGTTTCGAAACAACATTTTTTTTTCCTGATGAATATCGAGGGTCTCTCGTATTTCTCTTATGAAGATATTTCCAATGACTACCGTTGGATACAAATGACCTACACGAGAAACAGGGACTACCTGACAACAACACCCGAATGCGAATAGGAGAAACTCCCAGCTTGACTATTGATGCCATGTGCTTTACACACATTGTGTAAGGATTCGAGGAGGAGTCAGAATCTGAACCCTCCTGCACATTAGCTGCCCATGTTATCACTGAACTATGGGTTGAACAAAATAACATTTTGACATTTATTTGTACATCTTAGATTTCTTGATCTTTAGAAATCATAATTTAGCTGGTTATGGCTTCTTGTTTAGTTTAATCACAGTTCTCCTTTATTTAAATACGAAAATCAGCCAAATGAAAACCGTAATTGATGAAGAAAACTTTTGATTTTTTTTTTTTTTTGAAAAGAAAACTTTTGAAATTTTTGAAACTTGAACATTGAACAAAGTTTTTTATACGATCAATCACAAGATTTATATTCTAAGGAATAACATGTTTTAAGCAGAGGTATATCATGCATGAAAATGATGGACACGTTTTTTCTGATTTGTTTAATAAATAACTTCCAAAATGGTTTTTAATGTTTTTATTTGACTGATATTTTACTAAAATTGCTTAACGTATTTCTTCTTTAACGTTTGCTAAAACGTATTTCTCATGTGTTTAATAAATAACTTCCAAAATGGTTTCTAATATTTTTATTTGACTGATATTTTACTAAAATTGCTTGAAGCATTATTATTAGTAATAGTTTATATAAAAAAATTAAATTTGTTTTTCATGATGCGTAAGTAAATTGACATTTCTTAATTCTGTATACTATTCTAGGGGTTTCTCTATGTGTGGTGCTGTTTGTACTTATGGAGCTTCTTCCACAGCAGGCTATACAAATGCACCTGGATGCCAATTGTACAGACGTAAGTATTTGTCAATTTAAATAATAGAGAGCTTTTGCATTTCGTTTCAATAACTCTAACTCTTCATGCCAACTCATTTTAAACTGACGTTGTACAAACTCAATATTTTACAAACTTTTTTTTTCTACTTTCTGTTATACATTTTTCTAATCTTTTTTATTGCTTGGTGCAGAAAAAGCTTTCTTGATTAAGAGGGGGAATATAGCATGTCGTCTAGCACATTCCCTTATAAGCTTTAAAAATTTTCATATACAGTCAAACCTGTTTTTGTGGGGGGGATATGGACAGCAGAAAAGAAATCGCATAAAAACAATATCTCGAAACTTCATAAGTAGCTATAAAATACTATATTGTTTGCAGTCGTCATCATCAGCATTGGTGCTATAGACCTTGAGGGGCCCTGACCTCCTTCAAGATTTTTTTGCCATTCCACACGACCTAGTTGCCCTTTGTTTCCAGTTAGTAACACTAAGTGCCTTCAAGTCCTCTTCGACTTGATCTCAACTATCTAAATCTTGGACATCATATAAATAATAATATAATGTCTTACATTTAATGAGATATATGAATATTATAATAAATGAAGTTTGATTTGAAATTTTTATTTGCTATTATCATCATCATCATCATTGGTGCTACAGCCTTTGAAAGATCCTGATTTCCTTCAAGATGTTTTTGCATTCCACAGATTTTTTTTTCCTCAGATTTTTTTTCCATTACTAGTTGCCCTTTGTTTCCAGTTAGTAACACTGAGTCTCTTCAAATCCTAAAATAATATTCAAGATTTTTTTTACCATTCCACAGATTTTTTCCTCAGATTTTTTTGCTATTACTAGTTGCCCTTTGTTTTCAGTTAGTAACACTGAGGGACTTCAAGTCCTCCTCGACTTGATCTCAACTATCTAATTTTTGGACTTCATATAAATAATACTATAATATCTTGCATGCAATGAGATATATGAATATTATAATAAATGAACTTTGATTTGAATTTTTTATTCACTATCATCATCATCATCATTACTGCTACAGCCTTTGAAGGGCGTGACCTTCTTCAAGACATTTTATCATTCCTCCCGACTAGTTGCTCTTTGTTTCCAATTAGTAATACTGAATGACTTCAAGTCCTCCTCGACTTGATCTCCCTATCTAATTCTTGGATTTCCTATAAAATAATACTGTAATGTCTTGCAGGAAACGAGATATGGGAATATTATAAAAAAATGAACTTTGATTTGAAATTTTTATTTGTTATTATCATCATCATCATCATCATCATTAGTGATACAGCCTTTGAAGGATCCTGACCTTCTTCAAGACATTTTGTCATTCCACAATACTAGTTGCCCTTTGTTTCCAGTTAGTAATACTGAGTGTCTTCAAGTCCTCCTCGACTTGTCGACTTGATCACCCCATCTAATTCTTGGTCTTCCTCTGGGTCTAGAACCTCTGGGGTTTTTCTTAAGGAGTCTTGTTGTTCTGTTTAATTCCATTCTCTCTACATGACCCAGCCATTGAATTCTCCTTATCTCCTTGACCATATCTAATTCCTTATAACAATCATATGTTTCTTTATTTGTTCTAATTCTCCATTCGCTATTTTCATGTGCTGCTCCAAAATTCTTTTACAAAATCTTTCTTTCCCATACTCTCAGCAACTCTTCATCTCACTTTGTCACAATATTGTTCGCAAAAGATTAAAAAAAAATTTTATGCTGTAAATAACCACCGCATGAAAAAGTTCCACATAAAAGAATAAAAATCAAAACTCCGCGATGTAGCAGTATCTCGCATCTAATAACATTCGTGGTCAACAATATCAAAGGGGCCAACTGCAGAATTTTTTTTTTTTTTTAATTTCATATTATTTTGACAGCCATCGGTTGTTTTCTTTTTGAATTACATTTCTCAATTAGTTTTTATTCATAATATGTGTTTGATGGATTTTTTTTTATTTACATCGCAAAAAAAAAAAAAAAAAAAACCCGCGCGCTTGGGAAAACAAAAAAAAAAAAAAAAAAAAAAAAATCGCACAAAAATAGGATAGCATAAAAACAGGTTTGACTGAACTATAAAGGCAATCATTTTGAATTGACGTTGTATTTATGCAACAATTTGTAATCATTTTTTAAATTTTTTTTTCCATTTAGAGCTAATATGAGTACAAAAATTAAATTTTATTCATATCCTTCAAGTGAAAAATTATTTGCCTCTTTATAGGTTGAGTCTAACAATTTATCTTGTTCGGTTTAATATGCCCATTCGCCATTAAAGATTTTTCTCTAACGTTAAAATTTTGTTCTAATGTAAGATTTAAAATTTTGCTATAATAATATTAAAAATCTGTTTCTAGAATCAAAATTTAGCATTAATTTTTTTTTAAAAAGTATTTTAAAATGCATATTTTGATTTTATTTCTCCACAGGATACAACAACAATACTTTCATTCCGTCCAAAGAACAAATGGTGCAGTACCTTAAGAGAGATGTCGAAAGTGGACAAATTAAGCTGATGCTCAGAGATGATACCAATAAAGATGATGTCAAAATGGTCAGTGTTTAAGATTATTTAAAGTTAAAATGTTTAGTTTTGGAAAAAAAACTTTTTTTTATCCTATACCCGTCTCCGACCTCTCGGTCATTAGTCGACGAGCAGTCCAATACGGTAAAGAATGGCAAAAACAATCACTAAAGGCATTGCAGAAGTTTTTTTCTTTCTTCTAATGCAGCCGGCAAATAGACCGAGATCTTCGCCATAAGGGCTACACCGATGTTACTCACTTTGCATTTGTATAACTTGTGGGCGCGTGTAACTTGATGGTAAGTCACGGACGCGGAGTAACAATGCCCCCGCAGCGCTCCTATTAGTACCGGGACCTACGGCTTAAAGTGGATTCCGAACCACTACAAACACCCATGGGCAACGCCGGGATTTGAACCCGATACCTGTGGTAACGAACGCCAGAGCGATAGCCATTCGGCCATCAGGTCCCTAATATGCAGAAATAATATGGTTTGATTAAGATTAAATAATCGAACGGGCGTGGACACTTGGAATTTTCGGTTCGGTTTTAATTGACAGATTTCTAACAGAGCTGCACAAGTTCGGAAACTCAATAAACCATCCACCAGGTTTAAAGTAATAAGAACCATTTTTGTACATTATTATTACATAATTAGTTATATTAATGAGGGATATGAGTGATATTTTTTTATCCTATACTCATCTCCAACCTCTCGGCCATTAGTTGACGAACAGTCCAATACGGTAAAGAACGACAAAAACAATCACTAAAGGCATTGATAGTAACAAAAAGGGAAACGGTGAAGAACAGAAGGGCATATGATGAGGTGCTCTCCAGTCATAGACACGACATAGTCGCAAAGGCTGCAGATATCTGTATCAGCCAGTCCTATTCTATACAGGTGACTCTGTCAGTAGTCATGGTCCATGACAAGTCTAAAGCAGACCTAGGCAAAGAACTGGGAATTCTTGTTGACTTATTCAATAGGGAATTCCACTTTTTCTTAGAAGCTTTCTCTTTATATAGATTGAAGTGGTTGGATTTAATAGACAAAGGTATATTTCGCCTTTTATGACGCAAAGGTAAAGGAGGATCAAGTTGCATCATTTGTGATCCATTCTTGGCTAACAAATCAGCCTGCTTATTTCCATAAATCCAGCAATGGCTTGGAATTCACTGCAGAGAAATGAATTTATTGGTGTTATCTATCTTTACTATGCAGTTTCTAGAAATAGCGCATTCACGGTGATTAGGGTTTGTCAAGATCATATTTGCCGCCCTGGAATCAACAAAAAAAGACTATATTTTTTTTTCCACGCTGCTCTATTTTTTCTAATACATAAAACTGGAATTCTGTTGCAAAATTGAAATGATAAAATGTATTTCAGCCTTAACAATTTCTTACAAAATGTCTCAATACAGAAAAAAATGGCTAGTTAAAAGATTTCCTGACAAACCATGATCTTGGATCTGTGCTTCAAAGGTTAAAAGGAGATGATTTGTAATTCCTATTATTCTTCATATCTTCATTATATGGTTCCGAGGCTTTATTTCCGTCTCACGTAGCCCTTTAACCCCCTTGATTATCGTTTATTCGAATGCTTCAGTGAAGCATATTGCATATACTAATGCCTAAAGTAGGGTTAACCAATATAATTAATTTCGAGACTTGAATTTAATTTTTATAACACTGAAACATGAGGTCTTTTATTTAAAATGCATATATACATATATGAAACGTCCACTTTTAAAGTATACGTTGTAAACGTTTCCTTTAGCTTGACTTGATCAAATAAAAGTGATTCAATAAAATTTGTAAATTGTTGGTAGATCTATTCAGTAATAGTCTAGTACTAGTATTGCAGTCTCTTCTAAGAAAAAAAGTAAGGTTAAAGTTGTCTCGTCTTCTAATCTGATAGCATGAATAAATTGTTGGTAGATCTATTCAGTAGTAATCTAGTACAACTAATATAGTAGTCTCTTCTAAGAGAAAAAATAAAATTAAAGTTGTCTCGTCTTTTTCTAATCTGATGGCATGATTAAATAAAAGTGAGTGAATAAAATTTGTAAATTGTTGGTAGATCTATTCAGTAGTAGTCTAGTACTACTAATATAGTAGTCTCTTCTAAGAAAAAAAATAAAATTAAAGTTATCTCGTATTTTTCTAATCTGATGGCATGATTAAATAAAAGTGACTGAATAAAATTTGTAAATTGTTGGTAGACCTATTCAGTAGTAGTTTAGTACTGCTAGTATAGTAGTTTAGTTTACCTATTAGTGTCTTCTAGAGAAAAAGTAAGGTTAAAGTTGTTTTGTCAACTTCTAATCTAATGCCATGATCAAATAAAATTTTTAAAATGTTGGTAGGCCTATTCAGTAGTAGTCCTATTCACTACTAGTATAGTAGTCTCTTTTAAGAAAAAAAAGAAGGTTAAAGTTGTCTCGTCTTCTAATTTGTAGCATTTGTCGCAGTTTGTAATAATTCAAAGAAAAGCTTGTTATAAAAATCTATGATTTTTAAAACAATAATTTTGATTTTTTTTTCCTCAAGATTTTAAATTCATTCCTTTTTCATTAGGTCCAACTCGATGCAACATCTATACAAATAACAGAACCCGGTGAAGATGATCGTTTGTTCAACCGAATAGGAAGTGAGTGTTTGGCAAAAGAAAATAATAAATAAAAAACTTTCTTTTTAGCAAATTTCGAACAAAATTTTTTTCCCAAAATCCCATAGTCCCCCAAAAATAAACATCAATATTATTTCTTTTTCAGATGAAGTGAACCCACGAATGAGAGTTCTTAAGACAGGCTACAAACTGAAGCCCAGCGCCGGAGCTCCTATAAAGAACATGGGAAAACTGCGCTATGACGAGTGCCAGAGATTGTGTGTGGATTTCAAGGAATGTGAAACTATGTCTTACTGTCTTACCACTTCTGAATGTTTCCTCAGCAAGTCCTATGCCGATGACATCAAGGACACTGACATGCTTGAAGACAACATGTGCAATGTTCTAACAAGTCAGTAATAAAAATTTTTGAAATTGATAATTTATTCTTAAAATAAAATCAATACTTGTCCATTGAGGGCAACGAATGCGCTGACTCTTTAGCCAAAGAAGCCAGGGACAATGATCAACTCTGGACTACCATCACACTTGCAGATGCTAACGCAGTTGCCAAAAGCCGACTCATTCCTCATAACTTTAAGAAACCACTCATCATGGACTTCAACTGCCCTAAGAAGCTGACATCAGTTATTAGCAGACTTAAACTAATCATTACAGAGGGATGAAGATTCTCCCAGACAAGACCAGGGAATACATCTCCTGCAGAAATTGCCGCAACGCTTTCCTAACACCTAAGCACATTCTTGAGTGCCCAGCACTCACTCCCCATGTTTTGCTATTGGGTATGGTGCCAATCGAGGCCAACTTAAGAGAAGTCCTGTATAGTGAAGCGGCGCCATTGCTTGAGGCCGCTATCGAGAAGACTTTTGACTTGATCTAGCATTGATAATTATATTTTAAATTCATGGACACGATAACAGCAACAATACTTGGCCAGAATTTCGGTATTTTTAGCCTCTCTCTAAACAACAAGTTTTTCCATCTTTAGTAATAAAGCTATAATTTTTTTTCTCATCAACTGTGAAATACATTTGTTTTAACTGGTTATTGTTAAATTTAAAAGGAGATAAATTTGAAAAATTTGTCCAAAGTGGTTTAGTAGAAAGCGCTTTAAATTTTTCCATTCCATTCATAAAAAAAATTTTAATTTTAACTTAGTATGATTGAAAAAAATTCAATAGTCATTCAGTTAGTGCATTAACAATAGTTCAGTTAGTAGTTAGTTCAATAGTTCATTAACAAGACGTGTTTTATGGTATACAAAATCCTTTTAAAAAATTGCTCACTAACAAACGATGTTGATTTTTCTTTTAGGAAAATACGTTGACAACTTCAATCGTAGTCCTGGTAATGTGCTAACCCTCACCGCAAAAGAAGTGTTAGGCCTGGACACTGCAGAAAAATGTGCAAGAGCTTGCTTGACAAAGACAGAATACAAATGTTTATCTTTCGATCACTGCCCATCTGACGAAAAGGCCGCTTGTAAGCTGCATACAGTGCACTATCCTAATTCGAAGACCAGGGAAGGTGTGCAGACAAATAGTAGCAATTGTGGTCACTATTACAGTAAGCGGATTTAAACATACTTTTAATTTATTCTATATGTAAACTATCATAAACCATCCTTATAATAAACAGAACTTAAAACAAAATTGTTCTTCTATTGGTCGAGAGCACAAATTGGTCCATAGCTTTTAATAGAACCTTTAGACATTAGATTTTCTAGTTGAACTAAGGGAACATAGTATTCGACGACCAAAATTTTCTCGTCAAGTCGATTTAGTCACCAAAAATTGTGAAGAATTTCTTTTCTTCAAAAGAGTCGACAAATCGATTTGGCTTTGAAACGTTAGTTATCAAATTCAAAGGCTTCCTTCCTATCCCCACAAAGTTCAGCATTTAGTCGTTTTGATAGCTTAGACATCACTGTAGATGTAGTCTGTCTTTTAATTTACTTGGAAAGTCTCAATTGATTTATGGATGACGATTTTAAAAGTTAAATTAACATGTATGAATATTAAAAAACATAACCTTCGAATCTCATGTAATGAATTTTTATAAACGTTATGTTATTTTATGGCAATTACAGCAACTGATATATAGCATGACAAAATTTTTTTTAAAAAAATTTCTTTTCAAGTATAGGTAGTTGATTTTTGTGTAATATAAAATGATTCAGTTTTCAGAGTTATACACTGAAGTGACAAAAGTCATGGGATAGCAATATGCAAATTTTCAGATGGCAGTAGCATCGCGTAGAACAAGTATAAATGCGCAGTGCTTTCGCAGAGCTTTCATTTCTGTTCAAGTTATTCATTTGAAGAGGTTTTGACGTGATGATGACCGCACGACGGGAATTAACAGACTTTGAACGCGGAATGTTAGTTGGAGCTAGACGCATGGGTCATGCCATTTCGGAAATCGTTAGGGATTCAACATTCCCAGATCCACTGTGTCAAGAGTGTGCCGAGAGTATGAAATTTCAGGCATAACATCCCACCATGGACAGCGCAGTGGTCGACCGCCTGCACTTAACGACCGAGACCGGCGACGTCTGCAAAGAGTCGTAAATTCTAACAGACAAGCAACACTGCGTCAAATAACCGCAGAAATCAATGTGGGACGTACAAGGGACTTGTCTGTTAGAACTGTGCGGAGAAATTTGGCTTTCTTGGGCTATTCCAGCAGAAGACCGACTCGAGTGCCTTTACTGACAGAACGACATCGCTTGCGGCGACTCGTGGGCACGTGAGTATATCGGTTGGTCCCTAGATGAATGGAAAACCGTGGCCTGGTCCGATGAGTCACGATTTCAGTTGGTAAGAGCTGATGGTAGGGTTCGAGTGTGGCGCAGACCCCACGAAGCCATGGACCCAAACTGTCAGCAAGGCACTGTTCAAGCTGGTGGTGGCTCCGTAATGGTGTGGACTGTTTTTTCATGGCATGGACTTGGTCCTCTGGTGCGACTGGACCGAACATTGACTGGAAATGCTTATGTTCAGCTACTTGGAGATCACTTGCAGCCATTCATGGACTTCATGTACCCAAACAACGATGGGATTTTTATGGATGACAATGCGCCATGTCACCGGGCCACAACTGTTTGCGATTGGTTTGAAGAACATTCTGGACAATTCCAACGAATGATCTGGCCACCTAGATCGCCCGACATGAATCCCATCGAGCATTTATGGGACATCATCGAGAGGTCTGTTCGTGCCCAAAATCCTGCACCATCAAAGCTTTCACAATTATGGACGTCTATCGAGACAGCATGGCTCAATATTCCTGCAGAAGACTTCCAACGACTTGTGGAGTCCATGCCACGTCGAGTTGCTGCACTTCGCCGGGCGAAAGGAGGGCCGACACGATATTAAGAGGTATCCCATGACTTTTGTCACTTCAGTGTATATGTATGACTACTATAATGATGGTCTATGTTTTTTTTCTAAAAAAACTGTGCTTCAGAAATATTTTCATATCTTTGAAACAACGATAATCTACAATAACATTTTAATACTTTTTTTTTCAATTCCTGTCACAATGTTAATTAATAATTGAAAAATAAAGAGTTCATCGGAAAAAAAAATATATTTTTTGAAAGAAAACGTTTCTTTACCTGTTCGAATTCTCTCATACATGCGTATATAATAGTGAATTTGGCAACAAAATTTGGTTTACCTAATTCTTCTTCGTTTTCCAATCATACTACTCTTAGAAAATTCTTTCATGGATTTTGAAATACAAATGCACATTTTTTTCATAGGACTCAATAAAAAATGTCCTTTATTGAGCTAAGTCAGCAGTCATTAAACAATCAATTTGCCATTTATTTTTGCTTTTCTATATTAATAACATTATTTGACTGATTTTCCAGGAAAGTTCAGTACGGAATTCAGGAAAAATCTAGAGAAGCAGTCTGTGGGCAGCAAGCTAGCACCTATAAACAACTTGACCTTAGAAGAGTGTGCCAAGAATTGCATTGAATATGGAAAGGGTACCTGCTACGGTTACGACTTCTGTCAAGGAAGCACCATCTTAGCGACAACTTGCACTTTGCTAGATAGTGACCCATCTACAATAAAATTAACGTACAAGTCAATATGTACTAATTATATGAGAGGTATGTTAGCAAGCTATTAGTTAAAACTTCAATATATTGTATTCCATTTAATCTAGCTATGAATTTTAGTTGTAGTATAATAACTTTCTTTTTACATAAAAAAAGCAGTAATACTTTTGGATTTTAATTCCATTCTGTACTGGCGATTAACAAAAATTACTTTAATCTTCAAATTAATGAATGCAGAAGATTTTTATGTTCAAACTGTAACGTCTTGACCTGTACTAGGCTTATGACGGCTTCAAGAAGAGGGCCACTTCAGGTTCATGGGAACACTTTAAATTTTATTTACAAACATTATATAAATATATATATATATATATATATATACATAAATGATATTAAGGATATAAATTAGATACACAAGTTCACACAAGATACAAGTTCAAGATACACATACAAGTCCACACTCCACACACTCCAAGTTCGAAGATTTTCAGAGTTTTCGAGTTTACGATGAATCTAAACATCTAGTCTGCGGCAGATGACTAGATGGCAGTCTAGACCTCAACTATCACACCGTGTGATTCACGAAACCACAAGGAGCTCACTTTGAAAACAGGCAGAAAACCCTGCCTATTCAGTCACTTCAGAGAAAAAAACAACACTTCTTTGCGACTCGTCGCAGAACTCTCTTCCTTCTTCACCAAAAAAAAGAAGTTCTTTTAAGACAATGCGTTAAGAGGGGTGGGTCAGCTTCCCTCATTTCTCATTGGAGTAGACGTTTCTCAACTCGGGGTTTATCACCAATCACGATGGAACAACTTGTAGCATATCATATTCAATCTGTAGTTATTTTGACCCGCGTAGGTCGCAAATTTCCTCATTATACAATACCGAATAACTGCTATCAGATTTGAGTGACAGGTTGTTCTCATTAGTACAAAACTCCTAATCGCTTGTAATATAACTACACACAATAAAGCTTGTCTGCGTTCAAATTTCTTATGGGTTTATTATGGGTTTATTATGATGGGTTTATTATGTATTTGTCAAATATCATGCATTCCTCTCTCCTGGGAATGAAATGCCAAAACTCTCCTCGTGAGAAAAAATGCTACACTGACAGAGTTTTTAAAGCAATAGGTTCATCTACACATGAGAAAGGGTTGACAATTTATGCAAAAAAAAAGGTGTAATATTTTCAAAGAAAATTTCAAGATATTGCAAACTTAACTATACATTAAAAATGAAATATAAGAAAAATTTTGTAAGGAATCAATCACTTCTTCTGCAGACAATTCTTAAAGTGTCCTAGACGTCAATTTTTCTTTAGTTTTTCAGTTGCCTGATAAACATTTGAAAAAAATTTATAAATATATATGCAAAATATGTAATTTATTATAAAAAAGACAAGTTAAAGTAATGCAAATTAAAAAAATTCAATAGAAAAGAAATGGGAAAGATTTTCATACAAAAGTAATAGTGATGTAATATCATAAAAATATTGAAATGCTCTTTCTAATATATTTTATTACACTTATTCTTTTAAAGATTGTCATTGCTGTTTAAAAATTATTATTTTTTTTTTGTATAAAATATATTCATCTTCATTTATATCGCTTTACTTTACATATTTTTATATCAATTTTTAACATCTAAAATGTTTTACGATAAATGAATAAATATGAACCTACGTACTTAAAATACATAAAGCATGTTAAGTGTAATTTTCAGCTTTTTTAAAAATGCTGATAAAAAAATAATCAAAGAAATTTAATATTTTTTTATCTTTAATTTAAAAAATAATAATAAATAAGGACTAAGAACAATTGATTTGTATATAATTTTTCTTCATTGAAAAATCATTTTTATTTGTTTATTTTTTGTATTAAATGCTGTTTATTTCTTTTAGATGCACCACAAGCTCCTCAAAAGCCTTATACAAACGGTAAGTTGAACAGTATCATTGAACTGATAAAACTATTTATTTTATTTTATAAATATGCAAAATTTTGCAAAACGATTACGTATTTCTAAAATGAAATTTTCTACATATATTAAAATAAATAAACTTTCATAAGTAATAGACAATTTGAAGAAATTTGCTTATAGAATTGCAAGTTTCATCCACTAGGGGCCTGATGGCCGAGTGGCGCTCCGTACCACAGGTCTCGGGTTCTCCTGTACGACTGTGTCTATTTCAAACTGGTTATGACCGTGTGCCTTGATACTTCCACAAATTACAGTCATCATAAAGATAACATTAGTGTTCCTATGTTCATCGTTGAACGCATCTCTGTGCAATGACACCTGTCTCTGCTACAATGTCAAGAAAAGATATTGCAAACGTCGTCATGATAACAGTCCGTGGTGCTACAGATAATGTCAAACCTTCAGTGCTGGCATTTCTCGTTGAGTAATAGTTTCAAACTGTTCACTCAGGATATTTAACATGCATCTACTATCAGTGAGTCTAAGAGTACAACATATTTGTATCCTCAGGCATTAGTGACTGGGGTTAGATAACATTTGGCATGAGGCACTACAGTACAGTACTACAACACTCCTGTTGCTTTACTCATGATCGTAATCATATATGTAATAATATATGTTGCTTTACTCATGATCGTGATAATATATTTGCTTTACTCATGATCGTAATCATGTATATTGCTTTAATCATGAACGTAATCATATATGGTGCTTTACTCATGATCCAGTAAAGTTCTTCTTAGTGTCAAGTCCATTCAACTTCCTTCAAAAGATGTTTCTGTTCCCTGATAGCGGTGGACTTATAATTATTTTTTGATACCATAGACGATTCATGGGCGATTGTTACATGAATATGTGAGAACCAACCATCAAAAGTGGCTGGTTAGAAGTTTTTCAGGTTTTCCTCCCTTTAACAAAAAATTCTGAAAGTTCTCTCCATAAATAATAATCCCATTCATCTGTCAAGAATTATTCATCGTTTATATATGCTACAAACTATGTGATATTATGTGATACACAAGGGTTATATTCATATTATGTGATACACAAGGTCCCTGTTGTAAAAAGCTGTTCATGTGTTTTGCTTTTATTCATCAGAATATGCTGTCTCACTTATCACAATCAATCCATCGAAGTAGTAGGAGATTGTTGCCCTTGGAAAGGACTTTCAGGAGTAATTGTCATATTTGTGTGATATGCGATAAAACCTCATACCAAGCAACCTGAGTCTCAATACAAATACTTACACATTATGAAATCATTGCCGATACTTCTTATTTCTTTAAATAGTGATTACAACCTACGTTATCGAAGAATTTATGTATGTATCCATTTGTGTATGTATGTATCTGTGTATGTATCCAGAATTTGTGTAGGAATATTGTGTATGTATGTAATTATGTAAGAATGTATGTATGTATATGTATTGTGTATGTATCCAATTTGTGTATGTATGTATTATCTAAATGTGATTTTTAGCAGTGCTACGATATGGATAAGTTCGGGTGCTATATAAGATAATGCATGTAATAGTTTGCATTTCGATATCAAAATGCGACAGCAACTCATCTTCTAGGTTATTTATGCAATTTTGCAAATAAATAATATTTCAAAACTTTATTTTTAAAGCTGTATTTTTTACTTTATAGGTTATGCTGCTGGAATCGGAATCTTGTGCTTCATAGTAGGAGGTGTGGTCGGGGCTCTCATAGTCTTCGGTATTGCCTACTTGAGAGTCAACAGACGGTGAAGAAATTGAGAAAATTATTTCTAAATACATTTGTTGCTTTGCCCCACACTAAAAAGAAACTTTTTTTTTACTATTCTTGTACATAATATGGAGGCAAAAAGCACTACATTAACTTATATGCGTATTTCATTTAATTTATGTGTTGCAATTGTCCTTAGATTTGTGTAAAGTCTTTAATAAAAACATTTGGCCTGTTATGACTCAATCACAAGAGTTTCACAATTTTTTTTTGTGTTTTTGTGGGTTTTATTAATATATTTATATGAATAATAAATATTTATTTAAAACAATCTCAGCTTTGAAAAGAAGTCGCACAATCAACACATTTTATCATAAATATTTTAATAAATGAATAGTAAAAAAAAATATTTTATTAAAAAGTTATAAAAATCAATCTATCTTTACAACAATATAGTTATAGAGGGAAATTTAAAAAAGTCAGCATTGAATTTTAAGTCATTTTATTTATCTTTCAGGGTAATAATTACGAAAAAAAATAAGTGGTCATTCGAGCAATGAAAGAAATTCACTTCAATATACATATACCATATATAATACAAAATTTTGTTTGAAGAATTGTTTAATAATTTTTTTTTTTAATTTATTCATCAAATCTTATTTTGTCCCTTTAAACAGAAGCAAAAGTAATATCAATTTGCATTAAGTTTTTAGTGTGTAAAATCTATTATTGAATACAAAATACATTTTATATTGAAAGTTGTTGTTGTTGTTTCTTATCCCACTTGGCTGGCCAAGCCCACGAGCCCATATGGACTCATGATTGAAGGGGAAGGAAGCAGCTTCTGTTGTGATGGAGCACCCGTACTCTGTGATTTTACCAGGACCTACGGCTATTCCATGGCACCGCCGGGATTATATTGAAAGTAGTTTTCAAAAGTAAAAGAAAAATTATTTTTAATCTTTCAAATTTTTTAAAATTTCAACATCTGTAAGCAAAAAAAAAAAATATATAAATAATAGTTTATCAAATTCAACACATTTTATTAAATATAATACAAAATGATGACATAAAAAAAGACAATATTATATATCAGATGGGTTTGGTTTTTTTGTCTATTTTTTAATGTGTTTTTCAATAGAAGTGGATTTTTTAATGAGAACTGTGTGTTTTTTAAATGGCAGATTTTAAATCAAAAATATTATCAACTAAAATTTAGAGCTATCATACAAAATCATAAAATAAATTTTGCCTTCAGTTTCTGACTTTTGAAAGTCATTAAACACTAAATACATTTTATATCGTAAGCAATTTTTACAAGCTAATGGAAATTTTTTGAAAGAATAAAAAAAGCCTTTTATTTATTTATTTATTTTTTTGTAAGTTTTATAAACTTCAATCTCCCACAGCAAAACAGAAAATTGAAAAAAAGAGCATTGAGCATTGTCAAATTAAACACAATTTTTAAAAATATAATGTGCAATAGTAAGAAAAATATAGTATTTTGCAGTATATATTTTGATCCAATTTTAGTAATACTTATCCATTTTTTAAATTTTTTAGTAAGTACATCAAGTGATTGATTTCAACAATGATGAATTAACTATTCAACAATGATTTAATTATTCAACAATGATTTATAAGAACTATTTGTTTTGTTGATAGTTGATTTTGACTCAAAAAATGTTATCACCTAAAATTTATAGTTATCATTCGAAATAAATAATATAAATTTGCCTTCAGTTTTTTGTCTCACGAAATCTGTCATTGAAGATCAAATACATTTTATATCGAAAGTAATTTTCAAAAGTTCATGAAACTTTTTTAGAGTGATAAAGGAAAGCCTTTTTATTTTTTGTGTTTCTTATAAACTTCAATCACTCTCAGCAAAACAGAAAATTGAAAAATATAAACCTCATTGTCAAATTAAACACAATTTTTAAATATAATACGTAATAATAACGAAAACCCAATATTTTGTAGTATATATTTTTAGTCCATTTTTAATAAGAATTATCCATTTGTTGACTTTTTTAATAAGTACATCAAATGATTCATTAACACGATTATACATTTCAACAATGATTATGAACACTTTATAATTACTATTTGTTTTTTAAATAGTTGATTTTGACTCAAAAATATTATCACCAAAATTTTAGAGCTATCAATTGAAATAAATAATATCAATTTGCCTTCAGTTTCTGCCTCATGAAATCTATCGTCGAATATCGAAAACAATTTTCAAAAGTTCATGAAACTTTTTTAGAAAGATAAAAGAAAAATCTTTTTAATTTTTTGAAGTTCTTATACACTTGAACCTCTTCGATCAAAAAGAAAAGATAATAATAATAAAAAAAAAGAAAACCGAAGAGGTTATCAAATTCAACACAGTTTCTTTAAGTTATAATAGATAGTAATGACAAAAACGATAATAGAGCGAATAAGTATTAAAAAAAAAGATCTCAAAAGTAAAAAAAAAAGTTCTCCGTCTCTAAGTTTTAATCTGTAGGGCTCAACTTTTTACGCAAAATGTATCCAAACAAAAGTAAATCAGAAATGAAATGTAACGGAGAGAAAGTTTTAAGCTTCACCAAATCGAAAACACATGGAAAGTTCACTGAAAAGTTCAATTGGATTAACGATTTGTTTGGAAAAAGCGGTGAACCATGGCAGGGATTATATCTCGTCCTTTAATGGCTTCCAACGTCTTTTATTCCTGGTGATTGGCTTTATTTTTCTGCCCTACGGTTTTTAAAGAAAACTTTTCAATTGAGGAATTAAGTGATTCATACGATCTTTTTTTTTTCCGCCATTTTTTTTTTCTTTCTGAAAGAAAAGTACTTTAATCGCTGTCTTTATCAAAGTGTGATTATTGGCTTTTTAAGAATTGATTTCGGTTTCTAATTAAAGTATAGTTAACGGTTTCAATCAAAATGTTTAGAATTTTAATTGCTGTTAGCTATCGTAAGATTTGACGGTAAAGTTGTATGGGATTAACTATTTGATTGAAAAATAATTTTGATTATCAGTTTACTAGCAAAATTAAATATCCTTCAAATCAACATGCATTAAATATTTAAAAATAATAATTTTTGCTTGCAATCAAAATAGAAAGTCATTATATAAAACATTACCTCCAAATCAACTTACCTTAAGATATCTTACAACAATTAAACAAAACAACAACACGCAAATAAATAGAATGCATCTAGTTGTCTTAAATTTTCAATGAGTTCTTATACAAGTTATTCAATTAATTATCTATTTTGATTTCAAGCAAAAATTGTTTTTAAATATTTGACACTTTGTTAGTAGACATCCAGTAATATTTGATATTTTATTAAATAATCAGTATCTTAATTTTACGTCAATTATAATTTAAAAAAAAAAAACATTTTTGTGAGAAAAATAAATCATAATAATTATAATAATGCACTGAACAATTAAAGCAACTTGATGCAATCCATGTATTTGTATTTTGTTACTTTAATACGGTTAATTATGTGCATTCTACAAATTTGCGATTTTTTTTTTTTTTTTTTTAATTCATAATAAATTAACGAATAAAATGAGCCGTTGTGATGTAATTTGCATTACTAAAAGAAACCAATTTTACTCTGGCCTTTGGTACCAAAGGTGCTATATTTACACGTGTAATTCAAAAATTTAAGTGAATGGCAACGTTTATTTTGAAATGAGAGGCCTGAATGGCCGAGTGGCTAGCGCTCTGGCTCTCAGTACCACAGGTTTCGAGTTCGAGTCCCGGTGGTGCCATAGGTGTTTGTAGGGGTTCGGAATCCACTTTAAACCGTAGGTCCCGGTTTAATATGATCGTAGAGTGTGGCGGGGGAATTGTTACTCCGCGTCCGTGGCTTACCATCAAGTTACGCGCGCCCTCTGGGTAATGCAAAGTGAGTAACGTGTCTGTGCAGCGTTTGCTTTAAAGCAGTGTTTGCCAGCTGCATTAGAAAGAAAAAAAAAATTTTTTTTGAAATGTTTAGTTAAGTGAAATTGGCAATGTTATTGTAAGTCTATGAAAAATAAGGATGGCATGTTGTTGTGTTTAAAAAAAAAATAATTATTGCTAGCTTCTTGGTTTTTTTTGTCAAGAAAATGTACTTTATTGTGGGAAATCTGGGATTCCAGTAAAGTAAGTGTTATTTACAATCTGATTATAGAAAGCATAAACTTTATTTTGAAAAAGATAACGTAAGAATTTTATGACTGTTAATAGAGAGTTTTTGCATACCGTATTTTGGACGTCCGATATTTTTTTCTCCCTAGCTCGCATGCTCAGAGGAAATTGTGCATGCGTATCTGTAATAATGTTTCCTATGAGCATGCGCGCTGGGGAGAAAAAAATAACGGACATCCAAAATACGGTATGCAAAAACTCTCTAATAAGAGACTTCCGTTTTTACGTTAAAACAGGCTTCGGATTGGAATCCTGGCCGTGGCACGGATGCTTGTTAGTGGTTCGGAATCCAAGTTAAACAGTAGGCCCGTCTTTTATTGCTGATGATTGGCTTTATTTTTCTGCCCTAGGTTTTTAAAGAAAACTTTTCAATTGAGGAATTAAGTGATTCATACGTTCTTTTTTTTTCTCTCTCACTCTTCTAAAAGAAAAGTACTTTAATCGCTGTCTTTAACAAAGTTCGATTATTAGCTTCTTAAGAATTGATTTCGGTTTCTAATTAAAGTATAGTTAATGGTTTCAATCAAAATGTTTGGAATTTTAGTTGTTGTTGGATATCTTACGATTCGAAGGTAAAGTTTTGAGTGATGATTTCCTATTTTGATTTCAAGCAAAAAAATTATTATTTGTATAAATATTTGACGCATTCGCATCATTAATAGACATTCAGTGATATTTGATAGTTTATTAAATAATCAGTATTATAATTTTACGTTAATTATAATTTTAAAAAATATATCTTTTGTGAGAAAAATAAATCAGAATAATTATAATAGCAAACATTTAAGGCAATTTAATACATTCTATATATTTGTATGTTGTTATTAGATATATTAAGACTAAGGCTAGAATGATCGAGTGGCTAGTGATCTGTACCACAGGTTTCGAGTTCGAGTCCCGGCGGTGCCATGGATGTTTTTAGTGGTTCGAAATCCGCTTTAAACAGTAGGTTCGTCTTTTATTACTGGTGATTAGCTTTATTTTTCACCCTTACGGTTTTTAAAGAAAACTTTTCAATTGAGGAATTAAGTGATTCATACGATCTTTTTTTTTTTTTCGTCCGCCATTTTTTTTTTCTTCCTCTAAAAGAAAAGTACTTTAAACACTGTCTTTATCAAAGTGTCATTATTGGCTTCTTAAGGATTGATTTCGGTTTCTAATTAAAATATAGTTAACGGTTTGAATCGAAGTGTTTAGAATTTTAATTGCTGTTGGTTATCTTAAGATTTGAAGGCAAAATTTGGGGTGAGGACTTTCTATTTTGATTTTCAATCAAAAAATTATTATTTTTTAAATATTTGATGCATTGTTAATAGACATTCAATGATATTTCATAGTTGATTAAGTAATCAGTATTATAATTTTACATAAACTATAATTTAAAAAAATATTTTTTGTGAGAAAAATAAATCGTAATAATTAAAATAGCTCGTCGAACAATTAAGGCAATTTGATGATTCTATATATTTGTATATTATTGGTTTGTTTAATTGTTGTTAGATATCATAAGATTTGTAGGTAAGATTTTATGTAATGACTTTCTATTTTGATTTCAAGTAAAAACAGTTTTTTTTTAAAATATTTGGCGCATTATTAGTAATCATTCAGTGATATTTGAAAGCTGATTAAATGTTGATTATTATAATTTTACAATAATTATAATTTTTAGAAAATATGTACGACCATAAAATAAATTATAATAATTATAATAAATCACTGAAGATTTAAGACAATTGGATGCAATCTATATATTTGTATGTTGTTGTTTTGTTTAATTGTTGTTAGATATATTAAGATTTGAAGGTAAGGTATTATTTGATGACGTTCTATTTTGATTTCAAGCAAAAAATTATTTTTAAAAAAAATATTTGACGCATTGTTAGTAGACATTCAGTGATATTTGATAGTTGATTAAATATGAGGATTATAATTTTGCTTTAATTATAATTTTAAAAAAATATGAACGAATATAATTTTTGTTCAGAAAAAAAAGTATATTAATTATAATAACTCATTTAACACTTAAGATTACTTGAGTCACTGAATATATTTGTATGTTGCTGTTTTAATACAGTAAATTATGTGCATTCCACAAATTTGAGATTTTATTTTTTAATTGATAATGGATTAACGTATAAAATGAGCCATTGTGAAGTAATTTGCATTACTAGAAGAAACCAATTTTACTGTGGCTTTTGGTACCTCAGACTTCAGATTGAAATTTTGGCTGTGGCATGCATGTTTGTTAATGGCTCGGAATCCCCGTTAAACAGTAGGTCCCAGTCTAATTGACCTAAAGTGTGCACAAAATGATCGTAGAGTGACAAAAGCTGAACCAATTTTAAGATTGCATAAGTTCATTTTTGAGAGATATAATACGTAATAAATAATACTGTATTAGATATAATATATGTTATGGTTCACTTACGTATATATGTGCCATGTATATTACCCATTGCCACTTAATTTAAGTGAATTAAGAATAAGATATCCATGCAATGAATTGCTAAATATGTACACATTTTGACGACGATGAAAGGAGGGCATTATCTTATGAGCAAGACTTTTAGAGGTAATCTGTCCACATTTGTGTAATTTGTTTGACTAAAGGCAACTCCCATGACCCATTGTCGATACCTTGATTCATCCCACATACTCACGCCCACTGTCATAAACCTGACTCGATTCGAGACGCTCACATACGCCGTCCCCAGCTACCATCGAGTCTGCTTGTTTCTTAGAGAAGTAACCCTAACGCACGCGTCCAACGAATTCCATTTGAACCCTGTAGCATGTTAACTGTGCCTGTAACAAAAAGCACTATGCGTCGTGCTTCAATATATATATATTTACTGTTAAAATGCTTTTAAGAATTTTCAAAAATGCAATGTAGTCTAAGAAATATAATTTATTATGTTGTTCTAGTGCAGCTGGCAATACAGAGACACAGTCTTTACACCATAAGCAAGGACTGCACAGCTGTTACTCATTTAGCACTACTCAAGGGTGGCAATTGTAGCTTGAAGATATGCTATGGTCACGAGTAACACTACCCCCACAACGCTCTATGATCCTATGAGACCGGGACTTACGGTTTAAAGTGGATTCTAAACCCCAACAAACATCCATGGCACCACCGGATTCGAACCGAAACCTGTGCTAGCCAATCAGCCATCAGGCTCTTGTATCATTTATTATTTGTTGCTATATTTAAGGTATGGTTAATAAAATGTAGTTATGCATGTAATATATTTAACAAATAAGATGAAAAAAAAGTCACCTAATATGAAAATTTACTACAAAATATAAATGTAAATCAAGTTTGTCAAAACTACAACTTACAGGCTACGAGCAGATTCACATGCCTACGTTCTCAATAAATAGTAATCCAATTTGAACAGTTTTTCTGCATATTTTTTTTAAATTTCGTTTGAATACGATTTAATTTTAGTTGAATTTTTTTTTAATTACATGCATTTCGGTAAAAAACAATAATTTATTTATATCTTTGATATCCGTTAAAAACACGTAATAATTTCGAATATAATTTGAAAATTTCGTATTTTTTCATTTCGTATTGTCGAATACAATAAAAATTCAACCTAGAAAAATTTTCTCCTAAAAAGAGCTTAAAAAAAATAATAAATAAATAAAGATAAAATGGTACTGAATATAGCTATAAATAACTATTTAAATTTAAAAAAAAAAAATTAAAAAATGTAAAGCATTACTAAATCAAAAGATACTTTGTTCTGCAAAATCAACTTTCTAATGTTTTAATAAAACATCAAAAAATAAAAACGCATTGTCTTAATACTAACTTACCATTTAAGTTATCATATTCCAACAGCTTCCCCACAAAGAGAAAGTTATAACTTTGGAAAAAAAAATGAGATAAAAGTCGTATATATGTATAAATATATAACCGAATAAAAAAAATGGCCTTTTTTTGATGACTTCAAAAACCAACTTTAAAGCTAAAACGATACTCAAGACTAGCCAAATGTATTTGCAATGAAACTGCCATTTCAGTGATGTATGGACGGCACAAGACTTTCTGAGAATTTGAAATAAATTTTGGGGAAGAAACTTCCTTTTTTTTTATTTTTATTATTATTATTTCTTGCCGTTTTGTTTCGGGCGCAATTTTGGAATGTTTTCTTTTTTAAATACATATATATGCCGCTTTTTGCGAATACTTACGAATACCATGCCCATGCCCTCAAAAGTCATTGAAGCATTGCCTTTAGTATGGCATATGCGAAAACTGTATCTGTCTTTTAAAATGGAAAACGACTAACTTTTGACCGTTACGAAACAATTTATATTTCAAAAAAATAGAACGAGGAATGCTGATATCTTTTAAAATATTCGGATTTTTATAACACAGTTGTTTTCCGTTTTCATCTTGGAAGGCTGCTTTTGATTCAAAAACTATAAAAAGAGAGAGAGTTTCAGTGTCATTTAATTTATGACAAATGACTCTGGTATTTTATTTCAAACTAGGGATGGAATGAGGAATGTAAAAAAAGGAAATAAAATAGAATAAAAAACGGAATATTATTTTGTAATTTACTGCTGTATTAGGAATAAGATGTAACTCATATTGCTGCCGATAGATGGCAGCAAAATACCGAATGGCATCAAATAATTCTGAAGTTGATTGATAATGCAAATACTGGAAAACACAGGGAAGAAAAAATAATGCCATATAAAAATACTGTGTTTATTTATTTATTATTTTTTTTAAATATATTTATTAAAAAGTTACCAATCGCGAAAGTAGAAGGATAAAAATAGACAAATCAAAATTTGAATGTTTTCATTTTTTCGCCAAAGTTTAAAAATTTCATAAAAATACTTGACTAAAGAATTTATTTTTAAAATTCAAATTAAATTAATATAACTCTAATGATTAATTTATCTTTCATAAATAAATAAACAAAATATAAATAAATAATTTTTCATCGAATTTAATTTAATTCAACTTATGCTTTTCGTTTGTATGCTAAAGTAATCTTGAAGTTGATGAAAAGAATTTTAATGAAAAATGCATATTTTAAAATAAAGAAATAATAATTTTTTTTTTTTTGGAATTCATTTTTTTGTCTCAAGTAGACATAAAATTAATAAGCAATGGATAGTAGTTTTTTTACTTTTATTTTGTTATTATTTAAAAAAATTTGCGTTATAAAATATTAAGAAAAAACAGCTCGATGTATATATAATATATTCTTATAAAAAATCTTATTTGTACGTGTGTATCTTTTTATCCTCATTATAGATACGGGCATGAAATAGCAGCTGATTCGTATTTCACATCTGTTAAAATCAAAATATTTGTATCTTTCATAATAATTTCTCTATTAATAATTGTACATGCAAAGACCATGTACAGACTTTGTCTGTACAAATTGTACAGACAAAGACCATGTTTTGGCTTTTCTCAAAGACCTCTTGTTGGCTGAATTTAATGCAACAACTATATTAAATTATAATTAATGTCTCTTTTTCTCATGTAGTATAATTGATACCAGCAAGTCTGTTTTCGTCAGTCTCATTATATTTATATTTAAATAAATCCCCCAAAAAAAAATATATATATATATAAAGATAAAGAATATAAAATCTGCAAATTGTTGAAGCTAAAATTTTTTATTTTTTATTTTTAGCATATTGATTATAAATCTGCTTATACTTATTATTTTTAGTTGACTTAATCTTACATATTATTCGAATGATAAATAACAAGTAATATAAAAAAAAAATTTCAAGTCAATTCTTATTTTTTTTTTTTTTTCACTATGCAGAAAGTCCTTTATAAATAATTTTCATTCATTTTTTTTGAAATTTATCTGGTGCCATCTATTGGTAGACACATGCAACTTAAATCTAGGAACACTAGAATTAATTAATTAAATTTAATACTGAATTAATATTTGAAAAAACTGTATTAACATCCAGTGTCATCCACTACTAGTTCAAAAAAATGTATTTGAACTTGAGTGGATGAATAAAAAGTATTTTATGAACGATTGAAAATTTGAACAAGATATATATAGGGAGAGTGTGAGCTAATAGAAGGAATTGAAATTAGAAACAAAATTTGGGGCAGAGCAAATTTACCGAGAAAAGTCTTTATGACACGACAGTAAAAGTGTGAATGATTTTGCCTTACTTTTTATCATATGGTTTTCACCTGTTGCCTTATCCTTAAAACATATTCTATAGTTAAAAAAAAAGTAATAGTTTTTTTACAAGCCAAAACGAAATTTATGCAGACATATGTAAAATGAAATAAAAATAAAAATAATATGTGAAAATGTGTAAAAATAAAATAATATGTGAAAATGTGTGATTATAATCCTAGCAGATAAATAAAATAATGCAATACAGTAGTTTAAAAATGCAATTTAAAAAAAAGAAGGATAATTTGTAATAATATATTTATCTGAATCGTATAATTATTTTAATTATTCATATATATATATATATATATATATATATATATATATATATATACATTATATGTGTATATATATAAAGAAAAGGATTTATTTGTAGTCCCTGAAAATTAAAAGCTACAGTATTTAGAAGATTTTTCTACAATTTTTTTTTCTTTTGAATTATTATTTTATTTGAATTTGTCTATTTTTTTTTTTTTTTTTTAAATCTTATCTCTTTGTCAAACGAATTTTTCGTAAATTACAAAAAACTTCTTGTTAGTTATTCTTTAAAAGTTAAATTATTAATATTATTTTAATTTTTTTTTTTTTCACGCCAAGTTTTTATCGTTAAAGAAGAATTAATAGGAAATTATGTCCTATCTGTTTATTTGTTCTCATTCACACTGTAATAAAGTTTTCCAGACTGACGCTGTTTTGATTCTTCATTCCAGTTTTTGACTGAGATTGCTTTCAGAAGTAGTTTTTATATACTACTGCTGCAATTCTTATAGAATTTTGCCAGCAGTTCCTCTGATTTATCTGATTTAAAAAAGAATAAGTTAATAGAAACTAAAACATTTTATTTTTTGAAGGCAGGCAACGCTTTATTATGTCTGCTAGTATGTGATAGTGCTAAATACATTTTGCTCCACAACAAAAAAGAAATATACATTTTTGTGCAGTTTCTGTTTAAAAATTGATAAAATATTTCCTACTGCTTTTTTTTTATTTATAAAATCAAGACAATCAAGTAATTGGAAAGTTTCATAAAAAGTCGTTTTTATCTAACATAAATAAAAAGCATCAAAATAATAAAAAATACTGTAGAAAAAAAATACTGTAGTCAGCATAAATATAGAAATAGAACATAAATATCTTTTTTTTCATGTTTATTAAAGTAAAATTAAAATAAAAAACCAAAATTTGAAAAAAAAAAAAAAAAAAAAAAAATGATACAAAGGCATTAACTTATATATAAGAGAAAAATTATATTGTTAAATCAATAAAAATGTATCTTCAATTATAGGATCAATAAACTACTCTCAAATCAATTTTCAGTGAAATAGTAAATAAACTTTATTAGTGTACATTTTTTTTTTTTTTTTTTTTTTTTTTCAGATACATGTAAAATTTAATTATCTTAGCGATCCAAATTTATGTTAGATGTTTTAAGCATTAAAAGCGTATTTAATATATATAAATTAAATACGCCATTATATAAATTACTATACTAAATAATTACTATAAAATATAATCTAATTAAGTGGTTTTCATATTATGGAGCATGATTTTCAAAAGAGATATGTCATAGGAGGTAAAATTTAACAATTGAAATCAATTGAAAAATTAACAATGGATTATATAAAAAAAATATTGAAAAAATTGTTGATCACAAGTGTATTAAACATTTTATTTTAATTATACTGTATTTCCTAATTGCTAACATTTATTATTATTATTATTATTTTTTCCTATTTCCAAAAAAAAAAAAAAAAAAAAAAAATTACGTCAACATACAACTAACTTTTTTTTTCAGTTTAAGACCAAATATATTTAAAGAGCTTAAAAACGTTTCACATCATAACAAAATATTTCAAAAATAAATAATTTAAAAAGTTTACCCCCCTCCCCCGACTAACTGTGAATGGCAGTAAATGCATGATTATTTTTGTTGTGAGAAATTAATTTTTTAATTATTTACCACTGCTTTAAATACACAAATTAGTTAATACAAAAATATTAAATCTGTTTTTTGGACCCTAATAATCAAATGGTGTATAAAAAATTTTATTTATTTCTTATAGATAAATAACTATCAAAGTATAATAATATTTTGTTCAATAACAAAAAAGATTAGGACAAGCAGTAATTTTTTTTATTTTCAAATATAAAAAAAAATTTAAAATCATTTATGAGATAAATTATTTTTTTATTGAACAGCCTATTTTGAAAAGTCTATTTACGTATAAGATGCATGAAAAAATAATTTTGTTTCAGAATATGTTTCTTATGCTTGGTTTTCACTTACACAGAACAAAACACACGCATGGAAGACGAATAAGAGGTTTTTAAGTCGAAGCTGTTTCGTCATTGGTTCATTTACTTACCTGTTACGAGCGGAGAACAGGTACCTCCAGGCTAAACCTGTTCAAATTGAGAATAAAGACTTACCTGGATAGTGCGTCATCACTAAAAGCTCGTATGATTGGTTAAGATTTCTTACCTTTCTTAAGAAGGATAAACATTTGAGATCTCATTGGTTGAAAAAGCATTTGATGTAAAAGGCAACAAAATAGTGTATTAATTTTCATGCGTTTAAAAAAATAGATTCTTATCATAAAATTTGTTAGTAAAACTGTACTGTTATTATTTATTTTATCTATTATTATTATTTTTTGTTTTACATTTATCGAAACATCAAAGAAAAAGATTTCAAACAACTGTAAAAACAGGCCAAAACCAAATTTCACTTTTAATTCATTACTTTTTTTTAAAAAACAAACTTAGTTTTGTGATAATAAAAGAAAAAAAAAAATAAGAGATAATAAGTAATAAATAAATCCGATCTTAACAATTAAATTTTTAACACTTTGTGACAAACAGAATTTATTTTTAAGTCAGGTATTATGATAATATTTAAAATTATTTATAATATTTTTATATATAGAATTATAGCCTTCTTATATGATTTCTGCCAACGGCCACACCATGCTGAATATACCGGTTCTCGTTAGATCACCGAAGTCAAGCATCATTGGGCGCGGTCAGTACTTGGGTGGGTGACCACCTGGGAACACCGCGTGCCGTTGGCCTTCACAAATTTGGGACCTGAATGGCCGAGTGTCTAGCGCTCTGGCGCTCGGTGCCATAGGTTTCGGGTTCGAATCCCGGCGGTGCCATGGGTGTTTGTAGTGGTTCGGAATCCACTTTAAGCCGTAGGTCCCGGTCTCATATGACTGTAAGAGCGTCGCGGAGCCAAAGTCAGGCTTCTACCTACGGGGTGCTCCATCACAACAGAAGCTGCTTCCTTCCCCTTCAATCATGAGTCCATATGGGCTCGTGGGCTTGGCCAGCCAAGTGGGATAAGAAACAACAACAACAACATATGATTTCTTAAGAACTCATTCATATCTACTTTATACACACACACACATATATATATATATATATATAATGATTCAACGGTCCTTAGACAAAGAGGTACAGCTTACTAAAACATACATTTTATTATTATTTTTTTTTTTATGTGAATGTATAGTCGAAAGTGACACGCTGAAGAATTAACATATCTTCAAACAAATTTTTTGCAACAGTCAGGCAAAATATGCGCACGTGGCGAATTTCAAGTTCTCTAGCTCGCAATTTATTTTATTCTTGTTCTATGTTTGTAAATGTATTTTCATTTACGAGCCTTCAGTTGACGTAATTGAGGAACTCGTTGTTCTACTTTTCATTGCGCCTACAAACGTGTGCGAAGTGCTAGGAAAAAATAAAATTTAAAAAATTATCGGAAATTTCTTCTGAATTTTTATAATCATCTTAAATATATTTATCAGTACACGAACTATATATCTTAAATATATTTCACAAAAAATATAAAAATTTCTTTGAAAAAACACACTCATTCATTGTATTTTTCAATATGTAACCTTTTGAGTTTAAGGATGGATTAAGGTTATACTGATATGTACAAAGAAAATGTTAATTTCTAATGCCAAGTATTGACGCAGTCTTTTGCTAGTATACGTGTGCAAGTACACTGGCAAAAGACTACCAGTATACGTGTAGTATACCAGTCTAGTATATGTGTAGTACACTGGCAGAAGACTACCAGTATACGTGTAGTATACCAGTCCAGTATACGTGTAGTACAGAGTTACTAAGAGTATATCATGACGAGCCTTGCTACAATGCATCCACATTTTACTCATAATAGCCAGAAAGAATACTCACTAAATAGCCATTGGAAGATTCGCATCGTCTACCCTCAATCCAACAGAAAAACGTTATTGCTGTTTGTGATCATCTTCAACATCTATATAGAAAATTTCAAATCGGTATCTTTTGCCGAATCTCAAAATGAGTTCCTTTAGGTAAAAAGCCCGACGCGCAGTTCACCAGGTCCCACCAGTCCTGTATCAGTGACATAAAAAATATTAATAACTTTAAATATTATTTAAAAAATTTACTTTTGAAATAAGTACACACACACTAGGAAAAAAAATAATGAAATGCGATAAAGCTATTTCAATTTTGCCTAAATGAGGTAATTTTCATAGCAACTTTATTTTTTATACAGCAATTTGCATTTGTATCTACCAGTAGGCAACGGCCTTGGCCCGCCATGGAGATGTTGCGCCAATGAAGAAGAAGAATTTGCATTTGAAATTTATTATTTAGATGCCTATAAATGTTTGTTTTTTATATTTATAATGTACACATTGGTTCTAAATTAACTTAGAGGAATGTGCAGACTGCCTTAAAAATTTAAGAAGCTATTGCAAAAACATTAATTTAAATCTTAAACAAAAAAACTACTATTTGATAAAAAAGAAAGGCAAATGAAAATTCTAATCAAGTATTATTTAAAATTTCTCACAATTTGAAAAAGTTTTTGGATTCAAATTTTATAAAAAAGAAAATTAGAGGCTGATTTATATATATTCATTTTATTTAATTACATTATGAATAAAAAATTACAAAACATGAAATCCGGTTTTTTGTTTCAAAGTGATGAAATGAATTAAATGAATGAATTAAAAATAAATTGTTCAAAATTTTACTTTTTCAAAAGAAAGGAAGAAATTCTCAACAAAAAAAAAAACTGTTAAATATAGTTTTTTTTCTCGAATAAAATTTCGTAATTCGCAAAGACTAAGATAAGATGCGAATGATAAAGAAATTAATCATTTCATTTAATTTTTAATAGAAAAGAATGCTGCATATTTAGTGTGTTTATCACATACTAAATACTTATTGAAACTTAAATACGACTTATTGAAATAAACTTGAAATTTATGCGAAAAAAATATAAGGGATTTGAAATAGATTCAAGTAAAAGGACGTGCAGATTTATTAAAAATTAGCAAAATTTTCAAAGATTTTGCACACTATATTGTACATCATACCATTTTTCATTTAGAGAATTTAATATTTTGTGCGCAGGTTTTTAAAATAATTTAAAGTTAGCTTTAATTTCATGTTCCTCTAATTTACAGGTGTTCCCCCCCCCCCATCTACGGGTTTTTTTTGTTTTTTTCCCCCATGAACAATTCATCCATTTTAAGGATAAAGTTTCGAATCTGCATGCGGCATGCTTTTTACTCACTGCTTTCAGAAAAGAGGTTACTCCGTGGCAATTGTGACTGCATATGTGTGTCTCAGTTCGACGGTCGGATTGCTTGGTGGGAACTTTTCTGCCATACAGCACTCAATTGCAAGACAATTACTTCAGAAAGTACTTCCTGAAGGCAGTAACTGACTGCGTGATGGCCATTAGTACCACAGGCTTCAGTTCGAATTCTGCGGTGGCCTGGAAGTTTGTTAGTGGTTCGGAATCCACGTTAAACTGTAAGTTCCGGACTATTTAAGTCTAAAATGTGCAAAAAATGATTATAGAGCGACAAGCCAAACCAAATTCTTCTATTTATCAACTTCTGTTCTTGATATATTCAATATGAGGACATAGATCTTAGTGGCAAATGGGACTGCATATGTGTGTCTCTATTTGACAGGTCGGGTTGCTTGGGAAAACTTTTCTATCATACGGCACTCAATTACAAGACAATTACTTCAGAAAGTACTTCCTGAAGGCAGTAACCTACGGATGAAGGCTGATTGGCTAACGTTTTCGCCATTGGCACCACAAGCTTCAGGTTCAAATTTTGGAGGTAGCATGGATGTTTGTGAGTGGTTCGGAATCCACGTTAAACTGTAGGTCCCGATCTAATTAGACTGAAGTGTGCAAAAGATGACCGTAGAGCGACAACCAAATTAATTTCCTCTATTTATCAATTTCTGTCCTTGTCATATTCGATATATTTGAAGGAGAATATTTGAAGGAAGAAGGAAGAAGTTATGAATTAGTTACTCATTTATTTAATTAGAGCCATTTAAAATGGTAACCTAATGAGGCCTGAATGGCTGAGTGTCTAGCGCTCTGGCGCTCGGTGCCACAGGTTTTGGGTTCGAGTCCCGGCGGTGCCATGGATGTTTGTAGTGGTTCGGAATCCACCTTAAGCCATAGGTCCCAGTCTCCTATGACTGTAAGACCGTCACGGAGCAGAAGTCAGACTTCTACCTACGGGTGCTCCATCAGAACAGAAGCTGCACCCATCCTCCCATGAGGAACACGACAACAACAACAACAACCTAATGAGTGACTTGTGTCTCAGACTTCACTGCTGGTATCAAAATGGCAGCATATGGATGTTTTCCAGCATGGAAATATATTTTTTTTTGGTAAAATCCTTTACCACCTAGGAAAACGCTGAATCTACTATAAATCTATCTGAAAGTATTGAATGGCATTGTAAGATATTATCATATAAAATAATAATTTTTTTTTTTTTTTTTTTTTTTTTTTTTGAGAAATGTCTTTATGATCTTCCTACATTATTCTCTGCACTAGTTCCCTAATTTATCTCACATTATTCTCTATTTACTATATTTTTATGTTTCATTTTTTCTTATTGAAAAAACGGACACAAGACTTAATAATACTTAGACTTAATAATATATAGAAACTTCTGCAGGCAAGCATTTATTTGTATAATTGAAATCTATTATTCTGATTTTTTTTTTTTTTTTTTTTATAAAAAAAATATATATATATATCTATGTGTTTATTTCTTCTCTTTTATCGTTATCCAAAGGCAATTTTTATAAAAAAAAAAAGTGTTGAAATAGTTTAATTTACGCACCTAACTCATTGAAAAACAAAACAAAACAAAACAGATAAAAGACTACAATAAAGAATGCGGTAAAGACTAGTTATTTTTATAGAAAAAGTGTTATCGGATATATTCGTTAACGTTAAAATAATAGAACACAACATGACATTGACCGATAGATAGTGACATTCGCGGACCAGTAGATTTTTTGGTCTCTGATCCTTCTAATTATCTTTCTTAGCAAGAAAAGATAAAGGGATATTAAGATACAAAACATGTTTGTTTCAGGTATAAGGTATATATTTATTTTTAAGAACTTATAGTAATCAATATAGTTTATTTTCTGCTAAACATAAATGTATTTGTAATTTCTAAATAATAAATAATAAATATAAATGCTCTCTTAAAAATTTTAAAAAAACTTCTTTCAGGAAGAATAATTTTTTATTACTTGACCACAATTATTAAAATGTTCTACAATAAACGAATTCTGTTCGCTACACAGAGGGAGTATGAGAAATTTATGCTGTGAGTGGACGAAGGCGTGATTTCCACTGTTGGCGTGCATACAGTCGTTGTTTGTAGAGAGGAAGAGTTGGAAGAAATTGTGATAAAATATCTCATATAGTGATCTATTTGTCCATTGTTAAATCACGTCAATATGCTCATTGGAGCCTGATTGCGAGTGACTAGCGCTCTGGCGCTCGGTGCCACAGGTTTCGGGTTTGAGTTCCGGCGGTGCCATGGATGTTTGCAGTGGTTCGGAATTCACTTTAAACTGTAGGTTCCAGTCTAGTATGACAGTTGGGCGTAGGGTTGACAATCCTACCCCGTAAAAAAGAAACATCTCTCGTCTTCAAATCTGCCAGTAGGTAGGTAGACTTGGCCCACGAAGGGTCTGTTGCGCCAATCATAATGATGATAAGGATGATGAATATGATTACAAAATGGTGTCTATGAGTAGATACCATTGGTCCATTATTAAGTTTGGAACAATTAACGGATTTATAATGCAAGAAGTCCCAGCTCTGAAGAAAGGGATTATTTTTTAGTAAAATTTACGTAGTATTTCAGGAACCATTCTTAGGTTTCATTTTTCCCATGGACTATAATGATTAGTTGATAACCTTTGTTGATTACAATAAAAAATACCTCTGAATAAATAAAATGTAGTAAATCTATGAATTAATTTCGAAACTGTGTATGATCAGTAATTTAAAAACTTCAAATTACTCAAAAAAATTAAAATAATATAAAACTCAATGACCTAGAAAAAATGGAATAAAAATAGCTTAAAATTATCTTTTTATTTCCTTTCTTAATACCCAATGCGATTGACGGATATGTTTGGTTTTAAATTTGCTTCAGTTTAAAAAATATTTTCATTTAAAATATCGATGGTTTATTTATCTATTATTTGCATTGGAATTTAATTTCTCTATAAATGTTCACAATTGGGAAAAAAAATTGAGATTGATAAACTTATTTAAAAAGAAAATTAATTTTACGCTATTTCAAGAGAATTAAATACAACTCCTCTCAAAATCAGTGGTAAACCGCAGATGATATTATGCAACTGGCTATGTTATTATCACAGGATGGATTCACAATTATCATACATGGATGCAATGACATCCATTGCTATAAAAAAAGAGTATATCTAGTGGCAGAGTGTCGTCAATTGTCAAATTGCTTGGTATGCATTTTCTCCAACACTTCATACCATGCACACGATGGGCAAAACCTCTGTGAATCTTCCCCTTTCTAACAAATCTCCAATGAGGCAGTCCGACTGTACCTCAATTCTATCGAGTCAAAAAATAACCTTTTCAAAATAGAATTGTCGCTAAGGTATCGAACTTATGTCCTTTTGATAATTATTATTATTATTTTTATTATTATTTGGTTGTTGTTGTAATCGATGGAGGTCGGTTTCATTTGTGAATACTATGGATTAACCATTGAGGGATGATGATGGGAGGTCAATACCCTCTGGGAAGACTTTTAGGAATAATCGTCCCTATTGGTCTATATTTATGAGAAAAATCTTGGAAAAACTATTCTTATGAAATGATTATACACGCTAGTGAAGATGCCCCTAGAGTTTCCCTCCTTTCTGAAAGCAGAGACTGTAACAGACGCCATTAGAAGATTGTAATCTGAACCTCTTGCACGTTACCATTGGGTCTATGAACTGAGAATATGAGCTGGCTTCCAGTACCATTGGATCACAAGTAAGACCTCAGAACAAATTAAGTAAATTTTTTTTTTTTTTTTTTTTGTAGCTTTACACACTTGCACTATTGTTGGGTCATATAACAAGTAAAGTAAGCATCCTATTTAATTGAGAGGGAAATGATTGCTAATGCGCTCTAATTGGTTCAAAATAATTCTCGAATACAAAAATTTTATATTTTATTAAATTAAATTTTTTATTTTGTAAGTTTTATTTATTTAAAAATTTTATGCTTTGACCTGTTCACTTTACTACGAGTAGAATATTACAATGGACCAAAACATATGAATTCAAATGAGGTCAGATCTCTGCTTGAATAATTTCGAACAGCTTATTGAACAAAAAAAAAATATAAATAAATAAATTAAAATTAAAATTAAAATTAAAAATTGAAATAAAGTTAATAATAAATAAATAATAAAGTTTTCAACTCAAGTCCGATTCGTGTAATAAATAAAATAAAAATAAAAATAAAATTAAAAAAATTAAAACTAAAATAATAATAAAATAATAATAATAAAGTTTTCAACTAAAGTCCGATTCGTGTAATAAATAAAATAATAATAAATAAATAAAAAAAATTTTAAATAATAATGAAGCTTTCAACTAAGTCCGATTCGTGCCCTAATTCGCATCTATGTGCAAGAGAATTCAAATTTGAACTCATTAGCAGCGTTCGTTGAAGTCACAACCTTCAGAAACGAGGAGACTCGATGATGATAGAAACATTGTGTAAAGCTTAAATTAGGCTGCATGGAAAAAGTTGTTCTTTTTTACTCCCCTGAGGTAAGTAAACAGGCAGTTATGCTTCGAAATCCTTTGGCACATATCCTCATTGATTGCCCATTGAAGTGCAGTTTATGACATATATAAATGAAACACAAGGCGCACCAATGTTTAAAAAATCACAAAAAAGAAAAGAAAAAGAAGCGTAAGACAGAAATGCAGGATTAATGCAATAACATCCGAGCATTCAAATATGGATAGATAAGTATGTATATACAGATAAAATAAAATATTGGAAATTAAGAAAATACTTAAGCTACATGAAAATTTTTGTTCTTTTTTACTTCTTTACGGTACATAAATAGGAAATTGTCCTTTCTGAAGGCATCTATCCTCCTTGACCATCGAAGTGCAGTTCATGACATATATACAAATAAAGCACAAGGTAAAAAAAAAAAAAAAAAAAAAAAGGTAAAATAAAATAGAAATTCGAGATTAATGCAATAACATCTACAGCCCACGTGCATTCAAATATGGATACGTTAGCATGTATATACAGATAAAATAAAATATTGGAAATTAAGAAAATACTTAAGCTACATGAAAATTTTTGTTCTTTTTTACTTCTTTACGGTACATAAATAGGAAATTGTCCTTTCTGAAGGCATCTATCCTCCTTGACCATCGAAGTGCAGTTCATGACATATATACAAATGAAGCACAAGGTAAAAAAAAAAAAAAAAGGTAAAATAAAATAGAAATTCGAGATTAATGCAATAACATTTACAGCCCACGTGCATTCAAATATGGATACGTTAGCATGTATTTACAGATAAAATAAAATATTGGAAATTAAAAAAACATTATCCAAATATCTGTTTGGAGCTAATGCCATTGCATTTAAATAAACTGTTTTTTTTATGGGTGTGTTCACACGTGAGAATTTATTTGATTTGTTAGAAGAAAGATGAAAAGCAGATGCTAACAACTCACTCTTTTTTTTTATATATGTGTAAGGGAGTGTTTGATTTTGATAAATTGAATGATTGATTATTTTTTGTATAAATAAAATTGAAATAATATTATTAATAGTAAATATCATAATATTTTCCAAATGAATGTTTTGCTTTATTTCTTTTCAAATTAATTTATAATGAAATAAATGTTATTTTTTAATTAGAAGGTTTAAACACATATATCCCTCATTTCAGTAAATAACATAGCTTACAGTAATTATTTCAAATGAGAAGACATTCTTCTCTAAATTATCAATTATTTTTCATAATATATAGTTATATATAAATATCATCATCATCAATGGCGCAACAGCCCCATGGTGGCAGATTTCTAGACAGGAGATGTTTTATTTGTACGGGGTAGGGTTATTAGCACAACGCTCAACGCTCTTACTGTCATAGGAGACTGGAGCCTACGACTTAAAGTGGATTCCAAACCACTACAAACATCCATGGCACCGCCGGGACTCGAATCCGAAACCTGCGGTACCGAGCTCCAGACCGCTAGCCACCCGGCACCCATATATGAGAGAGAGAAAGAAAGAGGCAGAGAGACGTTTATTTTTTTCTATTATAAAAAAAAATCATTTAAAAAAGTTTTTATTATTACATTAAAAAAGTAAAATAATAATAATAAATGAAAAATAATTCATTATTATTAAGCAGATAATCAATTATAAAAATTATTTTTAAAAAATCCAACTTTCAAAATTCAGGGTTTTTTTTTTTTTTTTTTTTTTTTGCTACGAAAAAAAAAAAAATTAACATTAAAATTTAACTTATGACGTTGTAAATAAATTAATATAAATTATTTATTTCTAAGAAATTTTTTTTTTATTTTATTGATAAATCCTTGAGTAATTTTTCTTAAATAAATTGATATTGTCAACACGCACCGAGGAAACCTAATCTTAAAAAATCTAAACAAATTGCCAATTTAAAAAAAAAAAATAATAATAATAATAAAAAGTAAAATAATAATAATAATAAATTAAAATAATTAATCATTATTAAACAGATAATTAATTATAAAAATTATTTAAAAATTCAGGATTTTCTTTTTGCTACAAAAAATTTAACATTATAATTTTAACATACGATGCTGTAAATAAATTAATAAAAAATATTTATTTCAATATATATATATATATATATATTTTATTGATAAATGCTTGAGTATTTTTTTTTTACCCTTAAATAAATTGATATTGTCAACACGCACTGAAAGAAACCTAATCTTTATAAAAATCTAAACAAATTGCCATTTCTAATTCCAAAAAAAACCTCATCAAAAAAAGAAGTAAACAATCCGCTTTGCAAGAAAAGAAAAAGGCTTAAGGAAAGCTACAAAATTCGTTATTTAAAAAACAAGCAAAGAAGAAAGAAAAAAAGCGAAAGAGGCGCAACGCCATTTTCTGAAAAAGGCGAAAAAGCCAACACAAAAAGAATGTGATGCAATTTCCTTGAAAACATAACTCGTGGATGAGAGAGAAAGAGAGAGCGAGCTATCCGGCCGATCTCGCAGCCGCCACTGAGTCTGTAGTTTTGTGAATGTGTGACTCACGTCTTTGGAAGAGTGGGCGGGGCGACCTGATAGGTGCAAAATGATGAGCCAATGAGACGCAATCCTCCTCTCCGCCAATGGCGGCCGCTAGACTCGCCAGTCGGTGGAAAACCATTGATTAGTTAGCTGCCGCTCGTGACGCTGCGAGCAGTTTTCCAACCTTTTCCCCATCGCTTCACGGTTTTTCGAAAAATATTATTTGTTTTGTTTATTGTTATTTTTATGGGTTTTTTTTGTCCTGTGTGTAGCACCGTAATTCTCATGTGCACCACGCTCACATCTCCACGCATGCTTTCCTCATTCGCCCGCATTCGAAATTCTTTTTTTTTCTTGTAGCCAAAAAAAAGAATAACCAGAAAAAAAAAATTATCGTCTGTTTGTTTACAAAAATTTTCCCCTCGAACTTGGACGATTCGGTTTGCCGCTAAAAAAAATATATAATCAATTAGTTTTTAAAATTTTATATTAATTAAGAAAGTGGAACTTGCAATTTATTCCGGCCTGTATTTTTAGAACTTTAAAAAAAAAAAAAAGACAGAACTTAGAATAATAATAAATGTATCTCATGAGGAGAGAAGACAACAATTTGACTTCAAGATGAAAGGATGGCTGATCGCGGGTGCAAAAGACGGAAACAGGCAAATCCACGCCGGAAAAACGGTAAGCTTTTTCCGGAATATATAAGTTATTATTGTTATTAATTTTTTTTCTTAATGAAAAAGAGAGAGAAAAAAAAAGTTATATTAGTTGTTTTCTTTTCGCCGTTTAGCGATTCCAAGTACTGGGAAGTGATATTTGTGTTCTGTTGGATTTTGTGTGTCAGCGCTCTTGGATTAAATAATAAAAAAAAGAAAAGAAAGAACAAAATCATGTATTGAATAAAATTTGTCACACCGTTTACAACAAAACATCATTCATAGGACATCACTGTTGTGATACACTCAGTATATACATTTTTGTTTACATTTTGAAACCACGTGGTGTAGTTATAAAGGGGAACACCCATATCAAATTTAATAGTTTATAATGTAACCAGGAAGTAATTTGAATTGAATTTTTAACACTTATGCAATAATTTAATTTTTTTTTTCACGTCAATAACTTAATTGAGTATTATACATTTACACATTTTTAACATGAATTGTTTTTTAAATAATACTTAAATAAACATTTTAAACAACTATTGTATGAATTAATATTTTTACAACTAATTTTAAGAAATCTGCTATTATTATTTTGTAAGAATAATTATAATATTCTTCAATATATTTTGTAAGATTAATTTTGATATGCTTCAATATATGTTGCTATCATGGTCAATTCGCGAAAAAACTGAATAAATTATTTCCTACTTTTTGTAATTAAAAGTAGCTATGGATATTAAAATTAATAGTTTTTATTTTCAAATTTATAATAAGCTGTCTTGATTGATTGATTGATATTTAAATTTATTCTGCAGTATTATCTATGCAATTATTTTGAAATTGCCATGAATCATTGGAATCGAATTTAGAAGGAATCATTTAAATATTAATAATAAATTAATTTCAAAATTTACATTTTAATGTTAAAACTTAATAAAGGTATTTCATTTAGATTACAATCATGTTATTATTTAAATAATAATATTGGCTTCTTTAGGAAATAAAAATAAAACAGATATTTAAAAACACTATTAGAACTGAAAAGACCGGAGAAAGGGATAAATTATTTTTAAATTTGGACAAAAATATATTTAATTTTCAATTTATCTATTCTTATATTCTGTATAAATCTTTTTGACAGATTACAGATAATTTTGTCAATAAAGCTAAATAGTTTTTTTTTTACCCGTTAGCTGCAATATATTTTTAATTATTTAAAAGAAAAATTCATGAAAGCCGTACGACAATGGCTTATTTAATCCTATTAATTAAATTCCAGTATTCTTGCTGATGTAAATATGCTAATAAATTTTTTTTTTTTTTTTTTTTTTTTCAAGCTTTGATTGAAAATTTCTTTTAGCAGAATTTTAAAGCTGAATTTTAGTAATTATATTCTTAATATATTATATGTAATTAATTATATCTTTATAAAGAATAAATTATCATCAATTTATTATATCGTATATATACTGCATTTTTGAAATGAAAATTTATAGCTGTTTTTAATTTTTATTACAGTTAATTAAATGTATTTATACATGTAATTCACTATAAAAATAATACTGTTTCTTGTTTTACGATTATACATTTTTTCTCTTAAAGTTTGTTTTTTAAAAAAAAAAAAAGTTGATCAAAAAGAAAATGGAAGAGGGGGGGGGGACATAGCAGACGTTTACTGCACTCCTTTCACTCAGCATTCTTCTATGAGTACTTTAGCTTATCTTCTGTATTATCACAACCTTACTTATTATGATAGTATTATATGACAATTATGCCATTATAAAATTATGTAATATTTTTATCTGCATTAATTTAAAATCAAAGATAGTAAATTCTAATTTTTTAATAAAAAATCAAATACACAAATTTAAAAAAAATGAACATTTAGAACAGGGAGAATCAAAGTAAATTGCATCTGATATAAAAGGAATATATTATTACATATTCATTACGGTATTTCAGCAGTAAAACATTGTTATAATTCACATCAGTTATAATTTTAAGAAAAATTTCTTAATTAACATTATATTAATTAGGCAAATAAATAGTAATATTTTAGGTATGAAATTATTATTTGACTTTCTTATTCTATCTTTATTTTTTTTTTAATTTGTAAAGATGAATTGAAATATAAAATTTTTATGTTCATAAATACTTTTCTTGATATATTAAAAAATCATGTAATTGATAAATATTTTTGTATCTTCTTTATATATTTTAATGAAATATATTAATTAAGTAATAAGCATTACTGAAATTTATATATAAAACGGAATTACTTTATTTAATTTGATTAATACAGAAACAACTTAGTATAAACACATTTTATTTTTATTTCATGTAATGCTCAAATAATAATATAAAAAATTAATGCTTTTCATAATTAATAATTAATTATTATAAAACGAAAAATTGATCTATTTATTTTTAATTTTTTTTAATTAAATAAAAATCAAAATACTTTTCTCATAAAAAACAACTATGTAATTTTCCAAATTTGCTTTTATTATTTAACTTGTGCTTTATGGTTATATGACAATTTCCAAAATAATAATGTTCTGCAGAATTTAGAATAATATAAATATTAGGATTTTGTACTTATATTAATTATTAGATTTTAATACTTATATTTATTATTATTATTTTTGTGCTTATATTGATAGTTTCTCATCTTAGGATCGTTCTACTTACTGTAGATTATTCTACATATTTCTTGAATTTTAATGCTTAATTATTGCAGTAAATTCAATTCTATTTTTTTACCATCGCTTTTCATCTCCAAAGTTAATGTCCTTATCAACATTGCAAAAAATGTTGATTAGATATAGGATAAACCTAATAAAAAATGCGACCTAAATGAATATTTATTTATTTTTTTAATATTAATATGCTTTCCAATCCATAAAAGAAAAAAATATTAATTCTTCAAAGATCTGTTTCTTAATGGCATCAGCCAAATAATTTAATTTTTTAATAAAGTAGAATGAATCTTTTTAAAAATATTTTAGAAAGCATTTTCCATGTGTATTTAAATTGTCAAATAATACTAGAAAGATAAAATAGCATTGGAAACAAAAAGGAAATCAAAAGAAATATAAATTAGTCATATGCATTTGCATATTTTGAATTTTTTTAAATTAATCTAAAAAGTTTTCTAGTTACTGTTATTAGTTATTACTATTATTTATTTTCAGTTATTGTTATTACCATTTAGAAATATTGTGAATTTTTTCCAATTTCATTGTAAGATATCTTGAGAATAAGCATTGTTAACATGTTTAATAAAAAGTTTTATTTGTTGTGTTTTCGAATAAGTTGATAATTTTTTTTGTAATTGAAATTAATTCAAATCATTAATTCCAAATATGTGCCATCTAAGTAAAAAAATATAAATTAATTTTAAAGAGCATTAAACAGGCACATTTCTAATCCTCGTTTAGTTTAGATACAAAGCAGTGAAATAAAATAGAAAAGGAGAATTCCTAATAAAAAAAATAACTGTAAAAAATTCTTTTTTTCTTCTTCAAGTGGGGAGGGGGTTGAGAGCTGAAGTGCCAAAGACCCTTCATTTCGATGAACCCCAAGCTTTACAAATTTCAGCACTTCCTGAAATTCAATCCCTACTTGTTCCCTCTGTTCAAAAGTTAGGACTAGTTGATTCCCCATGAGTTTGTCTTACTTCTTTTCGAGTTGTTTGCTTTTCTTCATTTTCCATGTATGTGTGCGCTATTCAAATTAATTCCGGGATAAATTTGAGCTGCAAAAAACCTGTATATTTATATTTTTAAATCATACCCACATAAAATGTATTAATATTGATTATTTTTAGTATGAAATCTTAATTATTAGTATTAATATTTGGGTTTATTTATTAGTGTAAGTAACAACTTTTATAATATCAAATGAATGGAATGTTTTATATCGTTAATGAAGTGTTTTTAAAATAATCGAATTTTTAAATTCCATTGCATCATTTTTAAACAATTGTCAACATTAATTTTGTAAGGCAACTGAAATGAATATAGTTTCCGTTTTAAATGGGATTTAAATTTCTATATATCCTTTTCTATATCAAATTTCTGTAAAATGTTTCTTTTGTTTCTTTTTAAATTCTATATTTTTACATATATAATTCGAAAAATTACATTATTAATATATTATGTCATTAATATATTATGCCATTATTTATATATTATGTCAACATCAAAATCAAATATATATTATGCAAAAATATCAATGGCAATATAAACTATGGTAATTTAACTATATGGATGGTGACTACTTCAAATTGATAAGGAATACTTCATAATGTATTAGTTAAATGAAAAAATGTAAAGTATGAAAAAAGTTATGTACAAATAAAAACTTCAATTAAAGAAATCACTAATTAAATTTATTTTAAGTTCCTTCTATTAACTCACACTCTCCATATATATATATATATATATCTTGTTCAAATTTTCAATCGTTAATAAAATACATTTTATTCATCCACTCAAGTTCAAATACATTTTTTTTGAACTTGTAGTGTGTGACACTGGACGTTAATACAGTTTTTTCAAATATTAATTCATTAATTAAATTTAATTAATTAATTTTAGTTTTATATGGGAGAAATATTCATATATTCACGCTGCTCTTTCTTCTCATTTGCTCATCATTAATTAATTAATAATTAGTTAATAATCTCTTTTTTCTCATAACTAATTATTAATTAATTAATGATTATTAATTATTTTATTCATTCAATTATTAATTATTTTTATTCATTTAATTATTACTTATTATTATTTTATTATCAAATATTTTTAAAATTCATTTAATATATATTATTCAATTTTTAAAGTAATGTAACTACAAATTGGAAATAATATAAAAAATCGTCTGATTTTAATTTATTCATGCAGTTATTAATTATTTTTATTTTATTATCAAATATTTTTATTCTTCATTTAATATACGTATATTGCTCAATTTTTAAAATAATGTTACTACAAATTGGCAATAATATAAAAAATCGTCTGATTTTAATTTAGCTTATTTTTCTGGATTATTATTATTCTTAATTTTTTACGTTTGAAATTTGAAACGATCGTGTTTGAGTATTCTTGTTAATGTCTTCTATATTTTTTAATTTTAAATGATCAAAAAGTTTTTAATTAAATTTGAAATATAACCTAATATATTTGCTTTTATTATTTTTATCGTATGTATTTGCTTTTATTATATTTGCTTTTATTATTTTGCTGTAATTCGAGATTGCTGTTCTTTTTTTTTTCAATTCCTTCTATTAGCTCACACTCTCCCTATATATATATGTTTGTTCAAATTTTCAATCGTTCATAAAATACTTTTTATTCATCCACTCAAGTTTAAATACATTTTTTTAACTTGTATTGTATGACACAGATTTTCAAATATTAATTCAGTAATTAAATTTAATTACATAATCTTAGTTTTTTTTAGATTTAAGTTGCATATATCGACCAATAAATGGCGGCAGATAAACTTTAAAAAATGAATGCAAATTATTTATAAAGGATTTTTTGCAATATAGTGAAAAAAAAGAAGGAATTGACTTCAAAAAAATTTGTTTTTATATTACTTGTTTTCTCTATAAATTTGACATTTTCTCCAATGCATAATAAATTTTTAGTTATATTATATTATAAAACTTATTAATATAAACAATAAAGTAACATTTAAATGATTTTAAATTATTTAAGTGATTTAATGTTTTAAATGATTAACAGTTATGTAATATTTTTCTTTGACAATCATTCAATTGGTTTCTATAAAACGCATATATTACACTGTAGTAAGTAAATGGCATAAGCCATGCAATACTTTCTTAATATGAAATAATATATAAACAATTTTTATTAATTTGAATAATATTATGATCTGTTAAAATAGCTTGAAAATGATTATAAAACCAAGAAAAGATAAATAAATTTCCAATTAATTTATACAAATCTAGTTCGATAGAAGCTTTTTTGTTAATTCATAATAAAAATGCAATCAAATGACTTAAAGGACTATTATTATCGATGTAAACTTTTAATAGTTATTTATTATATTATAGAAAAAATTTGAAATTTCATTATAGAATTGATAACATACGGTGCTGCAAAATATACATTAAAAATTAGACCATATTTTTAATCTATTATGCTTTAATCTATTGTGCTTAAAAAGTTAGACTATATTTTTATCTATTATTATAATAAGATATGATCTGTGAAATCTATTATGCTTTTGTTTGTTATTTTAGGTATTAAAGATATTCATTTTTTGAATTATAATTCTAAAAAAAATTTGATTTTTTGATTTTGAGTGATTTTTTATTGAATGGTGTTTTTTTATGATTAAGTTTATTATAAGTTAGTTTATTATTTATTTTATAGTTTTTTAATTATCATTATTCATGAATGGAACAGTTTTCTGATGTTTTATTGACCATTCCATTTTCAAAAACTTAAGTATTCAAAAGGAGATATCATTCACTACGATAATTACTGGGACTCAAATGTTTATCATTAATAAGTGTATCCATAACTATATACTAAAAAGAGTGATTTTATGATTAGAACATATGGCACCAAGTCCAAAAAGAAAATGAATATCCGGTTATGCCTTCCGGAAATGATTATTGAAAATATAACCATAATATATTTTGCCATATACTATTCATTTTGTTACTGATTATCTTTCGAGTTTGATGCTAAAAAATAAGGCAATGTATAATATGAGTTGTTGAGATGAAACTACAAATGGAAATCCTCATACAAGAGAAATGTTGCATTCATTGTTTATATTTTCATTTCTTCATCTATTATTTTGACGTTTCTGAAATTATCAAATTATAGCGTACTGTAAAAAAAGGAGAAAGTTTAGTAAGATTTTTAGTATAAGCCTTTATTCAAATTTTAACATTCTGTTTATTTTAATGGCGCCTGATGAATGGTGCCGAGTCACTGGCGTTCGGTGCCACAGGTTTCGTGTTCGAGTCCCACGGTGCCGTGGATGTTTGTAGTGGTTCAGAATCCACTTTAAACTTAGGAACTACTTTACACTTTTCCACTTAGTTCCCTGTCTAATATGTCTGTAATGGGTTGGGCATAGGGGCTGACGACCTTACCCTTTACAAAGAAAAAACATTCCTGTCTCTAAATCTGCCAGTTGGCAGGCGGCCTTTGTCCCCTAAAGGGCTATTGCGCCACTGATGATGATGATGGTGTTTATTTTAATATGATCTGATTTATGAGATTTTCAAAGGCTATATAACTCTGATTTCATGAATGTAATATGTTTTGTTTAAAAAAAAATAAATATAAATATTAATTAAACAGATACTACTACTTTATGAAACAAAAACGAATACTTTATTTTAACAAAAACGAATGCAAGGTATACAATATTTTTTTAATATAAACATAATTAATTTTTTTGTAGTATTATACTTCTTTTGCTATTTCATTTAAAAGTGACTTTTATTTATAAATCAGATATATATGTGATTTAAGAGTAAAAAAAAAAAAAAAATTTTAATTTAATTTATTTATAACTTTTTATCATACTCTTAGATATTAATATTAGATAGTTTACATTAAACCAGCACAGCAGAAAATCACATTTGATGATTTAAATTAAATTTTGATTTTAATTTAATTAATTTAAATCAGTATCTGATTTGTGAGAACTGTTTCAAATGCTATAATTCTAATTTCAGAAATGTAATATATTTTTCTTAAAAAAATTAAAACCAAATAAGCAAATAAACAATAAGCAAATAATAAACAAAAAGCAAATAATAAACCACTACTTTATGAAATTAAAACGAATATTTTATTGTAACAAAAACAAATGTAAAGTATACAATATTTTTTTTACTATTAACATAATTTAATTTTTTGTAGTATTATACTTTATTTAGTATTTCATTTAAAAGTGATTTTTATTTATAAATCAGATATATATGAGTGCTTTAAGAGTGAAAAAATAATTTTTTTTGTTCAATTTATTTATAACTACTCTTATTATCTTAACTTATTTATATTGTAATACTCTTAGATATTCTTGTTAGATAGCTTGTGTTATACCAGCTCTTCAAAAATGACATATTTCGTTCATTCAATTATACTATATCCAAATTTCTTTAAAAAAATAATCATGGTTAAATAGAAGTGAGAGTAAAGCCACCTCGTGTCACACTCTTTTTATTTTTTTATTTCTTGAAGTGGGACCGCGAAACATCTGTCGTTCTATTATGAAAAGGCAGGCACTCCTCTGAATAGGTGGCTGTTGACAATGCGGGGAGGACATTAATTCTCACAAAAGCAGCAGCACAGTTCGGCAGTTACTGCACAGGACCGTTATATCTACCTTGAAATCAGCCCTGGGGACATTTTCGGAAAGCCCTAGTGTAGAGCGCTTCTCTTTTATGAAGAAAACTGGTCCTAGAGGGGGCGATCAAATGGGACGTTAAATTTGTGATTTGTTGGTGATTTATGAGGCATAAATAAGCATAAGTGATTCCACTTTGAATATCTTGGACCGCTAATAGCAGATTTGGGAAAATGTTTTGCCTGGATTTGTCATTGCTTCTTAATATGTTTTAATTTCAAGTGTCAATTAATTTGTTAAATTGGGAAAAGACATGGTGATTTTTAAATTAAATATATATTTATATGGAACTATTTTTGATCAATTACTCACTTATTAATTTAATTCACAAATGTGATCAAATTAATAAGTGATTAATTGATGGTGATTTATTCATCATAATATAAGTATTTTGATTTTGAATATCCAATGATTCAAAATCGCAAATTTTTGAATATAAAGAAAAAGATGCTATGTAATTCGATTTTGAATGTCCATGACCCATAATAGCAAATTTTTGAAAATAAAGAAAAAGATGCTAAGTATTTCGATTTTGAATATCCATGACCCATAATAGCAAATTTTTGAAAATAAAGAAAAAGATGCTAAGTATTTCGATTTTGAATATCCATGACCCATAATAGCAAATTTTTGAAAATAAAGAAAAAGATGCTATGTAATTCTATTTTGAATGTTCATGACATATAATAGTAAATTTTTGAAAATAAAGAAAAAGATGCTAAGTATTTCGATTTTGAATATCCATGACCCATAATAGCAAATTTTTGAAAATAAAGAAAAAATGGTTTGTTTGATTTTGATGATAATTGATTGCCTGCAATAATTTTTTATTAAAAACAATAGTTAAATTAGTAGTCAGGGTTAAAATGGGGTGTTTTCGAATTCATAAATGTTAAAAGAGAAAAATAATGAAATAATTTTTTTATTGCTTTCTGTGTTTCATTTTAGCAATAGGTTTTATATTTAGTTTTTAAAAGGTTTTTTAAAAAGGTTATATATATATATTTTAATTTTGAAAATATGAGATAGAATTTCAATTAATGAAATAAATAGTTTATTATTCGAATCTGCTATATATTCATAAGTAATGTTAACATTAAAAATAAAAACCTTTGAATACTTTGTATTAGATTTTTCTTACACATATAAAACAAAGGGAGATATATAAATGCTCCTTATTATATTAATCACAATTGTGATATATATATTCTATTAAGACAAATAAAATAAATAAAGTTTGTTTGAATTCTTTTTTATTTGATTTGTAAAATTTTGCTTGAATTAAATTTTATTCTAAGAATGAAAATGTTGATTGCTTAAAATAATTTTTCTGAGTAAAGAAAATTTATGCAATTTTTTAAGCGCGAGATAATAAACTGATTTCTTGTTTATTTAATAAGGTAAAGTGAAAATTTATGATTAATGCAAGAAAAAAAAAAGAATCCCTAAATTTAATTTAGATAATTGTTTAAAATATAAAGTAATAAAATAATTTTGCTTTGAAATGTTGCCTCTATAATAAACATTTATTTGATTGAAAAAATAAATTAATATTTGATCTGAAATTAAAAGCCGTATGAAATGAGCAATGATCTACCTCTCTCATTGAACTTTGCACTAGACTCCGAGCTGCTTAATAATAATTATTTAAATCAGCTTCTGGACAATTTAAAATAATACCGATTTTCTTAATATTACAAATGTAATTAATATAATAACTCACATTTATATATTTCACTTTGCTTTATAAAGAAAAAAAATATTTCACAAAGTATTTAAAGTTAATGTTAACATTAGATAACATGTATTGCAGATCCGAGTAATTCATTGTGTATTTTATTAATTAAAATTCTCTTATTTTCAAATTTCTCATTTTATTGCCCAAATTGCTATTGCCATTGTCTATTTTCAAATTTTTCATTTTATTGCTAAATTTTAATGCTGTTGTTTATTTTCAAATTTCTCATTTTATTGCCAAATTTTAATGCTGTTGTTTATTTTCAAATTTCTCATTTTATTGCTATCGTTTATTTTCGAATTTCTCATTTTATTGTCAAATTTTATTTCTATTGTTTATTTTCAAATTTCTCATTTTATTACCAGGGTATATTTTCAAATTTCTCATTTTATTGCCAGTGTATATTTTCAAATTTCTCATTTTATTGCCAGTGTATATTTTCAAATTTCTCATTTTATTTCCGTTGTTTTCAAAATTTTCATTTTATTGCCAGATTTTATTTTCAAATTTCTCATTTTATTGCCAAATTGCTATTCTTAAAATTTTAATAAACAAAGGAATCTAGGCAAAATTACCGCACTTGTATTGTATCGTTTCTTTGTTTCTCGACATATAATATGCTATATAACGTGGGTTACGAGATTTTTATATGGATATATTAGAATCAACATCTTATCTCACTTGTTTCCTCTTTCCAAATATTTATTAAGGTACGCTTAATAAAACGAATTGAAGAAAGTTGAGGAAAGCCTCTCCTATTGGATGGAATCTAAAAATGTTAAGTGTCGCCAAATAAGGTAGCCGAAGGAAAAAGGCACTCGTGAATTGTTGATTCAAAGTGTTATCAGTTTATGGAAAAAAAAGAAGTCGGTGAACAACTCTCCTAGGTGGAGCGTTATTCACGTATTGGCCTTGTTTATGGCCTATATTGTAAACAATACTTCTTAATGATGGATGAAGGATATCAGCATCACGTGTAACATTTTTTATGTATAGTAATTATCTATTCTCCCATTTAATTGTGAAATATAAGGAAAAAAAGGATGATATTTAAATGGAAAATACATCAAGTTTTTTTTTCGTGATTTGCTTTATTATTTACAAATATTAATATTACAGTTAAGGGATAAATGTTTATAAATCAATGAAAAAAATATTCATTCTCCGTTTGGTTTTTTATCATCAGTAATTAGCGAGCCAGTAAAGTAATAAATATATGAAAAAAAATGTCCATAAATGAGGTTTATATTGTTAAGATTTTATACATCGAGCACTTAAGGAGTTTTTGATTTTTTTCTATATGTTGTTGTTGAGTGAGGGCCTATCACTTTTTATATTTATTATCATTAAATTATTCGGCAGAAATGTAGTAAATTAAACATTACCCATTATGCACCACACAGGGCCCAGTGTACCCAAGGATTTCAATTTTAATCTTTTTTATGGATAGAAAAGATCTAGCAATCCCCATCCCCTCAATTTTGTGGAGTCCAGTGGTAGAGGATTCCGGCCTACGGATTTATATCGTCCATTCTCGGATTGGATATGGGAGTATGCCAGGTTTCGAACGCGGCTTCCTTAGGTTGCAAAGCCAACGTGATATCCATCAGGTTACACTGTCCCTTTTTTTAACAAACTGTCTTATATAAATTTTTTTATTACATTTAACTTTTTTTAAGATGGTGATTGATATGACCTATAAGATAGTGACCTATAATATGTACTATATGTAGATCAACATAGACAGCATAGGCGTTGGCTTTAGGTATCCCGTTATTTATAAATAGTAGTTATAATATTATATAATAAATGTTGTAACATACTTATTAAAACTTCTATCATTTTTTGATATGCAATAATTTTTGATTCGTTCTTCAACAAAGTTCTGACGTATAAAAAAAAAAAAAACCTACGTCATATTTATTATGATACGTAAATAAATATGACGTAGCTAGAGTTCAAAGTTTATTGAACATGCGTTGTTTATGAAATAAATGAGGGACGTGTTAATTTTGATGTTAACAAAACAATTTGTAGTTTTTTACACTCTACAAAATAATTGCGTCTTTGATTTACGTATAAAATTAAAATAGATTATAAATAACTATCTTTTGCGACTATATTATCGTTTATCGATTATAAGTTATTATCTATTTTAACTATAATTATATAGTATTAAAATAGAATATGTTTCATATTTTTATAATAGCGATATTTTGATTTAAAACGATTAAATAGCAAATTAAATATTAATTTAAAAATACTCAAAATTGCATGATAAATGTGTTAAGTTTGTTATAGAATTTTAACATATTAAGTGTTAAAGAAGCACAATATCCAATGCTTGAATCAATCTTTTAGATAGAATGTTAGATTTAATACCCATATCAAATTTTAGTAAATTTTGTAATTAATTAACACAAAAAAATTCCTGAAAACATGTACAAATATTTCATCAACAATTAAAGAAATCATTTAAGTAATATGTATCATTTTTGCCATTCATGTCATAGTTAACTTTTTTGAACATTATTTCTTATATCTTTTGAAATATTTACGGATACGTTTTTTTTAAATTCCATGAAAATATTTGATAGAGTGAAAAATTAATTTGGGCTCAAACTATTTCTTATTGTTGAGCTTCTTTTAGATATAAATTTCTAAGTAATCTTTAGGAAATTTGGTAATCTATTGGCATTTTGAGGAAGAATCTCAGAAGTAGAAGATCATGATAGCTTTTTTTCATGCTATTTCATTCTTAAATATTTGTGCCTCATATTTTATTCCACTGTTCAGAAGATTCAGCTTTGTCTAGGACAGAGATGGGCAAACTACGGCCCGCGAGCCAACTCCGGCTTACTGGAAGGTTCTATCCGACCTGCGGATAGGATTTTAATTTACTGGTCGGAGGCAAATTAAAAATATATAGCAGTTGTTTCTAAATATGACAAAGTTAGAGTTTTACAAATCATTATCGAAAGTAAGTTTCGAAAATTTAATATATCACGCCCAGAAAATCAGTGGTATGTTTGCTTCATCTTATATATGTGAACAAGTGTTTTCAACTATGCACCTTAGAAAGAATTATTTCAAAAGTAGACTGACAGATGAGCATTTAGCCTCGTTCCTTAGAATCAGTACATCTTACTTCGAACCTCAATATAAGAAACTTTTAAAAATGAAATCGCAATTTCATTCATCTCATTAACATATTTAAATTGTAATATTTGTACATTGTTTTTAAAATTTTAGAAAATTTATCTTGGCCCGCCAAACTTTTTTTCTTCAATTTTTGGCCCGCCACCGAAAAAGTTTGCCCACCCCTGGTTTAGGATGTGTACTATAAAGGTGTGGGTGTGAAGTTCTCTATTTTACATCCGCAAGAAAATGTAAGTTTAGTTTAGTTTGTCGCTCTACGGTCATTTTTTGCACACTTTGGGCTAATTAGACCGGAACCTACCGCTTAGCGTGGATTCCGAACTACTAACAAATATCCATGACACCTCCAGGATTCGAATCTGAAGCACCAAAGGCCAGAGCGTTAGATAATTGGCCATGAGGCCGCTCTATAAGGAAATGGAAGAATTCTCTTTCGAGAATAATAACTATAATTGGTCCGTTCATGCATGCCGTAATTCCAAACCAGGTAATCTGTCCCTGTGAAATATTTTGTTCCATTTTTTAAAAATAAATTTTAAGCTTAATTTTAACTAAGTTTTACTAAACTTAAATTAAAATTTGTAACAATAATCCTGGTGGGGAAGGAAATTTTTGTGATTTAATTAATCACATAGGTACTCCGAAATTGGTACGTCTGTTGCAATTCTTGTAATTCTTTAAACTGAAACAGCGCTATTAGTGAGAATCGAATCTCTAAGCTTTTGCGCGTTGGTTACTATTACAACTACACTTTTCCATTTCCTAATCATAATATTATAAATAGAACAAAGTTGCATTAAAATTTGCGAATTCTTGAATTATTATTTTTTTTTTCCGGCTCTTCTTTCTTAAAAAAAAATTAAAAAGCCCTTTCCATCTTCATACCAAAAGATGCATTTTCGTCATTCTTCAAGAAAATTGTCCGTTGTCTTGGGAAAGGCGAGCTGTCGCATCTAGAGCTAGCAAGCATGCAAAGAAAGAAGGGGTTGGCCTTATTTTTTAAGGGGGAAACAAAAAAAAAAAGCAACAAGAAATATAACTAGCTGCCTCACGGGCGAGTTTAATATGATAAATTACTCATGAGGGGAAAGTAGACTCAAGGTAGAGTCTGAAGACGTTAATGAAAAATATTCCCTGAAAGGGATAACTAATGTTTTACACGAGGGAAAAAATTCGTGGAGGGTGAGAAAAAATAACGTTTTTATCCCGCTAATTTGCCGCGCTTTTTTAATAACTTTTTTTCCCCTTCTGGCGTTGTTATTTTTTTATGTATTTACTCTTAACGAAATAAGAGAGAAACCACAGAGGGACAATTTGTGTCAGCCAGAGCTAATGGTTGGAATGGGTATCCTAGTTTTTAAAAGGATAAGATATAATGTTGATTAGCGTTTAGGGGATAGGGCCTGTATACTCTGCTTTTTATGAGAAATTAATAATAAACAAGTGCAAGACCCGGACGTAATTTATTTATTTACTTTTTTTCCATTTTCTTCTTGCTTATGTGTCTTTTTTAACCCCTTCATTTTTTTTTTCTTTCTTTTCTCATTTCTCTTTTTTTTCTTTTTTGTATGACGGCACGATGTCGCATAGAAGGTTGATGAAAAACTTTGTTGGGAAAGTCAGCCATGTTTTGTTGCATTTATTTTGTCCAGCGCTGGGTTGGTGTCCCTTATGGTTATAACTTCTTTAGAGTGTAATATAATTTTTTTTCTTGTTACTATGCACGTTTTTAATAGGAAAAGTTTTAAACTGATTAGAGTTTTTTTTTTTTCTTTCTCAAGGTTCTCAAGAGGAGGTGAATTATTCTTAGTGCTAAATTATTCATTTTTCCTCCATTTATTTTCTTTTCTTTTTCCGTAATAAAAATTGTTTCTTAAATGTTTTTATTCCTTGCATTTGCAGGCTTAACTCTTGTAGAAAGTATTAATTTCATATGAATTTGTTACGCATTTATTTTTGAGATACATATGTAATAAGAGCTATACAGAAATTATTAATCATTCATTTGACACTTGATTTTTTAAATTACTTTTTGTATACAATTTATTTCCATTTCAAATTAAAAATCATGTATTAAATTTTTCAAATTCAAAAATTTCAAAAAAATAAATAATTTCATTTAGATATAAAAATATAAAGACTTAATTTGTTGATTAATTTTTCACTGAATAAGTAGTAAAATAAGGAGATAAACTGTTAACTCTTAATTCGCTGATTGGCCCGAACGTAATTTATTTATTTACTTTTTTTTTTCATGCGCGCTGTTTTCTTCTTGCTTATGTATTTTTTTTAACCCCTTCATTTTTTCTTTCTTTTTCTTTTTTTGTGACGGCACGATGTCGCATAGAAGGTTGATGAAAAACTTTGTTGGGAAAGTCAGCCATGTTTTGTTGCATTTATTTTGTCCAGCGCTGGGTTGGTGTCCCTTATGGTTATAACTTCTTTAGAGTGTAATATAATTTCTTTTCTTGTTACTATGCACGTTTTTAATAAGAAAAGTTTTAAACTTTTTAGTGTTTTTTTTTTTCCTTTTCTTTCCCAAGGTTCTCAAGAGGAGGTGAATAATTCTTAGTGCTAAATTATTCATTTTTCTCCCATTTTTTTTTTCTTTCGTACTAAAAATTGTTTCTTAAATGTTTTCATTCTTTGCATTACATGGTCTTAATCCTGGCAGAAAGTATTAATTTATTATGAATTTAGTTCCGCAATTATTTTTATATACATAAGAACTATTTCTGAGATATAGAAATTGTTAATCATATATTTGTCACTTGAATTTTTTTAACTACTTTTTATATACAATTTATTTCCGTTTTAAATTAAAAATGGTGTATTAAATTTTTCAAATTGAAAAATTTTGAAAAATAAATAATTTTATTTAAATATAAAAAAAATGGAAGACTATTTGTTGATTAGTTTTTCACTGAGTAAGTAGTAAAATAAGAGGATAAACTGTTAACTCTTAATTCATTGATTGCATTAACAAGTAAGTTTTGGACGATTTGATTTTTAAATGATATAAGTCTTGAAATTTCTTATTTATTTTTTCAATTACAAAACTTTTACGTTTAAATTCATCATACTTTTATTTTTAGTGAAATTCTGAGAAATTAAAGCTGATTCATATTATGCGCGATTATGGATGTCTGACGTCTGACTTTTGAAAAAATTTCTAATTTAAAATTTTTCAAAAAATCATTTTAAAGTATTATTTTTAGAAAATTTTGCAGATTCTTAAGTCATTTTTTTTTTCTTTTTCGCTTTTTAAGATATGGTCAGTGACTAAGTTCAAAATTTATTTTTCTCTTTAATTTGTTTGGGAGTAGCTATTTTGTGTATATTGTTGCTCCAATTAGTATAATCTCTAAAATTTGTTTCTCTTTAAAAAATATTGATTATGGTAAAGACGTTGTTCCCAATCATTTCAATTGTGCGTTCTAAAACAGTTTCTCAGATTTTTTATTTGTGCATCCATTCCTCCTACTTTAACAAGAAAAAAAAAATTTTTCTCGCTTTTTCAATTATTTTTTTATTAGATATTAATTGAAATTTTTACTTAGAAATTTAATATAAGTTCCAAAATAATTGTAATTAAGTAATGCATAGAGTCACTCAAAAAAGTAATGGGACATTTAACACGTATCACATGTTAAGCTATATAAAATATAAATTAATGACGTTGAAATAAATAAAATATTAAGTTCTTTAACTTTTGTTTAATAAAATATAAAGAAAAAATCTTTACGATTTTATTATCAGAGTTTTTTCATATCTTTTGAATATTTTTTAAAACCCAAATGAATGTCAAAAATGTATTACGGCACTTTTAAAATGAGAATTTAAAAATGTATCAAATGTATGCATCAATAAAAATTAATTAGCTATCCAGCATAATATGTACGACACATGTAACAATGGCGGAATACAATGAAATTTCTGTAGATGTGCGAAATTTAGTATTAAATAGCTTGAAAAATGATCTGTCAGTTCGCGCATTGTAGGCAAAATTTTGAAGCTGTGAAAGATCTATCACGTTTAATATTAGGTCTTCATCTTCTTCATTGGCGCAATAGCCCCATGGTGGGCCAAGGCTGTCTGACTACTGGCAGATTTAATACTAGGTCTAGATTCAAATAAGGTTGAAAACAAAAGATCAAGATATCCAAGTATTTTTAGCAAACGCGAAGAGAGGTGGATTATATGAAAAATTCGCACTAATCTCAGAACGAGTTTAATTAAATTGACTCCAGAAAAAAAAATGAACATTCAGGGAAATCGGTAAATCTTGAAGTTCCTCGAAATAATTTAAGTAAACATGATTTTCATTCCAGACTATTTAGAAGAAATGCGCTACATCAAGCAATCTGCTAAACCGATATTTGCTGAAGTTTATTTAAAACAGCAAATAGAATTTTAGGAAAGTGTAATTTTTGTGCATGAAAACAAATATTACTTTTTTTAGATCGGTTGGTTAGCAAAGAGTTTGACGCACATCTTTCAAATAGCCTTTCAAACCAAAAGTTTATGAATTACTGCAAATTATGAAGGTGGCAACTAAATATTTGGCAAACTCTGGTATGGGGAAACAAATATGACTAACTTGACATTCTTAAGCGAAATGTAAAGCAACGTGCAAGCAATTGGGGAATTTCAAAGCATTTTAAATTGTAGTCAGATAATGATCTTAATCATAGTGCTGAGTTTGAAAGTTGTGAGTCCTTTATCACTATTAGAACTTCTGCTTAGAGTCCAGACTTTATTTTTATTAAAATCTAGACTATGAGCAGGAGTCGGTCTAGCAGATTGGTTTGCTTTGTGGATGTAACGCATTTCTTCTAGATACTCTGAAATGAAAATCATGTCTCCTTAAAATATTTTGAAGAATTTCAAGATTTGCTGATTCTCTTGGTTATTCTTTCTTTTTCCGGAATCATTATACGTTTTTGAGATTACTTACAACAAGGAATTTGTAAGCATCGGATTTCCAATAAATAGGACTTAAGGAAGATTGAAGAACTGGCAAAATTGATGCATAATTTTGTAAAAGGTAAAAATTTACAGCTAATTGATTCCAAGAGGACATAAAATATAATGGTGAGTAACATAATATAACATAATATCTATTTGATTACTCACAATGTGCAGAACAGTGTCCCAATACTTTTTTGAGTATTTGTTATTTGATTTCTTTTGCTTTAAATGTTAAGGCTTAAGTGCTTCATTTGCAATTCAATTAGCTTCATTTGCAATTCAATTAGCTTCATTTTCATCTCAATTAACTTCATTTGTATATATGTATCATATATTAAAATGAAATCATGTAGAGTTTTATTGTGCCCCAATACTTTTTTGAGATTCTGTATATTGAAAAGAACAATAACAAGTATTTAATCTCTCCGTAAAAAATAATCCTACACTTAAGTTTCTTAGGGCGCCAATTTAATGGATTGCCTGATTTTTATTTTCGAAAAAGCATATTATGTGAATCTAAATTTTTTTTTAAATGTTTTATCTTTAACTGTGACTTCCTAGTAGAAAAAAAAAGTATCAAAAGTGCTTAAGTACATTTCTGTGAAAGGAAATCGGAAATATCTTTTTAAATCAGGAAGAAAATCAAATTTTTTTCAATCGGGAAAAAAATTATCTGATTTTCGCATCAATTAAAATCAAATGATAATATGTGCTCAAAAATTATACTCTATATTTTAATTTAATTTTTTTGTAATTTTTTAATTAATTTTATATTCAATTAATTCTTCTGCAAAAAATTTAATTGAACAGTTTGCGAATCACTGTTCTTGAGAAATTTTGTGGATAATGAAACACTAAAACGTCACATAAAAACGTTATCTTTCAATATGGATTACTTTAAGTCAAAGAAAAAAAATGCAGTTAAGTATAATTCGTTTTAACGAAACCCTTTTTTCTCACATACACAACACATCTGTTAATACTGCGTGACTTTTTAAAGCATAATAAAAACGCATCCCTGTTTACATTTCGCATTTCTCAGAACTTGAACCTATTAAGCCTGCTGCTTTCCAAGAGATGTCCTTCAAGATGGCTGCCCACCTGACCAACACTTGATAAGTTTTATGTTTCTTAAGAATTTCATCTGGTGTTTATACGAATCCTTATTGGCCACCGACGTGATAAAAAAAATGAAAGGAAAACCTCATAAAAACCTTGACCTGACCTGAAATACTGTTGCAACGTTGAAGCCAACGTAATCCTAGAACTCCATGCGTGGGAAACGTCATATTATGGTGCGATAAAATTAAAAAAGAAGTTGAAATAAAAACGTAATTAGAGGGAGGGACCGACTGTCAAAGGTGAAGTGTTTGTGCACTGATTATGCCTCCAGTTGCTTTTTAAATTGGGGCAAGGGGTGGGGTAAAAGCATGCAAAGCGTCCAAGTGTTTTTATTTATTTCAGTTTTAAAAAAGGAGATATTTTCAGATGAGTTTTCTTTGCCTTTTCTTTTTTTAAGTATCTTTAAAAGCGACAAAGTTATTATTCTTATTTTTTTAAGGTTTTTTATGGTTTGGTACAAAAATATCCTTACATTTTTTTAACGTCCGATTTTTGCTTGAGACGCTTTGAATGTGTCTCGACTTAGTGTATACTAGTAATTTTAAAAATAATAAGCAGAAGACATTATTAATAATAATATATGATTATCAATGTGAAAATGTTGTTCAAACTAATAAAATAAAATAAATAAACAATAAATCAAACTAATAAATTGTTCTCGACATTGATGAAGTTCAATTAAATATCGATTAAAAATTGTCTTTAACTATTATTTTAATAGAAATACAATCGCATTGCAACTTATGAATGTGTGTTGTTGTTTCTTATCCCACTTGGTAGACATCTAGACCAAGCCCACGAACCCATGAAAACTCACGGTGGAAGGGAAAGGGGGCAGCTTCTGTTGTGATGGAGCACGCGTAGGTAGATGTCTGACTTGGTTCCGTGACGCTGATTTTGACGGGGTAGGGTTGTCAGCCCCTACACCCAACGTTTACAGTTATGTGAGATCGGCACCTATGGCTTAAAGTGGATTCCAAACCTCTATAAACATCTATGCCACCGCCAGGACTCGAACCTGAAACTTGTGGCACCGAGCGCAAGACACTGGGCCATTCAGGCTCACTTATGAATGTTCATTAGTGATTCGCTTCTTGAAATCAGTTAGTATTTAATAGTCGTTAATATTTTAGTTGTATACAACGCCAAATTCGATATGACGCCAAATAATTTAGTTATATACAAACGTTATATTATTCTGTGCATCTCCATTCTTATCTAAAAAGTTTATCTAGATTATAACAGATCTAATTTTTTTTTAAACTGAATCGCTTAAAAAAAATCGTTTCCCGTCCACAATACAATAAAAGATATTTCCTTTCACATACTTTTTATTTCCTTTCATTGAAAACAAATTTTTTTTATCAAAAACATTTAGTGATTTAATGAAACTGTTTTTTAAAAAGGATCTTTTTTAAGAGAAAAACGTAAACAGGAAGTCTAATCAGAATGTAATGAAGATAATGATGCCATTATGACGTGGTAGTAGCTAAACCGGTTTTAGACAGGTTTTTTATTTTTTGCATCAAGTTTATTTGGGTCTGTAAGTAATACATTACAAAGACAAACCGGTTTTTGAACCAGGGATAGAGACTGCATAAAAAAATATCTTGAAACTTCATAAGTAGCTATAAAATATATTGTTTGTAACTCATTAAAAAAAAATGTTTATGTGCTAATTAGGGACCGCATAAAAAAAGCCCTACATAGGGAATATGTAAATCAAAACCTCCCTTTGCAGGACTACTTAGCATCTACTAACATTCGTGGTAATGGGATAATATAATATCAGGATTCATCTGTTGTACTTTTTTAAAATTCGCATGTTATTTTGACAGCCATCCGTTGTTTTCTTTTTGAATTACATATTTTAATTACTTTTTATTCATAATATACATTTTATGTAATTTTTTTTATACCACACAAAAGAAAGACCGCATAAAAACAGGTTTGACTATATTAATTTGGTTGTAATATATTATCTTTACCAGATAATATATTTACAATTGTGCTATGATGACGTTTGAGTAAACTATATTCCTTATTTTACTATTATTTTCCTCTTTTGGAAAATAACAGCAAAACGAAAATATCCTTATAGCATTCATGATTGAAAGAACTTTTAACTTACCTTAATTTTTAACTTAAATTTAATACATTAAATTTTTGAATACATTTTCTATTTTAAAACCCTTATTATTTCAAAACTATATTTAATATATATATATATATATATATTAAATATATATATATATTAAATATATATATATATATGTTTGTATATTTTTAATTAGTTTTAAATTATTTTCTAAAATCAAAACCAATTTGACTCTGATACCCTACATTAAAAATTGTCAAGAATTAACCTAAGTTCAAATTGGCTGAATAAGAAGAATTCATGAACGTATAAAATTAAATTGTTCTGATTATTCTGCTATAACTCTTATATTTTAAATTACAAATTGTATATGAGGTTTGAGTAAACCATATTCCTTATTTTGCTGTTATTTTCCAAAAGAGGAAAATAACAGCAAAATGAAGATATCCTTATTGCATCACAAATGCAACCACTTTTAACTTAACTCAATTTTTAACTAAACTTAAATTGAATGCATTCATTAAATTGAACTTTCTATTTTAAAACCCTTATTATTTCAAAACTATATTTAAAAAAAATATATATATATGTTTGTATTTTTGTAAAATTCGTTTAAATAATGTTCTCAAATCAGAAGCAATTTGACTGTGATACCCCACATAAAAAAATTGTCAACTATTAACCAACGTTCAAATTGGCTGAATAAGAAGAATTTATGAACGTATAAAATTAAATTATTCTACTATATCTGTTATGTTTTACATTATTGATTGTATGAGATGAATGATGATGTTTTTCATTGCCATTCATAGTTGAATAATTTAAAAGAAGCCTTTATTTAAAATTAAAACTTCATGGCTCTTCATAATTTAATAGTTAGTAAGGAAATCCATTCAGACATGATACGTTTGCATAAAATTAATAAATTTCTCATTGTTTGTTAACTGCAATTTTTTTTTCATGTTAGTATGTATTATTTCTTTTTATTTTATTTATTTATTAACATTATTTTTTTTTTTGTAAGTTAGTTTTATTTTTTTTCTTCTTTTATTTATTTATTAAGATTTTTTTTTTTTTTTTTTTTATGCTAGTTTTCATTTATTGAACTAGTTTTTATTATTAAGTAATGAAGATTATTAAAACCAAATACGTTCATACTGAAAATTTCACTTAAAATTTTTTTTTATAGTTATTACTTTATCTGCCTAATGTAGTATGTAAGATAATAGGCTAGTATATATGCTATTTTACACTTTATTTATAAATAGTCATTATTTAAATAACTGCAACTAGTATAATACAACTTTTATATTTCGAAAAAAATCGTTTTCATTTGCAACATTATTTTTAATAATGCTTTAATTCATTTTACATAATACATTCATACATACATACATGCACATAATACATTCATACGTATATGCATGCATACATACATGCACATAATACATTCATACGTACTTACATACATGCATGTAATACATGCGCATAATACATTCATACGTACTTGCATACATGCATGTAATACATACATTCATAGAGAAATGCACATAATACATTACATCCATGCACATAATACTTAACATACATTTCCATAATACATTCGTACGTACATGCATATATGCATGCAATACATACATGCACATAATACATTCATGCATACAATATATACATACATAAATACACATAATACATTACATACATGCAAACACACATACATACACACAGACACTCATACAAATACTTTTACACATGCATATATATATATACATCAATTGCAAAGTGGCTATTTTTAAAATGTTATTCTATTGTATAAGAGAATTAATTTCTTAAAAAATCCAGATCTAATGCTACACGTGTAAGTTCAAATGAAGTTTATATGTAGATTTTTTTTTTTTCTCTCTCTCTCACTCTGCAAGATTTCAGGCCCATGAAAGTAGTGGTAGAATGAAGATCGCAGACCTCTCGGAGCCCGTCGGAAATTCACCTGGGAGAAAATGAAGAAAAGGGTGGAAGGTGTGGGAAGGGAGGGGATGGGGGCACTTGGCCATGTGGTTTCAATCAACTCGCGATAGGAGGGATTTATATACATATTTATTCCTTTTGAGAGGTCTTCGATTGAGCCTTGTTTCTGCTCTTTTTTCTCTTCTCCTGAATTAAAAAAGAAAAAGGCAGGTTATAAATTTGATTTTATTTGTTTTATTTCATTGTTTTTGTGTGATATTTTTATCTGCCCTCTGCTTTATTTTCTTTTTTTCCCATGAATTGTTTCCACGTGGATTGTACTGGAACTTATGTGTATAATACATAATTTAAAAGAAGCCTTTATTATTCATTCTATCAAATAATGGATAGAATGGATATCTAGCCATCTATCAAAAGTGAATAGCTGGTTTTTTTTTTTTTTTAATTTTATAATAAAATATAATAAATTAGTAATCAGAACTTATATCATGAAGGCATCATCCTTGAATTGAATACGCAGGTATATAAGTGCGATATTTGCATTAGATATAAAATTGTATCTGACTTAATCAGACATACGCCAAGTTCATCAACTTTTTATATTTAATTTTATGTTTATTGAAGCATATCCATTCTATCTATTGGCACTTGTCAGTTCTCCTAACATAACTGCCGTTTTTTTATTTAAAATGTTATACTAACTTGCTTTTATATATTAAATAAACTTTTCTATTTAATACAATTTTTTGTTGTAATGATTTCATATCAGTAATACTTAATCAAAATAGAAAAGGGCGTTTAGCATTTCATTGACCGGGATCCAAGTAAAGAAGATTAAGTATTAAATGATTTCTGATATAAGTTTTTCTGCTTATTTAATTTTATCTGACAAATCAGATTACAGCTCCGATCTTATCAAAGTCGATTATTTTAAATCTTAAATTAAATCTTAATCTTAGATTACTGTTAAAAATTAAATAATTTCTTATTAAAGAAAAATATTACTTATCGTACTGCACGTACAGACTAGATGTTTATAGGGCTGACTAGATATTTATAGGTGGTTTTTCCTAACAGGTCTCTAAAAAAATTTTTTTTTTTTTGTTGAAGAATATTAAACAATTTTATTATTTTTCCTTAGGACGTGTTATTATACATATATATTTTTTTAATTTTTTTTATTTAATAAATTCATTTGAAAAATCTTTTCATCAAAATACGAAATTTAACGCGATTTATACTTGTTTAAATTTGATCAATTTTAGAGTCACCATTGATTTTCATTTGATTAATTTTACAGTTACATTTGGTTATCATTCGATTAATTTTAACAGTTACATTTGATTTTCATTTGATTTATTTTACAGTCACATTTACATTTCATTAATACTTTCTCTTTTTTTTTTCCTGTGATTTTTTTTCATCTATCTGTATTAATTGTATATGCAAGTAACTATCTAACAAATTATTAAAAACTATCAAAAATGTTTTTTATTTTTAATAGTTATTATTCATGAATTTTTAATTTTACTTATTTTGTATTAATTTATTTTTATTTTATTATTTATGAATAAATAGTTTCGAGAATAATAAATAGTAATAGAAAAATAGTATAAAATAGAATGTATAAGAATCTTAGAATTTTTTTTTTTTTATTATTAATTCAATCTATTCGATTTTAAAGTGTTTTGTTGCACAATATTATCTCAGATAGCAATGAACGTTTTTTTTTTTTTTTTAATCTGATCAAGCTGTGGTGATCCATTAATTGTATATTTCATTAATGTTATTTCTCTTATTATAATATTCGATTATTTTCTACGCTCAAAATCGACTTTGAAGTGAAAAATAATTTTATGTACGAAAAAGACCAATTCCAGAACTTAAATTTCCATTTTAAATATTCATAAATTATTCTCAACTCATTAAACTTTTAGAGACGAATTGACTTTCAAAACATTACCGATCTTTGGTGGAATTTTCAAAATGATATTCATTCGTCTACAAAACTATACATTTTAATGCATTCAATTTGTCGTCAGACCCCTTCTAAATCGTATTCAAATATTTATTCTTAAAGTTTAAATCCTGAACTTCGAAACAAACTTCCCGTGTTTGAAAATTCAAAGAGTTACCTGTTCTAAACGAATTTAACAGAGAAAAGCGAGTTACCCGAACTGGCCTATTTAAACAATCGCATTTAAAACTGGAGACATTCAATTCCAAGTCTACTCATTTTGGAGGAGAAAATTCTACTTATTTCACTTAATGAAATGATGTGCCCAAACTGGATTATCTGATGTAATAGTTGGTTAAAATCTAGTTAATTAAATTTATTCAGTTTTAAAATGTGTTACATTGTGTGTGTAGCAGAATATGAATTTAAAAGAATGTTTTCAGTAACTGTGAAAATGTATTAAGTGCTTTTACAATTAACTGTAATTTTATTAAGTATTATGATTAAAGATTTGAAATGTAATGCTTTAATAGTAGATGCGTGTATAATAGTTAGCGTATAAGTATATTCTCGTTTTTTAAGTAATGTATTTATATGAAGAAAAATTATTAAATTAGTTAAATATTAATAAAAATATTTATTTTATTATGACGTTCGTTCTATAAATATACTAAACATTATTCTGAGTCTAAAAGATTTTAATATTTAGTTCAATAAAATATTTTTGTTATTTATATAATTTGTAACAAACTATTATTAAATTAATTTATTTTGAAAACTGTATTTAAAACTGTATTAAAAACTGTAAGCATTTTCTTCATATGATAAAAAAATATCATAAAAAAGCATTTTCTTCATATGATAAAAAAATATCATAAAAAAGCATTTTCTTCATATGATTGGGTTTGATATCAGTTTTATTAAAATATTTTTACCTTTATTTATTTTTTTTAATTTAATAAAAAACAGTTTGTTCTAATTCATACTGGAACAACGGTTTCAATCATAATTTTTCTTCGAATGAGTTTTCAGACTATTAGCACGTAAAATTACTATTAACACAATTTTATTTTTTTATCTATTAAATAATAAATCATTTTTTAAAATATTAAATAATAATTTTTAAAAATATTAATTAATATTTTTTTTAAATATTAAATAACTATTTTTTTAAATATTAAAGAATAAATAAATTTATTTTAAATATTAATGAATGAATTAATTTATTTTAATTATTAAATAACTATTTTTTTAAATATTATAGAATAAATAAATTTATTTTAAATATTAATGAATGAATTAATTTATTTTAAATATTAAATAATAAATTAATTTTTTTAAATGAAAAATAGTTAGTAAAACAACGCTTTAAATTTAATGGTTTTCTAAATCTTTTAAAAATTATTAAAATCTAATACTCGCCGATTCTTAATTGATGGATTTTTTAAACAGATTTAGACAATTGTTTTTAGAAGGTGTATGAGATAGTGATTTATTATGTGCTTCCATGATTAATTAGTTATATCTTTAACCGGAAAACTTTGCAAAATTAGAAGGAGTCATGTCATCATCATTATTATAAATTAATAGAAACTTCATCAAGATGAATCTCCTTAAAATAGGTTTTTAAATTAATAGTGTTTCAAAATTAAAAGGGACGATTTGTTGGAAAAAAATTATTTAATTTTTTTATAAAAAAATGCTCTTTCATTAACTAATGTTAGTTATAAGCAAAAATATTTTGTAAATTACTGCCTTAAATGAAAAATAAATATGTCACACTACATCCATATTCTACAATATATTATATATAGTAGACTTTTTCATACCGTAGTCATCCTGGGACTACTTCTGAAATGACACAGGTATAACAGTTAAGTAATAAACGAAAAAAAGAAAAATTGATTAATATTGTAATTCCATTAAAATATTGCCGAAAATTACAGTTAAAAATAAAAAAACAAAAGGATAAAAGAAAATGAGAAAAATACTGATCGTCCATTGTTTTTACATTTTTGTAGCCGAATTTCATTAATCCCTTTCTCTTATAGCTAATTGAAAATACAGTGCTGTAGTAACTGCTTTTCTTTCAAAATACAACATACATACAAAGACACAAATACATACAAAGACGCAATATATATAAAGACAGAAATACATACAAAGGCACAATACACAAATACTATACTTGCAACGATCCTTTTCATTTAAAAATGACTTTGTAATGCATCATGGATAGTGAAATTAAAAATTTCAAGTCGTAGGATAGTTCCTTTATAAAAGGTTTCATTTTCACTTTTGTAAAACACTTTTTATCTCTAGTATTTTAATAGCATTTGGATAAATTCAGATAAAGCAGCAACAGCGAGCATACATCTCAAAGTACCTAGATAAGTCAACTCAAATCACAATTACTACAAAGAAAAATATATAAATAAACACTACACGAACAAAGAACAATATATACAAATAAACAAATACATACAATGAACATTATAGAAATACATGCAATGAACATTATACAAATACATGCAATGAACATTATACAAATACATGCAATGAACATTATACAAATACATGCAATGAACATTATACAAATACACACATATTATACAAATTATACATACAAAGAACAATATACAGATATACATTGCACAATACACAAATACATGCAAAGAACAATATACAAATCACACACTACACAAATACATACTTTCAAAATACTATACATAAATTTTATAAAATAGCACTTGTAATAACATGACTGGTGTATATGAAAAGGTATTTATTTATGTGTGTGCATTACATTTTATATTATTACTGAATATAAATTGCGATCAAAATTTTTGATGTCTTTATTTTGTTACTGTTTAAAAAAAATGACTTTAAACTCCCGGTAAATTGTTTCAATTAGTTCATGAAAGGCGCATCTTTTTTAATTACCCAGATTGGAATAGATATCGTAGGAACCAACAATCACGATTTCACATTGACTGCTGGAGCGTGCCCTTTATGTACAAGCACGGCCGAGTAATTATCATTTTCGTTTCAATCAAATTAAATTAAACGCGAACCACCGCACCACAACCTGAATTTGTTACAGATTTGAAAAGGATTCGGATTTAAAATGTCGAGCTCCATGCCACCATTAGGAGGGGCCCCATCACCGCTAACGTAAAATTTACGATCATTGAGTGGATATTTAACAGCCTGTAATAGGTGTCCGATTGTTAAACGCGTCGATGTCTTTCCCGTTAGGTGAAATTATTCCCCATCTCTTATGACCTGTTTGTTCCCCCGAAATGAATTAGAACTCGTTGAAATATCGCTGACGAAATACCTCCGCCAGTGTTTACTGGCTCCCGCCCATCTTTGGTCCCCCTGATTGGTTAATTGTCATCACGTGATCGATTGTAATAGCTGACCGCAACCGGAGGAATTTCGAGTCAGTATGTACGCGTTGCCAGATTCGGGAATCATCCTTCAAATGGGCTGGAGGGGGGTGCAGGAACACACTCAGACGACTCTCGGAAATAACCGAACGACATTAGGTGAATATCTATTTCCGTCTCTGATTAACGACACCAAACAACACTAGGACCCTCTTATCAGTGCAAATTTAATGGCCCTGTGTTATTCTCCGTGCGTATAATTTGTGAAACGCGTAACACTAGAGCGTTTCACTTTGAAGATGGAGGAACATTCTTCTTAAAACTTTTCCCTTTTCTCCTAAACGCCCTCCCTCCTTCCTTGGATGGGAGGAAGACAACGTCCCATCTTAATGAGAAAGTTCTGACTTACAACTGTTTATCTCTTTGGTGATGGCATTAACGGAATTGGAAATATCGAACGTGGGGGGTGGGGGAGGGGGTGAAAGAAAGGGGTAGCAGCAGCGATACACGGTGGTTCGGAATGACTGAATCCAAGATTGGCAATGGCTGACAGCTTTTGGCGACATTGGCGCCCCAAGTGTTTGCAAAAGAAACAAGAGTTGTAGGTTTGGAATGCGGATAACGTGGTGCACGAAACAATCAAGATAAGTTATCGATCTCGAACAGTCAGATCGGGATCAAGAAGACACCAAATAGACATAGCGAGATGCTGGATCGGAAAAAAATATCAAGCTATTTTGTAGGAATTGCATGTCAAACAAAAAAGAAAGCCAATTTGTGATCAAATATTCTTTTTTCTAATCGTATATTTTTGCCATTTCTAAATAATATCATTGAAATTCATCAGAAATTTAATTTGTTAACTTTTAGTCTACGGAGATATGAAAGACTTTGCATGTCGTCATTACATTGACACTGACTATAAATTTTTTTCATAACAGTGCAAGTGTTTATTAACTGCAAAAATAGAAGATTCGCGGTTTGGTTTGTCGCTCTACGGTAATATTGCACAAGAGGGCTAAACAGACAGGGGCCTACAGTTTAAAGTGGATTTCAAACCATTAACAAACACCCATGCGACCGCCAGGATTGGAACCTGGAGCCTGTGGTAACAAAGACCAGAGCGCTAGCCAATTGGTCATTAGGCCGCGAGAAGATTTAATAGTTAACATGAAGAGTTATCGTCAGTATTTAATGCTATTGCATAAATTTACAGTTAGCATGTTCAACCACTTTAATTGAAGTATTGCATTGATACCGTTTAACTCTCAAATCAAACAATGAACCAAAATATCCAATGGCCGTAAATACTTAGTATTAGTAATTTATTTATAATTTAAAGTTATCTAAATAATTGTTTATGTAAGTTTTCCTTAAAAAGAAAAGACATTTAAAACTTACGAAATGGTATGGAAATATATTGTTTTTATATCTTCTGAACATACTTGCGAGTTAATTGTGATGGAAAAAGTACTGCATTTTAAAATCGTTGTATTGCTTGTATATTATGCATTATAATATTCCAGAAGTTAAAAAAGCATAGATGGTACTTTTGTTTCGTGATTAAATAAAATATATTTATTAAAACAGTAATTTATTAAAAATAGCATATATTGATTTTGTTTTTCTTATCTTTATTAGCTATTGCATTGCATCATTTCTGAAAATATCTTATAGAAATGTTCTTCTATATATATTCTAACCATTTTCAAGTTTTGAACTGACTGTGTTATACCATTTTCCAAAGTTTGAACCGTGTTACAGCAACAGAGAAAATTCCTTATGTTTTGTAGAAATACTGTGCTATAAGAAGTATTTCTCCACATCTCGAAACTGTTTTGTAGATGTTCGCATTATGCAGAAGTGACATGGTTTGGTTTGTCGCTCTACTGTCATTTTTTGCACACTTTAGGCTAATTAAATCCGGGACCGACTAGCGACTATCCATGCCGCTGCCAGGATTTGAAACTGAAGTCTATGATACAAAGGTCCAGAGCGTAACCAATTGGCCATCAGGCAGCTGCAGAAGTGACATAAGTTTAACCATAAAAATATTTTTGTTGGTCAAAAGGATATATTTAAATCATATTCTCAAATGCTGAGGAGACCATGGATAATATCATTTACATTTTATTTTTAATTGTATTAATTGTGGTGATGTGTTCCGGAATGTTAATCGTTTGATGTTAGGTGTACCTTAAAAAAGATCGTAAAACTTTCATCAAATTTCTCATACTAAATACCATTTAGATTCAGCGACAATTGTAGATATCTCCTTTTTACCAAAAAACCAGTTAATAAGCAAACCAGTTAATGAAAATTAATCAGATTATTGAATTGAATTCTCATACTAATATCATTGAAAGTCAACGACAAAAGTAGATATCTGCTTTTTACCAACAAACCAGTTAATAAAACTAGTTAACAAGCCAACCAGTTAAAGAAAATTGATCAGATCATTGAACTACTTGTTCTTCTGGTGGAAAATGTGTGCTTATTTAGATACATCAACAGAACTGCTTCACCTCTTAATTAATCAAATAAATAATAAATATTCATAAAATTTTGCTATACACCTGTGTCACGAGTTGGAAACCACCATCGAAAAGTTTTACTTTTGGCGACACGAGTTCGTGATTGTTGCAACCTCCTCTTAAAGCGCATCACTCGAAACAATCCAGAGGGCGCTCTTAAAAAAGAAAACAAGAAAATGGCGAGAAATAAATTGTACCTCATTTGAGCAACTGTCAAACGCAGCTTTTTACCGCTAAGTCCTTATCAGAAAAGAGACGGGGATGGTAGGGGGAAGAGAAGGAATAACATATGCAGAATAAGACGAGGAATCAGACTAATGTTGATTCTTATTTGCCGTGTCCGTTATTAGGTCCGTCTTTGGCGTAATGTAAAATTCTCTTCTCTCTCTTTAGAATTAATAGATCTTCTCCGCTCGCAGCCAATTGCGAACAAACGTTTCCTACTAACGGAAAATCTGTTCTTTTAAACTTGATTGATCATCGGAGATTGATCTTATGAAAAGCGGGCGCCTTTTGCTCTAGCAGAACAATCAACAGCTATCGCTCGTTAAGAAGTTGCTGCTAGCGCCAGACCATTTTCCTTCAGCGATTTAAAGGTTGATCTGACTGGCAACAGCTAACGAGAATATCGTCTGTCTGCTTTTTGAAGGAGGAGCGTGTAAACATCTCAACTCCCTTTCACATGGAATCGAAACTTTTCCAATTCCTTTTCCGGTTAAATTATTGTTTTAATATATCCGTGTGTCCGTACCGTTTATTACGCGGCGCGTTTAAATGGGGACGCGGTTGCCATGGAAACAGCGTTTCACGGCGACATTTAAATAGCAGATTAAAGCGTTAATCCCCTTACGCCATTTCGCTATCTTCCCGTTTTAATTGGGTCTCTCCCTGCTCTTGGCGCGGGGAAATCCTGGTTCCGTAAGGTTCTGGTTCTGGTGCTGAGAAATCGGCGCCATAATCTCTACCGGCAGTTAACGCTGTGTCAGACTTCCATCATTTTCGCATTATTTACGTAATTTAAAATACGGGAAAAAGAACATTTTTTTTTTCCGTTGCATCTTTCTCTCTCTCTCTCTGTGCTGTTTAATTTTTTTCTCTCTTGGGAAAAAAAGGAAAAAAAAAAAAAACTCTTTTTGTTGCTCTTTTTTTTTTTTTTTTGCTACGTGCTATTTTTGATTTGTTTGTTTATTTTCGGCAAGTCGAGAGTTTTTCTAGAAGAAAAATGAGTCTTTAAAAACTCGTTCCTTGTAGTTTCCTCCCATCGTCTTAAGTATTTTTAATGATCGTTTTGAAGTTCGATGGAAATAATTTGGCTGGAGGGGGAAGGAAAGAGGAACTTGACAATGTATCCGAAATTAAAAAGGAAATGGCTGACAGTATTTAGGTGGAATAATGATTATTTTTTTTACTGCTGTTTTTAAGCGTTTCATAAAGATGTATGTACCGTGTTCAATATTGTGACATATACTGGAGTTTTTTTTATCGGCTGGTGCAATTTTTTTTTTTTTTTTTTTTTTTTCGTTCTGCAAATTAAATGTGTTGAATATTCAGATACAATCTGAATTTTTGTTTTGATATGAAGATTCCATTTTGTCATTCTTGGAAAATATAAATACATTCTTTATATAACATTAATTTCAAGCTTCTGATTAGGTGTTTTTAAATCACATTCCAGAAGTGTATTATATGTACATTCTATTATGTAACATAGTACTTTAATTTTTTGTTTTTGTTTTTGTTTATTTTAACTTTTGGCCCTGCAAAATTCAAAGAGAAATTTATATAGTTTATATATTTCCTTTTAGAACAAATTTAAATCAAATACTTTATTTAATAATACAATCACTCATGCAATTATCAGCGGCCTGATGGCCAATTGACTAGCTCTGTGGCCGTTGGTGCTTCAGGTTTGAATCCTGGCTATGGCATGGATGTTAGTTAGTGGTTCGGAATTCACGTTAAACAGTAGGTCTCGGTCTAAGTAGCCTAAAGTGTGCAAAAAATGATCGTAGAGCGACAAAACAGACCTCATACAATTATTAAATATAAGTAAAAAGAAAACCCCAATCTTAAATAAAATTTTGCTTTTTAATTAAAGGTATTAATTTATGCAAATTCAGTTCATGATCTTATTACTTCATTCTGATAAAAATCGTAGCAAGTTTCTGAAAATAAAATTATATTAAATCGATATTTTATGAACTGTTTGCCGAAAGTAATTTTTTAAATTTTTATGTAGTTAGTAGTATAAATAAAAAGTTTTCGTCTTAATTATATTCACATTAACATGATATATAAAATGGTCTAAATATAGTGTCTTTATTGGCTTAAATTCTTGATATTGTATTAACTATTATAAAAAAGAAATGATTGTTTTACCCTTCTGTTCTATGTATGTTGATTTTATTTTATTCTCAACAAAACATAATTATTTAATTAATTTAATAGATAAAGCAAAAAATGTATTTTTTAGTTTTTAAAGATACAGCTGCCAATAAGTTCATTTAACGATTAATTTCACGTTAAAGAAAATATAAAAAAAAATAATTTAACGTTGGTTGAACAAAGTATTTCAACTGAATTGATCGATTAAAACGTAATAGATGAGACAGATATTTTTCGTGTGAAATTAACTTCTGTAAAAATGCATGTAGTTTCAACTTAGGTACAAAGTTCTATGGTTGCACTCCGTTCTGCAGGTGTTTTCAATCCCTGTTGGAAAGGTAGTATCGGAAACGTGCTTGCATCGGGTGTCAGCAAGGTTCAAGCACGCATTTAAGGTAACCAACCTCCTAGATTTGTATTCGTCAGCTGATTTCTTGCACATTTTTTTTTTTTTTTTTTTTTTTTTGCTTTAACCTTTGTTCTCGTGTAACCTGATTTCTTTTTTGCTTGTCGCCTTGCTTGTTATTACATATCTTGGCTAAGGTAAGGTAATATAACTTAAATTACTTTTAATTATGGACTAATAGAAATTGGTCATTTTAGGTCTTAAATATAATTGGAATATAAAATAAAGAGGAATGATTAGAATTTAAAAAAAAAAAAAGGTGTTATTTGTTATTTTCCTTTCATTTTAAAATAATTATAATTCAAATGAATGTTTTCCTATGTGGTTGTATTTCATAAGAATTACTTTGCTGAAATTTTATTCTACTTTTATTATTTGAGATATTCACATGGTTTGTGCTCATAACTCTGTCATTCCAAATAGGATTTGAACTTGTTATTCTGAAATTTTTTATCTGTTTGTAACTTATGTTTTGTCTTTCTCGAACTTCAAAAGAAACCATTCCATAGCGAGTTCTTTAGGTAAAATTTGTACATGTACTAATTGGTGTCTGATGATTAGTGAATCCTGTCATAGTTTTCTGGCATCTGGTATACCCAATAAAAAAGATTCGGCGTTTCTTAAGAATGCTTAATATTTGGATATAATAGTAGAGTGCAGTATATATAATATTTTGGATATAGTATATAGTTTGGATATAATAGTATAGTATCGTATATATATACTTAAGAATGCTTACTATTTGGATAATAATAGTAATTTGCTCAACATACTGTTGCTACATTTTGGTTATTTAGACTTTGAATGGCGATAAGCTAGGACATTTTACTTAGATGGTTGCCGCCTTTGGAAAGATGCCCCCTGTAGATCTTCTTATGCGTAACTAATTTACATTTTTAAGCATTAAAAAAACTTCAAGAAATACCCCCAATCAGTTGCTTGAGAAGTTGTAGCTGAACCGCTTGTCAGTTCATACTTATAAATAATTTTATAAGGCCGGATCCAACCTTCCTCAACCAGATCGTCCTACTAACTACCATAAGATTACGAGAATTATTACAACTAGGTTTAAGACCAGATATCGTGAAATTATTTCCAATTCAGAGTTATTTCCAATAGAAGAGTTGGAGTTTCTTATTGGATTATCCCATTGCATGTGATTTGCCCAGGCACGTAGGGGGAGCCAATTTCAAAACAATAACTGCACATCATTATCTTAGAAACACCTTCACAGATTTGGACTAGCAGATTCTCCGACTTGCCAACTTTGCTTGACTAATTCTGACATGAGTGGTAACCACTTGAACTACTGTCCTGGACTAATTGACGTAGTAGCTGTAAATACTGTAAAAGATTTTAATTATTTTATTTGTGTTTCTGAACTGTATTGTGCTGTCCGTCATAGATTGTTGGCAGTCATGCCTAGGTCTGGCGTAGGTTAAAAAAAATTAATAAATAAATCATTTTAATTAAGTGGATCGTATCTAAAGTTGGTATTTCTCATTTGAAGATTCGGTTTTCGATTGCCACTGACGAGATATAAAGGAGGGCTGAAATAGTTAAATTTAAAGAAACAAAAACCGTTTATAAAAATTATATTTGTATACATTTTTTAATCTTCTTTCCCCTTCTAATCCATGTGGAACTCGAAACCCAAAGACAATGTCATCCATTTAATAACAAACATACAGCTAATGTCTCCCCCCACTAACACATGTCCAATAAGAACCATCTGTTCATTGTTCTCGCACCTTTTCGATCACAAACCCAAGTTGGAAGATTAAAAGAAAACCGCTGCTCCTCACTTCATTGCATTGATCGCTTAGCAAGAAGAAGAAGAAGAAGAAGAAGAAAAAAATAAAGAAAGATAAGAAATGTAGGACTCTCCCGCTTGAAATGCTAGAAAATGGATTAGTTCCTAAATACTGAACAGACTCTCCCTTGTTGTATCTCGGTAACAGTAAACCGTCAACCCTGTCATGAGACGCTTCTTTCTAACAAGACTACCCTTGCGCCGATGCCTATCTTAATGGAAAGCCTATTTATAGGATCCCAGCACTCACACCGCCTTTGCACAGGCAGCGATGATGGTGGAAGGAAAAATATTAAGTTAAAGATTCGGGATGGAGGCTTGTCATTGTGCAAGGTAGACGCTGGAGCATTTTTTTTTTTTTTCCCTTCTTAGTAAGAGCTCAGCGAAATTATTATTTACCTTGTTTTATATACGTTAGCTTTTTAGCGCTCTTGTTGTCGTAAAAATACAAAATGATGGATGGGATTCCAAGTGGCACTTTATGGCTTTTTGGACCTGTACCCGGGATATTTGCATGAGTCGGGTTTGGTAATATGTTGGACATGAAGAAGAGCTTGTTAACATGTTAACAGAGATGCTTAGTTAAGAGAAGTAAGATGAAATACCTCAAGATTTTTTTTTCCTTAGAAAATTTGTGTTGTTTTAGTAGGTTTTTTTTTTTTTTTTTTTTTTTTCAGACAAGTGTTCAGTTTTTTGATGATATATTCGTTGTACAATTAAAAAATTTGATATCTGAATCTAGTTAGTCAACTGCGTTATTTGACTAAAAAAATTTATGTATTTTCTTATTTTATCATTAAAACATGTTTGTTTCGTCGTTGGAATTATTAACATTATTATTTATTATTGTACGGATAAAAAGTTTTTGAAAAACCCATCGAGTATTTCTAATAGTAAAAATGTCGGGAAACGTAGTAAGATGTAGTAAAACACTTAAATTTTATTATACATCAATTGTTAGGTTATTATTATTATCTGATAAAATGTATTTTAGTTGCAATGAAGTATTTATTATCCCGTGTGAGATATTTTTATCGCTACTGATGGGATTCGAAATCATACGTTAGGGCGGTTTGGTTTGTCGTTCCACGGTCATTTTATGCACACTTTGGGATAATTAGACCGGGACCTACAGTGTAACGTGGATTCCGAACCACTCACAAACATCTATGCCACTGACAGGATTCGAATCTGAGGCTTGTGGTACCAACGACCAGAGCGCTAGCCAATTGGCCATCAAGTCGCAACATAGATGCAGAATCTTTCGGTTCGACATTGCTTGTCGAACTTCGAGTTAGTACCTTCGTCTTTGTAACGCAATTCACCAGGTTATTCTGGCCAGAGTTTATAAAGCTTTCGATTAAATATTTAACAAATAAATTCTGAATGTACTTAACGCTATACATCTAGCATCACTTTTTACAAACAGTAATATTTATCTAGGACATACGTTCTTTCAAAACATCAAAGTAGATATTTTATGTTTTGAACTAAAACAATTTTTGAAATTTTTGAAAACAATTTGAACAATTTTTGTACATACTTAAATGAAGATTTCTTTATTTAGAGATCTGTTATTCAAAGTAATACATTCATGTAAACCAACGAGTAATGGAAATAAATGAGTATCGATCTCACAGAAACAGGCGGCATTAAAGGTGATCGACTGGTTTCCTCTAACCTGCGTAAACAAATCGCCAAGGAGTCGAGCGAAGGGAGGTCTGTTTAATATTTGCGCAGATGAGAGCCAGCTGTTGAGAGTGATCTGTGAAATGGGTCTTTTCGCTGCTGTATACAAATCCAGGTGCTGTAGTGACACGGCTTTGTCAGGCACGCCGTTCGCTTGTTTACATTTCGAGTATAAATAGAACAACGGTCTTTGTCTCAGACTGCCGAGATTGGGAGTCTTTTAAGTTTTGAAAGAATCGAGAATGCGTTTTACGCTTAAATTGCATTGATCCCATTTTAAAGTCTTTGTAATAAAGTGTTTCTGATGTCAGTTTCACTTAATTGTTCAAACGGTAATTAATTGTACAATTGAAAAACCGGTGCTCATACCACCGTGATTAATACTTATTTAATCACTGTGATTAAATAAGTATTAATACTTTTGTGATTAATACTTATTCAAAGTGGCCAATTATTAAAAGTTCTCTGTAGTTACCGCAGAAAATAATAAAAATTTAGAATTAATTACTGATTATAGGAAAAACTTATACTTCCACGAAAATTAAAAATAATTTGTTTTTCTATTAAAGATTATATTTATATTTGTTCAGGTATTTTTCATTTCATATTTCATGTTTTATATATAGATTTTTTCTGAGATTTCGCCAAAAAATGGATTATTTTTAATGATGAAGCGATTATCAATTATCTGCTATTATATTTTTGCTATGCTGTTAAAGTGAACTGTTTGTCTGTGATGTCTTTAATGAGAATCAAGTTTAATGCATAAATTATTTTTATTTATAAGCGTTTGTTATAAGTTTTCAAGAATGTTTCTTTTGATAATGCTGTGCAGTACAATGTATTTAAAAAAGTTTTTTCTGGTTGACGTTGTTAATGCAAACGTCGTTCGGTTGACGTTTCTTTCTTTTTTTTTTTTTTTCAAAATAATATGTAGTTAAAAACACATTTAACGAAAAATTTTCATTTTAAAGTAAAACATTATAGCTTTTTATATTTTTTAAATATTTTTTCTACTGTACACTTATATAATTCTTAAAAAAAATTACTTGAGAAAGAAAATTTTATCTTGTAATTACACAATTAATAATTTTCTTACTTTGATAAAAAAAAAAAAAAATAGAAATTAATAATTAATAATGCAGAAAGTATTTAATTTGATGTAAATTCATTTGGCTATTTATAATAATAAAAAATTGAAGAATAAAATATTAATAATGATAAAATTAACTTAATTTTATCATTATCTGTAGATAAATTGATAACAATTATCTATTGATGTTATTACTAAAAAAATGACTCGCGGAACTCCAATTTTAACAATTTTGGACAAGGATTGTTACCTTAAAACTCTCTGTAGCGGGAATTATTTTTAGTTACGTCCTCTTCCATCTCGGCCATTCACTTTTTGTTTTCTTGGTTGAAATGTCCAATGAGGTATAAATTGGGCGGCAAAAGGATATCCTGTCTCTAACAGATTGTTGTGGTCGATAACGCCCGTTCTCGTGAAGCTCTTTACAGTTGGCTCTTGTTCAGATATTTTATCATTCGTTTCACAAAGAAACATTGTGACATTTTTTTTTTCTTTCTTTCTGATGAGTGCTTTTTTTTAATAATTGCAATTTAAACAAATGCTACTGAACTTTTTGAATAATTATATAAGAATTTTGATAAGATAATGTTAGAACCTTTTTATACACATAAACTAAAACTCATAATTTTAAAAAAAGGAAATATTTAATTTGTCCTATTGTATTTTTATACTAAGCCAAAGAATGATAAAAAAAAGATAAATATTATTAAAATTGAAAGTCTGTGTAAAATGCCTTGAATTGAATTCTAAATAAGATAAATTTGTTACAAAAATTATTGAATGCCCTTAAAATCATTGATTTAATCTAAATTTACCCAATATTTCTTCATATAATATATGTATATATATATATATAATTATTTTCAAGTGACGAGCGTTGTGACCTGAAATTATTTGTCATTACAGCAGAACATGTGTAGCAGATTTAACGTTGCTCAAGAGCCCACTACAAGGAATCTGTTATATTTTTGTTATGAAAATAGAACTTAAGCACATTATTTTTATTATTGCAGTTTTCTAAGTTATATTTTTATATATAATTATAATGATTCTGACACCTTAGTTAAGACGTATATATTACTGAAATTTTGATTAAAGAAATTCATTTGAAAAAAAAAAAAAAATGCAGTTTTTGTTGTTCAGAATCTTTCAATTCAAATCTTGTACAACTGTGGTTCTCGAATTTTAAGTAACGGCATGATATATTTCTCACAAAAATTAATACACTTTAAGTAAATAAAAAAATTACGAAAAAAAATTGCAGTGACTTTTGGAGGAACATTATAATGAAATTCAAATGTTAATTAAATAAATTTCAATTATAATGAATTTCAAAATTACTGATAAGAACTTATTGGTTAGGAATTTTTAATTTTAAATATAAAAACATTACATATGCTGCTTTTTAACTCACTAAGGCAAGAGTAATTTCATTTTTCTATAATTAAATTATTACCCTGTCATAAGTAAAACCAAATATTTATTAATATTTCATCATCATTATTAGCATGGTGAAATACATCGTTACATTTTAGAAAACACAATAATTATCATTACATTTTAGAAAACACAATAATTATCGTTACATTTTAGACACACAATAATATTCTGAGTACTAAATTAAAAAAATTCATCAGCTCTTATATTGTTTATATGAAATAACCAAATAAAATAAACCCATTATTACATTTAATGATGAAAAAAGGGAAGGGGGATCTACAAAATGCTGCCTTGTTTAAGGGGACGCAATGATAAGCAATTTGAGAGGTACTGTCATAGAAGAAAAATCCTTTATCGCGAGTCTCTTTGTTGCTAATCCATATATCTCATATCTCATTCGTATGATATCCGTGATATTGATCACTTTGTTGAGGAATTTCTGAAAAGTGATAGCCATAGGAGCATTGAAAGTGATAATCGTGTGAACTAAGTATCTGTGTTTACGATAACCAAAACTTCGAAATCTATGATTTATATAAACCGTATAAACAGTTTACCTGTTTTTAGATTTTTTTTCTCGCTACTTGACTTTTTGAGAGGTACATAATTGATGACTTTTAAGCGATAACCTTGAGGTCGAACCTTTGGAACAAACTGTGAGAGGGTAAAAAAAAGGGATCCTGACTTCGTCCGCAAATATTATGCCCTGTGACTCAGCCAGGATTAAAAGCACGGTTTCATCACGTGCTCTATCGTCACCTAGAAGTGGTCATGTAGGTTCTGAACCTCTCAACTCTTCCCAACCTACTCTACCCTCCCAGCAGCACTTAGGCATGGTAAAAAACACAGTGCATCATTTACCAGCCTGTAAGACGATCTCTTGGAAGAGACATTTCTTCCTTGCACTGCCCCCACACCTAACAATTTTGCTTTCTTTTTCCAGCGTTTATGTCATTTTTCTTGGCTTGCCGGTAACCGTGATCCAAACCAGATGGGAGTTGGTAGAGAAAGACAAACGGTTTCTTGTTTGTCTCCTCCTACTTTTTTTTTCTTTTTTATTTCGTCTTTGGGGTGTGGGAGTGGCAAAAAAAACCACCTTGCATTGCAGTTTTTAACCAACCACTGCTGCCTGTTAGCGGAAATAAGGTTTTAAGGGTGAAAGAACTCATCAAAAGTAATTCATACGAACTTTGGATTGAAATAGTTGTGGATGACGTTATACTATGTTAAAAAAAAAGTAATAAAATAATATTTTTTTTCCCATTTTGTGTTTAATTTTAATGCATAACGTAATAATACTAGATTTAGATGTAATAATACTAGATGCCAAAAAATATATATATATATTTTTATGTAGCATTTAATATTATTTTTAATAATGTATTATATTTTAAAATAACATTATATTGAATGAAATCAGCTATTGTGTAGTCACTAAAGAGGATTTATTTCTGTATTTTTTGAATAATTTTTTCGTATAAAATGTTTATCTAGAAGTAGTATCCTAAAACTGAATGAAGTCCTTTAAAAAAAAAAAAAAAATTCGAAAATTTAACTAAAAAATTAACAAATTTCGTAAAAAATTATATCAGTATCAAAAAATACAAGGATGTTAAGATTATAAAAGAACCAAAGATCTCGCTGTCCTTGACAAATCAAATAAAACTGGGAAATAGATTTTCTATTATAATTGCTGTGTATATTTTGTATTACGTAGAAACAGGTATTCATAATAGTAGTTTACAAAAAATGACAGATTTCTTAAATTATGAAACTATTATTGTTATAAAAGCCGTACAATAGTTGGATAATATGATTGAAGAGCTGGATAAATTTATTCATGTTGTTAACCTGATTCTAAACCACAATTTCACAATATGCGTATCAATTCAAACGTTGTTTTTCACTGAAAGCTCCTTGCATTTAATGTTGTCAAAATTAAAAATAACTTGTTTACTTTTAAAGAACTGTTATTATCATATTTTTTTTACAAATATCTGTAAGTATCTGTATTTCACGTTTCATTTCTCAACATCCTTGAAAATAAGTGATTTACCACGACGTTTATTGCACCTTATTCAATTCAAGAACAAAAGAAAATGCGGAATACCACCTACGCATGTTGCTTGTACGTGTGACTGACGGGCAATGCAAATTACTTTATCTTCTTACGACATTCTAATTCACTTAGTTGCTGGGTGTACTGGCTTACTCAATTATGTAATGATACCAAAAAGTTGTGCCATAATTGCCTATACTCGTTGCAAGACAATGAATTAAGAAAATGGCTGAAAATTATACGCTCTTATGACAGGTTTTTGCCTCCGACTTATTGTGAAATTGATAAAATATGAATTTCGGAGCGAAATATATAAGTTTATTTGTTATGGTAGATACTCAAAAGTGGGCAGACTGTATAGTGGCAGTGGTGTATAGTTTTTGATTTGCAACTGTCGTTAGAATTAATGATATATATAACTGTCCGTTTTTGCAATACATTTAAAAAGCAATATTTAAGATACCTTTTATTTTTTTTTATTTTTATTCTTCTTTCTCCAAATGTTACTCTAGAAGCAAATAGGTTACCAGCCTCATTCTAATGCCTATAACAGGTGATCTTTTTCATGTTGTTATGGTCTTTGCATGATTTTGTGTGTTGTTAAAAGGTCTGTTGTGTTTTGGCCAGTAAATGATTCTTATCGAAATAAAATTATTGAGGAACTGAAATAATATAATTAAAAAGCACTGAAAGTTTTTCACCTTTTCATGGTAGATAAACAATAATTTATCCTCTCCTTTTCCAGAAAGATTAGCAGTCGTGTTTGCGAAAAATAAATAAGTAGTCTTTATATTTTTGCATGTTGTTATGGGTACTGTTTTGTTGTCCTCCGCTGTTTTGGTCAGTAAGAGATTCTTATCAAAATAGAATCATTGAGGAACTGAAATAATATAATTAAAAATCTTTGAAAATTTATGGATCAAAAGATTGTAAATCTTGGCATTTGTGTATTGTATTCATAATAAGTTTTTTGAATAATATATACATGTGCAGTTGACAAACTAAATTTCATAATATGTATGCTATTTGGAAAAAGATATGGGTTGATACTTAACATATCAGATACTTTGAAGCTCAGAATGTAAATGTACAATTGACAAACTAAATTTCATAACCTGTATGCTATTTAGAAAAATGTTTGAGTTGATTCTTGACATATCATATATACTTTGAAGCTCAGAATGTTACTTGCGAGATTTGTTTTTTCTCAACCCTCTGCGAAACAGGGCCACCTCTCTCCCAGGTTGAGAGAGCTGAACAACACATCTGTATCAATTGAGTTATTAATGTGGAAACGTTGACCTCATAAACCATATTCACTGACGCCATGAGGTCGCCGTTTGCCGAAAGAAAGTTCCGGCTATTTTTCGTGTGTCTAAAGGCGCGAAATAAATATAAAAATACAAGCCATCTATTATTTATGGAAGTAATCTTATTGTACATAAATTCCAAGGTTTTGAACGTGATATCATTTTTCACCATATCATGTTAGATAAATAATAGTTTCTCCCCTCCTTTTCCAGAAGGATTTGCATTTTGCAGTCGTATTTGCAAAGAATAAATAAGTAGTCCCTAGATTTTGCATGTTGTTAAAGGCTACTGCTTTGTTGTCCGCCGATGTTTTGGTCAGTAAATGATTCTTATCAAAATAGAATTTCTTTAATACTTTCAAAATTGTTGTCAGTACATGTTTTATCGATTTTTTTGTCCTTTTTTTTAACTCCCTTTTTAAATTTATTCTTTAAAGAAGTTAATGATGTTTTTGAAGACAAATCAACAACTTTTCTAGCTATCTAAAAAGTCTTTTTTAATCGGTTTTGAAATGCATGTTATTATTAGCATTAGGGTAAAAAAATATGCAATAGTAAACAATACTTTAAACAGATATATAAACTTTATTATAAAAATTGATATGCATATTATTAGAATATAAATAATCTACATTTCTTAGAAAAATATAATGTTTAGTATTTATTTTATAAGAATACATTTTTCATCATTGTCCGAGCATTATGCAAGATATTCATTTAAGATTGTCTTTTTGAAGTGATTATCAACTTATTATTATTTATTTTTAGTAAAACTTGAATTTTCTGTAAAAGAGTATTATGTAATTTTTTAATGTAAATGGCTAAGTAACCGATGCAAATGGTAAATCCAAACCAATGTAAATGGCTAAGTAACCGATGCAAATGGTAAATCCAAATCAATGTAAATGGCTAAGTAACCGATGTAAATGGTAAATCCAAATCAATGTAAATGGCTAAGTAACCGATGTAAATAGTAAGTCCAAACCAATGTAAATGCCATGATATAGGAAATAAATTTAATGTTTATCAATGTATCCATTGATGAATATAAAACTAAAGGAACATTTTTCAAATTTTAATATTTCTATTAGATTGTCACAGTTACAAAAGACAATTTTTTTCTGTAGGTCGATATTGAATAGTTTCATAAGAAAATTCCATGCAATAAATAAGTACAAGACATTCCGGACAATATTGTCGTTCTGAAATACGGTAACAATAACCAAAGAAGAATAGGAAAAAAAAAAAAAAAAAACTTTCCCGCATTTAAAAAAGAAAAAATATCTTCCAAGTACCGTCTAACTCTTTTCTTTTCCTATGACATTATCATTCTGAAAACACCTGGAATGCACTTTATTGGGAAAACGTATTTTTTTTTTTTTTTTTTTTTTTTTTTTTTTATAAGCGTAAAAGTGAACAGCATTATTTATTGGCAAAGGTAAGCTTTCAACAGTTAATACCACGGCGCACCATCAACCCATGATATAAAAATTCAAACAGCAACAACAACAGCAACAAAAAAAAAAAAAAAAAAAAAAGATTTTTTCCCCCTCGTCTGTTCAGAGGCCTTTGTTACTCTGCCATCCATCTTTCCCTGTTATTATTATTCGTTTAATATCAATTTGAATTTATTTTTATTATTATTATTATTATTTTTTTTTTTTTGTCCTTCCCTCTTATCCAACTTTTCCCACCTAGCTTAAAGCCTTTCAATAGCTCACATAACCTATTCTAGTAGTAGGGGGGGGAGGAAGAAACAACCTTTTAAGGGAGGGGAGAACTGGCACGCGTTTTCTTTCGAATCCAATATCTATTGTGATACTGAAAAATGGGGGGATAGGGGGTAACGAAAGGTAGGCACGGACAAAAACGGCACGACACAGTGGCACGTGCCAGGTGGGTCCACGACATGCCCTAACGGTTCTCCATTGCTCACCGTATTCCTCCTCTTTTTTTTTCCGCCGACACAAAAGGTCCTTCACTTATTCAATTCTCCAATAAAGCCACCTCTCCCCCCTCTCACCATCTATAATAGCCTCCTCGGGTCCCAGGTGAACCCCCCTGAACGATTCTCAGGAGCTTGGAACCCAGATGGGGATGTTCTGCTGTAGCTTTCGCTTTCACTTTCGTTCTGAGTTTGCTACTTCCCTGGTGGTGGTAGGTTTTTTCTCTTATGCCATGTTGCGGTTGCGGCCTCTTGTGAAAGGGGATGCTTTGAGTGCATGGATGGATTCGTAATGAAGTGTTGGGTGCACCGAACATGTTGGGATGCAAATGGAAATAATTTAATGCAAAAATATATTGATTTTTATTTAAAGTTCTATATATGAGTACCATTTGTTAATTAAAATGTCATAGATTTGTACCTTCTATAATATTAATTTAGTTAATATTTGTTACGAGTTATTATGGATGAGCATTTTCAATTTATGCATCACAGTGACAACTTTGCCATGGGTATTTTTTTATCTATGTATCACAGTGACAATTTAAAATTAACTTTCATTTTAAAGTTCTATATATGAGTACCATTCGTGAATTAATATGTCATAGATTTGAACCTTCTATAATATTAATGTAACTAATGTGAGCTATTAAAGATGAGCATTTTGTGATTTATGTATCACAGTGACAACTTTGCCTGCGGCAAAACATAATATTAAAGCTGTTATCAGGAAGCAACTCGCAAATTCTTACTTATAAAATTAACATTTATTAAAATCCATTTTAAAGTTCGATATACGAGTATCATGGCACTGCCGGGATTCGAGCTCGTTGCACCGAGGTCCATAGCGCTAGTCACACTACACTGCCAATCAGGCCCCATTATTCTTTCCATTTCCTCAAAATATTATCTAAGGATCAGTTATATTTATGATAGTTAATTTAACTATCATTTAACATTAAATATTTCAGTTCTGTTGATAAAATAAATTATGTATGTTCACATATAAAGATTCGTAAATGATTTCAGTTCCTTCCTCTTCTTTAAAAAAAAAAATTTTTTTTTGTATTTTTTTTAAATGTAATGGTGGAACTGAAATTTTATTAATAAAAATTGAAAAACAGTTATTTGCTGCCTGAGGGCTAATTGGCTATCGCTCTGACCATTGGTACCACAGGCTTCAGGTTCGAATCCTGGCTGTGACATGAATGTTTGTGAGTGGTTCGGAATCCACATTAAACTATAGGTCCAAACAAATAGGCGACAAACCAAAACAGTTATTTAGATTTACTGTGCAAATATTTTTAAAAACTTTATGATAAAAAAACAAATAATGACGTAAAAATAAAAATGTGTAAAATAAAAAAAAAATCATAAAATACAATATAAAAATTAAATAATGTAAAAATATATGGCTTAATATGTTAACTTTTTTTTGTTTAAAATCATTTTATTTACTTATTATTTTTTTTAATTGTATGAGCGAAGCGAATGAATGAACATTTTATTCAGCTTACTGAAACTCTTTAATGAAACTTAAGTTCGGCAAGTGTGAAAAACTGCACGCTAATGATCACGCCTCATGACTAATTCTAACGATAAAATTATAGGAAGTAAAAGTAAGCAGGAGATTATTTCCGTGCACTCAGTTAATTAACCGGAAACTTCCTGTAGATACACATCAATTTTTTTTATATGAATCCATATCATTTTGATATTTCCTCTTATACAAGCCTGAATCTTTTTTTATTATTAATGTCGAGAATGCTGGATTGTTGATAACCTTAAATAGATATATGATAAAAGAAAATTTTTCAATTGCAAGATGTTATAAAAAAAGAGGTGATGTTCTTCGCATTTTTTTTTTTTTTTTTTTTTTTTTTTTTTTTAAAGTCCTTTTATGATTTTTTAAAATATTCATTTAGCGTTACAAAATTTGTTTTGTGTATTCACTACGTTTTTCTAATACTTTTATTATTATTATTATTATTTTCTAATTCTTAAAATAAAGTATTTATGCTTGTATTTTGAATATTAATATATTTTTCTTATTGGTTATTCAATTGTATTTCTTTATTATTTATAGATTTTTGTTTTCATTAATTAAATTGTATGACTTCTTTAATAGAATTTTTTATTATTATTTGCATTGACATGCTTTATAACTAATTTATATTAAAGTTAGATAAAAAAAAAAAAAAAAAAAAACTTGAAAAATTGAAAATATAATTTTTTATCTCATTATTTTTTTTCTGTATTTTTAATCTCATTTTAAAAAGTTTATTATTCAAAGAATTAAGTGTATGATTAAATCTTATTGGTAATATTTTCTAAGTTATAATCAAATATCGTATTATCAATCAAATTATAGCTTCGTTCCATTATTTACAAACTTATGAATTCTTAAATTCTTTATTAATGTTCATTTATAAAGAAAACGTAAAGCATCATATTAATCTTATTAATAAAATATATAAATTTCATCAGATGTTTTTAAGTTATTAATATAACTGTTATAATCCATTATATTATTGACTCATACATAGTGTGCTAAAATAAATAAAAAAAAAAAAAATTAAATAATTGGAAGTATGATAATTAAATCAAAAGAGTTAATATAAATTATAATGTACAAAAACTATTCCTGGTTATACGAAGGATGCACAAGGTACAATCAAACAAATAAAAATACATTAACAAATTTAATTTTCAGAATGACTTTAAATATTTAAATTTTTTACTTCAATATAAAATTTGTTGGTTTTAATTTAACCGTTTGTTCTATAATGTGGATAGATACCAAGTGTAATAATCTGTATATCTTTTTTCTCTTCCAAGAAAACTAATTTGTATTGCTCATATTCTATCTATTATATCTGTGTATGTGTTTGTGTTTGAAATACATGTTGTTGGAATTTAATTTACATGCTTGTGTATAAAAATGCATACGCAGGTTAATGATTTGAGCGACTTGCTAATGCTGCTGACAAACCATCTGCTGTAAACATTTTCAAAATACATTTTTGATGCATTGTATACAGATATCCATCTATTCCTTTCTTGGAATACTTGTAGAAAACGTTTATTGTGAAATCACTTCAGCTCTTCTTCTTGTCAATATGCTAACGCCCTTATTTTGTTGAGTGCTGTAATTTTAAGTTAACATTTTGTTAACTATCTCCATTCCTATCTCCATAAATTAACATTTTGTTAACTATATCCATTCATCAACAGACCACAAACTCTGTATCGTAAAATATGAACATGACGAACATGTTAGTCATGAAATTTAGAGCATGTCATTTCCTTACAATGCAATAACATAGATATATGTGTATGTATATATATGTACATATGTGTGTTTGTGTTTTAAATACATATTATTGGAATTTAATTGACATGCTTCTGTATAAAAATGTATACATAGGTTAATGATTTGAACGACCTCTATTGCTACCGACAAAGCAACTGCTGTAAACATTTTTGATACATTATAGATAAATATTCATCTATCCTTTCTTATAATCTTAGAAAACTTGTAGAAAACTTTTATTGTGAAATCACTTTAACGCTTTTTCCTGTGAATAAAAATTTTAGCGTCCCTGTCTTGTAAAGTAAAGACGCTAACATAACACGCTTGTTGTAATTCTAAGTTTAGGTTTAGTTTAATTTGTCGCTCTACTTGTCATTTTGTGCACACTTTAGACTAATTAGACTGAAACCTACAGTTTAACGTGGCATGTGCTAGCCAATTGGCCATCAGGCCGCTGTTGTAATTCTGAGATTTTTCATCTATCCCCATTCATCAACAGACCACAAACTCTGCCAATCGTAAGTTTGACCAGGAACATATCTTTCCATGCAATACAATAACATTTTGTCAAAGTTATTAACCATGATGAGATTTTCGCGGTTTAATACCACACAGGAACTCCGTAAAAGGTACATCCGTTGACGTTACCGAATCTCTATCCTCGTTTCAATAACTTTTGCGTTAAAGGAAACAGCGGATGAAAAATTTAAATAATTTCCTTTCACTGATTATTCAAGAGTTGGGAGGTAGTTTTACCTTTCTAAACAAAATGAACGATTTTAATTATAATTATCTAACAAACTGAGTAAGAGTTTGACGAGTTAAAAATTGGTCGGAACATTTTTAACTGTTTCAATTTTAAGATTCACTTTGCTTGGAAATTAAACACAAACAGTGGAGAGCCCTTTCCGAGAAAAATTGCTAAAACACCCAGAACTGTGGGCTTAAATATGAGAAGGGGAGATGTGGGGATGGTAAAAAAAAAAAAGTCAGTCACTGATTACATTCCCTTCTACACAGCCCTTACCTAAACGATTCGAGGATTCACTTAATACCAGTAAAACCCACACACAGGGATTGCCGTTCCCCCCTTCTCATAATAAACTGTTCCCCCCCCCCTTTTCCTTGCTTCCCGGAGAAAATTCTTACCCTGTCATTCCCGAATATGATTCGACATGTTCGAAGCCGGGAAGAGGCGGGTATTAAATAAGATATGGAAAAGCCAATGGTGGTTTGGGAAGCGCATTCCACACCAAGCCGCTAGCAGACTTAATTAAAGGTGACATCGTTAAATTGATGCACGATGAGATATTCGCTGGAAAGGGGCTTAAAGCCTTAAAACTTTGTGCGTGCCGTGCTCACTCTTCAAGGTAGGAATTGGTACGGAAGGGAGGGTAAGGTTGATTGTGCGTTTCGTTCCTCTTTGAAGGAACGGCCCTCTGATGGTATTTTAAATCGTCTCTGAGAGAGGAACGCTATGTTATTATGCTGGGGGGTTCATCTGATCTTTAGTGGGATGGTGGTGGGAGTAGGGTTTTGAATCCGTTAGATGCATGTTATGAGCTGGATGCTTCACAACAACTTTTCTGGCTGTGATATTGGGTTTGCTCTGTGAGCGTTGTTTGAATCTTGGTGTTTTATGAGGTATTTTCGGCTAGGAAATATGCATATATAACTTTATTAAAAAAATATAATAATCAATGAACTGAAAAAGCCATTATCTTTTCTGGGGAAAAAAGTCCTATTAATTGGTGACTATATTTCAAAATTTAATTAGTGGCATATATCGTTAAAGTTTGTCATAAGTACGTTTATTATTATCTTACATTTTATTAAATTAATATATTCAAAAAGTTATAAAATTGTATTTGTATTATTTATTTATTTTATTGTAGTTAATATTTACAGTTAATAAATATATATGATAATTTTCGACTGATTTGTCCGCCCCCTAATTTTTTTTATCAGTTTTTATTTTAAATATAATGTTAGAAATTGCATCGCTTCTTTCTTATGTATAAGTATATTTAACGAAGCTTGTTTTTATTCTTTTATTATTTTCCTTAAAAAGCAATATTTTAATTGCAATATTTAATTAATATTAATTTGAAAAACAAAATGTTATGTATTTTAAAATTTCTTATGATTTAATTATCATTGATTATGATTCAATTATCATGATTCAATTCATTATCAGTGATCTCATGATTCAATTATATAGAAATTTAAAGAAAATTAAATCGAGAATATTTAGGATGAAAGTTTGGTTATTTTTTTATTAATTTATTTTTTCAAACTGAAGTTAAAGGCTAAATTTTGTGTGAATTTATTGTATTGTTACTATCTTCCCGACTTAAAAAAAAAAAAAAAAAAAAAAAAAGGTGTTGATTCTCACCATACACGCCTTATCTCCGAAGAAGCAATCTGAAACAATACCCCTATGTGTTCTGGCTCAACCCCGGGAAGAAATGTAACCGAACCAACCTCGTAACCCTATCTCAATTTCAGCCAACCTTCCCTAAGAAACTCCTTCCCTTTTTTTTGTCATGACATCGTTATAGCTGCGACGATTGAAACTGAATGCTGCCCTCGAAGGACATAGGTCTGAAAAACGCGACATCAGATTAAGCAAAATGCATCACAAAATGTCACAGCTGCTTCTTTTACCGCTGGGAGGAGAAAGGAAAATATGCTTACGTGATCTGTGGCATGAGACCTTTCACCACAAAGAGGTCCATTCATCGCTTATTTCTCTCTCTCTCTCACCATAAACCCCATTCTCAGGTGTCCACTAGAGGTTAGGACATTTTTTCTTCCTTTTTCGCGTTTCACCTCATAGTCAGCAAAAAAACAAAGATCTCTCTGTGTTGCCAGTTGGTGGCTGTTGACGGTATGCATTCCTGCGATCCTGCACTTTCGTCTTGATTTATGGCTACGAGGCAGCAACAAAGTACGGTATTCATGGCTTTTGTTGTTGTTAACTGTGCGATATGACCTAGGAGTGCTCGATACGTAAGAATGTGACTTATTTATAGAAGGACACGTGTAGGAATCAATTTCATCACCGAATTAGTCATCTCCAATGATGTTGTTATCTAGGACATTAATTGGCGCCAATTTTTTTGGTATACTACAACTTTTAAAATATTATATGTCACATATTGTGAATCTTTATATGAGTGGGTGATCAAAAAGTCTTGACCTGTTTTGAAAATAAATATTCAACACAAATAAAAAAACATAGTTCCATACTGCCTACAACTACTGAAAATAAAAAGGATTTTAAACATATCCATATATATATCATTATGTATACACACCTTTAAAGGCATCTAATTTATGTTTTTGTAGTAACTGAAGTTCTTGTTCTAATTCCAGCTATATTCTTTTTTAAGTATGATCATGTCAACAAGGAATTTGAGTTAATATCCTTTCTTTTAAGTCATCTTTATTCTTAGGTAAGTTCTGAAAATGTTGCCTGTAATGTAACATATAATTGTGGTATGGCATTCCAAGCACTAATGCGGTTATGCATAGTTATGATTAAGAAGCAAGCCTTTGTGAAGATCTTGGGCCGCGTGTATTCATTGTAACCTTACTGCTATCTATATACACAGAGAAAATCCTTAAAAATTGTCGAACATATCTGCATTTCATTTCATTGCATATAAATATGAACATGCACGTCTACATATAATAATATATGAAAAAGCAAATAAAAGAAGTGATGCGGGAAATTTAATTAATTTAAGGAATGTTTTAGTATGTGGTTAGATTCTAATAATATCCAAGTGTGAAAATGATTAGTCAAATGATTATTATTATTATTTTTGTATTCATGCGTAAATGTTTGTTCACAATTATGTATTGATCCAAATGAACTTTTGCATAATTTATTTTGCACAATTTTCTTTTGTGTAAAATTAAAATGGAATATGTTTATGACAATAAATACCGTAGAGATAAAAATATTACGTAAATAGGGATTCTTCATCTACGGCAGATGTTATTTTCAAAGAACTTAAATTCTAGTCTGGTGTAAAACCAAAAATATTGTAAAATATTTTTATGATATTCAAATATTTTTTAGAGTTCTATCTTACTCTTGGATATTTGCTATGTCAGAGGATATTTATTGACAACAACGATACTTCAATTTATATGAAAAGTCTCGTAACCCTGTAAGCTATGGGGTACCCCACATTTTCTTTCTGGGGTTATTATTTCTTTTTCACTTTTTATTTCAAGTACTAGTTGTACTTCATAATTCTAATCATCGTTTAACTGTTAAAATGTTATGATCTATTTGATCTGTAGTTTTATCTATTTCTTTCTTTTTCAAATTTATTCTTCTTATTTATATTCTTTTGGTTGCTAGAAAGTATACGCAACGTTTCTTGTATTTTAAAAGGAATTTTTAAGCAGTCATAGGTAAAGATTTCTAGAATTTCGAATTTTAGAGTAGTTCCTTTGTAAAGGTTTCATATTTACTTCTGTCAAATTGCTTTGTCTGTTTGACAAAATAATTTAGCAAATTTTGTAAATTGAGATTTTTTTTGTAAATTGACATAAAGCAGCGTCAACGAGCATACATCTCAAAGCACTCAGTCAAGTCAAGTCAAATATTTACTTTTTATTGAACTAAACTTGGATCAAATTCCTTGTTTTGATCTTTCATCAAAATATGGAAACATTTTTTTTTATATACACATTATATTAAATTAAATTAAATTCTGATGAGACTGGCCATTGCATCCCTGTTCTAAAGGGAAAAAAATATGTTAACTAATTGAAAATGCTAATTTACTTATTGATACATGAAGATTTTCTTCATCTTCAAGCCATAGATAGATTGGCAATATATATTTTATGAGAATACGTATGCGTCTGTGTAAAACTGGGATGAATAAACCGCTAATAACCTACACATCAAATAAATAAGAAAAGAAAGAAAGAAATACGAGACTTCCTCATTCCTAACAGAATATTTATTTTTCAATCTACTCTTCTATTTTTTCCCCACTAAATAATCATATATAAAAAAATAAGTTTTGATTTACTCTATAACATCACAATTTATTTTAAAGAAATTATATTAGTAAAATTTATTTAAAATCAACTTTTGTTGACTTGTAAAATATCCTTCGTTTAGTTTAAGTAATTTAATTTGTACGTTAAGATTAAATATTTCTAATTTGTTGAATATTCATTTTATCGTATTGACAGATTAACTATCAAAATCAACTTTGTAGACAAATAAAATTTTTAAAATGATTATAAATGCAAAGACATTAAACAAAGAATTATGTAGAGAACTTATAAAAATAATATAAACCTAATGGATGATATCTGCATCGTTTCAATTATGTTGCAAGCAGCTGAAAGACCAATTTGTCATTATGATAAAGCTATGCTATGATATAAAAAAAATTAAATTATATATTAAGAATTGATTGCGCTTAAACGCCAATTTATCTTGGCTGTATATTTTAAGAAATAGTATGATCTCGAGTTTAATTTTATTTTTATTGTACTCATTTAAATGACTATTATCTCAGGAACTTTTCAAGAATCATTTTGTTAGTAAGATAAATTTGAGTAGTTTAACTCTCAGATTAGAATTTTTTTTAAAAAAGCTTTTTTTTTAATCTATTATTTTTGTTATTTACAATTTGGAAAGAGATTTGAATGAATTTTAATTTTTTTAAAAATATTTTATTTTAATCTTATCAAGAAATAAAAATCTCGATTGTTAAAAGCTATTGAAAATGTTCCAAATAAATTGCCTTATTTTGGTTTGCAAAATATTTATTTCTTTGTTTCGTTTTAATTTGGAATTAAATTTATGTTTTTTTTTTATTATTATACCTGTGTATTTGTACTATTTTATTTATGTATCAAAAAATTTATTAATATGTTCCTTTGTTAAATATTTGCTAACTTGTTGGAAAATTCGTATTCATCTTGATTACTTATAACATTAATAGCGCTGTTTCTTCAAAATTTAAACTGCCATTTTTCTTCATAGACATACTTGCCTTTTATAGTTTTCAAATTTATTTATCCTAATTGAGGAAAAATTAAAATTTATTGGCGAATGATTTTCTAAAAAATTTTTAATAATGGAAAAAACAAAGAATTTCTTGTAGAATTCTATTTTATTTTTAAGTAATAGCATTGCTTTTAGATTAACTTACGCCAGATTGCACCTTTAAAAGATTTCTCCAAGTTGTTTAGACAAAAATCAGTTTAGATGAATTTGCTCTAGTAAAAATGTAAGGAACCAGTATGTTCTGAATGTATGAAAGCTTTTCATTCGTAATTGACGTAATCATTAATGTTCAATGACATCGTTCGTTTGTACATTTGTTGTTTGCCATTTTTCTTCATAAACATTTTAAAAACTATAAATGTTTATGAAGAAACAACAAATGGAAAATAATTAAAAATTACTGAGGAAAAATTAAATTTTCTTGGAGTATTATTTTCTAAAAATATTTTAACAATGAAGAAAAATAAAGAATTTTTGGTATAATTCTATTTTATTTTTAAGTAATAGCATTGCTTATTTTTAAGTAATAGCATAGCAAGCTTTACATTCGTAATTGATGTAATCATTAATATTTTATGGCATCATTTGTTTGTAAATTTATTATTTTTCTAATTTCTTTTCTGTATGAATGTTGTTAAAATAACGTGATTTAAACATTAAAAAAAGTTACGTAATTGTTGTTTTCTTTATTTTAAAAAGTTTCTGAGATTGTATCCGTAAAAGATAGATTTCCCAAGTTGTTTTGACAAAAATCATTTTAGACGAATTTGTTCTAGTTGTTAAAAATGTAAGGAACGGGTTTGTCCTGAATGTATGAAAGCTTTTTATTCGTAATTGAACATTAATGTTCAATGACATCATTTGTTTGTATGCTTAATGTTTTCCCTTTAAATTGTTGTTAAAATAACGGGATTTAAACATTAAAAAAAAATTACTTAATTATTTTCTTCACTTTAAAAAGTTTCTGAGATTGTATCCTTAAAAGATATCTCCAAGTTATTTAGATAAAAATAATTTTAGACGAATTTTTTCTTGTTGCTAAAATGTGATGGACCGGTATGTCCTGAATGTATGAAAGCTTTTAATTCGTAATTGAACATTAATGTTCAGTGACATCATTCGTTTGTATGTTTGTTATTTTTATAATTACTTTTCTCTCTGAATGTTAAAATAACGTGATTTAAACATTAAAAAAAGTTACGTAATTGTTTTCTTTACTTTAAAAAGTTTCTGAGATTGTATTCTTAAAAGATTTATCCAAGTTGTTTAGACAAAGATCATTCTAGACGATTTTGCTCTAGTTATCAAAAATGTGAGAAAACGGTATGTCCTGAATGTATGAAAGCTTTTCATTCGTAATTGATGTCATCATTTATATTCAATGACATCATTTGTTTCTATGTTTATTGTTTTTATAATTCCTTTTCTCTCTGAATTGTTGTTAAAATAACGTGATTTACACATTAAAAAAAGTTACATAATTGTTTTCTTTACTTTAAAAAGTTTCTTAGGTGGTTAAGGGTCAAATTTGCTCATAACCGAGACCATCACCCAAAGACACACTTCAACTGCTACCGTAACAAATTTGGGAAGTGTAATTGACTTCAGATAAACATCTCTTGTAGCGAGTGATTCGAAGCATCAGAAAATAAGGTTAAATTTTCACCTTTCTTGATTCTTTGCAGTGGAGCGATAAATTACCAAATCACTGACTGACATGGCTTCATTTCATCTGCCAGCCACCCCTTCCAAGGTATATTAGTCTTCCCTTTCTCTAATGACTAACTTCGATCCCCCTTCCGTCATTTTCTGAATCTAGCCAATCAGTGGAAGATGTGGGGGGTGAGCAAGGAAATTGGAAGTTGACCCCTGACCTACAGATGGTGTCCATTAGGAAAGGAATGGTAGGCAAAGAGAAAAACTTATGAGGGTAAGAAGGTAATTTGTCTCTGGGTTGTGATGCGAATATGAAGAGGAATCGTTATCTTCTGGTTATATTTTTCTTTATTTTGCCTATAAATAGTATATATGGTATCGGTCTGCTTTATTTTCTCCGTATACAATTCGCTTTGATTTAATACATCCTTTTGGGACTCCTTGTCCACGCTCTTGAACTTTTTTTACTTTAAATGACGAATTTGACTCTAGTAATGAAGAAACAATCGACCTATTACCAAAGAGTATTTGATATATAAAGCATAAAATAAATCTTACTTCACATATACATTTATTGAGATTGTTATTTTTATGTAATTTCCTGTTAAATTATAAGACTTGTTCAGTTTAATCCGCTTTAATTTAATACATCTTTTTTGGACTCCTTGTCCAAGCTCTTGACTTTTTTATTTTATTCTGAATGACGGATTTGACTCTAGTAGTAAAGAAATAATCAGTTAAAGAATATTATATATATGGTATTGGTCTGTTTTATACTCTCCGTATGCAATCCGTTTTGATTTAATACATCTTTTTGGGATTCTTTGTCCATGGTCTTGAATTTTTGTTTTTACTTTAAATGACGGATTTGACTCACGAAAAAATAATCAACATACTACCAAAGAGTATTTGATATTTAAAGCCTAAAATAAATTTTACTTTGAATTAACATTTATCGAGAATGCTATTTTTATGTAATTTCCTGTTTAATAATAAGACTTGTCCAGTACAATCTCCTTTGATTGAATACATCCTTTTGGGACTCCTTGTCCACGCTCTTGAACATTTTACTTTAAATAACGAATTTGACTCACGAAAAAATAATCAACGTACTACCAAAGAGTATTTGATATATAAAGTATAAAATAAATCGTAGTTTGCATTCACTTTTATTGAGGTTGTTATTTATATGTAATTTCCTGTTTAATAATAAGACTTGTCCAGTACAATCCGTTTTGATTTAATATATCCTTTTGGGACCGTTATTGAAGTTACTGAATTTTTTTTTTTTTACTTTAAATGACGGATTTGACTCACGAAGAAACAATCAACTTACTACCAAAGAGTATTTCATATATTAAGCATAAAATAAATTTTACTTCACAATTCACATTTCTGGAGATTGTTATTTTTATGTAATTTCCTGTTTAATAATAACACTTGCCCAGCATAATCCGCCTTGATTTAATACATCCTTTTGGAACTCTTTGTCCGCGCTCTTGAACTTTTTTTTACTTTAAATGACCGATTTGATTCACGAAGAAATAATCAACATACTATCAAAGAGTATTTTATACATAAAGCATAAAATAAACCTTACTTCATTTAAAAAAAATTGTTGCAATTTGGAAATTTTTGTGACAGTTTGACAATTACTGTGGCAATTTAAAAATTATTGTTGCAATTTGAATGTCAATGTGAGACGCTTTACATTAGTTGTCAAAATCACCATCAAGTCTCCTACTTTCTCACAGTAGTGGCTGCAGCATGCACCACCAGCAGGAATTGTCATCCGGGAGAACTTTTAGGGGTAATCTCCTTAAACTGGACAAGTTTGACATTTATTGTTGCACTTTGAAAGTTATAATCTGAAAAAGTATTGCTGCAATACATCCATTCTTCTTCTTATTTTTTTTCATATTATAACAGCTTCAATGTTAGTCTTATTCCAACTAAATTATACTTAAAAAGGTACATTTATCATAATTGATACTATTTTATCATATTCTGGAAAACCATTAATAAAAAAAAAAATCTCAAAACATATTTTATGCATTATCTTATTGCACGTATAAAATATAAAACTACCAGTTTTTTAATATAAAGTGTGTACTTTTTAAGAAATAATTCTTATTATCTTATTATTATTGTTAAGATCTTATAACATAACTCAAATGAAGGAAAAACCTTTTTTCAACTTCTCTATTTAGTTTCAGTTATCATGAAAGTACAATCTCAGTTTGCAACACGCGTTATCGTCGGTATCTCAAGCATAAGCAATGCAGTTGTGCAATAGCCGAGCGATTATTTATGTCCTAGAAATTGATGATGGATTTTTTGCATGCTGTCCAGTGATAAAGTGTAGATCGAAAGTAGGAGTTGTTTACCTGACAAGTTCAAGAAGAACGTAATCCTTTCAGAAAGAGTTTCTTTTCATTCCTTTCTTCCCCCCTCCCCTAGGTTAAGTGGCTTACGTAAGCAAATAGAAAAATGCGCTTATAAACATAACCAAATTTCTTTAAAAAATCTGTTTCTGTTGAAATCTGTGGGGTTAGTCTATTTAGGTTCTTAACATAGAATAAGTTTTATAGATATGTCAGCTGATTGAAAACTTTATGTAAAAGCGAGTCATCTTTTGATTTCATGTCATTGATATCTTTCGAAATTTATTTTGAATATTTACTTTCATAAGTCGTGCGTATAATTGTTCTCAGTTGGAATTGTATCTAAAATTAAATCAGTGAAAAGATTGTGATAGCCAGACTTATGAAAGTAATTAAGAAAATTAAATTTTAAATTTAAAAAGAAAGACAATTAAGCAATTATATTTTCCGCGAGTTTCTATTTTTTTACCAGAAAACATAAAAACCAACTCCATTATCAATTAAATGACGCGTTAAAAATACATTGCGTAGAAGTTTGTTTATCATGGTATTAGTTTCAGTTAAAAAGCTGCTATTAAACATAGTATTATGACTGTTTTTTCTCTCTATTTATCAAGATATTTTTTTTAAATGTAAATGTTTAATAAGTTGGTCATTTTGTACTGAAATGATTTGTCACTACAATGGCAGATATGTAGGTGATTCAACGTTATCCATGAAACACGAAGCTGTCACACTGCATCATGGAATAATACAATAGAGTCGCATCGGGGGTTGTCAGTTTGTGATGAATACAGGAGTTATGTGATGCCTAGATATCACATGACTTTTGAAATCGCCACTGTCCTTTTACAACCGGGCTGGTCACATTCATGTTCACTGTACCATTAATTTAAACGGTAAATAATCAATATCGTTTGAATATTTTAAAATTAGACTTTATTATGAGTGTATGCCTTCATAATAAAGAATTACATGCACACACACGTACATATGCACAAAGTAATATATATGTGTATATCATAGGAATTCAAAATTAAATAAAAGTGACTAGCACTTGCATCATTGTAAAAATTTTTTATAAGGACGAAAATAAACCTCATTAATAGAAAAATGGTGGGAAAAAAGTGAACTTTTAACATGGGGAAACAAAGAAGCAATTTTCAGTACCTTTTTCGCGGTTCCCAAAAATCATCGCTCTTCTAGGGGTCGGAACTCTAACTTTAAGAACCACTTCCATAAAACAACAAAGGGATTTTCTGTTGGGCCTCGCATTTGTTCGAAAAATTCAGTACGCTATACACCACACACTTTTAGCTTTATACCGAATATTATTTAAACGAATTATTTAAAAAAAATATTTTACTATCATTGCTTTATCAGCTCAAAATATTTTGCTCAACGGAAATCACCTCATGTGTTTTTACTCTTAAGATTCCTCTCCAACAAACTCAGGCGGCCTGATGGCCAACTGGCTAGCGCTCTGGTCTTTGGTACTAAAGGCTTCAGGTTCGAATTCTGGCGGTGGCACGGACGTTTATTGGTGGTTCGAAATCCATGTTAAACTGCAGGTCCCGGTATATTTAGCCTAAAGTGTGCACAAGATGACCGTAGAGCGACAAACCAACAAACTTAGAACAGCAATGAAATTTTCTGTTCATTTTTCGAGACTAGCATTTGTTCGAAAAATTACATCAAGTTATTTTAACTTTATACGGAATATTATTTAAACGAATTATTTAAAAAAGAAAAAAACATGTCACTACCATTGCATAATCAGTTCTAAATATTTTGCTCAGCGGAAATCACCTCATATTTTTTTGCTCTTTTAAGATTCCTCTCCAACCAACTTGGTCGTTTCCCAATTCATCAATCGTCAAGATAAGTTTTTCCCCAATCCATCCTGCATTTTTTCGTCGTGAAAATCATAAAAGCAGAATGAAACAATATTTTCTCAGATAGTCTTCCTCGCCACCCTAGATAACCGGTGCGTGGGGACTTGTCACTCAGCAAGCAAAGAGTCGTATCGCCCGCAGACTGCCCAGGTTCGAGCGATAAGAGAGACTCGCGAATCATCTTCATCATCAACTTGGTCCCGATGTTTATGTTGGGGTAGTAAACTGCGCTGCGACCTCACATCTTACGACTATCGTATCTCCTGGCATTAGTGGTCCAAGTAGAGCCGTGCAATTAGAGCGTTGAAAGTTAATATAAACTTGATTTTTTCCACACTATCACTTCTTCAATATATGCCGTTGATAATTGGTCAAAACGAGTCATGCGATATATCACATTAATAATTAAGTATTCATAAAGTTCTTGGTCACTGTTTCTTTAATTTGATCGTATAACGGATTGTTCGAGTAGTTGATTGTAGAGATGAACAAAATTATTCATTTTTTAACCTGTAATGCTTATATAAATTAACAGTTAATTTTAATCGTTAAATTTAATATCTTGCAATTTTTAATGTGTGGTTAAATTATATACATGAATATCATTCGACTAATCGCATTAATTTTAATTATAGCATAGTATATATTTACCGGGGGCCTGATGGTCTAGTGATTAGCGCTCTGGAGCATCGTACCACAGGTTTCGGGTTCGAATCCCGGTGACGCCTTGAATGTTGCTTTGAATGGTTCGAAATCCACTTTTAACCGTATGTCACGGTCTAATATCACTGTAGAGCGTTGGGAACAACCATACCCCGTAAAATGAAAACATTTTCTGTCTCGAAATCTGCCAGTAGGCAGACATCCTTGACCTACCACGGGAATGCCTACCAAAAAAGTTACATTTTTTTTTTATATATTAAAATCAATTGCTGATATAAAGTCCATCCTATCTGAATAGCTCAAGTGACTTTCGTTAAAATTCTACTTCAAACTCCACGTAGCGCCGAGCTGTCAAACACTGTTAAAAAGCCCTGAAGCACTGTTGAAATCGACTGCTAAACCCTTCCCTATTCGAAAAGTTGAATTAAAAAAAAAGTTAAAAGTTGTTAAAAGTAGCCTACCCGTAACTCGAGATTTTAAAATGCGTAACATAATTTATACTGTTTCGTTCAGAATTTCATAAAATGCATTTTAAAACTTAAAACTTACTAAATTATAGTCTTATAAATTACATCTCACCAGAAAGCTGCTTTGGCGAGTAAATTTCAAATAAAATATTATTAATATTCCGAAATATTTTCGTTATTATACTAAAAATGTGAGTAATATTTTAATGTTTTAGTATTTTAAGAGACGTAATAAAATAAACATGATAAAATATTTTTTCCATAATACTTGTCAACGACAAATTAAACATCGCATCTTGTTTTAACTTTTAAATCCTCTAACTTTTTTTTTTTTTTTATGAAAATGTAAAAAAGAGATGACTTAGTTTTGTTTGTTTAATAAAACTTTCTAATGCACCTGACTTGACCTAGATAAAAGGGGAAAATCTTTAGCTATCATAAAACAACAAATTGAATTTATTATTATTTTTTTCTATGTAAAAAAGAACATTTTGGTTTAATCGGATATTTCTAGAACACCTGGTTTTAATCCGTGTGAAAAGTCTTATTATTATTTTTTTTTTCTAAAATTACGAATAATATTTTGATATTATGATAAGCTTATACACTCTTAAAATAGAAGTTTTTCTTGGTATATTTGTTTTAAATATTATTTCAAGGTGATTTTTGTTTCTCATTTAATGTATAAGAATCTAACGGACATTTGAGGTGCTTCGTAATTCTCATGGTAAATGAAATAAAAATGAGATTTTAAAGAGACGCGATATCTTTTCGGCAAATTTAAAAATTTTTTTTTTAATTTTTTTTTTTAATTTTTAGAATAATATTGTAAGTTCTGACTGACTGTGTTGCTTTACCAAAATTCTTTTTAAAGCATATAAAAAAAAAATGTTTTTAAACTTTATATTTAATTAAAAGTAAGTTTAAAAAAATATAAAAAATTTGGAATTTTTTAAATTTATAAAACTTTTTTAAATATTGATATTTTTACTCAATTTTTTTATATTTACGAAAGTATATTACACAGATTTGTGAATGAATATTTAGATACAAATAAAATTTAATTTATTATAATTTGTTTACTGTGATATATATATATATAGTACCTTTGACTGCAAATTTATTTAAAATAAAATGGAAAATACAATCTGTCGCATTAATTAAAGCATAAAATGCTTTATAAGTGTATGTAAAAATGCTTAAATATCAAAAATTAATAACTTTTATTTTCTCAAAATAGTACCGAAAAATGAAAAAAGAGAAAAAAATCTGTTACATTTCTAATTTTTGAAATATTTTCTAATTATATATTATGACAGAATTATTTTAATCAAAAAGACCCAAGTTTATATGTAGGCCATTTCTTTTTGAAATTAAGAGTATTGTCTTCGTTTTTTGGCAAGCATAATTTTTTTTTAGTTCTAACTCATACACCATAGGAAGAACACCATATTCCTTCCGAATATCTTTTCTGATCTTCTACATATCTTTTGCTGAAAATTGATATTGATTTGAGAAAAACCTCTTCTTAAATATATGTTTGTGTACATACAAAAAAACTTCTACAGCTCAATATTGTCACCTCAAACTCAAAAAAACCTGTACAATTCTACAACTCTTCTGTTCGGTATCACTAGGGTGTTTTTAAAACCGAATTTGATTCATGGGAGGTCGTCTTCATAAGGATTCATAATTTTGATACTTATGTCTTAGCTGAGCAATAAAGAAACCTTTACTTTGAAACATGCTGTGTTATAATTTAGAACCATTTTCAAACGAGGACACTGATTTTCGGCTTTCAGATTTGCACATCAAGTAAAAATGAAGATGGTATATGCAGGATTCCACAGCATCAGGTTTAAAAACTTCAAGCAGGGATAGGATAGATGTCGACTCGAAGACGCATAGAAATACAGAGTGGCACTACGTAAGGGAATATAGAGTTTATTAATGTGCATAATAAAAAGTAATATGATCAATAATATTAAAGGTGAATTCAAAGAGGTGTTTGAAATGTCGTCTACGAGTAGTGATGTTTCTCATATCTGTTGTACATGGAAGCCCGAACATTTCTGGACATCCCAGGCCTGATTCGAAAATCATGTGTGGTTCTCCCATTGTACCAGCCCCGTAATCCAGATTCAAATCTACTAGTAATACGTTCGTATCCAGATGCAAATGCACTAGTAACGCGTTCGCATAGTATGTTCAGCCATCCTACTACCGTTATATTAGTGTGTGGAAGGAAGAATCTCTGTGAGAATACGCACCCGTGCAACCTCAGCCAGAAAAACTTTTCCGACGGAGCACTACTACAGGATTCCAAGTTGTCGATGTACCCTAACCCTCCTAGAAGTTGTCTTTTGTGATTACCCTGCAATGCTTAAATTTATAAACTCTCACTTCACATATGAATATTTAACCATCGGATTTACAGGGATATTAAACAATTTGTGTAACGTCTTAAGTATTAACATGTGATATTTCATTTTCACAGTATGTAAATTAATATACATGTGCATGCTTCTTTTTAAAATTTTTAACCAATATGAATTAAATTGAAATTTGATAAAAAATGTATTAGAAGAAAGAAAGTGTGGGAGTGGCTTGCTGATCAAAGTTTCCAAGTTTCCTTCGAGGGCCAGTTGTTACTTCGTTCTGCCTTCACATTGGACATGATTGCCTCAATGCCCATTTAACTGGAAACAGCAATTCACCCAATTTTATTTTGTACAATTCTGGATGATCAGCGAAGAGCGAACGTTTGAACACGTGCGTTGCACTAAATAAATTGTATTATTCAGAAATGTTGAACTTCTTCGCGTTAGTTCATGATTTTTAATCTTGTCTAATTTATTGTTCGGTGGGTCAATATTATTTTTTAAAACGGTATTGAGGAAAGGTTAATGTCTTCCTTGAGCACATTTAGTGGTAACTGCTTTGTATTTGTGCGTTTTATTGGAGAAAATCCAAACTTCAGTTGGGCAAACTAGAACTATGACAGTATCTGGCAATAATAGTCAATTAACACCAGATATAATTGCAATCATCACTGATTCTTCTCGTTTATCGAAACTACAATTGTAACGCATGCATTATTAACGTTAATTGCGTTAAACGAATCAAAAGCGAAATCACGCAAGCAAAATCAACCAGCTTCCATCTACTTATACACTAACAGAGACTACCACTATTCAAAAATATTGAGTAGAAAGACAACTGACTTTATAATGCTTTTCTTGAGCGCATTTAGTCTAATTGCTTTGTATTTGTGCATTTTATCGTATAAAATCCGAACCTCAGTTAGGCAGTCTAGAACTATGACAGTATCTGGCAATAACAGTCAATTAACACCAGGTATAATTGCAATCATCACTGATTCTACTCGTTTATTGTAACGCTTGTCATTATTAACATTAATTGTGTTAAACATTAGGAAGCAAACTCAACCAGCTTTCAACCACTTACCCACTAACGGAGACTAGCACTATTCAAAAATATTGAGTAGAAAGACAATTAATGACTTTATAATGCCTTTCTTGAGCACATTTAGTGGTAATTGCATTATATTTGTGCGTTTTATTGAAGAAAATCCAAACTTCTGTCAGGCAGTTCAGAACTATGGCAGTATCTGGTAATAACAGTCAATTAACACCAGTTATTGTAATTATCACTGAATCTTCTCGTTTATTGAAACTGTAATTGTAATGCATGCCATTATTAACGTTAGCAAGCAAACTTAACCAGCTTCCACCAACATACCCATTAACGGAGACTACCATTATTGAGAAATATTTATTAGAAAGACAACTAATGACTTTATAATCAAACTCGTGACATGTGCCTTCCTTAAATAAATCCTTTTTTTTTAATATTTTGTTTATGTTTGGGCACTTAAAATTCGCTACGATGCAAGTCTGTCTGTGTTTATCACTAACAGTATAAAAAAAATGGCAAAACAAAAAAAAGCAAATTTCAACTGTTGTGCCACTTTCGCTATCAAGTCTTATCCAAAGGGCTCTTTACTTCAACCTCAGCGATAGGTAAGCGTTACGGCTGTTTTCTTTCTCTTTCACAATTCTGATGGGTCAGCGAGGTCGCGCGCATGTCTGTGTGTGTGTGCTTTTTTAATTTTCCATATCAGTCGTCAAAAGGTGGAATTTCACAAAGAACTCTTTCTGCCTGGACTCAAGTGCGCAGTTATTCAACTATGGTATGGCGGGGATCGAACACAAAATGTTGTTTTTTAGATTGCCGATCGTTTATAGAAACGTAGTTGTTTTTTTTATAACATGTTACCATGATAAAAAAAAAAAAAAAAAAATTATAATAATTCGCATAATTTTTTTGTTTGAGAATATAATGCTTTTGAAATATGTGTTTTATGAATAGAAAAATTTTTATGATTATTTATATTTTTCTAGAAAAATAACTGGAAAGAGTTATTTTTATGGGGGCAGGCAGGGCCGGATTTTCCTATAGTCTAACTAGGCTTTAGCCTAAGGCCTCAAGATCAAGAGGGGCCTACAAATTGTTAGCGTAATTAGAATTACGCTATTCTAAAAACAGTAAACACTAAAACACTGAATCAAAAATAAAGAGAAATTCTACACATATGAATAATAAGTGTAGAATTTCTCCATATATATTTCGTATGAATAACAAACTTAACTAACTTAACTAAATAACTAAATAACTAACTTAGTAATTTACAAACTTAAAAATGGGAGGTGAAAGGGCCTCATAAGTGGAATGGTCTAGGGCCTCTTTTCATCTAAAACCGGCCCTGGGGGCAGGGATTTGTTTTGATTTTAAGCTTTAAAAATATTCATCCCAAAATACTGCCCAGGTTTGACTCGTGACTAAGTAGTAACTTGTTCAGCTAGCGAATAGGAGGGAGGCGGTTTGAATTCTTTTGTGTTGACCTTTGCTTTCACAGCTTTCAGGAACGCTGGGATCAATGGCGATTGTGACAACTTATGTGAAATATCGTGCATCGGTAGTCAATCTGCGTTATGGGAGTATCCCAGTTTTCACCCATACGCCACGCACAGTTATCTCTGTAAGTCCTTCTGGAAAGCAATGCTATCTGTCCATCGCTCTTGGGTGGACTGCATATGTGGAATACGAAGTTCAACGATGCGCGGGAGTTTATTTGGCAAGAGTGATTGGTTTGAAACACATGGACAGAAAGCTTCCCTTTCTATGACAGAAATGTTCACGACTAATCTGTTGGTCGGAATGTCCTTTCGTTGGGGTCGAGGTGAAAGTTGCAAACTCCTGAATGCCAATCCTTGAGGATGTTCGGTTAAAATTGACCTTCATCCATATCATCCCCCTTCTAAAAAACACCCATTAAATGAGTATCTCAACTCTAGACAAAGTCTCTCTACGGTTATTTTTTGCACACTTTATGATAACTCGACCGGGACCTACTGTTTAACGTAGATTCCAAACCATTCACAAATATCCATGCCATCGCCAGAATTCAAACCTGAAGCCCGTGGTACCAAAGACCAATTGGTTTTCAGGCCGCAAAGATTCTCAGGCAGGCAATGTCTTTCCAATGGCTGTTCATGGGAAAGTGGGACATAAGAATCCTGGTGTGCAAAAAAATAATAAATAATACGAAATGAGTTAACGCTTATATTTCAGCATTGTTTATAATTAGTATATAAATTAGTACATTCATCATAACTGGCTCGACAGCCCGTTGTGGGCCTTGGCCTTCTTTAAAAGATCCAGCCAGGCTGTTCTCCTCTTGGCCGTGGACCTCCAGTTTTTGATCTTAATAACATTAAAATCAAAGTCTAAACAGTCGACCCCCCTTGATCGTTTTCCAAAAGGGGTCACATTGAAAACCTTCAAAGCAGCTGTATCACTTTCCATTCTCATGAGATGACCGACCCATCTCAACTATAATTAATAAATTTTAGAATGTCAATATCTCTGAAGAGTTTGTAAAGTTCAAAATAAATTAGTACATTAGTATCATAAATTTCTTTGCAATGATGGGAATTATTTGTTTAAAATATTTGAACTATCTCCAATCAAGCAGAAGTACTTTTTTCCCCCTGAATAAGTTCTTTTTTCCTTTCCTTTTCTTATACAGTGCTTGGTTGTACTTGCCTTAACGAACATCCTCGAGTTCCTTCCCTCGACAACACACAAACACGCTCGGCGAAGAAGGAAGTGGCTTTCCGTCACCTGTTTACTTCCCGGCCTATTTCCCTCGTGATATTAATTAATCACTTCCGAACGATTAGTCGCCTCTTAATAAGGCCGCCGTCGGTGCTTCTTTTCTTGTGTGCGGTCGCCATCCTGTTTGTCCCACCTTCCGTTCCTCCACCTTGACGCCCTATCTTCCGGAAACAGAAGGTGTTTGTCGCCCTCCAATGGTTATCGACATCCGAGGTTTCTTTAAATATATCGCTATCAAGAAACAGGTGGATTTAGGAAGCGGTCACTTGCACTGCGGGCGTCGGTCAGTTGAGATTTGGGAAAGGCTGTTCTATTCTTGGATGCGTTGGAAACCTCAAGTCTTTCTCTCTAGCTCTAGTTAAAATGACTGTTAAAGAATTAACAGTCGTCTTTTGTCAATGATAAATTGAAACAATTTTCTTTTCAAGAATTGACTGCTTTTTAAAATGAAGATGATAATGGAAATAAAGTTATAAAAAGATTTTTCTTACCTGATATTTTAGGTTTAATCCATTTTAAACCGTAGGTCCTGGTTTAATATGATTGTAGAGCGTTGGGCGTAGAACTGATAATCGTGCCCCGTAAAAAGAAAACATCTTCTATCTAGAACGGTCTTGGCCCACCATGGGGCTGTTGCGCCAATAAAGAAGAAGATAGTTGAGGTTTGCAGAGATGCCTACTACAGAGATGTCAACTACAAGTATATAAAATAACAAAAATTCAGGATTATCTACTATTTTTACTGTCTTTTAGGATCATCTAGGGACAACGCAAAAAAACTGATATTTCTACAGAAATTTAAAAAAAGAATCTACTTTTTTTTAAAATGTATAGTTAATAAGAAAAATAATAAAATAATAATAAGAAGAAGAAATAAGAAAAATTTTTGTTCTGTACCAATTTAACATTGATTTAGTGGAAAATAGAGCTATTTTTCGCGAAACGAAATATTATGTATTTTTTTAATTATTAAGCGAGTAACATTCGATCTTATCTTATTCAATAAGGTGCACAAATAATTATAACATTTTTCATAATAATCTATAACATTTTTTTTTTGATAATAGCTATAACATTTTTTTATATAAAAAATAATATTAGTCTCTGAAATCTTTACTTAAAAAAGGGTAGTTTTTATTGGAAAAGTTTAGTTTTGGTATGCGAAACTATGGAAAATTGTCTTACCATCTGTAGTTTACGCGTGTTTAGTTTTTTAGCCTGTAGTTATATACATAATATTTTATATTTAAGTACCTAAAATAGTGATTTGTATACAGTTATTTTCAGGTGTAACCAGAAAACATTGTTAAATAATATTATACCGAAATATCATTCAACTTTGATTATAATTACATGAACTAATATTAACGAATGCTGACATACTTCGAACAATTTTTTAATTGAATAAAAGGCATATTTTAAGAACATATTTAAACATATAGAATTAAGAAATATCAAATTAAAATCAAATGTAAATACCAAATAGTACCAAAAAAATGAAAGGAAAAAAATATGTTATTCTAAAAATAAGTCATTTAATGAAATAAGGTAGCCTTTATATAAATTAAAAGTTTTTAAATATAGTTTGTCTTACCCCGAAACCTATAATGCTAAACCGACTAGTGAAAAGGGGAAGATGATCATTTTTAAAATTACAATATAAAATTTAAATGTGATTGACAAATTGAAAGACCGAAATATATTATATTAAGGCTATAAATTACAGAAGAATTGTTATTTCTTAAATAATTTGCTGTTAATAAATATAAATAATAAATGCGTTAAGACCCATACTTAACTTGCAATGAAATGAAATAATAATAATCACAATAGGATAAACTCTAATTACATAATCAGATTCAAGAAAAATTTAAAAAAAAAATAGATCTTACTAAATTATTTTATTGTTTATATTTGAAAATACCTTAATAAGCAACTAAATTAATATTAGGATTAAAAATAATAAGATAAAACAAATCAAGTAGACTAAAAAACAAACCACCGAAGAATTGGTCTCAGTAAACCAATTTATTGTTTATATTTCTAAATTCCCTTAAGGCAAATGAATTCAAATAATGATAATTCAGACAAAAAAAATAATGAAATAAATCAAGCTACTAACCACAAATGAATAAGTTTTATTTAGCTACTTTATAGTTTATTTTGTAATGGAAAGATAATTAAGGCAGAAGGAAATATTTTTAAATAAACCAAATCAACATTGAATGACTTGGAATGCAAAATGCCAAAACTTTGTTTATTGTTCGAGTAAATTAAAAAAAAAAAAAAAACACTTTATTTATCTTCTCTAAGTAAACTAATGCTGCTATTATTGAATCTTTAAAACTCTTTTTGCTCGTAAAAAAAAAAAAAAAAAAAATTAACCAATTTATTGCTTATATTTTTAAATTCTTTTATGACGAATGAACTCAATTAATTATAATTCAGACAGAATAAGAAGGTAAGATAATAAATCAAGCTACTAACCCTAAATGAATAAACTTTATTTAGTCAGTTTAATGTTTATATTTGTAGATTTTCTTGAATAGAATGGAAAGATAATTAAGTCAGGAGGTCATATTATTAAGTAAACCAAATCAACACTGAGTGACCTGGAATGCAAAATGCCAAAACTATGTTTATTGTTAGAGTAAATTAAAAAAAAACGCGTTACTTATCTTCTCTGAGTAAACCAATGTTGTTATTATTGAACTTCTAAAACCCTTTTTGCTCATAAAAAAATTAAATCAATTTATTGTTTATATTTCTAAATTCCCTTAATAAACTCAAATAATGATTATTCAGACAGAATAAGAAGATAGAATAATATAAGAATCAAGCTCTAACACACAAATGAATACAGTTTATTTAGCTACTTAAGTGTTTATATTTGTAGAATTCCTTGAATAGAAGGGAAAGATAATTAAGGCAGGAGGTAATATTATTAAGTAAACCAAATCAACACTGAGTGACCTGGAATGTAAAATGCCAAAACTAGAGTAACGTTATTGTTACAGTAAAGTAAACCAATGTATTGTTTATATTTCTAAAATCCCTTATGACGAATGAAAATTCAGACAGAATAAGAAGCTAAGATAATAAATCAAGCTACTAACCACAAATGAATAAATTTTATTTAGTCAATTTAATGTTTATCTTTGTAGAATTCCTTGAATAGAAGGGAAAGATAATTAAGGCAGGAGGAAATATTAAGTAAATCTCGACACTGAGTGACCTGGAATGCAAAATGCCAAAACTATGTTTATTGTCAGAGTAAACTATAAAAAAAAAAAACGCGTTACTTATCTTCTCTAAGTAAACCAATGTTGTTATTATTGAACCTCCAAAACTCTTTTTGCTCGCAGCCAACTGTAGCAGCATCCATCATTATAACAGTGAAATGGGCTAGAGTAACGAGTAATTCATTAATTTTACACAACTAAATAGAAACTCTTTTTTTTTCTTCTTCCGTCTTTCTTTTTGCACCAACACCGCTCTGAAGCAGAAGCTTTTCACTCCAAAACATTTATAGAACTACCTTACTACATTCATTTTAAGGTTTTTATCCTAGCAATTAGCGTTACCCGGCAGTTCTTCCAGTGATTGTTTTTTTATTTTGTTTTTCTTTTGGATTTCCAGATAACATCTGTCACTCCCAAAATATAACACAGCTCCCGCTTGTACTGCATACTGCCACTTGCAAACGTAGCTGGCATGTCAGCTACCGGCCCTAATTTACTATTTTTTTTTTCTGGGGAATTTTTGGCGAGATCTATCTACCTTGTTAAACGCACACCAGTTGCCGAGCTTGGATTGTTATTACCTTCTTTCTCAGCAGTGCGTAATTGAATTATGTTATTTGTTTTTCTCGGTGTTTGTGTGGTTTAATTTTAATAACTTTTCTGGAATTGTGTGCTGTTTTGTGTGATGTGGAAGATGCCCGGATACTTTTTATAATGAGTTATCCGTACTGAAAAGCTAATAATTGCGAAAATTCTGTAGTTTGCAGGGTTTTTTTTTTATCGTTTAATTTTCCTGTGCTAAAAAGAAAGTAAATGCTAATATGTGGAAGTGAGCAAATCTCAATGTGTTAACAGAAATTGCATGAAATAATTGTCCATTGACAAAACAATTGCGATATTTTAAATATAGTGGGCCTTAATTTATTATTTGTGCATACGCACTTATCGAGGGACAATAGTTGTTGAAAAAGATGATTTTTATGAAAAGCTTAGCAATCTGTATTATTCATGTCCTTCTTTTGATCTAGATATTATATAATTTATTAAGATCAATAGTTTAAACTGTGCTGCTCATGTATTTAGAATGAATGATTTAAACCCTGCAAAAAGGCTCATTTTGGCAAAGCCACAGGGACAAAGAGGAAGAGGATGACCCAAGTTGCGATGGATAGAAGCAGTTAAAAAAGGTTTTTGCTGTTGGTTAAGAATTGGATGACCATTGTCACCCAGAGGAATGCAGGGAAATCTCTTCAAAGAAAAGCCTTGGCCCACTCTGGGCTGTAGTGCTATTGATGATCATGATGGGGATTAATTGATAAGTTACGTTAGGTTTTTTTCCCCTTGAAATTTAAATATAAGAAAGTTAATGACATTAGCTAAATTTGAAAACATGTGAATCACCAGATCACATTAATTTAAAATATTTAGAAAATTTAACTTTTTTTTTGAAAATAAAACTGAAACTAGAGGTTCTTTCTAACAGAAATTTTACGCTATATTCATTAAAAAAATATTTTTAAGCTATAAAAGCTGCAACTGACTGGCAGTTGCAGTATTTGTAAAGATATTAAAACATATATTAGTTTTTCAATGCATTTATTTAATATACATAATTTATTTCAGATTTTGTTAGGCCCATTCAGATTTTTTTTTTACCATAATATATTATTAAATACAAAAGGCACAATATAAAATGTATTGCAAAATAATAAGTTACTTATTTAGTTACTATTTTAAAACAAAAATTTTAAATTTTCTATTTTAAGAAAATAAATTATAAGAGGATATAGAATTTGAGAAATATTTAATAAAAGCGAAAGTGAAAAATAAATATTTATTAACAACTCAATATTCATAATGTTTGTAAGTCTAGTTCATGTCCAAATAATGAAATATATTTTTTATGTCTTTATTTATTTTTTTCTTCTTCTTCTTTTTTTTGTTTTTTTTGCTGTAAAATTCATACACCCACCAACGTTATTTCACGTGCAATAATTCTTGCATTAAATACATTAAAACTGTATTAATTCTTGCATTAAGTGAAAACTTGAACCGTGTTTTGATAAAGACAACATTGGTGTGTAATTTTATCAAACTGAATCTGCCAAAAGCCGAAATTTAACCATGTATTAATCCGTCAGAAAGGTAAAAAGAAATGAGATGCAACTATAACAAAAAAGAAAAAAGTTTGTCAGGCGTGGAAAACTGAAAAGTACAAATGTCAGTAACATTCATCACAAATTAGTTCTTTTCGTCGGGTGCCTTAAAAGTTAGTTACACTGAAAACATTCCAAAGAATTACAAGAGTAACAAATGAGAGGAACTGTTGCATTTGACACGACGAATAGAACCTGCCCTGTGCACTCTTTCGAAGATTTTTTTTTTCTCCCCTTGTAACTTTCTAACGCCTTTGCAAGACTTCTTGACGGATCAACAACGATTCTTCTCTGTGGTGTGTGCGGCAGAAGTCCAAAATCAACTCGCTGGAAAATAAACTTGATGGTGAAACCAAATAATCAAAGCTGAGGGTAAAAAAAGGTTAAAAATAATGTCTTGATCTGGCCTAGGTCCCGTTTAGCGGAAAGGGAATTCTATAGATACGGAACGAAGGTGCTCTCAACCAGAGACAAGGTATGCAACTTGCTGTCAGAATTATTTACTGAGAAGATTTAACCAGGTGCGACTATTTTTACTTAGAACGTGGGTTCACTTGTAGTTTCTTAGCGGGTACCTTAAACTACGTATGAACGTTTCAATGCTTTATTTCCTACACCAGATCATAATAGTTGTTTCAATATGACGTTTAAAAAGCTGCAAATTTTTAAAATTTATAATCTATCTTAATTGATAACTACTTATACATCATTTTGTCACTAGGTGGCACTGCGGACCATAATTTATTATCGTTTTAAGAGTAAAGTTATACTTCATTGAAGTTTATAAAGTTTTGTTCGAAACCCGACAATTGATGCTGAACCTAAAACCCATGGTTATACCAGGAATAGGATGAATATATTAAGGCCGTAAAATTTTCCATCAAAAAAAAAAAAAAAAAAAAAAAAAAAAAAATGTGATTCTTGTAGTTACTTTTCTTTGGGGAGGTTTATAGCTCCACAGTTATTTTTTTCCCGTACCACAAACATACGTCTATGCCACCGCCAAAATTCGAACCTGAAGCATGTGGTACCAAAGGCCAGAGTGCTAGCCAATTGGCTATCAGGCCGCCAATATTTCTAGAAGATCATTCCAGAAATGCATTATTCGTTAAACTTTAAATTCAGGGCATAGAAATATGTGTTCTAATTATTTTTTTTTATCCATCTTGGTTGAGTCGATAGCAATATTTTAGACCAAGTCCATAAACCCGTGCGATCTCATGGAAGGAGGAAAAGGGTGGACATCTTCTATTGTAATAGAGCATCCGTAGGTAGAAGTCTGACTTGGCGTTGATGAAGATGGGCAATGCCTTCCGAGAGGAGTTTTTGGGGGTACTACCCTAATTTGTGTATCGTATCGCAAAAAACCAAAAAACTCCCACCAAGTAATCCAACTAACGAGGCAAGATCCTGATCCTCACAAATGCCATCGAGGCTCCTCATTTTTGGAAATAATGTCTACAACAAAGTCGTCAGTGGATTGAACCTCAGCCCTAATACTCACCAGTGGACCACGTAGCCAATGAGCCACGAGTCGGGCATGTTCTAAATTTGTCACTGAGCCACGATTAGGGCATGTTTTAAATTTAAAACCTATGAATTTATAATATTAATATTTTTCGTACTCGATCATGCCAAAAATCTTATTGTACTATCGTAAATTTAAAACATATGATTAATATGCGTTATGTAGGAAATTGCATTGAATTTTAGCCCTTTGGGTTTTGGAGTAGACATCTTTGCTTCAAGCATCTTTCACTTAAACCCACTTAGGATTCGGTACACGTTCATAAGTAGTAAGAAAAAAGAATTAACTTTCCTTTGCGATAACAATCCTTCCGATGGGTGGGGTCGGTACATTCCAGGAGATATCTTCCTTCAGCGAGCATAACTCGCGACTAATTTGTGTCGTCGGACTCCCTGACGACGCATTCGCAATCTACCCCCTTCTCCCCCACCCCACCACCCCTTTTTCAGATGTATGTGTATAAATAAAATATTAAGTAGTACTCTCGCTAATAATGATTGCATAAAAATGATTTAAAGTTCTTCCAGAAAATTTTTCCAGACGTCGTCCGTGCGTAATTGGTACTCGGGTATAATTTATATCCGTGCGCCGTTATGGCTTCTAATAGCCAGATAAAGAAAAGGGACCCTAAGAACTGATGAAGGGCAGGGGAAGGGAAAAATAAAATAAATAAAACTGGAAAAGGAGGAAAAACGGAAAGGTTTTTTCCCTTTCCCCCTGTTCGTTTCTACCTTAGTGACCATTTATTTCGCAGAGAAAGATAACGTTTTCGAATGTGTATTATAAAGTTTTCTTTCCCTCGTTTTCGCCGTATCGTTTTTATTAAAAGTCTTTCCTACTTCTGTATTTTATATCTCGTGCCTTTTTATAGAGTACATTTAGCGATGGTATCGCTAACGAAGGGTTATTCCTTTACGGAGGAACGAAATTAGAGGTTTTCCAGTGCGTATTCGTTGATTTCTGTAGGTAGGCTGCGCGTATAAAGAGAACTATAAATTAGTCGGAGCCTGTTCAGTATAAAGCTTTCAGAAAGCTAAGATTCCTGATAGTGAGCTTATTATAATGGGGGGAAGATATAAATGTACAGTGATAAAGAAAATCAGAACACAAATGCTCTACCAGAATTATTATCATCTCTAGTTAGAATATAATATGCTAAAACCATTTTATGATAGCATTTAGTAAGTTAAAATATTTTTAAACAATTGTTGTCGAAAAGTACATTTAATATATATGGTTTTGATTAATATATATATGGTCTCTGTCTCCTGTTTGATAACCTTGGTTCTACAGAAATAATTCTACAGTTCTTCAGGTTCGATGGATATTTGTGAGTGGTTCGGAATCCACGTCAAACTGTAGGTCCCGGTCTAATTAGCCTAAAGAGTGCAAAAACTGATCGTAGAGCGACAAACTAAACCAAACCTGTGTGATAACCAGGAAGAAATGGATATGCCTCACTTTGCTTTCTGTTCTGAACTGCCTCCTGTTTCTTTATGGAAGCGTTATTGGATTGCCAGACTTAAGTGAATGGATGAACTGATGTCATTTGTTTCTATCTTCTTTGTATTTATTCTTATGATATTTGTTGTTCTGGAAATAAAAAAAAAAAAAAAAACTGATTATTATTATTGCTGTATGAAAAAGCGTTGAATCCATTGGTTGGTAAATCTTATTGTTAGGTTTCGGGATGGTAAAAAATGATACGATTTTCCCAAATGTTGCTTCAGATGTTTTTTTTTTTAATTATTAAATTAAGGGCCAGCGTTGACACAGCGTTATTAACAAAAGTGGTAGTTATATTGTAAAGTATATAACAAACGTCAGATTGAGTAAAATTTTAGACTTCATGATTGTTTCTGGGCAGATGCTTTGTATTAGATGACCCTGCATTGGAAAACAAAAATATTTTAATAATGTTTTAAATTCAATGCATTATTACAAAAAACTACATTATTTTTTTATATCTAGCAAAAATTCCAAGAATATATATACATTTTTTTTAAAGAATTTTAAAGTTATATCCTGAATTCAAAGAAGCGAAAACATTACGAAAATTTAAATGTGACTGAAACGAATTCTTATCATGTAGCAAACATATTAAAAATGTCTGCAAATGTAAAATATCTGTCTACGGTATATTTTTTTTTTATGTATTTACCTTAAAAACTTTTCGTGCAATGGTTAAAATGTAGTATTGAAATTGAAGTAAGAATATTGTAAGCATAAGTTGTATTTTAGTACGTTGTTTTCCATTCTATGTAATTCAGTTTCATATTTGCAATTCAGTTTTTCGAAAGTTTATCTGGCAATAGTTAGTACATCATTGAATTTTCGCAATTAGAGAAATAGAAATATAATCTCTTTATCTTCGTATAAGTATGGGATAAATCATTTGTAAGTAATAAATATTGTCATCCTTTGCGATTATATAGCATTTAAAGATTAATATTATATAAATAATCTAAAAATAACATTTTCTCTTAGGGAAAAAGGTCTAGAGGCATGGTTATATCTTGAGCATTTCGAAAATTCATATTGTCTAGTTTGCTTTATTAGTGTTTTGGATTAATATTTATTGGTGTTAATAGTTATACGATAGCATTTATCTTAAAATAATTGTATACAATTAGTTGTGTGAATAACAATTTTATTTAAATTATTGCTTAAAGTTATATGATTGTTATTATATTTACATACATATTATTATATTTACATATATATATACTTAATTAACTTATATATTTTATTTTTACAGGTAAGATGACATTTTATTGAAAATTATTTGCTATCAATGTGAGTATTGCAATGAGTTTTTGTTTTACTGAGTTTTAAGTTTTTATACAATGCTTTATACAGTTATATTACAAATGTATTGGGGATGAAATACTCGGAATAATTTTTGTGAGGTTTTAAATTAAGTAAATAAACAGAAATACATGATTGAAAATAAATTTGCTTCTGTCAGATATTATTTTACTAGAATTTTTAATTATTATTTCTTATTGCTTTGTTATAAAACATACTGTTTGTTCTGTGTTCTTGGATATACTTCAGAAATAGGTTAAAAAAATAGCTCGATGACAAAAATGAAATTGTTTAATCTTAAAGTAGGGATATACAGACTTGAAGTCCATTCGCCTCATATAACTAGGTGTAACTTGGCTCTCGATGGCTATCTAACATGTATATATATATATATATTTATAATTTTTTTTTATTTATAATGAAAATAAATAATATAAGTAATCAAATAAAGAATCTGATGCGCAATATTATTTTTGAAAAAGTTTTAGTATTAGGATAAATTTTTGTATTGACTAAGCTCGAAGAAAGATTTATCAAGTGATTTTTGTTTACGATTTTTTAAATTTATTTATGCCAAACATTGCTTTTTCGCAAATATGTATTGATCAAAATAGGCTTACGCATTTTAATGTCTTAGTTATTTAGCAACAACCACATCTGTTTTACTTATTTAGAGCAATTTTAAACTTGAACACGTTAATAACATAGATATTATAATAACATGGATAACACGAAATAATAACGTAGAGATATAAAATAATTACATATAGAAATCCTCCAAAATTATGTTAATGGCGTCAATATGTTTCATTTCATCAAAATATTTTCCTTGTATTTAAATGCTAATTTTTTTAAAAACTGAGGCTGTTTCATGTTCTCATTTGTATGAATATTTCATCGAAATCTGAAAATCTTTGAAAAGAAAAACAATTAAATTATATATATATAATTTCATGTAAAATGGACGTATAATGCAGCGAGTAGCGGTTCCTTCGTTAAATAGACGCTTTTTTTTTTTTTTTTTTCCAGAAATGATAAAATATTTCGATGCACTTTAAAAAAATATTTAGATATCTTATCTTATTACTTATTTATTCACATTCAATATCGGTGAGATTATTCCGTTAAACCTTAGATGTATAATCGAATCCGCCATGTCCAGTTTGAATATCAATTCTAAAATGTGGCCAAACCCCGCCAGCTTCAATGGACGACGATTTGGTGGAAAGTGCGAACCATTTAATAACAAACCTCTCCCTAACTCGGTCACGTCCTAATTCGATATTCTACTTAATCCATGCTCCCCTTAACTCGATGGCGCTCTAATTCCATTTTAGGAGAGTTTCTCCGTCCTAAGCCACTCCTCTCAAACCAGTTCCTTCCGTCGCCACTTCACGCACTGCCCACACACCTTTCCAGCGAGCGATGATCTTACGACTCTGAGGTGCCCTCCCGAAATGATAGCTGCAGGATTATTTCAGATAAATAACGGGACGGTTTGAGTGTCAGTTGAATAGTTTGCAGCTGATTGGAGTCGTTGTCGATGCACTTGCCTCCAGAAAGTAGTAAAACGTTTAAATCGAATTGGGAAGGGTTCGATTTTTCCATCGTTCACTGCTGAAGAATGGCGGCTGTTAGGTCTTGATTAGGAGGTGGTAATCGTTATTAACCTTCGATAAAATGTTGGAAGTTGGAAATGAAGTTGGGTGCTTGGAGTGTGTAAGGTTGCATCATTGACATTAACTGAGATACGCAGTGATGTGAATGAATGAAATGAAGGTAGAGTTTATGGGAGTTGGAATTTTTCTAGATTTAAAGGATGAGGATTTGTAGAAATTTGAACTTTTAACTTTTTCTGAATAATTCCAGTGAGTTTTTAAATATGAAATAAATAAGTTATATTTATATTCATTTGATTTTAATCATCCAATAAGCGTCTGCCCTCATACCATGATGGTTGGTAGATCTTGATTGCCAACTTGAATGTTGGAAGTTCGATTCAGTTTGAAATGAAGTTAGGTACTTGAAGTGTGTATTACATCATTGACATTAACTCACATGCGTGAAGAGTGATACGAATGAAAGTAGAGTTTATGAGAATTGGGATTTTTGTAGATTTAAAGAAGGAAAGTTGGTGGGAATTTGAAATTTTATTTTTCTCTGAGTAATTCGAATGTTTTTTTAAGTAATAAAAAGAGTTTTATTTGGTTTTAATTATTCAATAAGCATCTGCCCTCATACCCTGAAGAATGATGATTGGTAGATCTTGATTAGACCTTTGATGATATGTTGAATTAAAATGAGAATAGACACTTGTATAAGTAAAATTATATCATTGTCAATAACACAAATGCGTGAAGAGTGGTACGCTATGATGTGAGTGAATGAGAATGAAGTTAGAGTTTATAGGAATTAGAATTTTTTTAGATTTAAAACAGTATTTGTGGGAATTTGAAATTTCATCTTTCTCTGAGTAATTCGAGTGACTTTTTAATTAATAAAATAAGTTTTATTTGATTTTAACTATCCAATAAGCATCTGCCCTCATATCCTGAAGAATGATGGTTGGTAGATGTTGATTAGAAAACCTTGGATGACATTTTGAATTAAAACGAAAACAAGTTCTTATATAATGTAAAGTTATATCATTGTCAATAACTTAGATGCATGAAGAGTGATAACGCAGTAATCTGAGTGAATGAAAATAAAAAAAAAACTGTTTATGGAAATTGCTCCAGATTCACAAAAACTGGGATAAATAAGAATTAAAGATTTCATTGTTGTAATGTTATATCATTTCAAGTTGTCTGTAAGGTTATATCATTGTCATAAAATTTATTTATTTTTGAATAATAAATATATTTTTAAGCCTGCTAAATTTTAATTGTCTAGTAAGTGTCTACCATCATGCAGTAGTGGCTTTTAAATTTTAATTCGAAAGAGATGATCGTGATAAATTTTCGGTAATATCTTGAAGTTTGATTCAGTTAGATGGAAGTTAGGTATTTGTGCAGCATAAGGTTGTAAGTAGATGCGGTAAGACTGATATAAAGTAATTAAATGAGTGAATGAGAGTAAAAATAGATATGGGAGTTTGACCATATTAGAAAGTGGATGTAAGGTTGTAAGTAGGTGCATGAAGAATGATAAATGAAATGAGTTTAAAAGTAGATATGGGAGTTTCCTCATATCAGGCAGTGGAAGGATATAAGCAATTTCAATTTTCGTTCATTCGAAAGGTTTATCAAATAACAAAATAAGTAATATTTAAATCCATTAATTTTAATTAACATCTGTCAACATGCGTTGAAGACTGAATTTTTGATTAGAATGAGGTAATCGTGATTAACCACCAATATTATAAAGTTCCGTTCAGTTGAATGAATTAAAGCATTTGCACAGTGTAAGCTTATAGTATTATCTTTAAAAATAGGAATCTTTATAGATGAAGATTTTAAAAGATGAATCTGAATCTTTTAAAAGTTGTTGAGTGATACACAATGAGAGTAAAGGCAGAGTTTCTGGGAATTTCAATTTTCGCTATTCAAATAATAAAATAAGTCTTATTTAAATCCATTAGGTTTTAATTAACTAATAACGATCTTCCGTCGTTCTCTAAGGAATGGAGACAATTAAATCGCGATTAAGAGGTTGTGTATTGATTAACTTTTAAATGCGGAAATTCTGTTCAGCTGGAAAGAAATTATATACTTGTACTACATCGTACTATATGATTGCCAATAAATTAGTTGTCTGGAGATCAATATATCGAATCAATCGACGAATCTTATAAATGGCGTTTGTATTTTAAAAAAATCTATCGATTAATAAAATAGTTTTTAATTGAAAATACATTATTTTTGAATTAGATACTTGGAATTTAAAATGTACATAAATTACCATTTTGTAAATTAAATTCAGAAAGATATCATCGGTTGAGAAATAATGGTCACATCAGAATTTGACTAAGAAACAATGTATTTTATTTGTCAGGAAATTAAAACTTCACATTAAATTCAATTGTTAGAGCTGAACTATTCAAAAGTTAAATGCTAAGCTCTTTTTTGTTATTTGAATACGTAGGAAATTACTTTTTATTTTTCACTTTTTATTTTTTCTTGATCATTTTACAATAATAAATTATTTATAGAGATTAACAATGTTTCTTTCTTTTTTTTTTTAATATTGAAAAAGTTATTTAATAAAATTACTGTAATTATATTAGAATAGTAAACTTAAAGATATATTTCTTCTCCTTCTTCGTTGGTGCTACAGTCCCATATTTCGAGACAGAAGATGCTTTCTTTTTACGAGGTAGGGTTGTCAGCAATACGCCCATATCAGACCCGGACCTAAGGTTATCAGTCATAATAGATGATCTGTCAGTACCTTTAGTATATCTATATATTTACCTGCCAGTATATCTATATATATTTCCTAGTCAGTATATCTGTATCCTATGTCAGTCAGATCATATCCTAGTTGTCAACCCTATGCCCATATTAGACTGGGACCTACGATTTATGGTGGATTCAGAGCTATTAAAAACGTCCATGCCATCGCAGGAACTCGAATCCGAAACCTGTGGCACCGAATGCTAGACACTGGGCCATCAGGCCCTTAAAGATATATTTATTTATTTCGAAATATATAATGACATTTTTTTTTTATATAGTTTTGTAGTATTTATTTTTCGCTCTGGCGCTAGGTGTCACAGATTTCGGTTTCGAGTCCCGGCATGAATGTTTGTAGTGATTCAGAATCCACTTTAAACCGTAGGTCCCTGTCTAATATGACTGTAGAGCGTAGGCTGACAACCCTACAATGTGAAAAGAACACATCTCCTGTCTCTAAATCTGCCAGTAGGCAGACGGCCTTAGCCCACCATGGGGTTGTTGTGCCACTAATGATAATGATTTATTTATCATTATTTTTTTTTTTTTTTTGGCACATTAATAATCCCCATGCCCCACTTTCCCATGAACATTCATTGGAAAGATATTGCCTTCATGGGAATCTTTGCTGCCTGATGGCCAATTGGCTAACACTCTGGCCTTTGGTATCACGGGCTTCAAATTCGAATCCTGGTGATGGTATGGATGCTTGTTAGTGGTTCTGACTCAACGTTAAACAATAGGTCCTTGTCTAATTAGCCTAAAGTGCGCAAAAAATGATCGTAGAGCGACCAACCAAATCCTGATAATCTTTAGATACTACCCCACGTTTGCGTACCATATGGGAGAACTCTCCCCAGCCTGACTTGGCCCACAAATCAGTCTAGACTGCCTTGGCCCACAATGGCGCTGTTGCGCCACTGATAATGAATATCTATTTTTGATCATATAGGAAAAATACTTTTGCTCTTCATTCATTTGGAATGTCTGGTTTCATTTCTGGTGCTATATTTGTTTTCGATTTTGTCAATTTGAACATGATATGATAATTGAATTTTTATACAATATGAAGAAAAACAATCCGAAGCATTCTATTATTCTGTATTTAATCTTTGCCTGTTTCTTTTCGTTTTATTTTCTCTTCAAATGAACATATAGATTTTTCCCCCTTTTTAGTTTAACTTTTCTTTCACCTGTTTATATATTATAGCACCAACGAAAAAAATTACTTGGAAATATGTTTTACATTCTCGCTTATGCCTGAATAGGCTTGTAATCGGGATCCCCCCAAGCACCCTACATGTTTGTTTGTGATGATTACTGATCTCTTTTAACGGCTGGATAGCAACACCATTGCGCTATTTCTCACGGAAAGACCTGATCCTTTCCAATTTACTTGTCGCTCATCCCCAGGTGTATTCCAACAACAACAAAACCATCCCATCTACGCCTCTGTTGCAAAAACGCGTTCTTTTCCCATGATGAAAAAAAAAAAAAAAGAGCATTAAAACCTTTCAAAGTGTCAAAAATTTCTCTCTGCACTTAGTAAAAACACAAATTGTGAAATAAAATAAAGCATCATATCGCAACTGGGTTTTTTTTTTTCCTCTGTTGGGAAGGAGAAAGGAAAAAAATACATTGTTCGCATGTAGATATTTCTCTGCGAATACGGCCACGCGTAATAATAAACACAAAACAGGATCGTGTCATGTCGGCAGAAAGAAAACGCGGGAAAATAAGGGGTTCTGCAGGGGTGGTGTCAGTGACAGGTGCCTCGCGATGTAAATCTCCGTCGTTATGATGACGATTTATGAAAGACCTTGCGAGTTCTGTGCTCTTTTACCTACCCCCTCTTTCCGATGACATGCAGGTTACCAAAAGGTAGATTTTATCGCCAAATAGTGTGCCAATCACCCTGGAAGCATTTTTCACATTCTCTATTCAACATTTTTCCATCTTGATTCCTATTAAATCGAAATTAGTTTTGATATGATTTTTAAAAAAATATTCTTTTATGTATGCAATTTAAAAAAAGATGATTAAAAATTTTAAAACTATACCAGAAATATTTTATGATAAAATAATAAATAATATAAATATTTTACTCGTGCTAAGTCATGCAGACTATTTAAGAACGACTTGATCACTTCTTAAAACAAAATTTGAATATTAAACGTGTTTACATGATTGTTGGGGCCTGAATGGAGGAATGTCTAGCCCTCTGGCGCTCGGTGCACAGATTTCGGGTTCGAGTCCCGGCGGTACCATGTATGCCGTAGGTCCCTGTCTCATATGACGACTGTAGAAGCGTCACGGAGCCAAGACTTGGCTCCATCACAACAGAAGCTGTCCCCTTTCCTTTCATTCATGATAGATTACTCATGGGATGTCCGTCCCACACTGCAGGATACTGAGGATTAGTCACCACAACAACATGATTGTTACCAATGCCTGAAAAATTTATGGCATTCTACAGAAATTTGAATAAAATAAAAATAATAAATCTAAAAGAAACTTTTGCTATGTAAAGTATCAATTATTAATTTTGACTGTTTACTTGTACAAATATCCTTATTCCAAATCTTACATATAAACGAAATCTTATTTCTTAAAAGCAATGAAATTTACAAAAGACAAGTGTGTTGCAATTTCTTATTATATATTTATGATATACAGTGGTACCTCGACATACGAGTGCCCCAACATACGAGTTTTTCGAGATACGAGCCGACGAGCAAGTGATTTTTTGCTTTTAGTTACACGAGCGAAATTCGAGATACGAGTCCGGTTCGGTTCGGTTCGTTAGTAACACGCAGTCGTGGAAAAGTCGTTTCACAGTTCGTGGAAAAAAAACACCCAGAAAAAGTTGCAACAGGTCGTGCATCTGACCTTTTTAATGACACTTGCCTAACTCATTTCCGAACATTCTGAGAGGGAGGAAGAAACAAACCTCCTTTTTTGGACATGTTTTTTTCTAAACGGCCTACAGGTGAAAGCGAGAAAAAATGTAGCGAAAAAGGCAAAGACCAGTGAGGATATCTAATTTATTTCTTTACATTCTCTTTTTTGTTTTTGTGCAATAAATATTTGATATTTATAAATACGTTTTTATTATTCAAAACCACGTAACAAAAATAACTGGGGTGACATTTTGGAGGTTGGAACGGATTAATGGTAGTTCAATTGTTTTGTATGGGGAAATTTGCTTCGAGATACGAGTAATTCAAGATACGAGCAAGGTTGCGGAACGAATTAAACTCGTATGTCGAGGTACCACTGTATGTTCAAAAATCAAATTGAACATTATATTGAAATGCTCGAAAAAAATAGAATTTATTGTTTTATATCAGTTTGTATGATTAATAGGGAGGTCAGGTTAGGTAAATGTTTTAAGTATGGTAAAATAAAAAGGAAAGCCATATATATTGAAATGATGATGTGAAGTAAATTCTTAGTATAACCTTTATTTAATTGATAAGATGAGTTAAGAGTTGTTTTTAAAGTCAGTTGCATTGTCCTATATGACTTAATTACAGAAATATGTGAAAAATTTAAAAGCAATTTCTACTTATCTTTACTTAAAACTATCTTGTACATCTATACTTCTTAGTAATGCAAACGCAAGATTACAAAATCAGACATACTCTTATATTTGTGTTGCATATTTCCTACCTTGATACATTATCTTCGATAATGATAAACGATGATAATTTTATGAACATGAATAAGTATTAGGGAATTTCTTAAAGAGATTATGAATTTCATTTATTTTTAACGATTCGCAAATTATAACAGCACAAACTTAGGCCTATTTTGCATCTTAAAAATTAGGTCTATTTTAATTTTTTCAAATTTTCTTTAAAATTATCATAATTTTTTATCAAATCCTATTTTTGATTAGTTGTTGAGCCATTAAATCATTTATTAGCTCTATAGGTTTTAAGCTCTCTTATAGTAAATTTATTAGATATTTTTTAAGCTATTTTATTGCTATTGTTTATTGATGTATCGCTCATAGACACTTAGCGGCCTGATGGCCAATTGGCTAGTTCTCTGGTCTTCAGTACCATAGGCTTCAGGTTCGAATTCTGGCGGTGTCTTGGATGTTTGTGAGTGGTTCGGAATTCACATTAAACTTTAGATCCTAGTCTAATTATCCTAAAAGGTGTAAAAAATTACTGTAGAGCGATAAATTAAACTAGACAATTCCACGTTCCTTTTACACGTTCCACGTTGAACTGTAGGTCTTAGTCTAATTATTCTAAAGTGTGTAAAAAATGACCGTAGAGCGATAAACCAGACCAAACAGCTAGCCACGCTCCACGTTGAAATGTAGGACCCAGTCTAATTATCCGGAAATGTGTAAAAAAGGACCATAGAGCGATAGGCTAAACCAAACTTCCTGTAAATGCAATTTGAATACTTTAATTTCCAAGCTTTGATCAATTCTTGTCTTCAATTATTACTTATTTATTTCGAGTGTCTTGTTTAAAAAATTAAGATAAAGTAATGCATTAAAAAAAAAAAAAAATCTTAATAGGCCTTACTACATCTTGACATAGATCGTAATTTCTTCATTGGAAAAGGTTACGGTTTCATCAACTTAACTAGAGTCGCATTAAGGCAGTAGAGAAACCTGCAATTTGCTTAACAATTATCGGGCTGACTGCGTGAGTGTTTTTGATGTTTTTTAAATTTAGCATAAAAGTCAGTCAATAACTCTTTGAAAAAAATTTTGTGCCCATATTTCTACTATTTACGTTTTATATATGTATTGTAGCTAGTGCCTCATGGTATAATCTGACTAATATTGAATCTGTTGCAAATTCACCTTAAAAATAGCAAATGACCAACTAAACTCCCCGGCACTACAGTCCGTGTTGAATTATGGTCTCCCTAACAATACGACTTCAAAGTCGTCTGTCTCGAGCTTTGGTTTCCCAATTTGTGATCTTTAAGTAAAATAGCAAATGAGGATAAACCGAATACCCCAGTTTTTGGGATGGTTTGGTTTAGTTTGTCGCTCTACGGTCATTTTATACACACTTTAGGCCAAACAGACCAGGACCTACAGTTTAACGTGGATTTCGATCTACTCACAAACTTCGATGCCACCACCATTATTGGAACCTGAAGCCTATGGTACCATAGGCCAGAGAGCCAGCCAATTAACCTGCAGTTTTTGGGATGAGGAAAAAAGAACCTATTCTTAATTATAATGATTTATTTTTCTTCTTTCTAATTTTGAGTACACGCATAGTTTTGAACATAATTATTGTGTCTTGCTTTGATAAACAAGCGTTTCTCATATGGAATTTGCTGATAAACATGTTACTGAATTTTGTGAATATCTATTTTTTTATATGACATACATATACTCAGCCCATTATTATATATTGGACTCATTAAAATATTTGCTTTCCCAAAATCGTGATTCCTTTTCAAATTAAAAACAACTAAATAACGAAATCATTTAGTAGAATAGTTCCTATTTTCTTTTCTTGCAAATTTTTAAAGAATTCCTAACCTTTTTTTAAATGAATTAATGCTCAGTTGTCTCAACCCCAACTATAAATCTCAATCGGTACCACGCAGCAGCTGAAAGACGTTGCTCCGCAAAAAGCATTCTTCTCCACTCATAAACCCTTTCTTTTGATGCATCAATGTGTTTTTGTAATTCCCATTTCTCATACTCTCCAAGAACACCGATGTCATTCCAGTTACAGAATCAACCGCAACGCGAGCAGCTGCAGCGTCCGATGCCACTAAAGTTAAATACCTTCGCCTGTACATCATGTCTTTTTGATTACCTGTGAGCAGACGTAGTGGTACTCGGGCTTCCTAATTAACGACCGAGTTTTTCGTCGTAAATCAGGCCGAGAACGAGGAAGTTGCCAAAAGGACTCATTTCCACTCGGGGCCTCATGCCTTTTACGAGATGATACCAGCAGCCCTTGGTGGTGGAGGTCACTTTCGCAACTTTGTTGCATTTCTGTTTGTTGATAGTGCTTTGCCGGACACCCGTTCCGAGAAGCTAGATAAGGTTAAAGTTGCGGCGACGTGTTTCGTTGATTCTCATTAACGACTGCTTTACGGTTTATTTATTAATATTTTCCGTGAAAAAACATAATAATTTTGTATAAAGAAAAGCGTAGCCAAATTAATCATAGTAATTAGAAGTAAATGCATTAATCATTTATATCTTTAATTTGCCTTAAATAACATTTAGCAACAGCATTTGGTGTATTAGCATGTAGAGTCTAACTTGAGATGACCATAATCAAGCAAAGGTGTAATTATTTTTTAAATGCGTTTATTATTTAAGTTGTTTTTTAACAATAATATTGTTTATAGCATGGGAAAGTAACCTACGTACCTTACAATATATTATAACAAACAACAAAATTATGAGAGCAGTCTGAGAAAAAAAATTATATCTCTGACTTTGACGTATGAAAAAATACTGCCTTATAATACTTAGTTGTCTTTTCTGTGAGAAAACGTATCGTAACATCTTTAACAATAATAAATTCCACATGAAGAAATCGAATTACTGTAGTAATTCGCATATATTTATGTGTTGTTGAAAGCGATTTTCTCTCTCTCTCTCTCTATATATATATATATATATGATGAGCTTGCTTTTCTTTTCTTTCATCTTAAAAGTGACAGATTTTTAAAAAAAATTTAGGTATTATTTTCATTTTTGTAAGATTCCTGATGGCTAGCCTTACCCGAGCAATTGCCTAATTGCTAATACCTTATGCCGGTATTGGTGTAACTAGCTTTGTGGTAAAGTGTGTAGTTAACGTACAGGGGAAGTTCCAATCTGATGATTTCTTAGATAAATTCTAAAAGATAAAAGCTAATTTGTAGGTAGATTGTCGTATTAATTCATAGGAGAGACAAGAAAAACAATGTACGATTATTTATATATTGCTTGAGATGTCATAAGTCAAACAATTCATACAAAACTTTTTGTCAGGTGCACAGTTAAAAATATCATACAATATTACAGTGCGCCAAATGGCGCCAAATTTTTCTCTCCCCTTGACTAGAAAAGAGGGGGGATGGTGGATTCTTGGGTGGCAGGAGGGGGAGTGAGAGAAAGCGAGGCAAGATTTGGAAGCGGTGGCTTGATAGATGAGGAGACACATTGAGTTGACGCTCTGCGATATTACCGCCCCACACTAGGGTCAATACCATTGTTGTCCTGGAGTTGGGCTCAAATATTTGGCTTTCCTGCACAGCTCGCTCACCTTTCTCTCTGCCAACCCGGAGCGCGACCCAAACAATAACAAGAATATTAACAAAAAGAAAATATTGGCAGAGAGGAGAGAAACTGTGACCGTAACTCCTTGCATCGATACTTCCGTGTTGGGTGAATTACAACGAAGCTCGATAGTCGTTTGCATTTGATTTTTTGGAACATGGGTATAGAAGAAGAAGAAGAAAAAAAATCGTCTGAATCGTTTACAATTTGTTTATCGTTTGCGCATTTCTTTGCTGACTGAGAGTTTGATGAAAGGTGACTGTTGTTTGCTTTTCGAAAAGCCATGCGAAGGTTGAAATTTATACGGTTGTTGTTTTTAATATCAGCCATCGGAGTAATTTGTCAGTTACTGGTTCAGACTGATAATTGGTTTGATGATAACAAAAAAATGATTTGGTAATAACAGTAGTGGAAGTGGGGAAAAATGTCTGTGTAGTTTTGTTTTCTTGGTAGTTCTTGGTAGTTGGTTCCATGTTTGGCGAAATTGAATTGTTAGTCCTTCAGTATTGGAGTAGACGTGCAAAAGTAAAACACTGAATATTTGTTTATATGTATTGACTTGGCGAATTCTTGTCATGAGTTGATGAAAATTGGCGGGTGTTTTTCTTACTTTCGAAGTTTCGTAACAGCCAAATGCGTTCAGTTTTGTTCATAATTCCAAAGATATGGATTTGTTGTTTGGAATGCTTTTTTATTCATTGTTTGTTTGTGATTTGAATAAAAGGGAGATGGTTTTGAATTCAAAATGTTAAATGTTTTTTTGATTACATTTATATGAAATATATAATTAACTCCAAATTTTTGCATTACTACGTAGATTTTATTGTCTGTGAATTTAAAACTGAATTTGAATTTAGATTATTACTTATTTAGCTTTTACTTATTGTGTTACTAAAATTATTCTAATAATTTATACTTCTTATCTTTTCTATAATTGGGTATTAATGAACTATGTTAATGAAGAAGACTCATTCCAACCCATTAAAAAATTAAGATTACATTTTCTGTCTTCAAATATTAGCGTTATTCAATAATATGATGTTATATGGGCACAGAATTATGATTTGACAGTGCTTTGAGATCTTTCTTATTGAAATCTATTATCACTTAATTTTTGCTTGATTAGTGAATTAAATTAAAAATTATATTAAACGTATTTAAAGGATCCTCTTATTTATTTTCATAATATATTTTTAAATTTATTTTGTAATTCTTTTCATAAACTGATGAAGTAAAACTATTTAGGTCCTTTCTTCCGGTTATGAAAAGAAATAGACTTTAACCACCTTAGAAATATTGAAGCATATATATACGTTTGTTATTACTATGTACGTTTGTACTTCTCTTCTTTATTTAAAATTATTCTAACTGGAGAAATATTTAAATTTGATTGGCAACTATTTGGTATGAAATTCAGTGAAACAATAAATTTCACAACAATGAAAACAAATATTTTGTCATAACCATTTATACTACACATTGTATACACAATACTGCACATGAAATATTGACAATATAGGTCATCTTAATCATTAATAGGTCTTAAAGGAATGAATCGTAAAAATCCTTTAATATCACGATAAAAATCATTAATATAGTGTAGCCACCTTAGAAAAGATCATCTTCTTAAAGGAATGGATCATAAAAATTATTGGATATCAGGATAAAAAATATATATGACGAACTCGCTGAATATATGAAAATAAACCATTTTGCTTAATTTTTTTTTCATTTCCTGAATTTAAAAATATATAATAATTAAGAACAAAAAAACAATTCAACTTCGTTCTCTGAGAAATTAATTAATCAATAGAATTTCTATCCTATGCAAAGTGCAAATTTATTTACAATAATAAACAGCTAGGCATGGACACATTAAAGCATTTCTATACTGATATAAACACATAAAACATTTCTACGTAGTACTGAAAATTGTCTTTGTTCTACCATTGCTTTTAAAGTTCAATTGAAAAGAATTGCAACTGCAAATCGAATCTGATCGCTTGTCTGTTGTAATCGACAGATGACCCTTCTCATGATATCTTGGGGCGTCTATCACACTGGGCACAGGTCGATTGATGGACTTTAAGGGGCGTGCTCCAGGTGTCACCCGCAGGTATGCGAGCCTGCACTTCTGGACACACGATCCCAAAGAACAGTTAGGCTTTAAGAAGGAGGGGTGGCAGATAGATTTCCCCCCTATCCTTTGCAGATGGTACTGTTCCCATGGCAACCGGTAGCCGTTACTAGATATTGGACAAGATATTGTATTTTTTTTTTTCCCCTGCTCTCTTTTCTTCTGTGTTAGTCATTTGATTGTTATCGTTTATGGAGTTAAAGGAAAGGTAATCTTGCCCCATCTGGAATGATAGGCCTTACCTGGGAAGGTAGTAAATGGATTGTAAGATGACGTTGAATTGGTAGAGATTTAGCCCCAGTTTCCCCAAATGGGAAACGATTGAAATGCTTTGCCTTTGATGATGATTGAATTTTGGAAGCATTCTGTCATTGCTTGTTGATGTTTGTAGCGAGGTTTGCGTTTTGCGTAGAAATACTGATTTTCAAATTTAATTTTAAAGTTCTGTTTGTTAGGGTTATGTTTTTATCTTTTCTTATAATTTTTTTAAACATTGAAATGCTGCAAAGGTTTTTATTCAATTGAATTGTTAAAAATATTTCATTAGTTATTGAATTTTTTTTTAATTTTAATTTACACTTACAAAGAAAATTGTAATTTTTTTTACCTTGTTAAATTTATATTTCTTTGTATTTTTCGATTTAGTGTTAAATTTATATTTACTTACATTTTGAAATTTACACTTTCAAAAACACACCTACAATTTCCTTTTTAAAATGTCTATACTCTGTTTTTTGTATATTGGTTAATTTTCACGTGGTATAAAACCAAATCAAATTACCTTAAATTTATGTCTAATTAAAACCAACTTTAAGACATCTTAAGTTATTGCTTATTTTTATATCAATTCCTAAAAATTTTGTTGAGTTTAAAAACTTTTATTTTGTAAAATGTTTTATTCATTTGGCGCTGTTTGGCTATTGATTCATTTAATTTAATTATTAATGTTATTAATGTTATACGTTATTTAGAAAAAGTATATGGTTAATGAGATAAATATTATAGTTGCTTTTTTTTTAGAAATTCATTGATTAGAGAACATTAATATTTATTTGAAATGCATTTAGTATTCTTTTAAATGCTGAAATTTTAGTTAACAAGATTATATTATTGTAACTATTTTTGCCTTTTTACTTTTTTCCTTGTATAATCTTTTTTACCAATATTTGGTTTTATTTCATTTTTACTAAATATATATACATTTAAATTAACTAACTCCCCTACACTACAGTCCATATTGAACCATAACCGTCTGCCTACTGGCAGATTCCGAAACAGCAAATGTTTCCTTTTTACGGGGAAGAGTTGTTTCTCTCCCGCTCTACAGTCATATTAGAACGGAACATACGATTTAAAATGGATTCCAAACCACTACAAGCATCCATGGCACCTTTGGGTCTCGAACTCGAAACCTGTGGCATATATATATTTAAAAGCATTTGAAAAAAAATGAAAGCATCTCCCTTTTATATAAAAAATATAAGCACTATTAATTTAACAGAATATAATCGTAACAATAAAATTCACAATCTAATAATTGATTAATAATCGGAAAAAAAAAAAAAAAAAAAAAAAAAAAAAAGACGACATTTATATTATTTCTATAATTATAAGATAATTTAAATAGAGTGTACACTGCATATTTTCGAAACTAATGTGAATACTGCCTCACAATTATAGCATATTATATATAGCTATAATAATATACCTATCTTTTAAAATGGCACCCATGAGTAACATTATGTACCAGACGTTGTAATTGCTCATAAATAATTGCATGTAAAGATATGGTTCAATTTAAAATTTCATGTGAAACTCTCACTGGTCGGTAAGAACTTCTCACCTAGCAACAGCGGCAAAGAAGCCGAACGACTTAAGAAAGCGAATGCAAGCATGCGGAAAAGGATGTTTTTATCCTGTGATAGCACCTGGTTTTGGGCCCTAGCACCCAAGTTTGTTGCTGTTTTTCTAGGAAGCGTTGTCGAAGAAGAAGCCATTCGAATCTGCAGTTACAATTTCCGTTCTGGAACATTAGGGGACTCTGTACAAATGCAGAAATTGCGGAAAATTCTTTTACGGTGTTGATCAGATTGATTTTTTTTTTAATTAATCATGTTTAAATAAAATAGTGATTGTTAAAAAAGTAATAGCCGTAGAAATAAGTGATAAATGAAATAATTGATATTATAAAAGAAATCACAAAAAGTGCATTTTTTATGCTGTAGGAAATGAATAAGTTTTCAACTTTCATAATAGTAGAATCAATTTGAATTCAATATTATTAATAGTTCAATCATTAATTTATCATAATTATATTTCAATTTATTCAATCAACTTTCAATAGTTGAATCAATTGAATGAGTTTTCAACTTTCATAATAGTTAATCAATATTTTTAAATTTAACATATTAAATAGACTGCTCAGTGTGATTTGTGATTCAATGTTGACTTGCATGTATAGACGAAGTTTGATATTGGTGCTGTACGTTGTATAGGCTGTGGTAAAGTAACACCGATTCAATTATGTTGAGATTATAAAAATCTCTATTTGGTTACCATAATTAATAATAGTTTCAGAAAATAACCCTAATTGTATATCCGCTGAAAGTAGGAATATATTACTAATGAGTAAAATAAAATTTCTCATATATTTCAAACTATGTGTACAAAGATTCCACATCATTAACTCGAACTGTTAATATGCCACGATGCTTTTGAAGAAGCACTCTGTTGACTTAACTAAGGTCTAACAGGGTAGTAGATATGAAAGTGATTCACAAGTAGTGAATCCTCTTCATCCATAATCATCCTTCATCTTCCATCTTCATCATCATTCTTCTCCATAGTCAGATTAATTGCGAATGTCTTTTCTAATTTTTTTGATAACAAATTCTTCTCAAGAGTCAGGAATTAACTAAATACTGTTAAGAAACTTTTAGAAGGACACAACTCTTAAGAAAAGCTGTCTTAAAAACTAGGTGGTGGTCAAAAATAGTGGTGGCCATAAAGTTAGTGGCAATAAATTATTATAATCCCCAGTCTATATGAAATTCATAAAGGTCAGTTATTTTAATTAATTCAATAATATCTAAGTATTTTCCGAATAAAATTCCATACGAATTCGAAATAAGAAATGATGAGAAGAAAAAAAAAAAAAAGAAATAAGAAATGATGATGATGATGGGGAAAAAAAAAACACAATAAGATCGTTGATTATTGCTTAGAAGAAAAAAGATTAAATAGTTGTTTGAAAATTGCTACGATTTATTAAATTTTTTTTTTTTTTTAATTTTATTTCTAAAACTTTAACTAAACTTAAATAACTAAAAATAATTTGGGGATGTCTACGTATTCCTATACGCAGAAGTAATTAATAAAAAAGTAAAATAAAAAATTAATGATTACTAGTTTATCATAACCCTTTTACTGTTGACATTCTCCAACAAATTTGAGCTCTGAACCTATTCCTTTCATTCAGTATGATGACAATGAGATTCTCCAGTTACTCGCATGGATTAAGAAAGTCAATTTGTTGACGGTCCCTTTCGTTGTAGAAAAGTTTCTTGTCCTGCCGAAGACACCACATCACCTCAAAGAAGCACCGACTCAGCGGCTCCGGACAGAAAAAGAAAAAGAAAAAAAAAGGTGCGCTGGTCTGCACTCTCCTCAGCCATAACATCCGCCCGATCACACGCTATCTTTTCACACCGCCGCACGGTAAAGGAACACAAAACGCACTGTTTATGCAGGGACAAAGACAGAAGAAGGACCTTGCTTTGGAAAAACTATATTGTGTTTTTAGTGGCCATGTGGCGAGGATTTCGGCACTTTATTTCGCCGAACAGCCATCTGCATCCAGGCCCCCATCCACTACTGCAAAGGGAAGAAGATGTAAAGCATACTAATTCATCTATCGGTGCACCTCAATGACTCATTACAAGTATTGAATGTTTTTTAAACGGCAAAACAAGAAACGTTTTATCTTTTTGGGGTAATTTAAAATATAAAAAACAGAATATTCGTCAATATATATATATTATAATATTAATGAAATTAAATTGAGTGGTTTTTAATTTCAATGCAATTTTAATTTTGCAAATATAGAGAAATAAAAAAGTAATTGATACTCTAGAATTACTAATCATCAATATGTAAACATGCCGTTTTCTCTAGATTGAATTGAATAATGAAAGACCAGGGCCTGATGGCCGATTGACTAGAGCTGTGCCGCTGGAGCCACAGGTTTCTTGTTCGAATCCCTCGCTATCATGGATGTTTGTAGTGGTTCGGAATCCACTTTAAACTCTATGTTCCGGTCTAATAGGATCATAGAGTGTTGTGGGGTAGTTTACTCGCAAGCAATATTGGGGGCTGTCCGTTGCTATACCTAGTATAGCTACGGACAGTCCCCCCCCATATACTATTTTCAAGCTATTCATGCCTCCTGGGTAATTCTAAATGAGCGTTCTACAGGGACATGGTCCACGGCTTTCAGAATGCCTCAACTCTATCAGCAATCAGTACCCACTGTAGAAGTTAGTAATGCCGTTACAAGGATCTAAACCAACAATAGAAAGGTTAAAACCACCAACAAAAATGTTATTATTATCTCAGTTTTCTATTAACTAAGCTGCCATTTGCTGCTTTATCAATATTTGTTCAATAAACTACCAACTTGTGTTCCGATACACTATCGTACTTTCTTACTGTGTGTTTTTGACTACGTCTCTTTCGTGAATTTTTATCAAAATGCATAAAATCATGACGATCAATTCAGGATTTTTGAAAATGTTAATGAAATTTTTACCATCATTTCAAGGATACAAATCTTAGTTTCGTGTATAATTTCACATTTTCAGTGACGTCACAGACATACCAGGACAATAATAGGTTTACGCAAAATAAAGAAGAGCGTGGCAACATTATTTAAAAGTGAAAAATATCCATTATTTTGTTCAAATACAGTTTATAAATATGGCTTTTTTTAAAATCATAATAGAAATATTCGAGTATCAAAATTTTTATAGAGTGGAAAATCTTTTCTTATTTTTTTTTTTTGCTTATTTAAATTATCTTTTCTGTATTTCTTCATACATCAAAAAATATTTTACTTCGTAACAATTTAATATCTATAGTTGAGATATAGATATTAAAATATTAGATGAAATTTCTTTCGAAATAGTATCGAAATTTTTTTAAATGGCAAAGCAAGAAACGCTTCATATTTTTGTGGTAATTTAAAATATAGAAAACAGAAGTATTTTTTCTTTTTCTTCTTTTCTTATCGAAATTTCTTTCTTCTTTTTTCTTTTTATTATAATTACTTTATAGTAAAATCCAGTAAGTTAATAAGAAGTCAAGAAAATCCTGAAAGGGTCAACGATCAAAGATGTTTGTTGGCCCAACTTATAAATCACTCTGGCCTTTGGTACCACAGGCTCAACCATCAGGCCTTTGGTAGGCCACAACTATCAGGTTCACTATCAGGCCTTTGGTACCACAAGTTCGAATCCTGATGGGAGCGTGGATATTTGTTAGTGGTTCGGAATCCACATTTAACTGTATGTCCCAGTCTAATTAGTCTAACCGTGGCACCAAACCGTGCCCAGTAGTAACATGTACAGGTAAAGAGAAGCAAGAATAAGGTTCTCGAATCCTCAGGTGACTTCCGTTGCAGTCGCAAGTTGTGATCAGTTTTGCAAATATATGTAAAGTGTCTCGCATCGATTGTCAGGTTGCTTGGTGGAACTTTTTCGGTTGTTCCCTCCTACGACACGCAAATGCGACGCAGTTATTCCAAAAAAGTTCATCTGTAAGGAATGCCCTTCTCGTCAGATAGAAGTAGTAGTCTCGGCCAAAACTATCCTTCCCCTCACCCGCGACCTGATGGCCAATTGGCTAGAACTGTAGCCTTTGGTGTCGCAGTCTTCGGGTTCGAATTCTGGCGGTGGCATGGATGGTTCGGAATCCACGTTAAACTAGAGGTCCCAGTCTAATTAGCCCAAAGTGCACACAAAACGTCCGTAGAGCGACAAACCAAACTTCTTCTCACCTCAAATTGATACTTTATATGACGTCAAAATATATTTATATGTGCAATGGGAAAAGAAGTCAAGAAATTCCTGAAGGCTCGAAAAATATTTCGATAACTTATTTGCAGAATAATGCATTCTTCAAAAATCCGATTACGAGATCAATACGCATATTTGAGACTTATTAATCGTGTGTAACAAATATTACTTAAAATTTGTCGGTCGAGTGAAGAATTCTTTTATTCCGGCTGCGGTCATGATTAAATGTACCGAACAACATTCTTTTGGAAGAACTCTCCCCGAATTGGGACCTTCCGACAAAAGCGTTGCCAATTCTACGGATTCCATTTCAGCTCAGTTCGAAACAAAAGCCTCCCGGACGACACACAAAGCGACACGTTATCTGTCGCGTCGCGGTTATTTAACAGATACCGTTAATTGACCTCGTTTACCCGAGGCAGAATTTTACATACTCAGCCTTCCCAAGAGGCAGATCTGGACGTTGCCAGCAAACCGATAAGGAAAGTAGATTTTGTTGTCGAGGTACCTCAAAGAGGGCGCTGCAGGCGCTACCACAGGAGATATTTTCCCTGTGTACATTTGTTAACTCTCTTGGTGCCTTACTCTTGTCTCTCTTTTGAGTTAGCGTAGTTAATGTAGCGTTGGAAACGATATATGCATGTGTGTGCAGATATATATATACACCTTGGCGGGGATATTTTGCTGCCATCCTGCATGCTATCTTCCCGCCTTTTACTCTTTCGTATTCTAATCTCCTTTGTGATTCCAGTTTCGAAATTCTTTCCGAAAGATGCTCTCGTTTCTAAATGGCTTTGATTCAGCTAATGCAGTCGCAACGGTGATTTTGGGCGCTTAACGCGAAAGTGCGAGATAGAAAGTTTTAAAGACTGACTGCATTGACTGTTCGTTAGAATTAACATGTTTGTAAGTCGATACCGTTATTTGCGTCACTTAAAGGAAAAGAGCTGTTTGCTGGTATTTGTTAGACATGTAAATTAGTTGCATTCCTGCCAAGTGTAGCGAGACTAGATGGTGTTGCAAATGACTGCTGCTATTCAATGGCGATCTTTCTAAATTGAAATAAGAAAAGCTGATTTTCAAGTTTCACATCTTTTTTGCTTTCCTCAGTGTAAAATATGAAGTGGTATGAGATTCAATAAAATACATATTAAACAAAATTAAATGGCATTTATGAACAATTATGAACTTTATGAAAAAGTTCTCCGATAGATAAATGCCAACAGCATTCGATGAAATACCCCGGGTTTTGTTTGGTTTTTTCTTGTTTATTTAGCTAATAAGCTTGTAGAAATTAATTAATTCATAAATTTCAGTTAATTCCATATTAATTCAATATAATTAACAATAGATATATTTTTTTTGCTGGAAAAAAAGATAAAAATTTGCTCTTATAGATGGCTAGCGGCCTGGCTAACTGTTCAACTGGCTAACACTCTGGCCATTGGTACCACAGGCTCGAATCTTGGCGATGACATGGATGTTTATTAATGGCTCGTAATCCACATTAAACTGTACTTCCCGGTCTAATTAGACTAAAGTGTGCAAAAAATGACTGCAGAGCGACAACCAAATCCAATCCTATCGATACTTGTTTTTCCATGTTGACCTCCGATTCAGAAAGAATGTTGGCATAATTTTCGTTTCTTTTTAAAACAGAAATATATTGCTATAATGAAAGAACTGTTCAGAAAATGGGACCATTTCGTCCTTTTTTCCACCAATTTTCAAATGTTTAAGCATCGCGAGACTAATAATTCTTCCATGCCCGTCAACCCGCTAAGAATAACAGGTCACTTTGGTTAGTTAATATTAGTCCTTAATATATTCTGCTGGTATTAGGTACTAACATTAACTAACCAAAGTTAGGTTATTAATGTTAGTGCCTAATACTAGCACAATACATTACAGACTAACTGATTAAGAATATGAATTCCAAGGGGTGACACTCACAGGGGATTCTGGCTCCCTCCACTTAGTTACTTAAAGCGAGTGGATAAATTTTCGTCCTACTGATCTTACTCTAGATCTGTTCAGTTGTTTGGTTATCTGATTTCAGAATCCCAATGCGATAATCTTTATAAAACATTATATGAACTCATAAACATTTTATTTAATAGAAAGAAAAACTACTTAATTATATATATAGACCAGGAAATATGTATAGCATTCATTTCTATTATGTAATAATTTGAAAATATATTAAGATATCAAATTAATAGCCAGATGATTCATTTAGTAGGAAGTTAGGTACTTGTAAAGTGTGAGGTTGTAAGTAGATGTATAAATAATGATATAAAGTAATTAAATGAGTGAATGAGAGTAAAAATAGATATGGGAGTTATGCCATATTAGAGAAGGGATGATAATAGTGGCTATTAAATTTTAGTTCGAAAGAGATAATCGTGGTTAATTTTCGATAATATTTTGAAGTTTGATTCAGTTAGAAGGAAGTTAGGTATTCGTGCAGTGTAAGGTTGTAAGTAGATGCTTGAAGAAAGATATAAAATAATGAAATGAGTGAATAAGTTTAAAAGTAGATATGGGAATTTCTTTATATTAGGATTGGAAGGATGTAGGAATTTCAATTTTCGTTCATCAAATAATTTCTACAATATACAAGATGTAAATTGTAGAAATATGAGCCCCAATTTTTTTTTTTTTTAAATTGAAACTAATTGATTTTTATGATAAATTTGAAAAACATCAAAAAACTCTAACACAGTCAGCCCGACAATTTTTAAGCACCTTGGCAAATTTCAGGCTCCTTTACTACTTTAATTACGACTCTAATTACGCTGATGAAATTCAAATACGTAACATCTTAAAACGAAAAAAGTATGATCTAATGTAACAGGTCAAGATGTAGTAGGGCCTATTAAGATTTTTTCACAGCATTACTTTTATTTTCATTTTCTAAACAAAATGCTCGAAATAAATGAGTAATTGTGAGTAAAAAATGAGTAATTAAAGACAAGAATTGTTCAAAGTTTAAAAATTAAAATATTCATATTGCATTTACAGAGTGTTTGGTTTGTCCCTCAATGGTAATTTTTTACACTCTTTAGGATGATTAGATAGCTCATCCGTTTTCCATACTATTCAAAAAATTCATATGAGAACTATAGACGTGAGTCGCACGTATTAGACCGGGAAATATGTCTATATAGCATTCATTTCTGGTGTGTAATAATGTCTGTAACATCGAATCATATCGAATAATATCAAATCTTAATGGCGTATTAAATAGCTCATCCGTTTCCATACTGTTCCAAAAACTTATTTGAGATCTATAGACATGAATTACAGACGTGAGACGAACATATTAGACTGGGAAATATGTTTATATAACATTCATTTCTGTTATGTAATAATTTATACAATATTGAATAATATCAAATCTTAATGGCACCTTGCATAACTTATCCATTTTCCTTACTGTTCCAAAAACTTATATGAGAATTACCTTGTTTGCGTATTCGTTATCAATGTCACAATTATTCAGTTATTGTCACAAGTTTGTTAGAAATTATGCCCTAAGACAATTTTCTTGTTGTTCATGTGTTAGCGGAAGTTTTCTTTTTCAAGCAAAATCTCTTTAAACAAATGGCAGAGTAGTATCGGCGGAACGCTACATCGCATAACAAATGGCTCTTCTGGTCGACCTCGTAATATATACGGCTGCTTCAAGGCTCATATTCGGTCCATTTTTCACACGGCGAACATTTGCCAATATAAAGCATTGGCACGTCTGGGTGTTTTCGGTCTTTTTTTTTTCTTTTTTACTTTACTTGAGTCTTCCTGATAACTCGCAAGTTGTGCCTTCATTTGTGAACTCTCAATTTTCTCTTATGGGTGAAGTGTCAAATGTTAACTTTTGGTTTTATTTTTAATGTGCAGAGCTAAAGGTACAATGTCAACTGCAATCACTTTGCTGCTTGTACTTTTGTTAAATAATTTCATAGAATTAGAGATAGATAATTTGAAATGTGTTTTATTTTAATATAATAATGCATATATCATTCTTACTTTTTTTAAATTAAGAATTTTTTTTTTTTTTATTTGCCTGGCAAAAATGGGAAAAAAAAAAAAAAAGAATTTGAAAAACGATTAAAATTGTTTACATTGTTTACATTTAAACAATTTTAATCATTTTTGTGTTAACGTTTTGACCATTTTTATGTTAACATTATATAACGTTATGATAAACATTGTTTAAAATAACATATTCATAACATGTAAGATCTTATAACCCTTTGTTATTTTAATTTATGTTTTATAAGATATCATTACAGATAAATTATTTAATTTCGTTAAAATGAATTTAATTCTTGATGTTGTTAATATCAAACAAATTGTGATTTTTTATTCCATGGTGAAATTTTCCAGTGATAAAAACATAAAAACATTTAAAAACATAATCAATTTATTTAGAAATGCAAATTATTGAAATAATTTATTTTTTAACGTTTATAAAGCGACTTACAAACATTGCTCATAAATTCTTCTTTTTGTTCATTGTTTTTCAATTTATTTAATTAATCTTTCAATTTTTAGATATTTAGAATTTTCTTATTATATTAAAACGTTGCTATTTAAATGATAGCATAGCAAAATCCTTAATTAATTGATATATCAACGTTAAGTTTGAAATGATAATTTAACCTTTTTTAAGATCTGTTTTCCCAAATTGCTAATACAATAGCGGTCGTTTTTGTTGCTATCATAATTCGATATATATTTTCACGGTTTTTTTATGCATTCTTTCAACGAAAACTTGGGTTTTTAAAAAATTTTGCAATCGATTTATTGCAGTTTCAGTTTTTGAGTAATTTTTAAAATTAAAACAAATAAAAAAAAAATAGTTTTTCTTCGCAATTTAGTATGCGTGGTGGTGGTTGTAAAATTGTATTTAATATTGGGAGGAATTCTTCCTATGTTTATTTTGTATATTGCTGTTTTCCAGTGTATTTTAATGTAGTTTCTTCTCTGTAATTTCGTTTCTGAACTAAGGATTTTTAAAACCTTTTTGTGATGCCCTTATCAATCTAAATTAAACATTGCACTTCAATTTACTATATAGTTCAATTTAGTACATTTCAGTACATATTTGTTTACTTTTAAATCGAATGAATCGAATCCGTAATCGTAATCGAATAATTTTAAAATGGTAATTATTTTATGTATAATTAGCATTTTAAATCGTATTTTTACTTTATGTAAAAATAAATATATTTTATTATTATTTTTCAATTTTTAGAGAATAAAAATTATTAATTTCTCATTTGTTATTATCCAAATATTAATAGCGAATTTCATCAAGCAGTCACTGATCATTCACTATTAATATTTTGTCCATTATTTCGTTCTTTTATGAAATATTAAATTTAAAATTATTTATATTGAAATTATTAAATCGTTTATTGAATTTTAAAATTAAATAAGCTACTGTTCAGCAGCAGTGCTTACTAACTAAATTGTAAGAGGACTGAAATTTCATTGCATGCTTGGATGCTTTTCATGTGTTACTTTGAAAAACGAGTAGATTCGGTGTATATTAAGGCGGAGAGCCTCGCATTGCTAGATCGAGAACGCAATTGGTTGAATCCCGATTTGTCTTCTATACTATCCAATTATTCAAAAAAGAATCTTCTCTTTCCATCCAATGTGTATAGCAAAAGCTCCTGCAATCCATTCTTTGCCATGGGCAACTTCAAATCGGAACAATTGACTAGCGCTCTGTCCTTTAGTACCACAGGCTTCAGGTTCGAATCTTGGCTGTGGCATGGATGTTTGTTAGTTCGGAATCCATATAAAACTGTAGGTCCCGGTCTAATTCGCCCAAAGTGTGTTTAAAATGACCGTAGAGCGACAAACCAAATCAAATCTGCTATATTAGCGATCAATGACTGACAGTGGGAAAAAAAAAAAAAATCTGATTTACAAATACAGAAATCCGTTGCAATAAACACACATACATTTCTTGGAAAAGATTTGCAGTTATCTACTTTTCTGCGGTCTTTTCAGCAGTGATGGCATTCTTTTCCAGGCCATAACTCGCAATTTGACCTGGAAAAACAAAAGGGGAGAAAGTATTCTCGGAGGTATCCTGTGTATGAAGAATGGTCTTTCTGGATTCCGAGAATGTGCTTAGGTGAAAAGAGGTGAATGTATATCGTGTTACCTTCAGTGGCCCCACGGGTTTCATTCTTTCTGTTTCTCTGCTATGCATTTTATGGCTATCGTCAAAGCCACACGACAATTTTAGGATGGTGCTCGGATGTTTCTTTGACCACAACTGTAGCTGTATATTTATTTCTTGTGAAAAATTACTTTCGGGTTCCGATGGCCAGATTGATGTAATAATTTGGAGAGATTCTTTGTAAATAGTGTCCAACATTATGCCATTCCATTTACAATGCAATTCAATATTTTTTTGGTGGTTGCTCCATGAATAAATTCCATCAATGGATCTTTATTGATGTGAAATATTTTGATTTATTTTGCGTTTGCATTTCTTCTTAAATCAAAAACGCCCTGAGATATTATCAAAATCTATATCATTCTATATATACAGTTCTTTTATTTATTATTTTAATTTATTTTATTTTATTTATTTTGTTCTCGAAATAATAAAAGATAAACTATTCAAATGTAAATATAACTAATTGCAAAAACATATTTGTGTGTTGTAAAAGCAATATTTCTTATATTTTTTGTTTCTTATCCCACTTAGACAGAAACCACTTAGATAGACAGAAGCATCTAGATCTAGTGCAATAACTCATGTGGTCTCATGGAAGGAAAGAAAGGAGGGGGTAGCTTCTGTTGTGACGGAGCACCCTTAGGTAGAAGTCAGACTTGGCTTTGTATCTTTGAAGAAGGAAGGCCGTGCCTTCCGAGCGGACTGAATTTGCGTATCGTATGGGAGAAAACTTCGGAAACTTCCATCAGATAGTCCGACTAACGAGGCAAGATGCTTGAACACCACAAACGCCATCGAGGCTCCTCTTTTTTGAAACAGTGTCTGCAACAAAGCCGCCAGCGGATTGAACCTATAGTGGGTTATTAATGTGACCATGCCTCAGCGTTGAAGAAGCACAGACAAAATTTTTGCAATACTTAGTTTAATCTGTTACATTACTTAACCAATTTGAAGTACTAATAGATTATTGTTATAATGATATTTGTTAAAAAGTACTAGTAGAATCATAAAGCATTTCATTCCCATCAAACTTTGAATAGAAATAATAAAAATGCCGCTGTAGTATAAGCGCTCTAAATTAGTTACACGGGATACTGCCTCTTCAAAATGCGAAGTTTCACCTCGATCAGACCTTGATTTAACCTACAGATCAAGGGATATTATTAGCGTGACTGTTGAATGGATATAATTAGAGTCGATTTCAAAAGCTCTTTGAAAGCCCACCGACTTTCATTTAATCCCTCAAGAGGGCGGTTGTCATGCACAAAGGTTTTTCCTCAAGCGAGTAAGTGCTGGGCGAGGAACCGAACGCAAGATCTTTTCAAGAAATCGCAACAACAGTGTGAAGTTAAAAAAAACAACTGAAATCTACTTGATATGTTGCAAATTTCAATCAACTTGATGCCTCTGGTTGCCTGGGAGTGTCAATCAGTGCCACAAAAAAACTCAGCGAGAACGGATGATAACTTAACTCATTCGAGAACGGATGAATAAACTCAGGAATATGCCAATGTTTAATAATGCACGAGATATATGAAGCAATTGATTGGAATACTAAAAGTGCTTCAAAACCATAGTACAAAACACTTCAAGCAAAAGCCAAATTCACCAGAAAATTCCTGAGGATTAACGTTATTCATGAATCATTTCAAGAGTTAAGGGACCCAAACTACCATTTTTCCGCCAAAATTTGCAAATTTGGAATGGAGTTTTATTTACTTGCTGCACTTTTTGGATTGCGCCACGAACCCCTAACCAGGACAACATCACGTTCACACATGATGATGATTAAAAAGGGGGGGGAAAGGTAATATGTTGCAAATGAGGAAAAATAATAATCTGTTACATTATGTAACCAATTTGAAATACTAATAGATTATTATTGTGCAACATTTCTTGAAATGTTGTTTTTTAACAACTACCAGTAGAACCATAAGGCAGTTAATTCATATCAATCTTTGAATAGAAATAATAAAAATGCCGCTGTGGTATAAGCCCTCTAAATTAGTTACACGGGGATACTGTCTTCCAAATGCGAAGTTTCACCTCGATCAGACCTTGATTTAACCTACAGATCAAGGGATATTATTAGCGTGAACTTGCCGTGACGGTTGAATGGATATAATTAGAGTCGATTTCAAAAGCTCTTTGAAAGCCCACCAACTTTCATTTAATCCCTCAAGAGGGCGGTTGTCACGTACAAAGGTTCTTCCTCAAGCGAGTAAGTGCTGGGCGAGGAACCGAACGCAAGATCTTTCCAAGAAGGCGCAACAACAGTGCAAAGTTAAAAAAAAAAAAAAAAGGGTGATATGTTGCAAATGAAAAAAAAGCAAAGAGAGAGAGAGAGAGACAAACCGCCGTTGCTTCGTCTATACCGTAACAGCAATAATAGTCACCGGGTCTAGTTGCTTTCCAAATGTTGCGTGAAGAGGGTCGGTGATTTCTCACACACCTCTCTGGCATAGTCGAAGCACTATTTCGGGAGGTAATAAATTCCGTCACTACGCCATACAGTGTCTATGTTTATAAATACCGAGTCCGCTTTTTTTTTTTCTACAGCGAACTGGGAACCTGCTCGAAGTGCGGGTACCTGGCAGTATGTAGTATTACAATGTTTTCGGGAACCAGTTTTGTTTATTAAAAAGTTTTGTTTTCGAGGTAAGGCAAGACAGCTTGCGTCAACGCTGCTGAGTTTTTTTGTGGCACTTGATTGACACTCGCAGGCAACCAGAGGCATCAAGTTGATATGAAAATTAGCTTGCAACTGTCATATGTCATTTATATGCTTTTACAGCTGAGTTTGTGATTTCGTTCATCAATGCAATAGCTACGTTTTAAATTTATTTCGTTTCTTTTTAATATATGTATAAAATAACGTCACTGTTTTTTTTATATTTTTTTTAAAGATATTTTTTCTTTCTGTATTACCTAAAATTAACTTTTAACTAACAACTCAAAATTATAGGATGTTGCATTAAGGGAATTAAATGTAATTAATTTTTTTCTGACATTCTTATTTCTGTTTTATTTTGAGTTTGGAATTAAAGTAATTCTTTCTTTTTTTTCCCATCGTTTGATATATCTCATTTATCTTTATTTAGTTTCTGTATTAAATAAAATACTTGAATACTTCATATTCAATGTTGAATTCTTATACAAACATGATGTTTAATTCATTGTTTCGAGTAGATAAATTATTTAAGAAATTATTTAATTAAATAATATGAGGAAGTGCATTTCTTACAAGTTATAAAAAAAATATGCTGCAACCGAAGTTAATAATATCGACACATGCAAATCTACCAAATTTATTTGTTGAATCCTTTGATAAGTGACAGTTCAATCTAAAATAGTGTGTTGTGTTAATGAATTTCAAATACATAACCCAAACGAAATTAAGATTTAAGTTGTTATTAGAAGGACTTTCTTGGTCTAAATATTTTGTCCTAACCTGGATACTACTTGAGTGATAATAATTACTATTAGATTTCAAAAGCCAGAAGTGAATAATACATAATTTAACCCAATGCTTTTTTTTTTTTTTTTTTTTTACTGATACTAAAGAATACTCTCCAGTTTTATTAAATTAGATTTACACATTGGGATTTGAGCTAATTTCATCACTGCAATATATATTATAAAAAAAAAAATTGTTTGGGACTTGACAATTATAGCACTAACATGTTTTTTGGCGTTCTGCAATCATTTTTTTGCACACTTTAGGCTAATTAGACCGGGACCTAATGTTAAATGTGGATTCAGAATCACTAACAAACATCCACACCATCGCCAGGATTCGAACCTGAAGATCGTGGTACCAAAGGCCACAGCGCTAGCTAATTGGCAATCAGACCGCATCATTGGCGTGGGATATATCGAAAATAAGGGCTTCGAGTCCAGTCCTAGTTCATCATCTATCTAGCTTCTATTAAAATTAACAAAAGCGTATAAAAACATTAATTGATCGTAATTAACTTGTACATTGATAACATGCATTTCCATTGTTGGGTTAGCCACTTAAATGTCTTACAATACACATGTTCGATGTATGGAGGGGGGGGGGGGAAGGGAATGTTCTCTTCTTATGGATGTAATAATAATTTCATTTTTGGTGAAGCTGAGTCTGTCACAATAATTTTTGAGTGACACAAAACATAATCCTCAAGATTAAAAAAACATAGCAAATAATAGTAAAAAGACTATATATAACATTACAATTATGTATTATTATTATTTTTTTTTTTTTACTTATATATCGAAAAATTATATATTTCAATTATAATCATCCTATCAATCTTCTTTGGAATAGAATTACTAAGTTTTACTCTACTGGATGAAAATATGAGGTACATAAATAAATAATAGGGCAAGAAATAAAGACAAAAGCTAATCACCACTTTAGAAGTGGTCAATTAGTTGGATATCCAGACAAAATGTGTCCGGCACATCAGTATGTTTTAAAATGCTGAGGATAAAATCAGGACTTTATTTATTTATTTTATTTTTTAAAATTTTCTTTATCGATTCCCAATTAAAAAGTTAGCTAATATTTTTTATGTATATAAAAAAAAAGTCCTTTAACCTATTTGTTCAATGTACCACAACCTCCAGTCTAGAAGATCGTATACGGAAGAAAGATAAAAAAACCTGGTGGTTTTCATCTTATAAAAATAAGCTCTCCAAATTGTTCTCGTTCTACTGAGAATTTATTACAGCCATCCACCCTCTTTCTTTACTTTTTTTTTTTTTTAAAATCTCCTTTCTTCCTTCCAGCAAACATTTTAAAGTCCCGTTATAACGTGGAGGTAAACAGCAACAATTCCGGAATTGAGAAGCCCAGCGAAGAAAATACCGCCAAGACGTCCCTTTTAAAAGGGGGGCTGACCTGCAACCAGGCACCACCATCCTTGAAAGCCAATCTCTATCTACCTCCCCAGTCTAGTCTGTTTCGCTCTGCAACCTCATGCATATGTATATCGCGATATCGCCAACCAAAGGCTTGGGATTAGGCGCTTTCATTTGCATTTATATGCTTCGCCTGAAAGTGCATGACATGCATAATTTTTATTTAAATCACCGCGTACCGACGTCATATTATATATACGGGCAGAGGAGATTTTGTGTATGGTTTTCTTTTCCCGTTAAGTTGGGGGGTAAACCGAAAATGACCAACCTGGCCCTGGTCGTGTTTTAAGGTGTGCATGCATGCATGCATGGCATGGTGGTATGTCTGGTGTATACGGCTATTCAAAACAGCGGTGTATCTACGTGTATTGATTTTATTTTTCCTCTGCGTGGTTTTGAATGGATGATGCTCGGTTGGGTTTAGTTGAGGTATAATAAAGAAAGACTGCTGGCGCGGAAGCAAATTTTTCCGATCGTCAGGTGAAAAGGGGGGGTTGTTCTGCATGTGTAATGAGTGCCGAAAACTACGTGGAGGTTGTGTTCTGTCATACAAAGATCTGCTTCGAAAGGATTATTATTGTTGCTGTTCTTTTTCTGCTTTTTGATGTTTGCGTTCTGGTTATGCACCGAGAATTTTCTATTTCTTTCAACGGAAATCTTTTGTTTTCTTCTTCTGAAAATGCGGGAGAATTAATCTGGATTTTGCAAATTTATTTAATGTGTTGCAAAGGATTTTGTCGCTGTTGTTCAGGGTGTCAAGTATTAATTAAAATTGACTTTTTATCGTACCATGCTTTCAATATTTTACAACTTATTTACATAAATTATTGATATATGTTTAATAATAAGACTTCTTATTTTTCATAATTAGGTGATTTACAAATACTTATACTGGTTATACAGTATAAGTATTTGTAAATCCCTAAATTACCTACTAGTTATAAAGTGAAAATAATACAGACAAATTAAAAAAACTAATTATTGTTTGACGACGCATAATGATACAGACTGAAAGAAATTTATTTATTTTCAGCACACACAAAATTACTATTTTGATATATACTATTATTCAATTAATTTGTAAATACAGTAGTTAATCATATATTTCAGAAATTATATTGATATTATTTTTTTAAATTGTACAAAAATAGTATAGTATCCAAAAGAGAGAGAGAGAGAGATAATTAATACTATTCAAATTTTTTTAGATATTTATTAAATTAATTTAGTTGTAAAAAAATAATTTAAAAAAATAAATTTTTTAGTTAGTTATTAATTAATGTTTTAAATTTTCTAGTTATCTAGTAGTTAAGAAGAAAATCATTTTTAAAATGCCTTTTAAATGAATGTTAACAAATTCATATCATATTGAATAATTTTTTTATCCGGTGGTTGGTAAATGTTGAATAATATTAGAATAACTTAAATGAATTGAGTTCAATAATTATTCATTAAATATTAAAATTTTTTATGCATGAGTAAAAGCAATTAAAATTTTTAAAATAACGCCAAAAAATAATTCTTTTTTCAATATTTGTGTTATTGCAAAATGCTTAACCTAATGTTTGTATTTATAAATATCATACGTCAGATCCAGACATGACCGCCAACAGTCTATGACAGGCAGCCCAATACAGTTCAGAATCACACGCAAAACAATTATAGTATTTTACAGTATTTACAACACTGACGTCAATATGTCCAGGTCAGTAGTTCAAGTGGTCCCCACTCATGCCAGAGTCAGTCAAGCAAAGTGGGCAAGTTGGAGAGTCTTCCCGTTCAAATCTGTAAAGGTGTTTCCTAATGATAGTCAGCCATGTTCAGTTTTTATCCTGAAATTAGCAACACAAACAGGTCTAGATAGGTCGCAAGGAATCCAATAAGGAACCCCAAGACCTCCCACTTGCAGAGTTGGAAATAATTACGCGATGACGGGCTTTAAATCTAACTGTCAGAACTCTCTTAATTCCATGATATCAGACAGGAGGATCTGTTCAGGAAGGTTAGATCTAAATTTAATCAAAGTGAATTAAATTATAACAAATTTAGCATTTTAAATAGTTTTATTTACTATCAAAATCTTTTTATCGTGTTTTTTTTACTTCCGTTTTATATAAACCTTTTATGATTAATTTTAAGTAGCTGTATTTTTAAGTTAATTAAAAATGTCAATACAGAAATAGTTGAGAGTTACCATGTACCAATCATTATAATATTTATTAATATTTAATAATAAGTAAGTATTTATTTGTCATGCATTATTTTTAATAAAAATACATTGGTATTTATACAACTTTTGATTAATTAAAAAAATCAATTCGGTTTATTCATGATCTTGAGTTAGTGAATTCTTTATCATTGTTTTATAATATAGTGATAATCATTACCCCAAATAATGAATCATTTCAGACGAAAAAAGTATTCATCTATTGATTTAGAGAGAAATATGTAATCTAGTTTAATTTTAAAAGACATTTTTTTCTCTTTTGTGTCAGTTCTATTTCAATTTAATAACATCCGCGAAAATTCAGTTGAAGAATTACACACACACGAACCATAATAATACAAACTTCTTCAAAACTAAAAGTTAGCTTTTAAATTGAAGACCGCAGTCGACTTGAATACTGAAAAGTCTTATTTATACTCCATCTTTATCTTCTAGATATGCTCCCTAAACTTTTCTTCTAAAAAGTAATATTTACAATTTACTTTTTAGAATGCCCCTGCAGAAAAGAAAAGCGAACCAGTCCTCCTATTACATTAGCCGGTCGCGAACCTGTATCTCTTGGGGTAATAAACTGTAACAGGTGACGCCCCGGCTTGCTTGATCTCATATTACCCTTGTTCTTCTTGAAAGCGATGCAGCCCCGGCGTAATAAATAACCTATGAAAATTCCAAAATGCGTTTAGTGCGGGGCGTATACACGGCGAATATTAATGCCCCGAAAGAAATTACTGCAGCAGGCTGCGAGTTTCATGCGCCCCTCCGGTAAACTACCTGAACGTCTCCGTCCTATTTATTATTCAAATCGTTAGCCCCGGGGCCGCCCCGGCAATTGAATGACGGTCCTGGGAAAGCGAAAAATAAAATGCTTGCGAAACATTCGTATGATGCAATTTACTTCGCCCTCCCTTTTATCAACGACTTTTCTTTCGTTTGCTCCGAGTACGATGCCCCTAATTGGAATGAGCCCGATAGGCCCCCAGTCTTAAAACGCCCTAATGGCCGCGGCGCCCTGTTTGATTCCAAGGCTGCTGTTTGCTGGGGCGTGGGAAAGTGGTGTGATTCGCTTAGAAAGGCCCTCTTTTTGTAATTTCTAGTGGCTAGAAAATTTATAAAGCAAACTCTTATTGTGAGAACTTATTGTGTGGTAAAGCTGTTGTCCTTATTTCAAGGTCAATTATTAAAATCTACTTGCTGAGTATTTCTTGTTGCAATAATGTAATTATTCATGAATCTATCTTTGTTGTTCTTTGCTTGAAGTTCTCTGGACATAAACTTAGTAATCATGTATTAATTATCTAGTGACTAGTCGAGATTATATATTAATTATCTGGTCTCGGCTGTGTCGTGGATATTTGTAGGGATTCGGAATCCACATTAAACCTTAGATCCCAGTTTAATATGACTGTTGGGCGTAAGGCTGACAACCCCATCCTGTAAAATGATAACATTTCTTGTTTTGAACCTTGCCAACCAAGGGGCTGATGTGCCAATGAATAATTATCCTTGTATTGAATTCAATACTGAAAGTTTTAATATGCTTAATATTCAACTCATCTCCTAATTGTAATGTGCTCTGCTAGAGTCCAGAAAAGCTGGTTCGCTAAAGATGTCTGATGTCACTGCTTTTAGAAATTAGGAAAGTGTAACGATTGTGACTACTATTACTCAATCACACTACACCACTGTACCTAGAGCTGAGTTGCCCCTATATAGTTTGGGAATGATGTGGGTGAGAAGAAGTCTGATTGGGTTCTGTGACGCTCTACGGTCGTATGAGACCGGGACCTACAGCTTAAAGTGGATTCCGAACCACTACATGCAAATGCATGGCAGTCACTGCTAAAAGTTTCCTGGAAAGCAGTGTCCCCCAATTATTGACTGTCGGTGGATTGTTCATGTGGTATATTTAAATGGAACACGAAGCCTAAGGATGATATATATATAAAAAATAGACATATAATATATCTGCCTCTAAAAAAATCAATGTGTGGATTAAGTCATATATTTGAATAAAGAAGTCTTAACAATAATATATATTTAACATTATAAAAATGAATATTGCTCTGAAATTTTCTAATGTATAAATGAGTGTTTATATATCTATTAATAAATGAGTGTTTAAATTAATGTTTCAATATTTGTACCAGTTAAGGACAATATACGATTTATGCATATCAAAGGGGATGTATTTGCAAAATAAAAGATGAAAGGTAGGAATATTTTGATATTGAAATTCTTGCGAAAAATTCCTTTTTGTTGTATAAAATAAATAAGAAACTTTTGTCAGTGACGAGAAAATAAGTTTTTCAACATCATTGACTCGAGAACGACCAACTAGTAATCAAATCGAATATTATGTCAACTTCAGTGATTTATGTTGTAGAAAACATATATCGGATACATAGTGTCATCTGTTTTGAGCTTCGATAGAAATATTTTTTTTTTTCCTTTTCGTAATACTCTACACTTTTTCAAGTATTGTCTATTTCATGTTTGAATAAATTCACAAGATTTATATTCTACATGTCATTGTACTGATCTTTACTTTGAAAATATTAATTCTTGCTTGATATTAATATTATCTATTATTTAAAAGACAAAATTAACTGGAAATTGATTACTGAAGTTTATTGTTAGTTTGATATTTCAATATTTTTGGTGTATAAATAAATATATTTTAGAGCAGGTATGTACATAATTGTAGAAAGCACACACACACAAAGAATAATATTTAACATAAGATACATAGTTAATTCCGTATACAAAATAAATATATATATTATAATATAAAAAAACAATTAACTCATTTTATCCGTGATATTACATCAATTTAATGAGTTTGTGAATATTTGTCCTGTAAATTTTGTAGTAACCATACATTCTCAAATATGTATTGATCCAAGCAGGTTGTGCATTTTAATTTGTAGTGTGCTGGTTAGGCAACCAGATTGTAACTGGTTGGGTTAACATACTTGGGGCATAGGTTGGGGAATTTACAGCTTTATTTACACACACACACAAACACTATACCACCACATACAATTATAGATTCGTGGAAGGATTGCACATCTAAGCCGAAAATCCGATAATCAGCCACGCGCAGGATGCGCGAAATATGCTTCCTTTCCGGGGGAGAGTCTGTAGTCCAACTAATACGCAGGGTTGTGTTATATATATATATATATATTCTATCTCGGAATGAGAGACTATAAACAGGAAGAATGGTGTAAATTTCCAAGTGGTTATAGCTTGTGGAATTCATACAAAATTGCGCAATGTAGCAGGCTCACTGTCTGGTTAATCCTGAATATACTACGTGTTTGTCATTTTCACCATAAGAATAAATTGAGATAAATACGGCATATAGATTAATAGGCATGAAAAATCTATAGCAGTAATGCCCTTCGGTTAGGCTCAAGTAACAGGAAGAATAGTGTGAATTTCCAAGTAGTTATACCTTGTGGAATTCATATTAAATTGTGCAATGTCGCAGGTTCCAGGTTGTGTGCTCTGTTTAACGTAAAATATACTACCCGCTTCCTTTCTAAATAGCGCATTATTTGTAGTCAAAATGCCCAACATTCGAAAATAACAACATATAGTAAGGGAAAAATGCATTATTTTATTTTTAGAAGAATCTGACTAATGCTGAATATGCTATATCTCATATATCTCCCTCTAACGCTGAATAATACATTATTTTATGTTAGTATTTTCAATAGATCAACTGCAGTTTTGGGAGATAAATAGTTGAAATTAACTTTTCCCTTTAAGAAAATGATCCATAATTCATTAAAACGTCTTTTTTATTATCATTATTCTCTTTTCGATTGGAAAAAAAGAGACAAACTTGAGTCCTTTTTTTTTTTTCTTTAAATAAAATCACTTGAATTCTATCTCTTTTTTGAGGACAGATGGATTACTTTTTTTTTTTTTTTTTTTCATTCTTCTGCGTCACTGAATCCGAATCTGAAAGGTTATGTTTTTCTTACTGAGGATTTAAAGATACAGTTTTGGTGGAGCCGGGATTTAGTCCTAACTTTTATTCAAGGTTTAATTCTGCCAAATATAATTGCAATTTTCAAAAAATTGAATTATATACCCCGGTTCTTTTAAAACTTCTATGATGTTTCTTTTAAAGAGATAAATAACTGTTGTATTTTAAAAATGGTTGAATTGAATTAATAAAAGTCAGGTTTACTTTTTTGTTATTTGTTTAATTCTATCTAGTTTAGATTTATTACCGGATGTTCCAAAAATGATTAACCTGTTTAAAAAACTGAAACCGATGGAAATACAGTTTGCTGCACCTGTTCTTTGGAAAAAAGAAACTATTCAGTTGCAAAACTTCGACTATAGTAACAAAATTTGGCATCAGATTTATATATAGATAGATATATCATTTTTTTTGTTTTTTTAAAATTTTATTCATTTTTCTGGCGCTTCATGGTCGCGTGACTAGCGCTCGGTGCCACAGGTTTCTGGTTCGAATCCCGGCTGTGCCGTAGATGTATGTAGTGGCTGGGAATCCACTTTAAACAGCGGCCTGATGGCCAATTGGCTGGCACTCTGGCCTTTGGTAGCACAGGCTTCAGGTTCAGCGGTGGCTTGGATGCTTGTTTGCGGTTCGAAATCGATGTTAAACTGTAGACCCCGCTGTAATTAACTTAAATTGTGCATAAAATGACCGTAGAGCGACAAACCAAGCTATTTTAAACAATAGGTCCCTGGTATAATATGACTGTAGAGCGTTAGGCTTAGGGCTGACAAATCTATAATCCGGTCAATTCTACTGTTGAGCCTCAAAGAGGTGGGATAATGGCGTTAACTCCCTAGATTGTCATTTAAAATCAATGATATAGGCCTTCCAGTAGTACACCTTGAATAAAGCCGGATATGTTTCATATATGCAATTTCAATGTTGAATGAAGTGTCCGGCAATTGAAAATAATGAACAATGTGTGAAACTGCTAAATATTAGATATTAAAGATTCTTGGCCGTCAAAAACAGCATTCCCCTTCCTCCCCCTAACTAGAGCTGTTCCATTCATGTGTACTATGAACAACCCACCAATAGGTAATGAGGGGAGTACATTGTCTTTCAGGATAATTTTATTGGGGTAAATGCTCTATATGTGTGTCATATGGAAAAATTTCGAAAATTCTTAATCAGACTATCGATGAATACTCTTATACACCTTGTCACAATCATCATTCAGTCTACTCATTTTTAAAAGCAGTGATTGCGGTATTCACCTCCAGAGTATTTGAACCTGCGCCCTCTTGCACTTACCTGAGCACGTTATCACAGGTCCAAGAGACAGAAAGAGATGTATTTCTTTTTAAGTACAAAATACAAAAATTACTATTTTATTCTTCATAATTTGAATCTTACTGGATGTGGGCAAATGAAGGTTGCATTTAGAAATCTGGAAAATTCCTCTAAGCAGCACAACTATCGGCCCTTTTGCTCACATTGTCACAATCGTCATCGTGTCTTCTCGTTTTTGAAACCACTACAGTGACCGCTACCGTATTCGAACTTGGGCCATCCTGCCTTCTAGCTGTGCAAAATATTTGTCATTGTTATCCAAAATAGTTAATTGGCATCGTATAGTTAAACCAAATTACTGAACCTATTTCTTTTAAATCGATTTTCCAATCCAGTCCATTAAACAGCATCTATTTCAACAACAGAACAGTAACAACACAATACAGCAACAACTTCATTTCCGATCCATCCCACATAACTATCTATACGAGACGCCTTTACGCACGTTGTCACAATCATCATCTTGTCTTCTCGTTTTTGAAAGTAGCGACCGCTACCGTAATCGAACCTGAACCATCCTGCCTGCTAAGCTTATATTATTCATTCAAAATATTATTCATTGTCCTCCAAAATAGTTTATTTGCATCATATGATTAAACCAAATTACTGAATCTATTCCTTTTAAATCGATTTTCCAATCCATCAATTCACCAACGAGGCTCATTCTACAGAAGCATAGACCACTTTTCTCTGCGACTTTCCCCGTTTCATTCCCCGGAATGAGAGAAAAAGATCGACTCCGGAGGAGAAATTAAATCCTGGAACGAGATCAGAGGGCGAAGGGGAAGAAAAAGGAAGGAAGAGAAATGAAGGCGGGCTATTAGAGGCAGCTGGCCAGTGGTAAAACGTTGTTTGTAAATCAAAATCAATGCCCTCTATAATACGGTGTTTAGCGCTCGGGACACTGCGTGAAAATGCTGTTTACTTTCTTTTTTTTTTTCCCCTTCCCTGTTTCTGGATTTTTGTGCGCCAAGGACATTAAGAAGATTGTAAGATAAAAAGCGGAAGCTATTTCCTCCTCTGATGGAGGTAAGACTACCAGAGAAATGCCGACCGCCTTTGATTGCACCGCGTTTGGTAAATGCACATCATTTAACGTTTGAAATGAAGCGGCGACTCGCCCAGTAAGGAAGAGATCTTTATCGAAGTGGTCGGCATTTGTTAATGCTATTCGCCTGCGCTATTTTGTTAAATATTGAATGATGAAGCGATCCATATATCTTGTGGTCTATCCCTTGAGGATTAGTGGTACAGTGTAGCTTAAGCGTAACTGGAACAGTTCCTAATGAATTCAATTTGGAAAGTATGCTCAAGATGCTAAATAAGTGGCGCATGTCTTCCCTTTTTAAAGCATACAATAAATATATCGTTATTATTTAAATATATCTTTCTATTCTTTTTATTTTGAAATAATATGGTTTGATTAAGATTAGACAATCGAATGGGCTTTCGATTCGGCTTTAATTGTCGGGTTTCTAATCGAGCATTACAAATTCGTAAACTCAATAACTATCCACCAGGTTTAAAGTTGAAAAAAAAAACATTGTCATACATTATTATTACATAATTCATAACTAGTTATATTAATGATGGATGTGAGTGATATTTGTTCTTTTATCCTAAGCCCGTCTCTCGGTCTAATACCGTAAAGAACGACAAAAAAAGTCACTAAAGGCATTGTCAGTAACACAAAAAGGGAAAGTGTTAAGAACAGTAGGGCATATGCTGAGTCATGTTCGCAAAGGGGACATATATCTATATTAGTCAGTCCTATTACATACAGGAGATTCTATAAGTAATCATGGCCCGTGACAAGTCTAAAGCAGGCCACAGCAACAGCTTTATGTACGGAATTGGAAAATCTTGTTAGCTTATTCAATAGGAATATATACTATAAACTCTAAGAACTTGGATTACGTCAGGGCCTTTGAGAGGAAAATTTTGAGAAACGTTTTTGGACAAAGAGTTGGTAATAATATAGGGATTAGAAGACCAAACAAAGAAATTAAACACCTAATTAAAATAGAGGCACATCAAAGATATATCAAATTATAAAAGAGATTGTGAGATATATCAAATCATAAAAAATCCTCTGGCTCGTACATGTTCATCGCAGAGATGAGGGAAACATCACTAAAATGATTGTTATGTAGATTGTTCAACAACAGGAAGAGAGAAAGGTGGGTTGTTATAGTCGAAGAGGATCTTAGACAACTGAAAATTATTAACTGGAAGAGATTGGCATTAGAGCGAGACAGATGAAGAGCTGTTGCGTTGGAGGCTCAAACCAGTACAAAAGGCTGTAATACCAGTAAAAAAAGAGGAAGATATATACTATTTCATATTATATATATTTATGTTTTAACATTTATAAATTAATTCCATTTATTAAAAATTAACACAGTGTAACTTTTTTCCTTAGAATTAATGGCAGAATTTATAATTTAATAAAATGCCGAATAAATAAAGTTGCGAAAAAAAATCAAAAATCTTTCATTTTTCCAAACATATGTTTATTATATAAAATGAGATCAAAAGGAAGACGTTTACCAAATATAGATAATGGCGTAAACTTATGTAAAGGTAGCTTTGCATAGCATAATGCGAATACTTAATTTTTTTGTTACTTATGAGTCTGATATTCGAAACAAATGCAATCGATTCGCAACACTAAAAAGAAAAAGCCTGTTTTGACTACTTAAATCAGGTGAATTAGAGAATACTCGGCTAGCTGAAAGTTTAATTTATGATTGCGGTTTGAATTGCCCTACTTCATTATGATATAGAAGTTCATTTACATCGCAGGTAGACAAAACATTACTTGTAGCTTTAAAAATGCATGTCTGATGAACATGAATTGCTCATTTATTATCGAAGAGGATATGATTTATTTGATGCATTTTATTATAGCCTTGTATTGTATTTAATTTTATTTTTAAAATGTCTATTCAATCTAGATTTACTTAGTGAAGTGGTTCTCAACTTTTTAAAGTCGGAGGGCATTTAAAAAAATTATAAGCATACTATATACAAATTTCTGACAAATAAGCATTTTCTACTAGCGCCTCACAGTTTTATATCCAGAAGGTCAACTCCAAGAATTACTAGTCTCAGACGCTGCATTGAAAATTTTTTTAACATTGAAAATCACATAGACTCTAGCGCTCCTAGTAGCCAACTATGGAAGTTACCTTTGCTAGGTGTTTTTAAATCTTCTTTGGCGTATTATTTATTGCTATTTGGCGACTTTTTACGTGGGGGGGGGGAACAAACCCAGAAAGATTAATTGTTTGTGATGAAACCTATCTTTGAATGGGGAAGCTTACAAGAAAAAGAGAAACTATATTTATTTTTTTATATCTAGGCATATATTTCTCTGAAGCACCATAGGGCACATCTGAAAATTTTCTAGGGCGCACCCTTTGAGAACCACTGACTTAGTATTTTTAATCAACATTTACTTACATGTTTTCAATGAAGGTGTATTGTTTTCAAACGAGATTCTTTTTAAATGTTCCGTCAAAATGTTTAAGAAAATTGTGAAATTAAATTTATAAAATTTTAAAACTATTTAGAAAGTTTTGAAAAAGTTTCCTGATTTCTTGACATCTATTCATTTTTATTTATTTTTTTAAAATAATTAACAGCTTATTTTAAGTCTTTATCTCTTACTGTATATGAACTGCTCTCACCAAAATTAACTGATTTAACGTTGGAAATCAAACTATACAATACGCCAATATTACAAAATTTCTGTTAGCTTAATGTATTGTGGTTTGTATTTCTTTTTAAAAGCATGAAAATCACTGACGAACGATACCAATAAGCTACAATACACTTAAACGATACAATATGCTAATATTGCAAAATTTCTATTAGCTTAACGTATTGTGGTTTGATTTTCTTTTTAAAAGCATGAAAATCAGTGACGAACAATATAATACGCTACAATACACTCAAACGATACAATACGTTAATAATGCAAAATTTCCAATAGCTTAAAAGTATTGAGGTTTATTTTCCTTTTTTAAAAACATGAAAATCACTGACGAGCGATCAATACGCTAATATTGCAAAATTTCCATTAGCTTAATGTATTGTCGTTTGTCTTTCTTTTTAAAAGTTTGAAAATCACTGACGAACGATACAATACGCCATAAAACACTCAAATGATACAATACGCTAATATTGCAAAATTTCTATTAGCTTAATGTATTGTGGTTTGTCTTTCTTTTTAAATGCATAAAAGTCAATGATACAGCAGAACCTGTATGGGTATTACTTAATACTATTATTTATGAATATTTAACGTGATAAAATATGTTGTTCTTGTTATACTTGTCAGTAATGTAACCATTAATGTATGCCGTATTTAAAGATCCGACCTGGCGACAAGCCTCTTAAAATAACGCCATTAAAAATTAATTTCGAAGCAAGAAAAAGGAGCAGAGTTATAAATCCTGTTACTGTCACCATAAAATACGAGTTATTACTTTAAAGTAAATTGTAACTTTGTGAAAAAAAAAAAGGTCATTTAATTTATTGCTCTTGGCAAGCATAGTGAGATATTTTGCGGGCACCTTCATGTTTGTTTTACAACTAACATGTCGTTCAAGGCTCCAGCATTCATTTATCATATAAAATCATTTGAGACAGACTTTTTCTAATTATAATAATATGAAGATTTTTTTGAATATCGAAATCAATGCAGTAATGTTGACTTATGAGATATAATATTGTATGGCGTATAACATTTTCATTTGTCATGTTGGCTTCAGTATATATAGAACTTCTATTATTAGAATTATATTTATTATTAGAATTTCCATCTTTCTCGAAGATTTCATTAAAATTATTTTATATATGTAAAATGCAATATAGGGCCTGACTAGCGCCCTGGCTCATGATGGTTTCGAACACAGTTTCGTGTTCGAATCCCGGCGGTGCCATGGATATTTATAATGGTTCGGAATCCACGTTAAACCGTAGTACGGGTATAATATGACTACTACTACTACTACACATCACTGTACCTAGAGCTGAGTTGCCCCTTTACAGTTTGATGTAGGTGAAAAGAAGTCTGATTGAGCTCTGTGACGCTGTACGGTCATATGAGACCGGGACCTACGAATTAAAGTGGATTCCGAACCACTGCAAACATCCATGACACCGACGGGACTCGAAATCGAAACCTCCGGCACTGAGTGCTAGTCACTCGGCCATTCAGGCCCGTCACTGACAAGTACATCGCAAAACGAGTTTTGGTTAATTAAGGGAATAATTAAGGATTTGGTTAATTACTGCAATTAAGGGAATTGTGGTTTTATTCAGTGGCTGTAGTGACCTGGCGGATAGCGCGTTAGGCCTTGAAATAAGGGATGGGCACCATAACTGTACCAGCCAGCTCCACTGTGCATGAGTTGGACACCTTAAATCTGTATGGCAGAAGGTACTTCTATTGAGCCTGGCCAGGTGGAAAGGAGGATGCGAATCACGCTTTGAAATATTCATTCTTAATTCGGAAAAAATTGGACCTGAATGGTTGAATATCTAGCGCTCTGGCGCTCGGTGCCACGGATTTCGGATTCGAGTCCCAATTTTGCCATGAATGTTTGTAGTGGTTCAGAATCTACTTTAAGCCGTAGATCAGGTCTCATACGACTGTAGAGCATCACGGAGCCAAGTCAGACTTCTACCTTTTGGTGGTTCATCCCAACAGGGGCTGTCCCCTTTCCCTTCAACCATGAGCCCATACGGGTTCGTGGACCATAGATATCTACCAAGTGGGATAAGAAGCAGCAACAACAATAATTAAGAAAACTTTTATAGTCATCATAACTCTATTCCTATACTGCTGTTAAAGTAATGCTGAATTTGCTGCATACCTGCATTAAAATACGAATAACCTCAAGTCCAAATGCTTGGCATTTAAAAATAACATTTTCCGTTTAGTAAGTTTATGTCCAATCATAGACAAGTTAACTATTCCTGCTTTGCATTATGTTAAATTGCAAGAATTTATTTTGATACAATTTTGACTAAGGACTTCATCTTTTAATTCGTCCACGAACGAACTGCCGGTGGAAAATGGCATGACGAAAATATGCACTCTAAAATCTGACCGGTAACCCAAGCGTGCGTCTCCCATGCACAGTGTTTGTCGTCGTAAATTTCATTTAATCTTCCCCAAACTTCTCCTTTAAATAACTGGGGCGTCCGCAAAATATGTGTCTGAGAATAAGCGTGCGCCCCTTTTAGACTTGGCGGGGGCTTAGTGCCTCTTCGGACCGCCGTATAAGTAGAATTAATGAGCGATTTATGCGACATTAATGAGTAATTTATGACAGCGGTGCCGCATAATCGGTGAGCATTAACCTGGAGATCCCTGATATGCAAATGATGATGTCAGTTACAAATGAAGATTTACCGAGAACCAGATGTGGAGGGAAGAATTGACAACGTGACGAGTATGCTCTTTTCTTTAAGAGTGGGAAGACACTTTATGGAAATGACAAGGCATGGGGTGGTGGGGGGCACGGCATGTAAGGGGGCTTTGCAGGGGCGATGTTTTTCTAATAGCTAATTTGGTAACATGGTGCCGGGGCAATGAAGGTCTTAATTTGTTATTCCTTCTTCAAGAAAATTGGAGAGTTTGTTACTTTTAAGGAAGTGGTGGTGTTACGGAGGTCTTCGTGGTTGATGGCTTCCTGTTTTGTTTTCGATGTTTTTGAAAAGATCAGCGATAATGGTTACGGTTGCAGTTTGCTTGGGGCAGAGAGAATAAAAGAGGCTAAGTACTAAATTGGAAGCGTGATGATTTGACTTTGTGATGTCTTATTCTTCAGGATATATATATATATATTTTTTTTTTTTGAACTTGCACTTCTAAAATAAAGTTTTCTCGTCTGTTTACAATTTAAAATATACTATCTTTGAAGTTTGATGCATTTTAATTTATTTGTTATAGTTAAAAAAAAGGTTCACGAATAACGTTTATTTCCTCCTAATTCTTTCTAAACAAGGATATGTAAATAATTGAATATTAAAAAATTAATTTATACATTCCTATTAAATAATATAATTCCATTTTAGTAACTTATTTAATCCGTATATATGGGTATAGGAATGGATTAGACAATTTGCCATAATACTTTTAGATTGCTTGCGGCCTGATGGTCAATTGGCTAGCGCTCTGGATTTGGTGCCACAGGCTTCAGGTTGAATTCTGGCGGTGGCTTTAATGTTCGTTAGTGGTTCGGAATCAACTTTAACCTGTAAGTCCCGATCTAATTAGCCTGTAATGTGCGTAAAATGGCCGTAGAATGACAAACCAAATCATTTAGATTGTTTAAACAGTGAGAGGGATTTAGGGTTCCTTAAAAATTATTCTAAATTGAGATTCTTTATTTTTATCAAAATTTTGTCTTCATAATTTCTTTATATTCCTAATTTTTTATATCATTAATTTATGTATACCTTTTCTGGGTTTTTTTCTTCCCCTTAAATTTAATAAAATAGAACTTAGAAATAATAAGTTGATATGTTACCACAAATGAACTGCGCACATCAAATATAGTTCTTTCAAGTGAAAAAAAATATCGATGTAAAATTAATGCCCCAACTGGTGCAGACGAGAATGGAAAATATGCCAATTCCTTCCAACTATCCAACCTGTCTTATATACAGAGAAAGAGAGAAAGAAAGAGATTCCATAATATCTAAAGTCCCGCGTTAAGATTCATTCCCGCATTTCTCAAATGTGGCTCTCGGCATTATTTGGTATGCCACTTACCAACTTCCTGCACCTTGCAGAAGGCTTAAAACGGAAAACATAAAACCCCTTCTCTCTCTGTGTGGCACAAAGCAGGAAAAAAGCTACCTTGGAAAGAAGTCACTTAGCAATGCAGGTCTCGTACGGATAGGTGGAGGTAAAGTTCCTGTGCAATCAAGGTATCGATGGATCGTGCTCCAAATGCATGATCCTGAGCTGAAGGGGGGTGGATCCTGCCATCATCAGGGATTCGAACGGCGGAGGATCTGGGGATCTTCTTTTCAGAAAGACGTTGTTTGGGAGAGTCCGATTCAGGATGGATGGATGGATTGAGAAGTCGGGAGGGAGTGGGAGGAAGATTGTGGGAGATTAATTAGCGACCGAAGGGAGCCGTCGTCAGGGGGGGAGGGCTTCGAATTGAGATTTAGGAAGAAGGGTGCGTGGGATTTGGGTCTTGGAAATCCATCGTGATGGGAATGTAAACAGGTCCTCAACAGAGCCGCCTTAATCCCCGCTCGCGAATGGTTTTTGCAGGTGTACTGTAGAAGTTGGGTTGATTGTGAGAAGACTTTTGTTTTTTCTCTCTCGTGTGCGTCTGATGTAATTATCATGCAATTTTTAATGAACGATGTTTTATTTGGTATGTTTATGCCATTAGAAACAATCATTTTAATTGTTGTGAACCTTCATTAAATTTATAAAAAGTTGTGATAGTTTTTAATGTTTCAAAGCCTATCAAACAATGATACTAATAAATTCTTTTTTTTTGAACAAAATTTAGATTGGCATTCATTTGATTTATATAACTATCATATTTGTAATAAAATTCATTAAAAAAGAATAATTAAACAGCTCTACGGTCATCTGGCACACACGAGGGCTAAACAGACCGGGACCTACAGATTAAAGTGTCAAATGTAGTTCTTTGTAGATAGAAAGTCGCACCATATGTGAGACTTTCTATCTACAAAGATACAAGGTACAAGATACTTTCTATCCACAAAGATACAAGATACAAGACTTTATAGAATACTTTCTATCCTCAAAGATACAAGATACTTTCTATCTACAAAGATACAAGATTATCGATTTGATTTTTATTGCAGATTACTTAAATTCATAAATTTTGCACTATTTTATAATAATATCATTATTTTATAATATTACGTAATCAGTTTTATAATTAGTAATGCAAATGTCGTCAAATAAAACTGATTTAATAGATGGTAAACAGCATTCAATTCAAAAAGAAATATTAAATTTCGACGCAGAAGAACTGTAGAACGAGAGATTTAATTTCAAGTTTGGATAAATTGAAATACTTTTTTTTACATGAATTACATATACTTTTTATATAAAGCTAACAACTGTTGTATCACAATCTTTCTCTACAACGGTGAGCTATTCATTTTATTTACTTCTAAAACTAATTGCAAGGCTGCCTTTTGACAAACAATGGGTTCTTTGAACTCCAAGCGCCATTCGGTGGTGGGTATAATCTGTTTTGTTCGGAAGAAGCTTGTTTAGCGTCGTTCGCTTACCACGTATTTGTTCATGCCAATGAAGATCGGTAAGTGACCCCACCGGGAATTTCGCCAAGGCGACTTCTATTCCTAAAAATTTCTTCCGAGATGCTAATAAACAAGGTTAGCACATCACCTGCTTGCTCGGCTGCACGCCAAAACCTAAAAGGCGCTTGATTGAGTGGCCTCTGAGTGAAGACTTTCCAACCCTGTTCTATCACGTGAATCTTTAGCCAACATTTTTATCTGTGCCTTTCGGGTTTCGTTCTGTTTCTTCAATAATAAATTTGTCATCATTTGAAATTTTGATGTATCAGCTGTAACACTTTTCTCTAAAACGTTTATTTTATGTTTGGTTCCCATTGGTAGTGTTCCAATTGGTTCCCATATTATCTCCGATATTAGTTGCTATTTCTCAATTGTATCGCTGATTCAGCTATAAAGCAAATTTTTATATTTTATGTTTTGAAGATAAGGTTATCTTTTTGTTATTTGTTTGTTATAGAAGTTGTTGTTTTATTGTTATTGTCTGATGGCCGAATAACTAGCATTTGGTGCCACAGGTTTCGTGTTCGAGTCTCAGTGCTGCCATATATGTTTGTAGTGGTTCGAAATCCACTTTAAAATGATGGTCCCAGTCCCTACCCTATAAAAAGAAACCACATCCTGTCTCGAAATTTGCCAGTAGCCAAACGGCTTTGGCCCACTATTGGCTTGTAGTGCCAGGGAGTTAGATTGTTATAGAAATATTGATGAAATACTTGTGAATACTTCTAGTATTTGTTGATTAGATATGAATATCTTGAAGGTAATCAATAATAAATTGATCAAAATTAAGTATTGGAAAATTCAAGTGAATCGCGTGGAGTATACCAGGAATTTTCAAATATCTTTTAAATTTAAGAAAAATTGGTGAATTAAGGTTTGAGTTTTGGCTAAATTTTTCATCCTAATAATGCTTTATTTTTAGCTATTTTAATGTTGTAAATTTATTTTTGTTCAATTTGTGTTGTCTTAATTCCTTGTGTTTTATAATTTAAAAACAACATAAACAGTTTTATTAAATCTTAGTCATTATTTACAGATGAGTAACATACCTATTTATGCTAAGCTGCCCTTCACTATTCTATGATTACTTAATACAGCATCTATTTGATATTTTGTTACTAAATGAAATAATTTATCTTATTAAATAAAAATAATTGAACGTTTTATTATTATTTATTTTATTACGAGTGAATTATTTATTTCATTAAAGTGACGCACATTTTTTACTTATCTATTGCCAATCATGAACGAACTCAGCTCCCAAACCCAGCTTCTGTTTATCTGTAAGAATACACGCACGAACTGAACTTTTTCCTATTTCTTGTAGTGACGGTAGAGCGACAAATCAAACTTATTTCTTGTAATGGATTAGTTTTTACAATTGAATTCATTCATGGCGGACAAGGGATTGAAATAGATTTATGAATTTCAGAATTATTAAAGTGTACAATTCATTAAATAAATTGGATTATTAACATTAGCAGCGAAAGGGTGTCGGTGAAAGGTGTTATAGCATTCAAACCACTTCTTTATTAAATTTGTCTACTCTTCGAGGTATATCTCTTAAAAAAAAAAAAACTGAGATGTACAAGCAGCAATAGTCAAACATTAAAATTCATGTTTTCTTGAATGTACCATTCATATTACTTTGTTTATCTAACATAGGCTTACTGGATGAATTAGAGTAAATCTAAGAAATTGCGAAGCGATTAGCCTTGTAGCTCACCGTGTAAATTCGATATCAGCTTGTTTGTGAAGGTATGCGAACTTTAATCCTTTCACCACCTATAAGTTCCTTTTCCCTTGTTGATTGTACTGTATAACAAGGGGGTTGAGTCAGTGGGACATGTAAATATCGTGTTTACCTGGTGGTTGCTGTTGATAAGAGTTATCGAACAAAGACTAGTCTGTTCTAAGCAACAGTCCTGGTTAGTCGTTGTAATTTAGAGTAACACCATACTGCATCCATTATTTTAAAATTGGTATTAGGAAATTTGCGCATTATTGTTAAGAGGAAAGCGCCGAAAGGTCCAACTTCAGGAAAAGGTATTAGCATCTGTATTTAAGATCTGTTCTTGTTACATTTATACATATATTTTTTTTATTAGATTATTGTGAATAGCCTTTTGTAGTTGTTAATGTTTTTATGCTTACAAATTTTTTACTTAATGCTGGCTGTTGATAATGCTTTTTTTTTTCAACCGACATAGGTAAATAATAAATCGATTTCTATAATTTTATAGATTCTTACTTTCGGGAATTGTTAATTTCTATTCCTTTTTTTTTTTTTTTTTTTTTGTGCTATAAATTTACCACGTGTATAATGTATTTATTGTAGTTTTGTTGTTACTTAAATTTATAAACTTTGTTTGATCATATTGGTATATAAGAATTTCATTTGTGGCACATAAGAAAATATAAAAACTAAAACGTTATTATTATTGTTTTCAAATACCCGAAACTTTGATAGAAAACACTGAAATGTCAGATATGAAGCAGGCTCAGCATAACTCAGAGTGCACTAATTATAAATCGGTTTGTCTTAGAGTGGACAGAACCCTCGAAGTGAGTAAATTGTCTCTTTTATACGAACCAGAGTCAGTTTTCCCGATTGCAAAAGAGATTTCTCGCTTACGTTTTTTTCGAACAAACTGCCACTTGCAACGTGAGATGGATGTACGAACGTGGCTTGAAGCGCATGTTGTGTACATAATTTATATATAAGTATAGAATCATTAAATGAAAATTGTAATTCATAGTTTGTATCATATTTTCTTAAATTTCAGCCATTGCTCTTTTCATTTATTTTTTTTTTAAATATATTTTTTTATTAATTTTTTGCCGATTTTTTACCATTTGGTTTGTAAATTTTATATATTGTTTGTTTAGATTATGTTAGTATGTTTAGATTGCTGATAGTCTTCAATGTAATTAAAATTTTCCTATTTATTATTATTTTTAAAAAAATTTATTGTCTATTAAAAAAAAAAAAATATTTTTTCAATAGCAAATTTTTTTAGAAAGTTAGAAGAGGCATTTTAGAATTTAGTATAGAAAATGATTTATATTGAAAATAATTGTGAAACTTTTTAAATGGTTGACTGCATAAAGAACTGCATTTTTTATTAAATATTCTTATTCATTAGTGTTTTTGATAGTGCTTCGCTCCAATTAAACAAAAATAAGTGTTTTTATACAAAATTGTACCTCGATTTACATTAATGCGATTTAAGCCTTCAGGATTATTATTGTTTGTAAAATATGTTTTTTTTTTATCCCACATACATGCTATAACAAAGCATATCTTCAAAATAAAAAAAATGCTAGTTTCAAAAATTTCGACCATAAATGAGAACTGATCTGAAAGATTGGATATATCCATTAGATTTCAGCTATCACGTTTTTACTCGATGCAGGGGCTACTAATCTCTGCACCCTTCTGGGTCACATAGGGTCCAAATTACCTCCCCAATCTAACAGCCCCTGAGATTTATACATAAACCCCTACTTTCCATTCGACGCGGCACTAAGACCACGACCGCGACTACCTCGTGAGAGGTAGTGAACAGCACTTACCGCCCCGGTGTCCAAGGGCGGACACCTGCCGTGAGAAAACCGCCCCATGCCCAAGAAACCTTTCCACTGTGTCCATTATCGGTAGGGGGATTGCCTCACCTACTGTAGTGCTCGGAAGACTGGATGAAGTGCATTTGCCAGTTCTGGAACCCCATTCCTTAAAATATGGTGTGTGGAAAAGTAAATTGCAGGGTTTAGGGGGTGGTTTACATGGTGAGAAATGCTTGGCTTTTCCATCAGGGCCCTGTATCAAGTTTTATTCGGTACTTCTGAAAGACCGTGGTGCTGTGAGTTATTTCTTTTAGTGCTGACTTGATTGGAGCCCTATGCTTTTATACTGTTACGAGAGAAAATACAATGGGGTGTGAGCTATGTAGTTGCGTTGGAGTATATACATTCAGAAAAGCATATAAAGTATTATTTAATGATAAAAAATATTTGTTTGATATTTTCCAAATAGAATTCCTTATTTAGATTTTTCATAATGAGTTTTGTTGAATAAAAAAAATAAAAAAATATACAGCATTGTTTTTTTATTCCGTGTTGTTAAGATGCAAAAGTTTTTAAACAATGAAATTTAAATATCATGCAAGCTAAGTATATAGATATGCTTTATTGTATTATTATGAAATTTAAATTTAATGTACGTATTGATTAAATGAATTAGTTTTATGTAAAATATTTATTATATATTTTGTTACTTATTTCATTACAGTATGTGTAATTGTATAAAATATTCCATTAAAATTTCAATATATCGTGATTTCTACAAAAAACAAAACAAAAACAAAAATTCCTCAGATAATTGTATTTAGGATATTCTCTGATAAAAATATTGTGAATTTACTCCTATAGCAGAAAACCAACTGTTAGAAATTTATTTCTCAAAGAAGTTAATATCTTTAATTTTAAAATATTCGTAAATGCTCTTAAAAGATTAACGGTTTAGGAAAAGATTAAATGATTTCTCAGTTACTTTTTATGGCTTATTATGAAATATAGTTACAAATTAAATCGCGTTTTAATCTTCTTTTCAAAGGGGAATGTTTGTATAAATGCATTGCATTAAAAAAACTTAGATTAGTATTTAATTTGATTTTTGTAATAACTCAGCGCCAAAGTTATTAGTACAAATGGTTTTCTTATAGATTTATTTTTTTATATTCATCTCCAAAGTTATTTGTTCACAGGTATTTGTTGATTCAAACGAGCTTGCGAATTTTAATGTATTATTTAGAAACAATCTCATCTATTTTCCTTGGCGCAACTTGTTTTTTGGTAATAAATTTAGTAGAAATAATAAAAAAAAATTAAAAAAAATAAAAACATTTGGTTCGTCGCTCTACGGTTATTTTGGGCACACTTTAGGCTAATTACACCGGGACCTACAGTTTAATGTGGATTCCGAACCATTCACAAATATCCTTTCCACCGCCAGCATTCGAACCTGTAACTTATGGTACCAAAGGCCACAGCGCTAGCGAATTGGCCATCAGAAATTATGTAGATAAGACCATAAAGTGAAAGAATTGCGAAACAATTGTGTAGATAAGGACCATACATCCAGGTTAGCACGTTGACGAAAAATATGACTTTTTAATCCGCAGCTGTGTATAAAAAAACATTGAATAAAATATTTCCTAAAATTTAAAGTAATGTTAAATAAAGCTGGATAATGTTTTGAGTTTTAATATTTCATCTAAAGCTGATAATCTGTCAAAAAAAATTTTTTTATTAATTGAAATTTTTTAATAAAGTGGACACATGATATAACGGGTTGCACTCGATGTATCCCTGATCTAACATTCACCATTTTCTATTATTTTTATTATTATTATTATTAATAAAATTAAATAAGAACAATCAGCGAATAGATAAAGACGAGCGAAAGTGCGAGTTGTTTAATTTTGAGCACGACCATCTTTCACAGAGAGCGCCAGAACCCACAAATATTCCCGAAGGTCGAAACCTCTGTGACAAAAGGTTAAATCGCCCGTTCTCAACTGGAAGTCATCTCTTACTTCCTCTGTCCCTTATTCCGGTTCCGAAATTAATTATGCCTGGGCAATGCTTAATTTTATGGCCTTCTAACGACAGGACGCTATAAAACTGGGAAAGAGAGAGGATCGTTGGCCATTTTGGCCGAGAGGGACTCTCCCCTAAACAGCAAGCTGTACTACCTCTTGAAACAGGAGGTGTGGACGAAAAGATAGTTCGCAGCCAAGCCAGAGGGATATTAGATAAACTTCAGATAACAGGTCGGTAAAATAAACTGTAAAAGTAAATGAATGGGTTCCAAAGTCCAGGGAAAAGGAAGGAAGATTGTTTACGTAAAGGTCAGTTCTGGCGATTTACGTATTTGGGAAGGAATGAGTTAGTTGGTTGTGTACTTGGTGCCAGGTTACTGTCGACGTCTGGAAGTCACACATGAGATCACCTGATATACAGACTTGTTTGTTGCAACACAAGGATTACGATAGCCATGACTATCTTTCGGCAAGACGCAGATAAGGCTGGTGTCCTATCTGTGCTGAAAGAGTGATAGAGAAATTTGTATTTACTTGTTTATAAGTTGGATTTTTATCATTTTTTTTTTTAATTTAGTTGAATTTTATAAATAGATTCAATGTAATTTGAAAGATAAAAAAAATTGGCTTGTATTGAAGAATTATCTGTTGACATATTCTTGCACTCTTTATTGTATATCGATATGTGTTAATATGTATATTGATCTAGATACTTTACAGTGCAGCAGTTGGCTATATATTTTTCTGTCGACTTTTGGCTGTATATTTTTCTGTTTTTCATGCTGACTAATTTAAAGGACAGATTATAGTTTTTGCGAAAACTATATAAAATGTTTTTTTTTTAAATTTAATTTCATAAAATACGAAGAAAAAATGATAAATAAATTAAAATATATCTATATATTTCTTACTTTTTTTAATATTTAAAAAAAAACTAAGAAGAAATATTTTAAACCAATGCACGGATTTTTCGTAATTTCTTATTGATTCTTGTAGGTTTACACAAAATAATTAAAATTGTAATATATGAAAGATTCAAAATCATAAATAGTTATAGAGCATAATGTTAAATTCATGAATTCACTATAGTCACCTCAATAGATCCTTCTAAAAAAAAAAATAATAAATGAAAAAAAAAAAAAATAACAATCGGTCAATTGATGAATGATCATAAATTGAATTAGGGTAGATCGCAGCTGTTCATTTATAAACAGTGCTTTAAAAAAATCTAATAAGACCATTATCCATTATGACCACCATTTACAAATTTATGAATATGGCTCATTGGATATGACCATTGAAAAATATCCAAAGTGACATTACTTACCGCAGTAGGTAACATTTATCTTCGATACCTTTTATTTAAAATTTGTCAACAAACCATCAAAATTTTATAAATCAAATAATCAACTATTCTCTGAGCATTAGGAGTATAAAAAAATGTATTTATGAAATTTATATTATTGTATAATGCATTAAAAACCAATAACCATTTAAAGGCAGATTGACTCGTTTATGCATATACTTTAAACTGCTATCTCCCTCTTTATTTATGAATATGGTTCATAGGATATGACCATTAAAAAGATATCCAAAGCGACATTACTTACTGAAGTACGAACATTCATCTTTAATACCTTTTATTTAAATTTGTCAACAAACCAGCGGATTTTCATAAACCAAGTGCAAAGTTACAACTATTCCCTGCGCAGTAGGATGAAAAAAAAATATTTATGAATCTTACATTAGAATGCAGTAAAAAACAATAACCGTTTAAAGGCAGATTGAGTTGTTTATGCATATGCTGCAAACTGCTATCTCCATTTCCGTGAATCTTTTATTCATTTATCCTGGCACCGAGTGGAAAATGCAAAGAAGCTCTCCAGGTACTTACAAATTTATGAATATGGTTCATTGTATTTGACCGTTAAAAATATCCAAAGTGACATTACTTACCGAAGTAATTCATCTTTAATACCTTTTATTTAAAATTGTCAACAAACTAAGCCATTTTGATAACCCAAGTGCAAAAGTCCACCTATAACAAAAAATTTTATGTGTAAAACTTACATTACTGTATAATGCACTAAAAACCAACAATCATTTAACGACAGATTGGCTCGTTTATGCATATACGGCAAAATTGCTATCTCCATCTCCAAGAATCTTTCATTCATTTATCCTGGCACAGAGCGAAAAATGCATGTAAGTTCTCCAGGTACCTACAAATTTATGAATATTGTTTATTGAATAGGAATCTTTTATTTAAAATTTGTCAACAAACCAGCGGATTTCGTCAACCAAGTGCAAAGGTACATCTATTCCCTGCACATTAGGAAGAAAAAAAGATTTATTTATGGAACATATATTACTGTATAATGCACTAAAAACCAACAACCATTTAAAAGCAGATTGACTCGTTTATGCATATGCTGCAAACTGCTATGTCCATCTCCAGGAATCTTTTATTCATTTATCCTGGCACCGAGTGGGAAAATGCAAAGAAGTTCTCCAGGTTCTTACAAATTTATGAATATGGTTCATTGGATATCCTGGCATTATATTTATTATGCCATTAGGAATATCCAAAATCAGAACACTAACCGAAGTAAGTAACATTCATGTTTGCTACTTTTTATTTAAAATTTGTCAATAAATCGGCGGATTTTCTTAAACCAAGTGCAAAGATTAAAAGTAAGGTCCAACATAAAGGTGTGTAAAAGTTCCAACTATTCTCTGCGCATTAGGAAGAAAAAAAATTTATTTATAAATCTTACATTGCTGTATAATGCACTAAAAAGCAACAACCATTTAACGGCAGATTGAGTCGTTTATGCATATACTGCAAACTGCTATCTCCATCTCCAGGAATCTTTTATTCATTTATCCTGGCACCGAGTGGGAAAATGCAAAGAAGGTTCTCAGGTACTTGCAAATTTTTGAATTTGTTTCATTGGATACCTTGGTATTATATTTATTATGCCATTATATTTATTCTGGTATTAAAGAATATCCAAAGTTACATTACTTACCGAAGTCGGTAACCTTCAACTATGATAAAAGGTATCAACGAAAATTAATTAATTTAAAATTTGTCAACAAACCAGCGATTTTTTATAAACCAAGTGCAAAGGTACAATTATTCCTTGCACATTAGGAGAAAAAAAATTTATGTATAAAACTTACATTACTGTATAATGCACTAAAAACCAACAACCATATAACGGCAGATTGGCTCGTTTATGCATATGTTGCAAACTGCTATCTCCATGTCCAGGAATCTTTTATTCATTTTTCTTGTCACCGAGTGGAAAATGCAAAGGAATTCTTCACATACTTATCCAATGAACCATATTCATAAATTTGTTTGACCATTGAAAAATGGCCAATGTGACACTACCTACCGAAGTAGGTAGCATTCATCTTTGATATCTTTTATTTAAAATTTTTCAACAAACCAGCCGGTTTCATAAACCAAGTGCAAAGGTACAACTATTCCCTGCGCAATAGAAAGAAAAAAATATATTTATGAATCTTACATTAGAATGCACTAAAAAACAACAACCGTTTAAAGGCAGATTGAGTTGTTTATGCATATGCTGCAAATTGCTATCTCCATTTCCGTGAATCTTTTATTCATTTATCCTGGCACCGAGTGCAAAATGCAAAGAAGGAAGTTCTCCAGGTACTTACAAATTTATAAAATGGTTCATTGGATATGACCATTAAAAATATCCAAAGTGACATTACTTACCGAAGTAATTCATCTTTAATACCTTTTATTTAAAATTGTCAACAAACTAAGCAATTTTGATAACCCAAGTGCAAAAGTCAACCTATTACAACTATTGGAGATCTCCAAGAATCATTCATTCATTTATCCCGGCACTGAGCGAAAAATCCATGTAAACTCTCCAGGTACCTACAAATTTATGAATATTGTTTATTGAATAGAAATCTTTTATTTAAAATTTGTCAACAAACCAGCGGATTTCGTCAACCAAGTGCAAAGATACAACTATTCCCTGCGCATTAGGAAGAAAAAAAAATGTATTTATTGAACTTACATTACGATATAATGCACTAAAAAGCAACAACCATTTAACGGGCAGATCGAGTCGTTTGTGCATATGCTGCAAACTGCTATCTCCCATCTCCAGGAATCTTTTATTCATTTATCCTGGCACCGAGTGGGAAAATGCAAAGAAGGTTCTCCAGGTAAGAGACAGGCGACAGGTTTGGCCGTGATTTAAATCGAGAGCGTAACGAATCGTGAAAAGGGCGAAGGAATCGAGCGAGAAGATACGACGTCGCCCGTATTATTTTAAATCTTGACTGTCGCGCGATGTTTTTGAGGATTGCTACTTATAGTGTCATCCTCTCTACCCTCGCGTTGTTTGCACAGGTAAGCGCGAAATCGGGGTCGTCATTCTTCCTCGCAAAAAACCGCAAACCTCTTGTGTAAGTGAGCCGACTTTGTTCTTGCCTAAGAAGGTAGGCTCTGTGTCTCTCTCTCACTCTATGTCTGTCTTGTTTGGTTTTCTTGCGGTGTTTACACAGAAACGGGCCCCTCTATTTTCGTTGGTGTTTTGTGGGGCCTTCAAGTTGTATTTATTAGTTAGGTTTGTGTATTACTTAGACAATGCGGTTATATTTATTAGTTAGGCTTGCGTATTACATAGACGATGAAGTTATATTTATTAGGTAGGCTTGTGTATTACTTAGACAATGAAATAAACTTATCATGTTTTTCTTATCATTTAAATTATTCAAGAATATTTATTGAAAATGGATTTATATATCATCGATGAAGAGATTTGATAAGTGATTTAAGAGATTGATGAGAGATTTCTTGAAATATAAAATTTAAAAAAAATTGCGCATGACTTTGCCTTGATAGTTGTACACTCATTAATTGGGCTAATTAACAAAAAAGATACAATAAAAAATAATGTATTTTAAGTGATTTAAAACTTTTAATGTGAGAATATTGACTGAGGTATCCACAGATCTATTAACAATTTATGAAACGCCCCTCACTTCTGTGTGTCAACATTGTTGTCTATAGATAACAGATGTATAAGGAAAACTAAACAATTTTTCTGTTTGATAAAACCAAGAAAATACCCGTCCAGTTAATTGTCAATAACTGCACGGGTTGAAACGAATTTTTATGAATCATATTTATTTTTATCTAAAAAAAAATCAAACTTGAGCAGACTTCTGAAATATGATGTTAATGATCAAGTCTGCTCACAACGATGCGCACCGACAACACCATTAAAAACATTTGTTGAAACTTTAAAACATCATGCTAATAGTAATTTTTTTTTATCACAATAGTAAACCGTAAAACATTTTGAAAATAGTGTGCTAGTGTAATAATTAAGTCTTTTATTTAAAAGTTAAAATTCGTTGTGACTTATTATCGTGCACGCAAAAAATGTTGTATTATAGAACTGTTTCTTCCAGTTTTTAAAAAATTTTTAAATAAAATATCTGATTTTCACTTAATGTCTATTACAAATTACAATATTTTTTTTTATAATTTTGTATTTTAAATAACTAAACTAAATTTATCTCCGAAATTAATGCAAAATAAATAGATTTATTTTTTTAATTGGCGTTATTTTTTGGCATTAATGTATAATTGGCGTTATTTTTTAATTTGGCGGTTTTTTTGGCGCTATTTTTTAATTTGGCAGTTTTTGGCGCAATTTTTTAATTTGGCGTTTTTAATTGAAATAGTTTTGAACATATTACCTAAATAATTGGGTTTTTTTTAACATAAGCAAATAGATTTTTATTTACATAAGTAAACATATTTATATAATTATCATAATTTTAAAGTATTAATTTCGCTTTTTAAAAAAAAAATAAAAAGAGAACATAATTTAAATATTTTATGTTCATTTAAAACACATTTTTGGATCCGAGGGGAAAAAAATACATCGTCTTCCATACAAAAACATATTTAAAAGAATAAAACTTTTTTATGGCATACTTCCCTTAAATCAACTCATGAAGAAGCATTTCTTCTGAATACCCTAGTTAAAATTGTTCTATGCAAACCATTCACTTGTGAGCTTCATTGATTAGATGGTACATTAGGTTTACCTTCCTAAAATAAATGCTTCGTTTAAATAGTCCCCATTTTCTTCATCCAGAAAAGTTCCCTTTATAGCCGGCTACATTTTATTTTGAGGCTGAAATGTCTTAAAATTATTCACCATGAAAAGCAAACGACTTGGATTGTTTGCCGCCTTTACTTACTTTCTTTTTATTTTTTGTCGTTTATTTCGGCATTCTTTTCCTCTAGCTAATTAAAATACAGGAATAGATAGATTTAAACCGAGAAATAATTTTTTTCCCTTCTTCTGTGTTTATATTTATGTTGCATACATTTTTTTATTTATTTACCAAATAGTATAGGTTGCGATTGGTCTTAATGGTGTTGCGTTAATTTCTTTAAAAGTTGAATCAAAATCATTAAGGTGTTCAAAGAATTAATGAATAACTTTAAATTTGAAATAAATTAAATTAATTTTGTATAACTTTTCAAAATCATGCAATGGATTTATGATGGCATTATTATTTATTATTTATCAATCAAACGAATTACCTATGATTAAAAGTAAAACCTAAGTTATCTTTTCATTTAAAAAATATATGTTCTTTTATTTAAAAAAAGCGAAATTAATACCTTAAAATTATGATAATTATATAAATACGTTTGCTTATATAAGTAATGTTTATTAAAAAAAAACCACAATTATTAATAAATTAAAATTAACGCCTATTAAAAAATAATGCTCAAATTAAAAAATAACGCCAACGAAACTTTTACGTTTAATCTAATCGTACGTTTAATCTAATCGTTTAATCTAATCGGTAATTACCTAAATAGTTATTACTTTATTAAATAATATAAAATATTATTTCAGAAAATAATTTGATAATATTGTACAGCAAGGCAACGACTTTATGCGTTTATCAAAATAATGAAAAATTCAATTCTTTTTTTAAACACTCCCTCTACTTTTATAAATAACTTTATTTTTGATTTGTCATTCTGTAAAATTAAAATTTATCTGAAAAATATCAACAACTTTAAAAAAATCTTTTAGATAACTCTGAAGAGAATGGGGGTTTTACAATCATTACATTTTTTTTATAACTGATTATATTTCTTACTTAGCTGAATAAATACAGTTTAGCCTATAGCTTTTCAATCGTTAATTTTGTTTATTTAATATTTCGCCTGAAAGTATTATGCAATGCCTACGTTCCTTCACATTTTACTATGAATTCTGTAAACTTACTGACCACATTACAATAAAAGCACCCTTTGATGGCACAGCATTGTTGACACCATTATTTGGCGCGAAAACTCCAAGCGTTGCATTTGGAAAGCTGACAACATCCTATAAAGATCTATAGATTTGGGCCCTATGAAGATTTATCTATACACTTTACGAAGACGCACACACGCATATATACACACACACACACACACACACACATATATATATATATATGCACATATATATATATGGCCTATAGATTAAACGTGTCCGTATTTAATATAGACATTGGAACTGCTTGTTGAGTTTTAGTGCTTTTTGTTTGATTTCAATCTAAACTTACTTAGTTCAGAAGTCTGATGAGCCAAGTTTGGTGAAACGCTTCATGTTATACTTGAAAGACGTATTTTATTTCGCAAATGTAAAATCAATTATTGACAAGCATACTAAAAAATTTTACTTATGAAAAATTTCAAAACATATATGCCATTAAAATCATTGCATTAACAATCCTTGTGCAGCATTTTTATACTGAACTCCAGCCACTTAACAGATCCACTTCCATTCTCAACTTCAAACACTTACAAAACAGAAACAGTAACCCTATCCATTAACTTGGAAGCACCACTCTTTTCCAAGCCTATTACTCTTAACTACGCCATTCTTCTCAAAGAAGCATCAATCCAACAATAACGATGCGAGAAATGAACCTCCATCAAGAAAAAAACCACGAAATTCACTTGTCGAAATCCTCTACCTCCACTCTTTAATGAAGGCATCATCAGCAATCTCACTCTTGAAGAATATACTTGCTCTCCATCCTCCCCCTCGTCCCTTGTGAAGAGCGGGAGGAGCACGTGTATCGGGAGAAGAAAGATGGATTGGGATTTTTAGAGGCAGGTGCCAGGTAGACGCATCTTCTTGGCTCCATGCCAATCCCAACAGCCGACCCTCTGCTTTGGCTCTTTTGCTCTGGCCTTATATATATTTTAATGTCTCTTTGTATTGACAGGCTTCTGGGAGAAGAAGAGCTCTCTGGATACTGTCAATGATTTGTTATCAATGCTATGCGATTGAAATGTTTGGTTCGTCCCGTAACATTAACTCTCAATCATGTTCTTGTTGCTGTCTTTGGATATCGGTGCCATTGTAGAAAATTTATTACATAATGAGATTTCATAGGTTGAATTATTTATTGTTGTTGATCATTTTTACCTGTTGTTATTGCCAGTAATTTAAAAATTTTAATTTACTAACAAAAATTTTCGAGTAAATTTATAGATAAAAAAAGAGGCACATTAGCGTCTACAAGGGCATATAGTCAATAACTACCATAAATTTTAAAAATTCTGCATTTTAAATATCTATTTAAATAAAAAAGGAATAATGCTTTTTTTTAAGTCAGGGAAATAAAGATAATTTTTTCTAGTGCAATGGGCTATTCTCTTAAAGGTTTGATATTGATAAGGGTCCTAATCATCAGGAACCAGTTTAGAATAATCGTTATACAAAGATAAAAATTAAATAAAGGATTATAAATAAAAATAAGTAACCTGTAAATAATCCAATAATTATAATTAATAGCACGTGCTAAATAATATAGAAAAAAAATTATACAGAAAATGCCAAAAAGAAATCTAGTTTAATATATGATATAGTTTATTTTATTCCATATGAAAAAATATCCAATTCCTGTCAAATTATAATTTTTTTAAAATTAATTTTAGATAAAAGGCTTGAATTAATTGATAAAGTGATTAAGATATCATTTGTATATGGAAGAAAATTAAGCAATTCACATTAGAAATGCAATCTTATAAATATATGTTTAAATCACAAGTACCAGATCATGTTTATTTATTCTATAATTTAATGGTTATTTATTTTGGAACACAACCCACCTATACAAATTCCTAAACAAGAAAGAAAAAAAACCACTATGTTATATGACATCACTCCGATTTACGTACGAAATAATTCACCGCTATTATTCTAAAGAGAACCTCAACTTGAGATCATCTCCGTAGTATGTACCTTTTTCCCATCCAGACCTTCCTGATCCACTGCTCTCGAAAAACGTATTTATGTTTATTGTTATACACGGCGCAACCATCGTTTGCCGTAATTACTCGCACGTTCCTTACATGCACCCCCACTCCACCCCCACCAAACAATTCCTAAAAGGAACGTTATCTTCCAAACTATTAGGACGGAGCAGCGCATGCTGTATTAGATCTTCAGACCTCGGTCCATTTCCTCTTTCTTTTCCTGCAGTAAAGGTGCTCCTAGATAGGTGCAACTTTTCCTACCTTCTGGCCTTATCTCTAGGTCCCAGGTGGTCAGAGGAAGGTTCTTATCGGGGCCTAGAATCTCCCCGGTTTATGACCAGGCGTCATCAGCTGTGCCTCGAATTCTTTCTGGGGTTGGTTGTCTACTAGAGGGAGGAAATAGGCCTTTGCACCTCCCCCCTCCCCCACTTTTATCGATCCGCGTGGGAGGGGGGAGGGGGGAAGAAGTTACTCCAACCCCCTTTCCAGAACAACCCTTCTCTCTCGGTGGTCAACCAGTGCCAGACTACTGCGCAAAGGTAATTAGGCTTTGCCGTGGATGGTAGAAATATTTCATCAATCGGCTTTTCCTTTAGTTTCGCTCAGCGTGTGGCTCCAAATTGTTTTTCGGGAGTGGTAAGTGCTGTCGATATACGGAGAGTGGGAGGGGTAAAAAAAAAATAGTAGGAAAAAATTGGTGATGAAATCGTGAGTAATGGATACGGAATTAGTACTGAAATGTCGTATCTTTGAATAATTTTGTACTTCTGAAATAGATTTTGACATGGATTTACTATTTTGTGGATGACCGGTGGTATCTAAAACAAGCATTGATAATATTTGTCAATGCAGATATAAAATGTCCTTAATTTCAACTGCCAGAGAAAAATATTTGTCTTAAACATCTGGGTTTTCTCATTTGTTAAAATACATAATTTTTAGAGAAGTCCTGTATACTGAAGCGGCGCCATTGCTAGTGGGCACTATCGTGAAGACTTTTGACTTGATCTAAGTTTGATAATTATATTTTAAATCCATAGACACGATAACAACAACAAATGTTAAATGCTTTCCATCACGAAAGATAAACTTTCTCATGGCAGTTGTATAAGACTTTTTTTTTTGTTTTAAAATTATATTTAATATTAACTAGTCTTACTAGTTAGGGCCTGATGGCCGAGTGATTAACGCTCTGTTGCTCGGTGTCACAGATTTCGGGTTCGGGTCCCGGCAGTGCCATGTATATTTGTAGTAATTCGGATCCACTTTAAGCGATAGGTTCTGGTCTCATATGACCATAGACCACATCATTCCCAAACTGTGAAGGGAAAACTTAGCTCTAGGCACAGTGATATGGTGTGGTGTAGTAGTAGTAGTAGTAATGGTCTTGGCTGTAGAGCGTTGGGTGTAGGACTACAACCCTACCCCGTAAAAAGAAATTACTTAATTAACTAAACTTAATCTGTCTTGTAATCTACCAGCAGCATTTGGCCCACCATGGGGGTATTGCACGTATGAAGAAGTCTTACTAGTTCATAATTGTTATACAATTTTAAATGCAAAAATATTTTATTTTAACTGGTTTAAAATATACGCTACTGGCATACGTTATATTTATTCTACATTTCCAATTGGATACAAGTTTTTTAAAATTGTTTAATGGATGAAAAAAAAAAAGTTTTTTTTTGTTGCTATGCTTGTCATACTTTTTCTTTTCGTTGCAACAATGTATTCCTTCACATTTAAGTGTATATTCATGTATGTGCTATTGTTATAGGATATATTTTATTTGACTATGGGACCAATTCACATTTTTTAATCCGCTGGAAATTAAAGTCTTTATAAATATCAATAATTATTATTAAAATAAGCCTTTCAATTATTTTTATTAACTTTTGTGTTTTAAAATTAATTCTAAGAAATAAAAACAAAACATCGTTTAACTCAGCTTAGTATATATAAATTTATGATTCAATTTCCTTTTTTTAAAGTATAAAGGGTTTTATTTGTGTGTGTGTGTGTGTGTGTGGATAGAAATAATTCTAGAATATATTTTTTTTTTTCATTTCTGCAATTTGTTGTAATGAGGGAAGCATATTCTGAATTTAAGAAATATTTTTAATAAATTTAAATATATGATTTGAGGAAATGAACTGCCTCAATAGTTTACAATTCTTAATTATTTTTTTTTTTGTAGTATTTTCTTCTAATTTAAACTCTCCTCTAACTTAATGAATTATGTTTCGCAAATGAATTTATGTAGTTTAATTAAAGTATAATATTTATTTTAATTCCGCTGTGTATGAATTGCTAATTATGTATTTTGCTTTTTGTATTAGTACGTAAAATGAGTAGTACGAGTATTATTTGTTTGTGTAAAGAGGACTAATAGTTCATGTCCTTTTCGGTGTGAAATTCATTAGTTATCTTCAAAAATTGCAAATTGGGGAAAAAATATTGTAAATTGTAAATAAGGTAAATATTCCAATTACAATTTTTTTAATTGTAAATTGAGAAAATTGATATTAACTTGAAGTTTCTTTGTTTGTATACACCAAGAAAACCCCTAAATGTTGTTTTTGTTATTGTACATTCGCGCTTTGCTCATAAGAAACGATTTTGTTCCCCCTGATAAATTGGAAGGCTATTATAAATTAAATCAGTTTTATCGTTATTACAGTCTTACTGCTATAAAATAAACTTTTCATTTTTTGAAACTATCATTCTGTAGAAATGGTCTCGTATTTGTAAAACTTTGAAGATCATTCTTTTCGTGGAATATTTTTCAAATTTGACATGTGCTATCATCATAATTCATGTAATTTTTCCTAAATAATCACAATATACTACGATAACTAGTATGAAAAATTTTATTTGTTATTAGTTAGTTTTATTATTAGTAATTTGTTAGTGTTTCTAAGAAACTTTTGCCATTGCAATTGCTCCCGGTTTATCCCCTAAATAATGACTTTATTGCAATAACACACTACATATTACACTGCAAGTAACTAAGTTATTACGGAAATAGTGAATGACTGTAAAATAGAATGTATTAAATACTTTCGATAGAGAGAGAGATCATCATTGGGGAAATTTTTTTAATGTTTAAAAACAATATGTCATCGATTATTTTAAACAATATAACTAATAATGCAAGATTTTTTTAAAAAACATTATCAATTAACAATCATTAACAGTCGATTTCTTAATTTAACTTGACATTCATTCTTAAGAAAAAAACTACTCCCGCACCCTGCAAAGTAAAGGCCGAAATCGTTAAATCCCAACTACTCCAGGACCAATTTCCTGCCCCTTTGTTTGCCTCCATCAGCTTCGTTAACACAGTACCACCAGGTTATCCGATTTTGGCCTTATGCGTCACAAAACATTACTTTTCTTTGGAGAGAAATAAAAGGGGACACCTCCATAAAAGAAAGAAAACAACAAGAAAAAAGAAAAAAAGGGGGAGAGTGGATAAAAAAGAACAAAAAATTCAGGAAGGGGGGGATGGAAGCAGAAAAGAATCTCGTACCGACAGGTGAAAGACATCCACGTAAAAGGACAAGACGACAAGGGAGAAAGGGGGGACGCAGACTAGGTATACGCCTAGGATCCCGAATCCTTTAGATTAAAGGCTTGACACCTCTTGACAGGGTACACGTATTAGATATTGTAAGGAATTGTATTGACAATTTCGATCAAGACACCCCCATCCCCCTGTTTCCTCTTCGGCATCGGGGGTTGGTGAGAGGTTGGAGAAAGTTGGAATGTGACAAAGTGACGGTTGTCAATAGATGAGGCATCTTCGGCTCGGACAGGACTCGTATTGCTTGGGGAAGATTGTGTTTCGGATTTTAAAGGTGCATGTCGTCGACCGTGTCATCCGACGTTATTGTGTAGTCGGCCTGCCTGTTGTTGCCCACCCACTCTTTAATTTGCTCGTTGGAGGAACAATGTATTGATGCGCAATTAATTAGCAGCTCTTAAGGTTTGACGAGCTTGATGGGGCTCGCTGATAGTGGTTTGAGGGAGGGAATATTAGTTTTTTCCTTTTTAAATGTGTGGTATTTTAAATAGAAAGTTCCTTATAAATTTTAAATTATTATGCTTGTGAATTTGAATGAAAATTACCTAAATGTGTCAATGAATATGGATGGATTTTATATATTAAACATACCGAGAAAATATAGTTGCATAGAAAATATAGGTAAATCTGGTGTAGCATAGTTATAATTTTCCTAAATTCTTCAAATTTTAGTTACACAAAAGTAAGAAATAGTTATGAAATCCAAATTAGAGTCATGTAAAATAATTATATTATTATTTACAATTAAAAAAATATGTTTTTAAATCAATTACTTTAAAGACTCTTTGCCCTGTGGCAACGTGAGGTGCTATAGTGTGCAGGGGGGCTCTACTTTCAGAAAACGAAGAAATTCGATGGCGATTTTGGCATAGTACGAGTAGAGTTTTCCTGGACTTTTCCCATATGACGTGCAAATGTGGAGAAGCATCGCTAAAAATCATAAAGGAATGCCATGTCCTCTCTTTATTGCCAAGCGATGGGCTGTTCTTGCTACACATAAATGGAATAGGCCATCATTAGGCTATTTTTGGAATAGCCTTTTTTTTTTTTGTTGGCTATCATGAGACTCACTGATAACCAAAAAAAAAAAAAAAAAAAAAAAAAAAAAAAAAAAAAAAAAATTTTTGATGTTAATTGGCCCGACTCGGGGTTCAGTGATAATCTCCGCAGCTATGATGCAGTTGGGCTGAGAATTAAATCGACTGGTGATGTCATTTATAATTACTGCTTGCAGAAACGAAGGAACGCGATGGCAGTTGTTCACTACTTGTATATACATATATAAGTGGAACACAAGGCCAACCTATGGTAACTAAAAAAATATTATGATTGTAAATACTATATTATTTTTCTCGCCCATCAATACTAACCTCTCAAACTTTTAAGAAATATATACATTTTTTAAACTTTTCTCAACTATATTTTCATTTTATACTCATATCTAATAGAGATTTTCATAATTCTGGACATATTCTTCTTCTTTTGTACTGGCATTACAGCCTTATACAGGCTTGAGCGTTCAACACAACAGCTCTCTATCTGTCTCACACAAATTTCAATTTCTTTAACAGTTCATAATTTTCAGTTTGTCTAAGATCCTCTTAAGACACTATCCATCCACTTGTTCCTTGGTCTTCCTCTCTTCCTGTTGTTGAACAATTTACATAAATAACACAATCCTTTTAACGATGTTCCCTCATCTCTGCGATGTACATGTATGAGCCAGCGGATTCTTTGTGATTTGATGTATCTCACAATGTATAAACATGATAAAACAATAAAACATATAAAACATAAAACATTAAAATTAACATAAAACATTAAAATTTTCATAAAAACATAAACATAAAAATTTTCTCTAATTCCCATATCATGTTAGCATAAATCTTCATTATAAGAATGATATGTTATAAAAAAATTTATCTGTACATCAAAAACTGCAAATTAGTAGCATTTAGCTGATATTCAGCAACAACATTCATGAATAGAAATAATTACCTTACTGAGAATTATTCCGAAATAATTATTTAATTTTAATTATTTGAAAGCTGTTCTGCAATGTTTGAGTTTAAAAATCTATTTTCAGACATAGATAATTACAGTACTTTTGTACACTATTGATAAATTTCAGGTATGCATTACTTCATTTCTTTTTCAACTGTAAATAAAGAAAGCAATGAAACAGTTTGTAAAGGGCATGTTAATTGGCTGTTTTAAGTATTCAATAGGCTTAATGAGACTTTTAAATAGGCATTTAATTAGGGGAAAAATGTCAAGTATTGTACAGCTTTTTACGACGTAGCTGGAAAGTCACAGTTTTTAAAAACCTTTCTTAACCAGAAACTAAAAACAAATAATAAATAGCGAAAAAAAATTTATACCTAAAAAAAATATTATTTTTCTTTTTCTTTCTGTGAGCAAAATAGTTAGTCTGAAAAATACTGTATCTAATTTGTGCAGCAATGCAAATGCAGTGCCGTAAAATAATAAAAGTCAGTCATAGTAAAAATAGTATATTCATACTAAAATTCCTATTGGAAAGCAGTGTCCTCCAATGATCACCTATCAGTGGGCTGTTCATTCCTTGCGAATGTACAAAGCCAACAGATGTCCAACAAAAAAAAATATTCTATAAAGGCCAAACTTAATAATCAAGTTTAGGTCTAATTATTAAGTTTACCTGAAATTACACCTAAAATCTTGACCCTTAGCAATCAAAATTAGCAATTAGAAAACTGACTGGATAATACTCGTAGCCTTTAGAAGAAAATATTACGTTGTGCCATTTTTGTCCCTTTGGGAGAATGTAATAACAGAGTGGGCCACAATTGTGAGCCAGTTTTTCTTAAGAAGTCTTTCAGAAAAATGATTCCGGAGGGTAGTAATCCCTAAAATTCCTTCCGGAAAGCAATGTCCTCCAATGATCACCTATCAGTGGGCTGTTCCTTCCTTACTTATTTGTGGTTCGGAATCCACGTTGAATTGTAGGTCCCGGTCTAATTAGCCCAAAGTGTGCAAAAAAATGAACGCAGAGCGACAAACCAAACCGGTAATGATCAGTGGGCTATTCATTCCTTACGAATATATAATGCCAACAGTCGTCCAACAAAAAAAGAGTCTCTTCAGAGTAAAATATTAAGTTGTGCCATTTTTGCAACTTTGGCAGAATGCTATAAAAACAGAGTGGGTCACAACTGTGAGCTGGGCCTGAACGGTCGAGTGGCTAGCGCTCTGACACTCGGTACCACAGGTTTCGGGTTCGAGTCCCGGTGGTGCCATGGATATTTGTAGTGGTTCGGAATCCACTTTAAGCCGTAGGTCCCGGTCTTATATGACTGTAAGAGCGTCACGGAGCAAAAGTCAGACTTCTACCTACGGGTGCTCCATCACAACAGAAGCTGCCACCTTTCCTTCCATCGATGAATAGATCACTCATGGCATGTCCGTCCGCACTGCAGGACATTGAGGATTAGTCAGAAACAAACAAACACAATTGTGAGCCAATTTCTCTGAAGAAGTCTTTCAGAAAAATAATTCTCTTGTTCACTCGTGAAATACAAGGCCAATCAGCGTTCAACTTTTGCAAATCTGTTTTTTTTTTTAATCCAAAGTTATAAAAATGAAACTTTTTACCCCATTTCATTTTCTGCAATGTATTATTTTTTATGATTTTCTGAATAAGCGGCATTCATAATTAAAAGCGTTCAGTGTTCGATTTCCGCTGTGTGTTTTTATTGGTGCGTTTGGGAGTGAATGAGTCGTCAGCGAGTCCGGAGAAAGCGCTGGGGATGGAGACAAATGAGGCAGACGAGCGATCCTCTTAACTAAATTCCTCCCCGGGGAGCTCTTCGTTAACCTTTCATTTGTGGGGGCTGTCTTTTACGACTCTCCTCGCCGTCACACGACTCTCTTCTGTCTTTTTTCTCTGCCTGTCTCTATCTACCGATTGCTTGCTTGTCTCTTTGCTTTGCCTTTCGGAATTGGAAAGGTAGATTGTGGATAGGTTGAACGTTTAAAACAGCCTTGTATCACAATATAGGGTTATTTATATTAAATGCATTGCTTTTAGAAAAACTGTTCTATTCTGTATGTCTATAAAAATATACTTGTTTTGTGTTTGTTTATTGATATAATTATTGAAATAATCAATAAATATGATCTTTTTCTATGAAAGTATAAATAAACTTAAGGCTGTAAATTTAAAATTTAAGAATAGCTGATATGGGCCTAAATGGCCAAGTGGCTAGCGCCATGGCGCTCGGTACCACAAGTTTCGGGTTAGAATCCCGGCGGTGCTTTGAATATTTGTAGTGGTTCGGAATCCACTTTAAACCGTAGGTCCCGGTCTAACATGATCGTAGAGCGTTGCGAGAGTATTGTTACTCCGCGTCCGTAGCTTATCTTCAAGCTACACGCACCTCCTGGGTATTGCTAAGTGAGTAACGTCGGTGCAGCACTTGCCTTAAGGCATCAAAGACAATTGTCTAAGTGTTTCCAGCTGCATTAGAACAAAAAAAAAAAAAAAAAAAAAAAGAATAGCTGATATATATATATATAGGGGCTAATGACTAATGCGCTGGCGCTCGGTGCCACAGGTTTCTGGTTCAAGTCCCGGCGGTGCCATGGATATTTATAGTGGTTCGGAATCCACTTTAAGCTGTAGGTTCCGGTCTAATATGACTGTACAACTTTGGGCGTACGGCTGGCAACCCTACCCAGTAAAAACAAAACATCTCCTATCTCGAAATTTGCCACTAGGCATACGGCCTTGGCCCACCGTGGGGCTATTGTGCCACTGATGATATATATTGTAATTTGTTTATTGAAAAATAATCTATTTGTTGCACAAATAAATGTTGGTCTGTTGTTTAGTGAGTAACGTCGGTGCAGCACTTGCCTTAAGGCATCAAAGACAATTGTCTAAGTGTTTCCAGCTGCATTAGAACAACAAAAAAAAAAGAATAGCTGATATATATATATAGGGGCTAATGACTAATGCGCTGGCGCTCGGTGCAACAGGTTTCTGGTTCAAGTCCCGGCGGTGCCATGGATATTTATAGTGGTTCGGAATCCACTTTAAGCTGTAGGTTCCGGTCTAATATGACTGTACAACTTTGGGCGTACGGCTGGCAACCCTACCCAGTAAAAACAAAACATCTCCTATCTCGAAATTTGCCACTAGGCATACAGCCTTGGCCCACCGTGGGGCTGTTGTGCCACTGATGATATATATTGTAATTTGTTTATTGAAAAATAATCTATTTGTTGCACAAATAAATGTTGGTCTGTTGTTTACTTAGTGAACTAGAATAAGAAATTGAAATGGTTTTTTACTATTTAATGGAAAGTGCAATTGATTTTTTTTTAATCGTATGATAAATAAATTTGTAATTGAAAACAGTTTGGTTGAAACAGTTTTTTGCTAATTAAAAACGAGAATTTTTTCGTATAAATATATGAAAAACAATTGAAAAAATATTCATATAAAGAATTGAAAACTAATTCATTTCACTTTCATGTTGATAACTCAAGTAATTTGTTTACTGGAAAATAGTCTGTTGGTGTTCAAATAAATGTTGGTTTGTTAGTCACTTTAGTGAATTAGAAAAAAAAATTGTTTATCACTATTTAATGGAGAGTATAATTAATTTTTTTAATCATATGTATTTTATGTATTATTTATTGTTTAGTTTATAATCGAAACGTTTTATACATATTATGAATTAAAAATAAGATAAATGTATTTTGGAGAAAAAGATGGTACATTTTCGTGATTAATTTATGTGTAATTATTATTACACTTATGTGTGATTATACATATGTATGTATCTACAATATATATATACACTGAAGTGACAAAAGTCATGGGATAGCAATATGCAAATTTTCAGATGGCAGTAGCATCGCGTAGAACAGGTATAAATGCGCAGTGCTTTCGCAGAGCTTTCATTTCTGTTCAAGTTATTCATGTGAAGAGGTTTTGACGTGATGATGACCGCACGACGGGAATTAACAGACTTTGAACGCGGAATGTTAGTTGGAGCTAGACGCATGGGTCATGCCATTTCGGAAATCGTTATTGAATTCAACATTCCCAGATCCACTGTGTCAAGAGTGTGCCGAGAGTATGAAATTTCAGGCATAACATCCCACCATGGACAGCGCAGTGGTCGACCGCCTGCACTTAACGACCGAGACCGGCGACGTCTGCAAAGAGTCGTAAATTCTAACAGACAAGCAACACTGCGTCAAATAACCGCAGAAATCAATGTGGGACGTACAAGGGACTTGTCTGTTAGAACTGTGCGGAGAAATTTGGCTTTCTTGGGCTATTCCAGCAGAAGACCGACTCGAGTGCCTTTACTGACAGAACGACATCTCTTGCAGCGACTCTCGTGGGCACGTGAGCATATCGGTTGGTCCCTAGATGAATGGAAAACCGTGGCCTGGTCCGATGAGTCACGATTTCAGTTGGTAAGAGCCGATGGTAGGGTTCGAGTGTGGCGCAGACCCCACGAAGCCATGGACCCAAACTGTCAGCAAGGCACTGTTCAAGCTGGTGGTGGCTCCGTAATGGTGTGGGCTGTTTTTTCATGGCATGGACTTGGTCCTCTGGTACGACTGGACCGAACATTGACTGAAAATGCTTATGTTCAGCTACTTGGAGATCACTTGCAGCCATTCATGGACTTCATGTACCCAAACAACGATGGGATTTTTATGGATGACAATGCGCCATGCCACCGGCCACAACTGTTCGCGATTGGTTTGAAGAACATTCTGGACAATTCCAACGAATGATCTGGCCACCTAGATCGCCCGACATGAATCCCATCGAGCATTTATGGGACATCATCGAGAGGTCTGTTCGGGCCCAAAATCCTGCACCATCAATGCTTCACAATTATGGACGTCTATCGAGATAGCATGGCTCAATATTTCTGCAGAAGACTTCCAACGACTTGTTGAGTCCATGCCACGTCGAGTTGATGCACTTCGCCGGGCGAAAGGAGGGCCGACACGATATTAAGAGGTATCCCATGACTTTTGTCACTTCAGTGTATATCTATATTACGATGCATTTCATAAATAGAAATGTTTTAATTATATTATTCATGAAAAATAATGTCAGCATGATTTTTTTAATCGTTTTACTTAGAAGATTACTAATTATTAAAAACTTTATTTATTTTAGTAGATTCGGAGTTAATTTTCTCTTATCTACCTATATATGTTTCATTTTTGAAAATCTTCTCTGTATAAAATTTTATTTTTTGTATTAAATGTTATAATATTCTTCTCGTATTATAATCTCGAGATTTAACTACTTTCTAAAGTTATTTTTTATTTATCCGTTATAATTTTAAGTATCTTAGAAATTTTATTAATGTCAGAAAAAAATAATAATTCATACTTATTTCTTATTTTTAGGTAAGATGTTCTACATGATTTTGAATTCTCTTATTAATGGGTGAGTGGTTTTTGAGAGAAAATTTTTATTCAATATATTTTATTTCATCCATTTATATCCATTATTAAAAATTAACTTTTATTAAAAGGGTAGTGTTTTAATTTCATTATAATTTATGTTATATTTATTTATTATAATTTTATCATGACCACAACTACGAAAAAATATAATGCAAGATATACAAAGAATAAAGCTTAGAAAATATAATTTTTCTAGCAGCCAACGGCCGTACCATGCTGAATATACCAGTTGTCGTTTAGATCACCGAAGTTAAGCATCATTGGGCGCGGTCAGTACTTGGGTGGGTGACCACCTGGGAACACTGCGTGCCGTTGGCAAATTTGGGACCTGAATGGCCGAGTGTCTAGCGCTCTGGCGCTCGGTGCCACAGGTTTCGGGTTCGAATCCCGGCGGTGCCATGGATGTTTGTAGTGGTTCGGAATCCACTTTAAGCCGTAGGTCCCGGTCTTCTATGACTGTAAGAGCGTCACGGAGCCAAAGTCAGGCTTCTACCTACGGGTGCTCCATCACAACAGAAGCTGCTTCCTTCCCCTTCAATCATGAGTCCATATGGGCTCGTGGGCTTGGCCAGCCAAGTGGGATAAGAAACAACAACAACAACAATTTTTCTAGCATTTTTCGTAATTCATGTACATTGGGGATTTGTGACTGCTCTTAACGTTCTAATAATAACCATGCTTATGTTAGAATAAAATATTATAGAAACTGATGATTATACACTGAATATAGGAATTTTAATAAGTTGCAGTTATATCTTTATTAAATTCAAATTAAAAGTTTATAGGAAATTCAATAACATAATTAGCTAGCAAATTACATCTGTGTGCCATGAAAAGGTTATTATTATTATTATTTTCAATGGCAAGAGAAAATGACAAACTCTCACGAGATCAAAACAGTGTAAGACACACACAAGGTAAAAGAAAGCAATAAGAGAAAAAAGTCAATGTCTCATCAACGATGTTCTGGTGCTCCAATATCTTTTTCACCTGGGAGTCCCCAAGCAAAGCCGACCATTCTGCTATATGGTGTCTGTCCGTGATCTCGTTTTTCCCACAGAGCGGGCAATTTATGCTATCAAAAATGCCAATGGGATGCAAATGGTTCGCTAAACAGTCATAGCCCACCGCAAGTCTCAACTTCGTAGCTGGCAAGGGAATGTTGAACCTCAACTTTCTTAGATTGGGACAGGCCGCCCGCATTCAATTGTAAGACACAGACTACACAAAGTCCCACGAAAATGATCACTTTTGGAACGTTGCTGCAGGCCGATAGTACTAGATCTTTTAGCCACCTAGGACGTTACCGGGTGCATCACAGGGAAGTAGATCTGCTGTCGTACCCCCTGAAAAAATTTAAACGCTGTAAATGCTAATGTGGTGCAGATGACTCGCCAAACAGTCATAGCCCACCGCAAGTCTCAACATCGAGCTGGCAAGGGAATGTTGAATCTCAACTTTCTTAGATTGGGACAGGCCGCCCTCATTCCATTGTAAGACACTCAGCCTACACGAAGTCCCACTAAGGTGATCACTCTTGGAGCGTTATTGCATGCCGATAGTAGTAGATCTTTTAGCCACCTAGGACGTTACCAGGGTGCACCACGACGAGGTAGATCTACACTCACACTCCCTGAAAAGATTTAAACCCTGTAAATGAAATACGGTTTGAACACAAATATGAAGTGTAATATTTAAAAATATTATGATTTAAGTATAAGTAGTTCGCAACAGCCCCATCGCAACAGCCACATCGGCGCAACAGCCCCATAGTGGACGAAGGCCGTCTGCTCGCTGGTAGATTTCAAGACAAGATGTTTTCTTTTTACGAAGCAGATTGTTAGTCCTACGCCCAGCACTCTGTAATCAAATGAGACTGGATACTACCGTTTAAAGGGGATTCCGAACCACAACAAACATCAATGACACCACCATGATTTGAACGTGAAGCATGTGGTACCGAACGCCATGCACTCGGCCATCAAGCCCCAGTTTATTTATATACATCAATAAATTTAGTATATTGTTAATTTTTAAAAAATTAAAATATGAAATCTCCAAGCTCCTAGTTCACTTACATGCAAAATGTTTATACTTCATTTATCAACAACGAAACTCCGCTACTCCAAGTTATTTGAAACAATTCCCGCCAGTATTATATATGTATTTCCGAATCCGGAATGAATTATAAATCTTCTCAGATCATCAGGTTCAGTTATCTATCTCTTGCGCTAACCTGCCGGAGTGTATAATATATTCTACATCGCTTGAAGACTTTCTTAAAATAAACTGTAACCGAGTTGTATATTTGCCGAGTTTAACCGCGCATTCCAAGTTTTGGAAAAACTAAGTTAAAACTAGTAGGTGTTTTCCGGAATTCGATGCGAAATCTCAGTTCCTCGGGAACGCCGTTTCGGCGGGAACACCTAAAAAGAAGTTTCTTTTTCCTCAAACGGAGCAATCTTCGAAAAACCACCATCTTTAAGAATTCAAAACTGAAGGGAGAGTAGAGGGGGAAAAAAAACAGAGAAAAATAGGTCTACATCTGAAATATAAATACTTGTCAATGTAATGGAATTGAATGCGGCATATAGAGATATATATATAATACATATATATAAAGTTAGAAATGAAATGCGACTTACCTAAAAATGCATACGCGATATAAATATAAATAGTATTTCGAAGTTACCCTGTCAAACGGTTGTCGGTTAAAGGGAAGGGGAGGGGGGCGGGGAAGGAAATAAAGAAAATATACAGACTGGATTTTGAAAGAAAAATAAATATGGAAGGAAAAAAAATAAAATAAAATAAAATATCAGCTGCGCGTAGGGAATATATACAGCAGCAACACGGGAAACAAAACAGGATATAAGGGAAAAGAAGAAAGAAGGGGAAAAAAATGTATTGGAAAAAGAGGATTGTTGAATGCCCATGAAAAATTGATTCTTTTGCTGAGATCAATTGGAAGCGGTTACGGGAAAAAGACCCAGACATCGATCTTTAAATCCTGCGGAAATTGAGGAATAAATCGGAGTTTGGATAAGGTTAAGGGGGACTTACTAAAAGGTGATGGCGATTTATTTATTTGTTTTTAAATTTGGATTTTAAATGATTAATAAAGCCCATATTATTTAGATAACGCATGGATTACATAACAAATATATTTTATGCTAATTCAAAAGAAATTTTTTTCTTTTGACTAGAAACAAATAATATATATAAAAAAATTTTAAGTCAATTCCTACTTTTTTTTTCACTATACTGCAGAAAGTCCTTTATCAATAATTTTCATTAATTTTTTGTAAGTTTATCTGGCGCCATGTATTGGTAGATATATGCAACTCAAATCTAAAAAAAACTGAAATTAATTAAATTTAATTAATGAATTAATATTTGAAAAAATTGTATTAACATCAAGATAAACCAAGCATTCCAAGTAAAAAAATATATATATTTGAACAAGATATATAAACAAGTAACATAAAAAAAAAATTTTCTTAATGTCAATTCCTATTTTTTTTCACTGTATTGCAGAAAGTCCTTTATAAATAATTTTCATTCATTTTTTGTAAGTTTATCTGGCAAAATCTATTGGTAGATATATACCACTTAAATCTAAAAAAAAAAACTAAAATTAATTAATTAAATTTAATTACTGAATTAATATTTGAAAAAACTGTATTAACATCAAGTGATATCCACTAGAAGTAAAAAAAAAAATGCATTTGAACTTGAGTGGATGAAAAAAAAGTATTTTATGAACGATTGAAAATTTGAACAAGATATATATAGGGAGAGTGTGAGCTAATAGAAGGAATTGAAAAAAACAAAAACAAAATGGCAACTGGCGTACCGATTACGGAGTACCAATGGGGATAAAATCCCTTAACCTCCTCATCTTAATTCATAGATAAAATTACAATTATAGTTGGCTGCATTATGTTAGTAAACAAAAAATTACAAGATAAAGAAAGTTTCAAAAATTAAATAAATGGTACTCAAAATTTAAAAATAATAAAAATAAATAAAAGTAAAATACAAAATAAAACAAAAAAAATTAAATATGATAAATATTAAAGAGATTTACTAAAAGGTGATGGTTGATTTCCTTGTTTTTAAATTTGGATTTTAAATGATTAACCAATCCCAATTCGGTTTTGAGGATGCATGGATTATACTAGTGTGGTCAAAAAGTAAGACCAATTATTATTTTTTTTTCAAAAACTCTTTATTTATTCTTCCACATTTATTTCATCGCCTTCAAAGTAATCCCCTCCGGACACAATGCACTTATGACGACTTTTTTTTCCGATCCTCAATGCATGCTAAAAAGTTATCGGCAGGGATGGCTTTCATAGCGCGCGGCGATTCACGTTGAATCTCTTCAATCGACTCAAAATGGTCTTCCCCGAGTGTTCTTTTGAATTTAGTTAATAGGCTGAAGTCGCATGGTGTGAATATGGTGGTTGTGAAACGATAGGGGTTTCATTTTTGGCGAAACCGTCACGAAGAATCAATGCAGTGTGAGCTGGCCCATTCAGTATATTCGGTACCAATCGAGATTTGACGCGTTTGAGGCCCAAAATGAAATTGACCAATCCTTTTGAAATTCCAACATCATCAGTAAGGTCTCTAATTATAAATCGGCGGTTTGCAGGCACCAAATCGTTACTTTTTTGGACGTGAGTTTCGTCAGTTGAGGTTGATGGTCGACCAGAGGGCTCTTCGTCTTCAACGCGTTCTCTGCCTTTTTTAAACTGGTTATACCATTTCTAAACATTTCTTTCCGATATAGGAATGCTCAACGAATGTCTTCTGCAACATTCTGTACGGTTCCGCAAATAAAATTGAATGCAAGTTTTTACCTCAATTAATTCAGACATTTCGAAAATCGCCGGAATCAGTTTTAGCGTCTTCCAAAGCTAAGCGTAGTTCAAACACTAATGAATATTTTGACTTCAAATTTCGCACAGATGTCAAGGATAGTGCCAGCAACCTAAAAACAGAAAAAAAAATGAAATTCCGTAAGTCCCGGGAATTTTAAATTGAAAATTGGTCTTCCTTTTTGGACACAGTAGTATCACAAAATATTTTTATGTTGATTCAAAAGAAATTTTTTCTTTTGACTAGAAAAACAAAACAAGATAATTGTGAAGAACATTTACTAAAAGATGATGGTGATTTGTTTGTTTTTAAATTTGGATTTTAAATGATTAACCAAGCCCATTTTATTTAGATAACGCATGAATTACATTACAAAATATTTTTTACGTTAATTCAAAAATAATTTTTCTTTTAGACAAGAATGATAAAACAGGATAAATATTATTTTCCTGTTTCTTAATGGGATCATTTCAACATTTTTTTTTTTTCGATGTGGGATAAAATATATAACTAATATTTTTTTCTTACGTAGTGACAATTAATTATTATTATACATTGTATTAAAAAAAAAATAATAATTAAGAATATATTATATATTTGGCATTATTTCAGTTTTTGTCAGATAAAGAATAATGATATCTACTTAAAAGTAATAGTTAACGATAATTTTTTTTTTTTTTTTTATCTTTTACATATTCTCCTTTAATTTTTTTTTTTTTTTCTCTTTCTGTTCCCGTTTTCCTACTTTTTTTTTCGTCTATTATTTATTTATATATATATATATATATATATATTATTCCCTTTGAAGCTTAAAACATGAAACATAAAGCGAAAAAAGTAGTAAATTTGATTAACAGTAAAATGTGACACATTTTTGAAAAAAAGTAAACAATAAATACTAGTAAACAATAAACATGTATCTCACTGTTATTTTTCAAGTGCATCTTTATTTGAGAGAGAAACTTTTTTTTTTTTTTCTATTTCTTTCTTTTAGCCTTTATTCTCCTTGCTATATTAATGGATAATTTGTAAATAGTAAACAGTTTAAAAAACCTTATCGTTGCAAAATTTATTTAATTTCAAAGAATTAATTTGAAAAAACAATATTTTAACCTGATATAGTGAATTTTATTTTATAATTATATAACGTTGTGTAAATTATAAAAAGCTTTTCTATCTATCTATATTTTTTACTGATTAAAATAATATTAAATTTCATTTACTAGACGAGAAGGAATAGATGGCAATTTTCTGATCATTACATTTTTTAAACTGTTAATTGTTTTTAATAATATTCAAAAAAGAAAAAAAATATTTCCTTTTCCTCAAGAATAAACGTTTCTTAATATTTCTCATTTCACCATTTTACTAAAAGTAAAATATAATATAATAAAGTACAATATATAATAATAATATAATATATAATAATAATTTAATAATATATAATATATAATAAAGTATAATATAATAATAAAGTAAGCTATGTAATAACTGAGGTTTTATTAAAAATATTTTCTTTTTACTTATTATGAGACTACTTTCCAAAATTAATATTATTATTATATTTTTCAGAAGTTACTGTAAGGTTTTCTTTTTTTTTTTTTTTTTTTTTAATTTGAATATTTAAAAAAAAAAAAATAAAAAAAAAAAAAAATAAATTAAAAATTAAGAATATTTTATTTTTTAAAATTAAATAATTTATATTCATTAGAATAAGTTATTAAAAATTTATATTAATAATAAATATTGCATTGTAATTTCTGTCCATTAAATGTGCTAAATAATTTAATTTTTCATTTCATTAAGAAATATATATGTGCAAGAAATAATCATTAACTTTAATAATTCTACCTTAATTATTACCTTCCTTCTATATTTAAAAAAGACTATTTTTCTAGAGAATTATTAATAAATTTTTCAGTATTACAGATGCTTATATTAAGTTTGCTTTTTATTTCTTATAGTATAATGAATTACTTAAAACGATTAATTTTAAAAATATAAGCACAATTTGAAAACTTCTTTACAAAAGATTTACAAGTTATGAATAATGTTTAGAAACAATTTTTATTAAAGTAATTTTATTTCAGTGGATTATAAGGAAATTATACACCTTCAATATTTTTAATTTTTTTAAGAATGATTTATTATCTCAGCATAAAAATTTTATACAAAAAAAGTATTTTATTCTTTTTTTTCATGATACAAAAGAAATCCATTAATTTTTCAATAGAAATATTAGAAAACATCTTATAAGGATCCTTTATTTTATATTTAGCTTCAAATTATATATATAAATCTAAGAATATACTTTTTTTAATCTTATAAAACCTTTTTTTTTCTTCTTTCTAATGCAGCTGGCAAACACAGACAGCTTGGTCTTAGATGCCTTAAGGCAAGTGCTGCACAGACGTACTCACTTTGTATTACCCAGGGGGCGCGTGTCACTTGAAGATAAGCCACGGACGCGGAGTAACAATGCCCCCGCAACGCTCTACGATCCTATTAGACCGGAACCTACTTTTTAAAGTGGATTCCGAACCACTACAAACAACCATGGCACCGCCGGGACTCGAACCCGAAACCTGTGGTACCGAGCGCCAGCCACTCGACCATTCAGGCCCTATTATAAAACCTGAAGTAGATTTATATATATATATATTATATGATTTCCTATATATAATGGAGTTTAGCAATGTAGTCTACATTTCTTCTTTCTGTATAGAATATTTTTAAGCATACTTACTAAATATATTCTAAAATTACTATTCTGATATGCTAAAAGTATTTTAAATATTCTATTCCATTCCAATATACTAAAAATATGCCAAATATTCTATTCTAATCCAAAGAAGGAATAATTAAAATATGATATACTTATATAAATTTAATTTAATTTACCGTCATATTACATAAATTTATTATATTAAGAATACCACTAATTAAGTACGAATCCATTATTTCTAAGATTACCTATTAATTAATTTATTTCAATTAATATAAATTTCTTTATCTTTCCACGATGGTTCAGAAGGAAAGGTTTCCACTTCACCAATTCGCGTTGATTCACACTTCTAAATGACAAGTTTACATTTTGAAATTTTCATTTAGGGATAGGATTACTCACACAACATTTAGGCATTTTAAATTGTAAGAATTTCCATGGTTAAAATAGATGCTGTTAGGAACCACCAAGTGTGAGGCAAGCCGTCAAAAATTAAAACTTATTCCTTTTTAAGTAACAATTTATTATATTGTTTAATCTACGTCTATGTCTATGTTATTTAAAAGATAAATATATATATATTTTATCTTTTAAATAATAATAATTTAATTTTTATATTAATCAAACACGTTTCATAGAAATGTCTTCCATGAATTCGCTCTTCTAGGTGCAAATTAAACAACACGCTTCCAAACCTTCCATTCTACTTAATAAAATCCTGACAATTACCCTGAATAGCATCCGGGTTCTTAAGAGCGTAACAACTTCCATTCGCAGTCGAAATAGAGATTGATGTCGCTAGGAACCCCCAGGTGTCGGGCAAGCCATCAAAAAATTAAAACTTATTCCTTTTTGTATAAAAATTTATTATGTTGCTTAATGTTTTTTACAGTTATATACACCAATATGGATTTTTCAATTCCTTCTATTAGCTCACAACTCTCCCTATATATATCTTGTTCAAATTTTCAATCGTTCATAAAATACTTTTTTTTTCATCTACTCAAGTTCAAATACATTTTTTTTTGTACTTGTAGTGGAGGACACTTGATGTTAATGCAGTTTTTCAAATATTAATTCAGTAATTAAATTAAATTAATTAATTTTAGTTTTTTTTAGATTTAAGTTGCATATATCTTCCAAAAGATGGCGTCCTTAAAAAAAGGAATGAAAATTATTTATAAACGACATTCTGCAATAAAGTGAAAAAAAAAAAAAGTAGGAATTGACTTTAAAAAAAATGTTTTTATATTACTTGTTATAGTAGTCAAAAACGTATCATAGAAACGTCTTCCATGAATTCGTTCTTCTTGGTGCAAATTAAACAAAACGTTTCTAAACCTTCCATTCAACTTAATAAAATCCTCACAATTACCCTCAATGGCATCCGGGTTCTTTCAATCGTAAGAATTTCCAAGGTCAAGATTGATGTTGTTAGGGAGCACCAAGTGTCAGGCTAGTCATCAAAAATTAAATCTTATTGCATTTTAAATAAGATTTAATATATGGTTTAATGTTATTTACATACCAAGCGTTTATATATATATATACCAATATGAATTTTTATATTAATCGAAATCATTTCATAGAAATGTTTTCCATGAATTCAGTCTTCTAGGTGCAAATTAAACAAAACGCTTCAAAACCTTCCATTCTACTTAATAAAATCCTCACAATTACCCTCCACGGCATCCGGGTTCTTTTGAACGTGACGACTTCCATTCGCAGTCGAAACAGAGATGGATGTCGCTGGGAAGCACCAGGGGTCAGGCTAGTCGTCAAAAAATTAAAACTCATTACATTTTAAAAATATTTATTATATTGCTTCATGTTATTTACATACCAAGCGATAAAAAGATATATATACCAATATGAATTTTTTTTTTTAATAATCGAAAACATTTCATAGAAATGTCTTCCATGAATTCGCTCTTCTAGATGCAAATTAAACAAAACGCTTCTAAACCTTCCATACTACTTAATAAAATCCTCACAATTACCCTGAATAGCATCCGGGTTCTTTTGAGCGTAACAACTTCCATTCGCAGTCGAAATAGAGATGGATGTCGCTAGGGTCGCTGGTGGACGGCAACTCGTCAAAAATTAAATCCTTTTTAAATAACAATTTATTGTATTGCTTAATCTTATTTAAACAATAAAAAGATATATATACCAATATGGATTTTTATATCAATCAAAAACATTTATAGTTGCGTGTTCCATGAATTCACTTTCCTAATTAAACAAAAGGTTTCTAAATCTAATAAAATCCTCACAATTACCCTCAATGGCATCCGGGTTCTTTTGAGCGTAACAACTTCCATTCGCAGTCGAAATAGAGATGGATGTCGCTAGGAACCACCAAAGTCGTCAAAAATTAAAATTCATTACATTTTAAATAACAATTTATTATATTGCTTCATGTTATTTAAAAGATATATACATCAATACGGATTTTTATATTAATCGAAAACATTTCAAGAAATGTCTTCTAGGTGCAAATTAAACAAAACGCTTCTGAACCTTCCATTCCACTTAATAAAACCCTCACAATTACCCTCAGTGGCATCCGGGTTCTTTTGAGCGTGACGACTTCCATTCGCAGTCGAAACAGAGATGGATGTCGCCGGGAACCACCAGGGGTCAGGCAAGTCGTCAAAAATTGAGGACGCATTTATCCGGAAAGTATGGAACGCATGTATTATTTCCGTCCGGTCCAGAAGCGATAGCAGCTGAAAAGGTATTGCTGAGTTTATAATAACCTAAGTGAGGGAAGGGGGGGGAGGAAACTGGAGATGAAGGGGGGTGGGGATGGAGGAAGACATTCGGAAATCGTGTTTTCCCGTAGGACTTCCGATTCTGGAAAAGAATGTTTTTGTGCTGGAAGTTGCGTTTGTGTTTTTAAAAGTCTCATTTCGAATGAATAAGATGTATGTCTTCTCTCTTCAGTTTTTGTTGGAGGATAATAGATTTAAACTCTTGAATTTTTAGTGGGTTTATTTGAAAAAGTGAGCTAGATATATTTTGATTGAAAGAATAGGAATACTTTTTTTTTCTTTCTAACAATTCTTATTAATTATTTGCTTATAACTTATTATTATTATATTTTAAACCTTAAGTTATTATTGAATTTAAGAAAATTTTGGAGGGTGTAAAGTGGGAAAAATCTGAATTGGATTCATTTGATTTAATTAAATTCAGTAAATAATCTTTAACGAATTGATTGGATTGATTGATTAATTCATGAATATGATTACCATCAGGTTGATGAATTAAGATTAAATTTTGTGTCTAGAAATAATGAGTTTATATTAATTTGTTCAGAAGGAACATAACACTAATTAATAGATAAATGTGCTATAACTTTATGAATAAAAAATATATTTATGGGCTCTTGAGGAAAAGTAAACAGTAATGGAACATTGTTATCGTTCTTCTAAATGAAATAATTATTGTAATCCTTCTAATTTGATAATATTTATGAACAGAAATTTAATTTTCTCTTATTTGCAATATACTGCTATCGTTTTATAATTTGCTAATTATGAATATATGTCTGATACGAAAAATTATTTATTGAGCCATAATAATTTGGCATCACGTAAATAATTGCTGTTGTAAAATATATTTAAATAAATAAATCTCTAAAAGAAATAGTTATGTAAAGTAAAGGGTAAGACGAAGTATTAACCCTTATATGAAAATTAAAGTTGTATTATTCTATCCTTATCCCATGTTGCTTAACAGACATTTGTCTTAGTGTCCTTCATTACCTAGAATATTGGCAAGGGCATGATTTATTACATACTTTAATTTACTTTCGTTATTTTTTTTAAATGCATAAACGTGAAGATATTTTAGTGATAATAGTAGTAGTATATTGTATGGTAATCTCAAAAATTGAATAGCGATCTGGCGTTCAGTGCCACAGGCAGCGTGGCCTGATGGCCAATTGACTACCTCTCTGGACTTTGGTACCACAGGCTTCAGTTTCGAATCCTGGCGAAAGTCTGTGGTACCAAATGAAGCCAAAGAACCCGAACCCGAACCAAATGAGCCCGAAACCAAACCGGTTTCGGGCTCGAGTTCTGGCGTTGTACTGGATGTTTGATGATGTCTGTCTAGCACTCTGGCCTTTGGTACCACAGGCTTCAGTTTCAAATCCTGACGGAGGTATGGATGTTTGTGAGTTGTTCGGAATCCACGTTAAACTGTAGGTCTCTGTCTAATTAACCTAAAAATGTGCATAAAATCACCGTAGAGCGTCAAACTAAATCAGTCCACTGGTTTCGGGTTCGAGTTGCGGCGGTGCCATCAATGTTTGTAGTGATTCAGAATATACTTTAAACAGTAAGTCCCGGTCTAATATGATTGTAGAATATGATCCTGTTGGGCGTAGGACAGACAACCCTACCCCTTAAGAAGAAAACATCTCCTGTCTCGATATCTAGGCTTAGTGATAGTTCATCTTTAGTGATTTTGGCCCATTGGGGCTGTTGCGAAAATAAAGAAGAAAAATATCTGGAAAGATTTGCCAATCAATCGATGGAATATAGTCCTGAATCTGATAATAATGAAATAATAAGTAAAACTCAATAAAAACTTATTAATTATAATTATAGCAATGAATCTTTGCAAATTTAGTAAAAAAAAAAAAAATTTTTTTTGTCTAAAATAAAACTATATTTTAAAAACAGAATTCATTCACAAATTAAATTATCTAATATTATAAACTATATTGAAAGGCATTATGTTTTTTTTTTTTTTTTTTTTTCATCTCTAGTAAATGTAATTTTTTTGTCAAAAGGGTAATTTGTAAATTTTCTTATTATAATTGCTTTACAGATTTAGTATTGTCTGTATATAAGAAAACTCGGGAGAGAGTGAAATTATTCCATTCCCATTAACCCTTTATTCCCCGAAATTAATTTCCAATAACAAGTTCTCCGTTCATTTCGAGCATCTGAAGTAGCACACGTATTTTAACCATCCCTCTGATTAATCTCACGTTTAATACCGTGAACTGGCAAATTTTCATTCGCGGTGTGTGCTCGCGTCGGAATCTCGTAATAAAACTGCCAAATGCGGGCCGCCCCAAATTTAATACGAAATTTAAAGCCGAAATGGATACACTTATTACGAAGCCACTCTCTAAAATGATTTAAACAATAACTTAGAAGCTGGGGGTAAAGCTCCTAAATATTGGGCAGCATATTTGAAACGCACAGCCTTGTGCAAACATTAATTTCGAAAGGTAATAGTTCGTATTGAGCTCTAAATACGCTCTGTTCGAAGTTTAATGAGGTTATAGAGCATAATTGCTTAGTAAGCTGCTGGGATTTAAAATGAATTCCCGATTCGGGGATCGAACATATTTTGCTGCTGCTTACGCTCCCTTCGTTATCGTTTCACTTCATTTCGAGGGGGGCAGGAAGGATTGGCACACCCCCTTCCAGCATATATATGTGTAGATTCTAGTATTTTATAATGTTGTTTGTGTTCTGGACACCATTGTAATTCGTTGGTGCTTTGATTTGTTTCATTAAATGAAGCTTATCGGTTGATTTGATAAAATAAAAATTGATCATAGAATTGTAAGTGTTAAAAGTACGAAATAAAATTGTTAAATATTGTTAATTAACATCATCAGGGTGTCTGACACACTCAAACATATAGCGAGATATATATAACATATATATACATGTGTGTGCGTGTGTTGTTTAAATATTTCTACATAAATACTTCTTCAACAAAATAATTTCAATTTAAAACACACATATATATGTACACATGTTTGTATATGTATATATATATACCTACATACACAAACATATAAAGAGATTTTAGTCTTCGTTGTTTATTGCATAATACTTCTTCAACGGAACAATTTTAATTTAAAACACGGACGCACACAAACACACGCACATATATATGTGTGTCTGCGTGTTTTAAATTGAAATTTGTTCTATTTAAGAAGTATTTATGTAGTAATATTTAAACAACGAAGACTAAAATCTCGCTATATCACACACACACACACACACATATATAGAACAAATTTCATACACACACACACACATATATATATATATATATATATATGTGTGTGTGTGTGTGTGTGTGTGTGTATGTGTGCTTTAAATTGAAATTATTCTGTTGAAGAAGCATCTATGCAATAATATTTCAGATAACTAAAAGAATACTAAGCGATGAATATACTAAATAAAAAAAGAATACTTACTAACTATACGAAGACAAAAATCTCGCTATATTTTACTACCAATTAATATTTTGTTTTACGTATAGACTTTCCTTTCTAAGCGTCATAGCGCTGGGCTGTATATACCATTGTTCTAACAAAATTGAATTAAAAAAACCCACAAAATAGCATGAGAAAAACCACATAATTCGAATCGGTAACATTTGTGAAAAATACTTCTTCGTACTACTATTTTATATTACGATAATAAAGCAGCTGCGAATTGGAAGACCTAAGTTTCGTTTCTGAATATTTATTCATCATAATATACTTTAAATACTACAAATCAAGTGAAATATTTGCTACTGTACGTCTAATTTCTGGAAGTGTAGAAACATAAAGTTTCTCTTCTCATTTGACAATGTGTTAAATTATGTTTCAAACCACTTATGCGATTAGATCTGCAAGAGATGAAAATTAAAATGTAGGCTACATTTTAAGATATATGTATTTCGATTTCAATAGGAGGATTAGTAGTTGTATTTGTTTTTACAAAAATTTATTTTTGTTATGTCTTGTATATTGGAATCATATTTTTGTCAAACATTTGAAACCAACTTTGTACCATATTTCAACGAAAAATTTGATTATTTTCAACCGTCTTATACTGAATCATTCTGCTCTTGGATTTTTAGGGTATGTATATTGATTGTTCAGGAAGGATTAGCTCTTCAGAAATTTTATATTGTCTATAATTTATTTTAAAAAATGTAATTACATTGTGCACTCGTTTATTTTTGTTATGTATTTTTTATTGTTTATTTTTAACGTTTATTGTAATTTAATAATTTTTTTGGTTGATAGTCGGATTCGTTGATATTTATATAAGAGGCATTTTTTTAATTTTTGGACTTAACCTTTACTATATTTCCTTTTGCACTTTTACTTTATTTACTTTTATTACCTTTTATGTTTCATAAATTAATGTAATATTAATTAATTAATAATTGTATCATTCATTATAATTAATAATACATTAATTTATGAAATATAAAAAGAATTAATGGTCCCATGTTCTAATGGATAAAAAAATTCAACATGATGCTATGATAATCACACCCATGTGTCGAGGTTATATGTGTCATTTTATTATCATTTTAAACAAAATTTTAGAATACAGACATCATAGAATTTATTTTTTAATATTATATTTTGTATTGGACATACATTAATGTAAAATATAATATTAAAATTCAATACATTTAATACATTCATTATCATTTCTGTAGTATGATTTAATATTTAATATTTATATTTATAGGTTTGCTGAAAATGTGTATATGAATCAATAAAAAAAAATTATAATAATTTATTTTCCATTTCTGCTCTTAAAACCAAAACCAAAATATTATTGTTAATTTAAAATATCTTTAACGGCTCCATTTTTTTGGTTTCACTAACATTCCGTTTTTAGTAAAGAGTTTTATTTCATTTTTAACTGTTGCTTATTAAATACAATATGAGATTAAGTTCATATCCAATAATACTTAAAAATGGTAAACAGCTTTAATTAATTATTTCATAAATTTTTTATTCCTGGCAATATTAATCTTAATTTGTTAATTATGATTTTTTAATATTTTAGTTTATGGTATCTTGTATTATGTATTTATTGGTGTATTTTGTAATACCTTTTACATATGGATATACTAAATATTCAAGTCTGACTTTAAATATATTGAATTTAATACCAACACTCCCTTTAAAAATAGGAAAGTAACACAGATATTTTAAACATAAAAACGAAATTATAAAAGCCTTTTAAATTAATTTTTTTAATATAAAATTGTTTGACTTTTATTTTGATTAAGCATAATCAATTAATCGATTAATCTTAATGATGATTAATCGATTTCAAACTGTAAATTTCAATTTTTAAACTTAATTTCTATCCGGTCCCCGTTTTTGTGAGTCCTGGTGTCGATAGTTTACCTTGTAACTCGGTCTCTGGCTTGTATAATAAGGGGAGGGGGGAAAAAGCTGAAATATTATTGTATATGAGTCACCCATACGGGACAGTATAACACCTCTTGGCGGCTGCCGGCGTGCTTTTGTTCTCGCTACTGGTAGCGCTGAGGGGCCTAGGTAACACTAGAAGGTTTGCATCTGTGCCAGTTTCCATCGCCAATAAATGCATCTTATTAGGAGTTTGGCGAGAATTATAGCCTAAGGTATAGGTTCTGCTTCATTTACCTTTTAATAGAGTATGAATATATATGCTGTATTTAACTGAAATATTATGCTATCTAAAACTTAATTGAGTGTTAAAAATATTATTAATCGTTTCAGATTAATAATAATATATTTTTTTTTTATAAAAAAATAACTTTTTTCATGTTAAATAAACGAATAGTACTTAGCTGGAAACGATGAAGCATAACTTAACATTAAATTCTAAATAACGTTTTGGCATTTAATAATGTACACTATTTTATAACCGTGGAAGTAATAAAATTTATTTGAAATTCTATCTTCATTATCATTATCTAAATAATTTCTATTATCCATTTAATCTCATTTTTCGAATATCTTAACGTCATTAATTAATATCTTTGAAAGTAAACTTAGATCTATGACTGCAGTTTCTGATATACATTTTTTTAGAATTTTAGTATATTAATTTTTAAGCGTCGATTATTTTAATGGTTTTAATTTGGACCTAATAGCATTGATAATTCACTGTGATGTAATTTTTGTTCTAACGAGACAATTCGGGCTACAGTTAGAATAATTATTGCGAATTGTTATCATACCTATACCTACATATGGATACATGCATCATTTTTTGCTGCTATTTCATTATATTTTCCGTGCTTCAACAACTTTAAGCTTTCTTGTTATTATGCGTTATTATTAACAAAACAGTATAGGTGAATGTAATAGTTATAATAGTTCATAATTATATAAAAATATAAGAGTTCATAGAGTTCATAATTATATATTATAGAGACTGTAATAGTTCATAATTAAATAAAAGTATAGTAAAAACTAAATGAGATATCCCTATGCTTTCTTAATGGTTCATAGCTATAATAGTTCATAATTAAAACATTATGACCACCTGTCAATAACGACCTTTCCCATCACACACATAAGTAAGTGAAAGAATGATTCTTCAGACTCTCCAGCAGCAGTTAAATACCACTTCCACCTGATCACGTGCCTTCCACGTCATCCAGGCGAGTTCATTGCAAAATATAGGGGTGGCCATAATGTTTTGGCTCTTGAGTGTAGGACTGTTAAAACTTTAACTGTTCTGTTTAATATTTTTCTTTACAACAATATATATTTTTAATTATAAAGAGTTCCCTTCTAATAATAATAATATAATTCCTTACTAAAATATTTTTAAAAAATTTTCGTGAAAAAATTATTTTTCTGATCTTTTAAAAAGGCGAGAAGTTTCAGCGATAGTGCGCCTAAAATTGCAGGTGTGGTCCGTCAATGGGGGGAAGTAGGGGGAGATTTTTGGGACCCAGGAGTTACGATGGAAAGAGGATGGAGATGAGTGTGTGGGAGTACAAAGGGAAGGGGGGAAGGATGGAACAGGGGAAGCCTGAGGTGAATCGATCACCTGTGCACGTGGAGGTCGAGTGGGCAGGAAAACCAGGGACAGAACAACAGAAGGGTGCACTGACGTTAAGGGGGGCACGTGCCCGGCGCGTGGCTCTTTGGATTAGGCATTGTCGTTATCACCTCTTCCCCCCTCTCCGAATTCTTCCTTCCGTTTCTATACCTAGCACCTCCCGTTATGTGCTGCTGATTATTCTTTTTTTCTTTTCGAATACGGGGTGTAGGGGGAGGTCGTATTCGAATTCGTTCCGTTTCTCTCTCCCCCTGGCTTTTTATATATAGGCGATTATTATTCGTCGATTATTTAAGAGATATTGAGGGTAACTTTGACTATACAATTATGATAAACGAGGCAGTAGGGAAGATTTACTTTAGGGGGGAGAGGGGCCAGAAAAAATGGTATTGAATGGTGAATCGTACCTTTTGGTAATTGGCAACTGTGTCCCTTTGCTGACAAAACTGAATGATTCCGTGTTAGTCTGAAAAGGGAATTCATTCTGAAAAACTGTATGTTTGAATTTTAGAATTTTATATTTTTTCATTTTTTGTAACTCATATTATATATTATTAGTAATATTTATGAATTTCGTTTTTATATATTGAAAATCGTGAATTCACATTATTTTTACAGTCTTTGATAGACTTTATTTCTAAAGAGATGCATTTTGGAGCACATTTCTGAAATGTAGCTTACAAAATATCCTTTTGTTTGTTGTTAAACTTCTACATTGTTTTTATCTTCAGTATTTTCAAAATTTTTTTCTTATAGTCAGTTTTCAAAACGCATTTTCAGGAGGTCAGGAATAAAGTTACAATAGTTTATAGGTTTCATGTTATAATCTATTTATAATTTTTCACTATCGTATTAGCTTCCTAAAAATGAATTCAAATTTAACTTTTTTTTCTTAAAAAATATGTGCTGCCTACATATGCTCGATATTGAAGAATCTGAATTCTTGTTTATTTATTTGCTTTGTAGTGATTTCATTCTCTTCCCTTATCATCAATATGCTTTATAGAGTTTATGCCTTTTATAATTCTTTATCCATTAATCACACATCAGCTATCTAGTTGTTAACGATAATGAATGAACTATACAGTATCTAATGAACTAACAGTATAGTATCCATTCATTTTTATTCTTTCTACTAAACCAGAATCTGAAGCCTTCTTGATGGAGTGATCAGCGTCCTAGTTGGAGAAAAAGAAACAAATATATCAGCTAGTGAATATGAACAGAAGATTAAACATCTCCATTAGGTGAAGTGATTATTTGGCCTAAGCGGTGCATCATTAAGAACATCTGTAAAAGAGTACGTATCTCATTTGTGTTTGGTAGAGAGAGGGTACCATTGTTTGAGTGAACTCTGTAGTGGGGCAGCAGTAAAAGAACAACTATGCCCGATACCAGGTTGTATCCGCCTTTTAAAGACCTGCCCTGTCTTGCACAGGCAACCGATTTATCATGCAGGGCTCGTGAAAAGTGTCATTCGGCCTGGATGCTGGACAAAAGATTTTGCCACCAAGGGGCGTCCGAAACAAAATTCGGTCAGGCCCCTTTTCGTATCTTCCCCATTCATCGTCAAGTGGTCGATGTCACCCTCAAGTGGACAACTCGCATTTTCGAAATATGCTCTCCATACACATTTCTGTCTTCTGCTTCTGCATTTTCAATAAAGGTCCATTCAGACTTTTCGAAACGGTTTACCAGAGTTTTAAATTGTTCCTAATTGACCGTTCTGTTTTCGTTAATGAAGGAACCTTCTGTCGGCCATTGTGTAGATTCGGAGGAGGTGTTTCAACATTTACTGTTTCCATTTATCGACGAACAATAATTGGTCAACTTTTCTGAACAGCTGAAATTCTCTCTAGATGAGAAAACTGACGTATAAAATTGTAAAATTATTGTAGTCAAAAGTTTTACCACAGATTGATGACATATGAATAAGTTTATTCCTTTTGTTGATGCTGCTGGATTAGAAATTCATTCAGGTTGTCACTGTGTGTTAATACTGGAAATACTGTTACACTTTAATTAAAACTGTATGAAACAGATCGTCAATGACTAATTTTTCATGTATTAGAGTTCCTTGTGCTTCTAAACAATATGAAGAGCTCTGAATAGATTTCATTTTAAAGTCCCGCAGAAATATTAGTATTAATATGAATAATAGTAATTTACCTCACGATGTTGCTCCTATAAAATTGCTTAAAAATATTTCATTTTTAAATTTTAAAAAATCTAAAAAAGATGATAAATTACAGCGGTTTACGGTTTGACAATGTTTAATAATAAGGAATATTTTACTAAATGTTTTACTAATGTTTTAATAATAAGGAATCTTATACTAAATGTTTATACAAATAAAAATTCATTGCGAAAATTGTACAATTAAAGGGATTTTTTAAAATTAGATATGTGCATATATTTTTACAGAAGTCCATTTTCAATTTTTTATAAAAAAAATTTTTTTAAAAGGTGTGTATATACATATATATATATATATATATATAGGGCCTGATCGCCAAGTGCACTCTGGCGCTGGCTACCACAGTTTCAGGTTTCAGTCCGTGCCGTGCCTTAGATGTTTGTAGTAGTTTAAAACCCAATTTAAACTGTATGTCCCTGTCTAATATCAAATGTAGAACTTTGAGAGTAGGGTTGACAATCCTACCCCGTAAAACGAAAACATCTTCTGCCTTGAAATCCGCCAATAGGCAGACGGCATTGGCCCACCAAGGGGCTGTTGCTCCAATGAGGAAGGTGCGGTTTCACTTTACGGTCATCTTTTGCACAATTTGGATAATTAGACAGGGACCTCTGCAGTTTAACATGGACTCCGAACCACTAACAAACATGCATGCCACTCCAGGATCCAAACCAAAAACCTCTAGTACCAAAGGCCAGGAAGTATCATGTGAATTTTTAATTATAACTGTAAAATTGTCCTCTAACACATCCGCTTAAAAGTTGTTTGAAAAATTTAGTTTCAGAAAAATGTAAGTGTTAATATTTCGTAAGTAAATACTCTAATTAATTAATATTGCATATAGAACTCGTGATGTCTTGGTATGCTATGTAGTCAACAAATTTATAGATTCATTGATTTAACAATTAAGGATCCCTAACTTTTACTTATAGACATGTGTTTGAGATTTGCTTCAAATAGTATGAAACTAAATAAAAGTTTACAATTTTCTACTTTTGTGCAATCTTAACTATTATTTTTGCGAAGAAAACAAATTTCTGACATTCACATTCTGTAACAACCTACATCCATTGGCCAATGAATCTGATAAAATATACTCGACGTAAAGTAATTGGGAAGAAAAAAGCAAATATACCTCAATCCATCAATCAAAAACACATATATGTCAACTTTTATTTATAAAGGATTAAAATTTTCGTGTTCAGCACATAAAGGAGGGGTAAAAAAAGAGTGGTTAAAACCTTCTTTCCGGCAATTATTTTGATGTACGGATGTGTAAAACAATCAGTGTAGAAATTTTGCGGAGTACATTTTTAAACCTGCCTTCTCCGCTGGCGTGATTTTCTGGAATCTTACCAATTCATCAAAGAAAATAGTTCAGACAAACACCTCGTTCCTGAGAAATAAATCATAAAGAAGCTGCGGCGGAGAGTTGGAAAACGAAATAACGAGAAGGAATGACTTTTAGATTGGGGTTCCAACCTCCGCCGAAACACGACTCGTACATAAACAAGCCGCGGGTTTCTTGCGTCTAAAATCGCATTAGTTCTCTCCCATGATTTAGGGTCAGGTGAAGAAATTCTGCTGGAGATGGGCCAACAAATTTCTGCAACCTTTTTCCTTCTTTTTCAATATGTGGAGCACTATTGGGTGGTGCTCATAAAGCAATTCTTTTCTGCTTCACCCATTCATTCTACTGGCTTCTTAAATCGTAAAAATGCTTTTTGGCTTTTGACAATCTGTAGGAAAGGCTACTTAAATTCTTAATCAAAAATACTTGTTGTAATTAATAATCGTTCTGTCGGACTATCAGACATTGGTAAGTAAGAAAAATAGTATCAAACAAATTGTAGCCAGGAAATCATAAATAATAGTATGAAATTATTCTAAAGTAATAGAAAAGAATTGCTGCAATTCTTTTTCAAACCGAATCATTTCTGGACTGTGTTTTACCTTTCTTCCTAATGGTTTTTTTAAATTATAAAACGCTTCTGATGTTTTAATTATATGTGCGAAAAACTACTTAAATTTTCAGTATTATATTAAAGGAAGTTCTTTTTTTAGTTAAAAATATTTGATGTAATTAATAATCGTTCGGTCATAGTATCAGACATTGGTAAGTAAGAAACAATATCAAGACATTGTTAAATAAAAAATAGTAGCTAGAAAACCATAAGTACTAGTATGAAATTGTGTTCCGGTTAATTTTCAAAGTAATACAAAAAAGAATTTATGCAATTATTTTTCAGTATAAAACATGAGCTCTTCATAAACCAAATTCTGGAGTCAGTGTTTTACCTACCTTTCTAGTTGTTTCTTAAATCGTAAAGTGCTTTTGATGTTTTACTATGTGTGCGAAAAACTACTTACATTTTCAACATCGTATTAAAGGAAATTCTTTTTTAAGTTAAAAATACTTAATGTAATTAGTAATCGGTCTTACGGGACTTGATGTAATCCTTAATCTGTCTTACGGACTTGATGTAATCCTTAATCTGTCTTACGGACTTGATGTAATTCTTAATCGATAATCCTTGATGTAATTAGTTCTGTCGCTAACCACAGTATCAGACATTGATATGTATGAAACTGCAGCTAAGTCATGTATAATAATAGGAAATTTCGATATGAATGTGAATTTTTGAAGTACAGAAAGAGTTACGGTATTTTTTTTTTCAATATATTGAACAAGCTCTTTAAAACTGATATAGAATTCTGTGAGAAAATGTACTTAAATTTTCAGCTGATTTTTTTTCATCGTTTTTTTTAAAAGCAACCTTTCGTAATGAAAATTTTCAGTGTAGTTAATAATCCTCTTGTCTTTGGTAATCTTATGAAAATATGGTAAATAAAAAGCTTATCAAAAATGTTTGGTTACATTGAAATATTATGTTGGGATTCTTATAAAATTGGCGTTTGGTATGTTCTAGAATTATTTTCCTGACCATAACATCATTTTTCCATATGTCATATTCATCATTTTTCAAATGAATTATTTAATTTTTTACTTGAGGTGTGTTGCATGAGAACTTTATGATGGAAAGGAATAAAAAAATTTTACTTATGATTTAAGAATTATAAGTAATCCGACAGTGTAGTACACTTATTTTGCAATGTTTTACCGTATATATTCTTAAAAAATGTAGATTAAAAGTTACAATTATCTTAAATGAAATACTTAATTATTATTATATTATTAATATAATATTAAGCAAATATATTTTAAATCAGTTCTTGGGGAATATTTAATATTATATAAATCTAAATATTTGTATAGTATTAATAATAATTATATTTATATTTAATTTGACATTTATATTTAAATAATGTGATAATGAATCACAATGATTTTTATTTGAAAAAAAAAATATATAGATCATTGTTTAAAAATAAGCTGTGTAAAAACTAAAAATAATTTTTTATATCTTCTTGTAAATCTGTTGAACATTGACCATAATTGCATTAAAAATTTTTTTTTGTTTTATTTTAGTAGTCATAAAAATCATAAATTCATAATATCGTAGAGTAGGAACAGAGCTGTTCTTGTGCCAGAGCGATATTTTTTTTTTTTTTTTCTATCCCGGACTTTGAAACGTCGCCAAAAATGTTTCAGTTTGTGACAATAAACGTGCGAAACGTCTTTCATTACGCTTCTCGTAAACATTTGGCTGGATTAGTGAATGCTTTTTCTTTCCAATTTAATGCTTCTTGGACTATAAAAGTTTGCTTGTGTGTGTGCCTCCATGAATTATTTCTAGTATATCTGTGGTTACATATATCACTACCTTGCAAAACAGCTGATGCAATTCAACAACAACGTGTTTTCTTAACTAATCTTAAAATTGGCATGCCAAACTTGTCAGTTGAAATGTAGTACGCTTTGCTAAAATTAAAATGTAAGTGGCTTGTTTGGATAATTAAATTGTCATTGAAGTTTTCGTTCTACTTTGAGTAACAAGGACACTAAATAAAAACAGCTTGTAAACATTTACCTGATAAACTGTAGAATTTACTGCCTTTTTTTTTCTACCTTGTTACAAAAATACAGACTAGAGAGAGTTATCTAAAAAGACATAACCTAGAAAGACATAAAATCTTTTCTATTCTGAATACTGATTCTAAATATAGGTTTACACCTATACAAACTTGGTTTTGGGTTCTTGCTAAACGACTTCAGTATATAATGAAGTTAAAGAATATTTAAAAGTGCAAATGCACTACTATTGTTGCATTTTAGTTTATATTAACAAAATATGTATGAATAAATCATAGTGTACTCTTAAATCCTAAGTTAATTATATCTCTCTTTTGAATGTGATAAATTAAAAAGACAATAAATAAATCAACAGGCTGAAAATGTTATTTAATCAAACTTTTCGTACATTTCTGACATTGAAATCCATAGATGAATTATGATTATAGAAAAAAAATTGACAATTTTATGCTATAGTTTATTTACAATGGACCAAGTGTTATAAACGAAATTTTTTTAATGATATAGTCAATGCTAATTTTAATTGCGTTACAACTTTTCATGCTTATGAAATATGTCTTGTGTGTTAAATAAGTTTTTCATCAGTAAATTTTTACTTTAAATAAAACTCTGTTGCGAATGTTTACAATATAAATATCTTAGCGATATTCCTTTTTGTTGCATTTGCTGCTGACTAAATGAGTTTTTGAACGAATAAAAATAAAAAAATAAACAAAACTGAAGGAAACTAAATCTATCCGTATGGTGAATAGCCTTTACTGCCATCAGTCTGAAACCATGGGAACATTTCAAACTGGATTTGTTTTCTATATTCAATGCTAATCACAGTTTATTAATAATACCATAACAACTTTTCATGCTTATTTGTTAAATAAGTTTTTCATCATTCATCATTGTTTTATTCTAAATAAGACTCTTCTGCGAATGTTTACAATATAAATATTTTAGTTACATTCCTTTTTGCCGCAGTTGTTCATCTGCTGACTAAATGAGTTTTTGAACGAATAAAAATTTAAAAAAAATGAATGAAACTAAATCTATCTGTATGGTGAACGGGTATTGCCACCATCTGTCTGAAACCATGGGGACGTTTCAGACTGAAACGTTCCCATGGTTTCTGACTAATAGTAGTAAATGTTTCAAACTGGATTTGTTTAATATAGTCAATGGTAATCACAGTTTATTAATAATATCGTAACAACTTTTCATGCGCTTATGAAATATGTCTTATTTGGTAAATAAGTTTTTCATCATTCATCATTGTTTTATTCTAAATAAGACTCTTCTGCGAATGTTTACAATATAAATATTTTAGTTATATTCATTTTTATTACATTTGTTCATTTGCTGACTAAACGAATTTTTGAATGAATAAAAATAAAAAAATGAATGAAACTAAATCTATCCGTGTGGTGAACGGGTTTTACCACCACCACCATCAGTCTGAAACCGTGGGAACGAGTAAAGGTAGTTGACAGTTCCCAAACTTCGCGCTTATGTCACACCATGTCTCCTGCCGTGGATTCAACCCTTCCGGACAATGTACCCGAAATTATTACGAGGAATGGAGGGGGAGGAATAAATGAAAAAAAAAAAAAAAGCCCTTCTCTTTCACACTACAAGCCAGAACTAGCTGTCAAGAGTTTTAAACGGCTTCTATCAAGCGGCCCCTTGAGTTGGTTCTCAGATTGCCAACCATTTCTTTTTTTTTTCCTCTTCCCCTCTTTCCCGTTTGAAATGCAGAGATCAGGTCTTGTGCCAAATCTGTGTCGCTGCCACAGTAACTACCCCTGAGTGATGGGGAGGAATGGGCTGAAATTTTTGGCTGGAAGATCTTTTACTTTTTTTTTATTTTTCTTGCCTTGCCTTGCCCGTCCTACATTTCTTCTCTTTTCATCCATCCTTCCCTCCTCTTACTACAGAACTGGTGTGAAATGGTCCGCGGCATCACCGGTGCTTTTCGAGACAAGGAGTTTCTTCTTGAGTACGGTTGCAGTTGAATGCTCTAGGTACGAAACACCGTGCTTTTTTAAATCTTTTTCAACCCCATCAGTCATCCACTACAACTTTGTCTCCCACAGACGAAAATTTCGGCGTCTTGTTTTTGTCTTTTTGTACCACCGATCCTCTTTCTGCCTTTTTGTTCTTTGCTTTTTTGGAGGCGTGAGAAAGCAATGTTAACAAGCAGATCTTTTTACAAGATCTATTTAAAAAGCATTCAAATAATGCTATTTATTTTGAAGCTAACAAGCACGTGTCGCGTCATTTACACTGTCTTATGTATAGTTTCAAATCCTTGTTAATATACAATTCATAAATTTTTTTATAGTTCTTGAATAGAGATATGTTTAATATAAATTTTCTTATAAGTTTCTGAATAAAAATAAGTTCTTTATAAACATAAGTTTATAAATAATATGAATATAAAATCAATAAATACGTAAAAAATAAATTATTATTCAATAGTCTATATTCAGTTTATTATTCAATAGTCTATAAATTAAAACAAATAAGAAATCTGTATTAAAAATGAAAATACAGAAATATATTCTATTATTATCAGTAGTTAATTATATTTCCATTCCTGCACTTCCCCGAAAAGATGAAATATTTCACAAACAGTTAAACAAAAAGGAAGCTAAACAACTCTAGGATAAATAAACAAACTCAAGGATAACTCTAAATGTGTTATGTTGGTGAGGCTTATTTTTAAAATTAAATTAGTTTAGGTTTAGATTTACTGTTAAAAGGAATTTTTTTTCACCATCTATTAGAATTTAGGTCATTATATTAACAAAACATATTACGAAAAAGTTTAATAGTTTTTATAATGTATGACGATGCAATTAGATTGAAGGTAATTTAATTTACATAAATCACTATTTTTCAAAAAAAAAAAAAAAAAAAAAAAAAAAAAAAAAAAAATCATTTAATTCATTTGTTCAAATTACAGTTTTTTTCCCACATGAAAATTTAATTTATTTGCTTATTGTAAACCTTTTAAAAAAATTTTAGTTTGCTTTACTTTTATCCTGGTTAAATATTGTTACGATTGTATAAATTTATTAAATAATTATTAAACTTTAATTTAATGATTAATGCATTTTAACTCGATGTAGATTCTGAACTATTCCCCCTAGTTCTGAGTAAGTTTGAACTCTAGTTCTCGTAGCTTTAATTAATAATTTATAAATGTTTCAAAATAGCCTTATTTTACCAAAATCCAAGAAATCGTAGTTTCCCGACAATTCCATTTACTTTGAGCTACACACTTGAATTAGCCTAGATGATGCCTAGCCTCATTTGACTTGACTGTTATCATCGACTTTGTATTCGAAATATCGTATACAATACTATATTGTATATTGTACTAAATATGTATTTTTAAATAATTTATTTGTTACTAAGATTTTTCCATTCATATACTTTGCGAAAGTTTCCGTAACTATATATGATTCAATTGAACACTTAATACATTACAATATCTACTCAGCTTTCAGAGGCATCAACCTAATGACATCATTTTGAAATAATCTGTTTTTTCTAAGTAACATTTGTTTTAATCATAAATGAATAAATGGATATTACTTATTATTAAACAAAAAAATCTCCAAGTACATCAACAAATATCTCCATTGTAGAAATTACACTAATGGAAACTGTCACACAATTCACACTTATGAATCATTCGTTTCCTTATCATACTTAATCGTGCTACACTTATACAGAGCAGCACTTTCTTCCTTTTCCGAATGCCACCCTCTCACCCAATGCGGAGGGTAGAGGTTAGAACAAAATGATTCAAAATGCTTTCTCCAGCACAGCGAAGAGCACGTCAAGTCGAACCAACCACTCGCTCGGAAAAGTGAAGTGTTTCAAGTCATGAGGGGAGGCTAATGGGGACAAAGTCAAAACACAAGTCACTACACACGCGGTGAGAAGGGGCGAAAAATGTGTGCTTCACTACACTGTTCGAGCTGCGATGTGTGAAAAGAAATTTGGAGGAGGATTATTTTTCGCTTTTGCTATCCTCTACTTCTTTTAGGGGTGGATGGGTCACTTGTTTTTTTGTCTTCTCGTTCATGCTGATGCTTAGATCACTGTCTGTGTATGTCACTCTGAGGTCAGAAGCAACATAGTGAGAAAGTATTTTGAAATCGCAATGAAATCAATTAGGTTTTATTATTACTATTATTAATCATTAGGTTTTCAGACTGTGAAAACATACTGTGGAAGGTATACGAATAGATTGTAATGAAGAACACGAAGAATTTGTGCTTCACTACATTGTTCAAGCTACGATGTGTGAAAAGAGATTTTGAGAAGGATTATTTTTTTCACTTTTGCTATTCTCTCCTTCTTGTAGGGGGTGGGTCATTTGCTTTCTTGTCTTCTTGTTCATGCTAAATGCTTGCCTGTGTATGTCACATTGAAGTCAGAAGCAACATACTGAGAAGGTATTTTCTAATCATTATGAAATCAATTAGGTTTTATTATTATTATTATTAATCATTACGTAAAGTAGGGGTTTTTAAAGTATGAAGAGCGAAGAGATGCGTATAAGTTGTAATGAGGAGCACGAAAAATTTCTGCTTCACTATATTGTTGAATCTACGATGTGTGAAAAATAATTTTGAGATAATGCTTAGATCACTGTCTGTGTATGTCACATTTAGATCAAAACCAACGTAATAAGAGGGTATTTTGTATGTGAAGTCGTTGTAATCGTAATGAAATCAATTAGGTTTTGTTATTAATAATCATCACGTAAAGCAAAGGGTTTCAAACTGTGAAGAGCAGAAGAGATACGATTAAGGTTATAATGAGGAACACAACGAATTTGTGCTCCACTACACTGTTCAAGCTAAACAGCATAGTGAGAAGGTCTTTTGTGTGTAGAATTGTTATAATATTAATGAAATCAATTAGGTTTTATTATTACTCTTATTATTTATCATTAGGTTTTCAGACTGTGAAGAGCGGAAGAGATATGAATAGGTTGTAAGGAGGAACACGAAGAATTTGTGCTTCACTACACTGTTCAGGCTACGATTTGTGATGTGAAAAAAAATTTTGAGGAGGACTATTTTTCTCTTTTGCTATTCTATCTGCTGCGTCTCATTTGCTTTCTTGGCTTCTCGTTTATACTAGATACTTAGATCTCTGTCTGTGTATGTCACATTAAGGTCAGAAGCAACAACATAAGGTCAACATAGTGAGAAGGTATTTTGTGTGTGTTGTTGTTGTAATCGTAATAAAATCAATTAGGTTTCATTATTATTAATTATTATGGAAAGGAGAGGTTTTCAGACTGTGAAGAGTGGAGGAGATACGATTAGGTTGTAATGACGAACACAAATAATTTGTGCTTCGCTACACTGTTCAAGCTACGATGTGTGAAAAGAAATTTTGAGATGGATTATTTTTCGCTTTTGCTGTTCTTTCCTTCTTTTAGGGGCGGCCTGATGACCAATTGACTAGCTCTCTGGTCTTTGGTACAATGGGCTTCCACGTTAAACTGTAGGTCCCGGTCTAATTAGCCTAAAGTGTGCACAAAATGATCGTAGAAAGAAAAATCCAAACATTGTTTTAGAGGTGGGTCATTTGCTATCTGTCTTCTCGTTCATGCTGGATGCTCAGATCACTGTCTATATATATCACATTAAGCTCAGAAGCAAGATAGTGAGAAGGTATTTTGCGTGTGGTGGTGTTATAATCGTAATGAAATCAATTAGGTTTTATTATTATTAATAATAATCATTAGGTTTTCAGACTGTGAAAAGCGGAAGAGATACGAATTGGTTGTAATAAGGAACACGAAGAATTTATGCTTCACTACACTGTTCAAGTTACGATGTGTGAAAAGAAATTTTGAGGAGGATTATTTTTCGCTTTTGCTATCCTCTCCTTCTTTTTTGGGGGTGGGTCATTTGCTTTCTTGTCTTCTTGCTGGATGCTTAGATCACTGTCTTGGTATGTCACTTTGAGGTCAGAAGCAACAGAGCGAGGAGATATTTTGTATGTGAAATTGTTGTAATCGTAATGAAATCAGTTAGGTTTTATTATTATTATTATAATTAATCATTACATAAAACAGAAGTTTTGAAACTGTCAGGAGTAAATAGAATAGAGATACGGATAGGTTGTAATGAGGGACACGAAGACACAATGCGTTTCGAAAAATTGAACCATTTTTAACTTAATTAGAAATTTATAAATATAGCGTGGAAGAACTTTTTGATAGATACAAGTTTGAACTATTACGATATTACATTATTAGTCCGATTTATAAGAAATTTATGGTTTTAAATTTAAAAATATTAAACATTTTAATTTCTTTTACAATGATGCATTTATTTAACCCATGTTTTGTTTTGTTTTATTTTTTTATATATATAACTATTATTTGCCTATTTTCAAATCAAGAACAAATATTTTTTATAAACATAGAGAAAACTTTCGAATTATACATCAGACAATTCTTTGTTATAGGCTGCTTATTTAATTGATTAATACTTATTATTAGGTATAAGTAAGTAATTACCTGTTCAATAGATGTTATCTGTTATAGAAATTAATATTTAAACATACCATTGATATTCGAGTCTTAAAATTTATAAATAAATGTTTATTTGTATCTTTCCTACCTTTAATTATTAGTACTTAACTATAAATAACTTATTGTAATATGTTGACAGCCCCTAGTTTCAACGCGGAATATGTTTACCGATTTAAGACAACCAACATACTTAAAAAAATAAATAAAAATAAAAAATAAATGCGCAACGAAAAGAAAAATGTAAACGGCTACTCCGAGATCATGCAAAAGCATTAAAAGTCTCGATCGCACTGGCATACCGAACTGATTCCAGGAATCGAATTCCATCCCACCCTACCCCCTACTTCCACACCGCGGCATTACGGCCTATACCGTTGGTGGCCAGGTGGAAAACACGGAAAACACATTTACCGCCTCCCCCACCATGGGCCATGGTATTAGAAAAATAGCGGTGGAAAAAGTGCAGTTCTGGAAACGGAAGGGAAGCTGGAATGTAAGTGAGGATTTCTAGACGACCTCGACAAGTATCCCTGGAGAGGGCACTGCGGTACATTTTTATACAAGTGTGTTGTACAGCAGTACCACCGTAGTGAGTGGCATTTTACGAAGCTTTCTGTGTCTTAACGATGGTATCGAATTTTGTGAGATGGGGTGGGGGTGGGAAGTTTCAAAACAGATCGAAGCAAATATCTGGAACGATGTTCCTTCGAAAAAGAACAATGGTGAATCAGATTGGATGAGGCGAACCAAGAGTTAAGTGTGTAAAGTGGATCCGGAAAGCATTTTTCTCCCGGATAAATGTACCGGACCATCTAGAAAACGACCAGGAGTTGTTTGTCTAGGAATCTGTTGATGGAGCGCTGATGAGTTCGCTATCGACCCTCCTGCCCTTTATAACGCCATCCCAAGGCTAGAGGAGGTTTGGTTGATTTTTTTTTTCTTTGTCTTCTCAATGGTGACTCTGTCTGAAAGGTTATCCCGATAAACACGGTTAGACTCTACGAATTGTTAGACGATTTAGTGATTAACTTTAATCAAGTTTACCGGAAACTTCCTTTTTAACTTGTTAATGGTTTTGCAGGACATAAATCTGATTAACTCGAAAAGTTAGTTCTTTCGATTTGGAACTATGTACCTGTGAAATAAAAAGTTTACTTCCATAAATATTTAGAAGTTTTTGATTTTTTTCCCCTTTAAATAATTTTTATTTCTTAAGCATAACAATATTTTTTTCATAATATAGTCCTGAAATGTCATCTTGAATTATTTAAGCGAAAACTAAAATTCTTTTTCGTCTTCTCAATGGTGAGTCTGCCTGAAAGGTTATCCCGATAAACACGGTTAGGCTCGACGAATTGTTAGACGATTTGGGGATTAACTTTAATCAAGTTTACTGAAAACTTCCTTTTTAACTTGTTAATGGTTTTGCAGGACATAAATCTGATTAACTCGAAAAGTTAGTTTCTTCCATTTAGAACTATGTACCAGGGAATTTAAAGTATTTCTGCCAGAAATATTTAGAAGTTGTTGATATTTTTTTCTTCTAATAATGTCTATTGTTAGACGATTTGGGGATTAACTTTAATCAAGTTTACCGGAAACTTCCTTTTTAACTTGCTAATGGTTTTGCAAGGACATAAATCTGATTAACTCGAAAAGTTAGTTTCTCCCATTTAGAATTACGTACCTGTGAAATAAAAGGTTTACTGCCAGAAGTATTTAGAAGTTTTTATTTTATTTTTTATTTTTAATAATTTCTATTTCTTAAACATAAAATTTTTTTTTCTCTTAATAGTCATGAAATGTCATCTAAAATAATTTAAGCAAAAACTAAAATTCTACGCTGAAAGCTCAAATCATATTTTATTTAAGATTCCTTATACATAAAGATTAAAGGAAATACAAATCGCATATTGTTAAAATTACTGAAAGATTTCTATAAATAAGTAAATATATTAATAATATATAATTATCTGCCAGTAGGCAGATGGCCTTGGTCCACCATGGAGCTGTTCCGACCAAAGTAGAAGAAGAATCTTAATATATAATTAATCAATATTCTATATAATTAATAATATAGTAATATATTTATATATAAGTAAATCGTCTGAAATACTTATATAATTTTTAAAAAAATTAACATTTGTATCTATTTAATTTGATGATTATTTCTTTTAACTTTACTTTCTGTTATTAAACAACTACCTTTTTTTTTACTTCTATTAATATATTATTATTTATTTTGGGATGACAAGATAGTGCTTTTGTTTTTCACAATTCTTTTAAATGGAGAACACCAAAAACACTATCTTGCCTACTCAATATAAACACAAATATATATATATATATGTATGAATTCTGTGTTGCTATGCTTTATTCTATTCTGTAGATTATTCTTATTTTTAATAAAGATGTTTCTAAATATTTAATATCAAACTCTGGTAACTGATATAGGAAATAGAATTAAGTTAGGGATTACTAGATTTAAAAAAAAATTATAAATAAAAATTTATAAATAAAATATCTTTTACTGTTTTAATGATAATTTAATGATATTTTATTCTATATTTATATATATTAAACATTTGAATATATTTAATTAAGTTTAAATAGAACTAATCATCGTCATATTAAAGAAACTTTTAAAATCTATTTGAATTCATTCTATTAATTAAAAATTAAAGTTTTAAATACATAAAAGTAACCCTTTAAGTATAAAGGTTGTTTATAATAAAAGTTTCAATATAATGAGCAAAAAATTATTATTTTTATTTATTATAAAATAATATTTGATACGATTTATTTAAAAAATTCCCTCTTGACCGCATTCTTTTTCCAAAAAAAGCAGAATAATATTCCTTTTATAAACTGTTTCAATTAGTTAACGATGAAGCTAATTTCTCCCCTAATATTCTCAGTGTTCTTTTTTTTAATGATAACCAAAACCAAATTGTGGTGCGTTTTATTTAATCAATGAAAATAAACCTTAAATATCAGGGATAATTGGGTTAAAAAAAAAAAAAAAAGCTTCACGTAGGAAACTTGATAAGGCTAAAAGAAAAGAAAAAAAAAATTATCACTGCTATTTGAGGGGGAAAGTTCCCTCAATTTTTCCGAGAAGCAAAGGATATTAAGTAAAAAAAGAGAAGAAAAAAAAATGTCCCAAGAGTAAAACTAGGTTGATGAATGTTGATAATATATTTATAAATAAGTAAATCTCAAATTCTTATGTCATTTAAAAAAATATTTAACATTTGTATTTATTTAATTTGATGATTATTTTTTATTTTCAATTATTTAACAACTAGCTTTATTTTACTTTAATTAATACATTACTATTAATTTTGGAATGGCAAGACACTTCTTTTGATTTTCACAATGCTTTTAAATGGTGAAAATCGAAATACACAATCTTGCCAACCCAATATAAACACAAATGTGTATGTATTATGTGTTGCTATACTTTTTACTATTTTGATTATTCTTATTTTTAGTAAAGATGTTTTTCTAAATATTAATATAAAAAGGTGGTAATTCTTATAGAAAATGGATTTAAAGTAGGGACCACTAGATTAAAAAAAAAAATTATAAATAAAATTTCGTTTTACAAATTATTTTAATGAATTTTTGCAGATGAGTCTTATACTAATGTATATTTTATTCTCTCTTTATGATATCTAATTATATAAAAGATTATATATTATATATTAAAGATTTGAATGTATTTAATTAATTTTAAGTAGAATAATTCATCCTTATATAAAAAAAAAAAGTTAAAAAGTTTTTTAAGTGCATTTGTATTCATTTTATTAATTAAACATTTAAGTTCTAAATGCATAAAAGTAACCTTTTAAGTATAAAAGTTGCAAATTAATGAGCAAAAAATTATTATTTTTATTTACTTTAAAATAATATTTGATTTAAATCATTGCTTTTGAAACAATTTATTTAAAAAATTCCTTTTGAGTATATTATTTTTTTCCAAAAAGCAGAATAATAATTCTTTTAAAAGCTTCAATTAGTTATGATGAAGCTAATTTCACCCCGGATATTCTGAATTTCTTTTTTGATAATAACCAAAACTGTGTGTTTTATTTAATCAATAAAGAATAAACCTTAAATATCAGGGATAATTGGGTTTAAAAAAAAAAGCTTCACATGGGAAACTTGATAACACTAAAAGAAAAGAAAAAAAATTATCACTGCTATTTGGGGGAAAAGTTCCCTCAATTTTTCCGAGAAGCAAAGGATATTAAATAAAAGAAGAGAAGAAAGAAAAAAAAATGTCCCCAGAGTAAAACTAGTTTCATGAATGTTGATAATATATTTATAAATAAATAAATCTCAAATTCTTATATCATTTAAAAAAATAATTAATATTTGTATTTATTTAATTTGCGATTGTTTTTTATTTTCAATTATTAAACAACTACCTTTAATTTGCTTTAATTTATACATTATTATTTGCAGTGGATTGGCAAGATTTTTGTTTTAACAATGCTTTTAAATAGGGAAAACCAAAAAAACACTATCTTATTCGAGACAAAAAAATTATTATCGTTATTTATTATAAAATAATATTTGATACAATTTATCTAAAGAACTTCTCTTGATCGCTTTCCATTTCCAAAAAAAAGTAAAATGATAATAATCTTTTTAAAAGCTTCAATTAGTTACGATGAAGCTAATTTCTCCCTGAATATTCTCAATTTTTTTTATTTTATTTTTTTTAATGATAACCAAAACCAAATTATGGTACGTTTTATTTAATCAATAAAGAATAAACTTTAAATATCATGGATAATTGGGTTAAAAAAAAAAAAAGGTTCAACGTGGGAAACTTGATAACGTTAAAAGAAAAGAAGAAAAAAAAAAATTATTATCACTGCTATTTGGGGAAAAAGTTCCCTCAATTTTTCCGAGAAGCAAAGGATATTAAATAAAAGAAGAAAGAAGAAGAAAAAAAAATGTCCCCAGAGTAAAACTAGGTTGATGAATGTTCTGTGGAAGGTAAGTGGTACAGCAGCCAACTGTTGAATATCAAAAGATCCCGGCGCCAAGGCGACCACGGTGTGGAACATTCATTGGGAAGTAACTGCTGTGTCTCAGGGTCAAAGCTGATGCCATCAAGCCATCTACTTCGCCAATTAACTGAGAAGAGCAGGGATAAATAAGTAAAAGAAAAAAAGTAAAATAAATTGAGAGAGATTTCCCCGTTTTTTTACAATCGTTGCCGGTTGGTGAAGGAAGAAGGAATCAATTGAAGATGGGAGGTCGTTTGAAAAATAAGAAGGAAGATATAGAGTGTAGAATTACTTACTGTGGACATTACTTCTTCTTTTATTATTTATTTTTCAATCCGCTTCTATCCTTATTCTTTAAAAGAAGCCCGTTCACATTCTTTCGGGTGATAAAAAAATGGATTTTTTTTTTTGTACTCTTATCTATCTTTATTTTTTTTTACTTGGCTGCCTTTTTTTTCTTTTTCTTTATTTTTCGCGATTGAGGAATTTTTTTTTTTTTTTTTTTTTTTTAAATTCCATCCACGGGCACAAAGGAAAACCGCATGTTATGTGGTATTATCTTAAGTAAGGTCAAGAACTCCGTTGGTGAAGGAATTGTTCTTTGAGTGGTTCTTGATTTCATCTACTATCTAGAAGAGGGGATGTATTTGTAACAGCTGATAAATTTTGAACAATCTGTTGCGATACAATTAGCATGCTTTTATGTGACAAAGAACTAACTGTTGCTTATCTAAATTTTAATACAGACCAAATTGTCAGTAATTCGACCTGCAATAAATCTTTTAGAATTTCTTAAATTCTATAATAAATTACCAGAAATTTAATCAATACTTTTTTGTTTATGGATGCTAGACTAACTAATAATTTGATCATGTAGTGTATTCAATTAAAAATGATTGTAAGAATATTGCTTTGTATTAAGTTATACGGTATATTATTAAGTAATATAAAATTAGAAGCTAATATTGGATTGGTTTGTTGCTCCACTGTTATTTTTGCACACTTTGAGCTAATTAGGCCAGGACAGTTTAGCGTGGATTCCGAACCACTAACAAATATTCATGCCACCGTCAGGATTTGAATCTGAAGCCTGTGGTACCAAAGGGAGTACAGAGCGCTAGCCAATTGGCCATCAGGCTGCTAGCTAATACTGGAATATTTAAAAATATTTTAAAAAGGCATTAGATATTAATTCATGTAAATGAAATAATTATGATACTCTTTTGAATTAGTTTAAAAATTAAAATTTATTCAATTACATACTTTCATGCTTTTTTTTCAATCCGATTACAACACATGTAATTTGATGTAGTTTTAATAACTTATTCACAAGTTTGCTAATTGAATATGAACCACAATAGTTCATAAATAATATCATTAACTTATTGCTGATATTGTAATTTTATTCATTGTCATAAAAATTATGAAGTTACTTTTCTTTTTAATACATATGTATCTATAAATTTTGATTGTATTGTTATTTTGATTTTTAAATGCAGTTTATAATTTCTAATCATTGTAATTATAATTAAAAATGATAAATGGTTTTTCAGTTGACAATTTTTTTTTTAAGGATATACTTGAACTTTTAATAATAGTATTTCTTTTTTAATTATAAGTGTTAGTATAGGGATTATTTACTTTTAACTTTTTATTGATTTTCACTTAAGATAATTTTGAAAATTTTTATTTATAGCTTCTTCGATTATAAACTAAAATTTGAAAAAGCGATTTTTTTCCCCCTTGTATTCTTTACTTGCCATGCAGATTGAAAAGAGTGAGAGAGAAACGTCTTGTTGGCATCGCTAGACAAACTCCTTAAGTCAAATACCCCAAAGAGTAAAAGCATCGTAATTGCCTGAGATGCATAACCAAACTTCAAAAATGGTTGCAATCTATTACCATTTGACTTCCCACGGAAAACTTATACTTACGTATGATTTATGTCGAAACCCTTGGAGACAGAAGAGAACCAAATTTCCTTAATGGCATGACATTTCTTGTGCGGAAAGGATTTTGTACGATTTTGTAATATCAATGAAAAAAATACAAAAACAAAAAGCAAACAAAGAAAAAAAATGGTAAGAAGAGTGGATGACATCAGTTAGATCCAATTGCAAATAGGAAAAAAGGAGCGTACCTTGCCGTTTTGCGGAGGACATCAGTTTTCTTTCAGTTGCCTCTGCTGCAGCAAAGGGGTTTGGGTTGAAAGGGATGTTTTGCATTTTTTACAAAGACTGGGAGGGGTTGGTGGCACTGAAAGAATCTCTTCTTTCCCTCCGTTTGATAGATTAAAATGTGTGGAAACAGCCCTGAAGACGCAATCAGTCAGTGAGGAACGATTTGTTCGTGGCGTTCGAGTGTTTACGCAACTGTAGACAAGCGTCACAAATTTCCAGAAATGTTTTAAATGCGAATGAGTGTTTCTTTGGGTGTCTCCGTCCAGGAAAGTGATTGCTTTTATCCGCAGCGGTTCTGTTTTTGTATATATATATGTATATACATATATGATCTTTATTTTTACTTTGCATCAGGGAATGGATGGAGGTAGTTTTCATTTTTTCTTGGTATGATAGAAGATTTTGCAGAAGTGGGTAGGGATAAAAATGTATGTTCTATCAGTAAGTGGTTTTAATGATACACATTCGTTATTCTGTAGAAATGAGTTCTTTAATGTATGTAAATATAGAAAATAAGTTATAATAATAATAGTTTTATGCCTGGTTTTAATAATCATTATCCTCGAAAAATGTCTTGTAATAAAGATGTTTTTTATGCAGCTGAAAATTAATTAATATTTCATTCTTAAACTTTATATATATTTACTTATGTAATTATTATTATAAGCAGTAAGTATATAATAATTATGTAATAGTAAGTATATAATAATTATGTAATAGTAAGTATTTTAAGCACATAATTAACTATTACGTAAGTATTATGCAATAGTAACTATATCATAAGTATATGCTTATCAATAAGAAATATCCATTCTTCTTATTAACTTACTTCTTTTTACTTACTTATTTATTTATTTTTGATTTTCTTTACAACACAAAAATATTAAAAAAATTAGATTATGCTGATTATTATTATAATATTATTAGCACTGGTCAGAAGTTGCCAAAGATTTTCTATAAGGATTTCAATCCATTGAAAATGAAGCCAAAGAAATCGTACAAATTGCAAAAGTAATTGGCGGAGAATAATTACGAGATTAAACGAAAGAGAGGTCTATAAATCAATAGAGAAATGACGAATGGAGAATTGAATGATCATGTAACAACAACCGATAGTGAAAGCAACGATAGTGAACAAGATAAAGTTCTTTTAACGAACAAGTTAAACAATTTGTTAAAAAAAGATAAAGCGCCTTTAGCTGACAAGACGTTAAACGATTTATTAAAAAATTAACAGGAACTATTTAATTTTTCAATGGAGATGGACTGAAATGAAAAAAAAGCAGTTACTTTATGAGAGGCATAGAAATATTCAGTGCTCCATAATGCGTTAGGTTTTATATTGTCCCAAGCAAAAATCAACAACTTTATAAAAAAATAATTGCATCATATACCTACTTATTAATATTGTATTACTGAACAATAATAAGAATCCTTTCAATTAAAATTTTGCTTCATTTTTCTTATTTAATCACAACAGTATTTAGGGATTTTTTAAGTCACACATATTTCTTAATTTGAACTATCTAATGCATTTTTTCCACAGAAAAGTAACTTAGCGAAACGCTGTTTTGCCGTGCGCAATGTATTAATAATGCAATCTCCACATTTGCCATGATTTACTATATTATAAATATCACTTAACACTACAATATTAATTACAGTATAATAGAGTAATGTATCTATAGCAATATTTAGTTATAATTTAAATATCTCTTTTTCCAACTGCATGAGTATCATTATGTTAACTATGACAATTTCCATAATACTGTATAAAATAATAATGTTGTTATTTCTTTTTAGGTAAGTGAAAACTATGCTGTACTTAAACTGATTTTTATGCGCTGTGCTGTATTTTTCAACAAGCATGATTTGGTGAGTTAAGATTTTAATTGAAAAGAAAATCATTCTTTTAAGTAATATATTTAAGTATTCTTTTTTTAATCATTCTTTTATTTAAATTTGAATTACAAACTGCCGAAAATTGTATTGCACTTAATTTAAATTCATTTTTTATGAAATAATATTATATTTACTTCAATTCAACATATTATTTCTGTAAGTTTTTAATAAGTGGAATATTTTAATTTAATTACTTATTATAATATAATACCTTTACCTGAAAATATTAAACATGACATAGATTCAATCATTTAAATATATATATTGTGCTAAATCGCCAGTTTGCAGCTAAATTATACTTTACGCAAAGCAACCAATAGCATAAAGGAAGCAAGTTTCCATTATGCAACTAGATTTCAACATATCACGATTCGTTCGTTTATCTACAGACCACTTGCTTACATATACAGATTAACACCCCACCTGCGATAAGGCTTCCAATTGAAAAGAAGGGAGTTGCCTCTATACTACCTGTGATACGACCTCCAATAGAAAAGAAGGGAGTTGCCTTTTTTACCTGTTCAGGTTAGAACTCCTCTCTGAATATAACCTGTCCAGCAACTACTGTAGGTTAACACCTACCTGCGATAAAGCATCCAATGGTAAAAAGGCAACTCTTACCTAATTCAGGTAGGCATGGCACAGCAGTAAGCATACAGAGCTTAAGCACCAATGAAAAAAGATCAAATGCTTTGTGTGTTAATCAACCTGCAGATATCTTCCTTTTAGAAGTTTTTCTTTTTAAATAAGTAGGCACTGCCATTTCATTCTGTTATTATTACAAGTTTGAAGGTTTTTGATATTGCTTAAACTTTTAATTGATGCATATAGTCTTAAATAAATAGGTCGTTTAAAGGATGAGTTGTGTAATTTCTACAGGAACTGTGTCGAGAGGTTGAACCATGTCACGCAATTGTTAAATGGATGTTTTCATTGGTTGATATCCGAGAATATCTTTTTCTGAAGGTTTATTGGTCAATGTTATTGTATTACTATTTGGATAATTAAATTAAGCGCTTAATCAATCAATTAATTTAAGCCATATTTAACTATCATATAATTAAAATATGAATATAGTGCAAATATTATTAAAGCTTTTATGTGTAACCTACAAGAAGAATGCTTATTAAATTTATTTTCATTTTTTTACAAAATAACGATATTGCTATTTGATACATTTTCTATAAGTATATTGATCGTATATAGAGTGGTATTGATGTGTAATTATGGAAGACCTTAAATAAATATGTTACATTAAGGAAGACTTATACATTGGGTTAGAGACTATGAGGAAAGGTAACGGCCTGGTCACGCAATTGATTTAGGCGATTTCATTGGTTGTTAACGTACCTGCAGTTTTTGCCAGCGATTCATTCGTCAATATGTTGGATTACTATTTGAGTAATGTATTTAAATTAACCATAGATAAATTAAAGCCATATGTAATTATTATCCTATTATAATTAAAATAATATAATGAAAATATTGTTAAAGTTTTTATGTATAATCGACAAGCAGAGTAATTAAATCTATTTTTAATTTTTATAAAATAATGATATTGCTATTTTTTACATTTTCTAAAAGTATATTGATCGTATGTAATTTGGTATTGATGTGTAATTATGTAAGATCTTACATAGATATGTTACATTAGGGAAGGCTTTTGTAATTTTACATTGGGTTAGAGACTATGAGGAAAGGTAACGGCCTTGTCACGCAATTCGTTAAGGTGATTTCATTGGCTGTTTACTTACCTGTAGTTTTTGCCAGCGATTCATTGGTCAATATGTTGGATCACAGTTTGGATAATATATTTAAGCTAATTTAGTTATATTTAAGCTAATAGCCGCAACGTATTTAAAGGAATTGCAGTTCTTTTAAAAGAAAATTTTACAGTGAGCACTATGCTTTATTTTATTTTATTTTGTTCATCGATTTTACACCATAGTTGCATATATTTTTTTTTAATATATGTTAATGTTGAAATAGCAGTAAATAAACACACACACATATATATATATATTATTTTATTTATAAAAAATAATTAATTAATTTTTACAAATTAATCATTAATTGGAAATGGGATATATATATCCAGTCTTTGTTACCTTTTTAGTTATCAACTTTGAATTATTTTCATTTTTTAATGAAATTAATTATTTTGATATTAAGTGCTTTTAGAAAAAACTGAAAAAGAACGAATATTTTATATACTTATTTTTCACTTGTAATAATTATAAGTACTCACTATGTTTTTTGCATTAATTTTATTATTCTATTCTATAAATTTACAAAAGTTCATAAAACGAAATTATTTAGAGGCGATCTGAGGGGGATTTAATATATATATAGTTATATATAATATATTTATATATATATATATATATATATATATATATATATATATAGTTATATATAATATATAGTTTCCCTTTTCCGGTCACCCTACCCTGATTTTGGCTAGTCGGTTTTACTTAGGAATTTGACCAATCACAACACATGACAAATGTTTCTATAGTTTAGAACTCACTGAAATAAGGTGATATAAACGAAAAAAACTGTTTCCTACAATGTTAAGATGTTAAATCCATACAAATTCAAACACTGACAAGTAGAGTGTTTTTCATATAGAAAGCATGCCAGGCGCTTTGCTGCATGGATGGAGAAGATATTTTACCGTTATAAATTTCATTTTTCAAAAACCTCATGAGACTACACTCAAAATAAAGACAGTTTACACAAAAATGAATAACTACGGATTTTTTTTTTTTTTTTTTTTTTTTCGAACTTAAATCATAATAAACTTTGATGCTACATAAGATTTTTTTTTTTTTTTTTTTTTTTTTAAATTTCAATTTGCAAATCTGTGTAATTGTTATTTTCTTTCATCAAAACTCATTTTGTCTTTCCTTTTTTTTATGTATATAGGACGTATGTATATATTTTGAGATAGGAAGGTCCGCTTAATCCTAGTTGGTAACGGTCTTTTTTAATTCGGATTGAAGCTCAGGGTTCGGGACTATACTATATAATTATATTATTTTTTAAAAGGACAGAATTTTATGTTAAATTTAATAATCCAGTAATTGGAATAATTATATCATTATTTAATTAAATTTTACCGCAATTAATTATCTCAAATAAAAGCAGATTCTGCCAGACATCGTGATGCCACCATGGTTACATCTTTTGTCCATTCAAACACATAAAAAGAAATATTCATAACCGAAAAAAAGAATAACGCAAAAATGCATTGCGGTAGTTTATATTATCGGCAATGCTTTTATCTTTCACAAACCATCCTAAAAGTCATAAGAACTAATCCGTTACTTCTAACTGGAAGCAAAACAATAAAAAAAAAAGTCCACCCTTCTCAGCATTCTCTTATCTTAGCCAATGGTCGTTTGCCACGATAAAACAAATAAAATAAAATAAAATAAATGGAACACTTTCTGTAAGTGAAAACTCGTTTATTCCCTTATGACTCAGATAGTTTTGTGTCACGTCTGTTCTCAGGGTTTCCGGTCTAGATTAAGACAGAATAAAAATTGTCAGGTCTAAATGAAGACGTCTCTTGTTGATTCATTAGGACCTATAAAAACGTACTTTGACGAGGTACAAAGATGGCTGCAATAGTAACTGGCATATGGGAGGGGTAAAGAAAAGGATAAAAAAGTTATTTACCATAGGGTTGCAAATCTTTTGGCGTGAGATAAAAATCGCCATCCGCGGCATTTGGCCATAAATTTCGGTTGCGTAAGTGCCATAAAGAAATATTTTTAAAATGTTTTCTTTTCCCGTTTTGCCAGTGATAACAATGGGCATACATCTAGTACAGAAAAAGTTTTCGTCTATATAAAAGGTCTGCACATTGTTACATGAAAAAAAAAATCATTCGATTTGATTGTAATAAGAATATGAATTGTTTTTACTAACAAACATAAATGTTTCCTGATAATTTATTCATTATTGTCATCTAACTTCCCGCTTGTGTATTCATTATTCTAAAATAAATATGGTTTATAGATAACGATAGCTTTTCAATGCAATGTCATTCAAAATTGTTGAGACTTATGTTGAAAAATTAAATCGTTTATAATATGTAGTTAAATATGTAAAATTAAATTCAAAAATAAAATTGGTAAATCTGATTTACAGTTAAAAAATACAAAAATAACAACATTGATAAATTCAATTTACAGTTCAAAAATGCAAAAATAACAACATTGATAAATCCAATTTACAGTTCAAAAATGCAAAAATAACAACATTGATTAATCCAATTTACAGTTCAAAAATGCAAAATTAACAACAATGGTAAATCCGATTTACAGTTCAAAAATGTAAAAATAACAACATTGATAAATCCGATTTAGAGTTCAAAAGTGTAAATTTTTACTGTTGGTAATTTATATTTTTAACTATGTTTTTTTTTTTTTCAATACCCCTTTTCTATTATTACTAAAGAACACAAACTTGTTGATGTCAATTAATTTGCATGTTAAGTTGCATGTCTCATTTAATATGACGTCCTTAAAAATATATTTTGTTTCATACATCAAATTCATAATAGCATTTTTTTTTTTTTTTTTTTTTTTTTTTTTTTTTTTTTTTGTTAATTCTAACATTTACAGCAATTTTAATTAAAAATGTTAGTTCATCATATAAAACAAAAGATTGGAGAAAACGATTTGAATTGATGGCTCCCTTTCTATATAATATAAATAAAATGAATTTAAAATAGTTTTAATTGTTTCTTTTATAATGCTCGATTTCTTCAGAACTAATTATGACGCCTTGTTACTGCTTCCTTACAAAATCGCTATGTTTGCCCTAATTGTTTCTTATGATTGCATTGTATTTAGATAATAAATAAACTATTATATAATGTTTTCCAAAAGTCCATATTTTTAAAACAATGATTAATAACTGCCGATTATTTTTGTGTTAGTTATTCTAGTGTTAAGTACTTTTAAGGAAAAGATTTAGAGATATTTTCCAGTTAAAAGTTTATCATATATTTTTTCAGTTAAATGACTTTTGTTCGTTAATGAGTTAACTATATAGTTTAAGAGTAACTATCCATTTTTGGGTGCATATCTGTAGTTCCAAGAAAGTGAATCAGTTATAAATTTATCAAAGCTGTTATCATTAATTACTGATTAAATTTTAATCACTAACAGTTATAACTACTTTTGCTTGTTAAGTGCACTTCAATTTACGGCATTTTTTTTTTATTTCGTTCAATAAAATGTACATGTACTTCAAATGTACATGATTAATGACATAATGTACATGATAATTTACTTTAAATGTACATGATTAATGACTTAATGTACATGGTAATATACTTTAAATGCACATGATTTTTTATTGAAAAATCAAGAATGATAAGGTGTTACATAACAAGTAATATGTAATACATTTTTTAAAGTATACTTGGGCAGTTTTTAAACAAATACTTATATTTAGTTTCAAATTTTTCTTTAATTCGTTTTTTTTTTTTTTTTTTTACAGGATGAGAATATCCTGGTTAATGAATCACTATGAAACATGTGTTTCTCATTATAACTAACACATGGTTGTCCGCATTTTACATCATTATTATTTAAAGATTGCTTACTAATGTTTTTTCATTTGATCCCATTCATTGCAGTTTGGCAATGACAAGCGATAACTCCGCCAAGCGTGTCCACTTTCAATGAATGCCTTTTATTAGGCCAACTGCTTCTTCTAAATTGGGTGACGCCATCAGCAAGCCCGAAGGTCACCTCTAACCACGGTGGCAGGTCGACCTGCCAACTGTACATCACGCGTTCCCAACCTTTTTAGCAGGAAGCCTGGTAATTACCTGATGATGGTCCAATCAGAGGGCCCCATGCCCAGAACAGGCCGGAAATTACTCATGAAAGCCTGTCCTGGGGAAGTTAAGAGGTTAATGAGAACATCCTGTAATGGCCAGTTACCTGGGTTATTGGCGACAATTGTGAGAATTGCTTTATCGAGGTCACACCACAGGAGCGGCTCGTGTTTAATTTAGGTTTTGTGAGGGGTATTGATAGGCGGTTATTAATGTTGAGCGTGTGACTCATCCGTCGCTGCTTCAATAAGTGCCTCGGTTAATTATTTTCTCCGTTTGGGTCCAGAACCCAATATATTAGGGCACAATAAATGTCAAAACGACGCGCTGTCGAACGGAGAATAATTCTCCAATTTATATTTCGACTGTGTTTCGGAAGTGCGGATCAGTTGTGTTCGGAATACTTTAACGTTTTAAATATTGGAACTATTATAAATTCCACACATGCTTTTGTAATTATGTATGAGCAATTTGAGTGACATTAAGGGTGGTTTTTGAGGTTTTTTTTGGCAATGTAATGTGTATGTATGTAATATATAATTTGTAATGTAATATGCATGAGCAATTTAAGTAACATTTTGGGTGTCGTTTTTTAGGTTAGTGTAGAAATTAGTGAGCAATATTTTTTATTACATCAAAAAGGGGGAAATTACATAGGTATTGCACTACATTCTGGTAACTACTCTGAACTGTAATCTAATTAAAGTTGAAGAACATTTGCTATTAGTTCTTTCGTGTACGTGTTGTAACAGTTATCGGTTATTAAATGTTATTAACAGTTATTAAATGCAGTTAAATCGAATGATTTTCTTTTCTTTTTTTTTATATATGTCTATAATGTATGCAACTTCTGTGACAAATTTAGGATGATAATTTAGATTACACTTAGTTCGAGTAATATGATAAAAATAGGCCTTACATGTTGGGAAAATAAGAAAAAGAAAATGAAGTAATAAAGGAAGTTTAATTAAAAGTAAGATTAAAGTATTATTTTAAGACATATTTGCTTTATTAATTTTACTTTGTACTCGTCTTATCTTCCGGGCGAACTTTTGAAATTTTTATTATTCTTAAAATAATTATCTTTAGCCACAATTTTAAAAAAAAATTCCTTGCTTTTAAATGCAGTTTAAAGCGTGTAACTAAGCAAAAATTACTTTTGGAAAGGAACTATGTCAATCTTAATTTCGTGGAATTAAGTCAATTTCATTTTTATTTATAATATTTGAAACAAAGAGACTCTGTAATTAATATCTTTCAATTAGAATTAGATGGAAAAAAATGAACCTAATAAAACTTGAATTGAAATTTGGATTGTAATTGGCACAATTCACTTGCAGCTGTTGGTAAAAATTATATTGTGATGAATTAAAAAAAAAAACATTTCAGAACAACTTCTTTATATTTAAATTTGAAAATGTCAAGTGACAATATCATTATTGTTGTTTAAAATATCTCTCGAAAAATCGGAGAAAAGGAAATCAGATTAAAAACACCAAAACATCCGTTTCCGACACAGACTAATGACTTAAAACTTTTAATTTTAGAATTGTAAACTTTATTTTTTTACATTAACTTTATGTCAAGTAAGAATCAATGGAATATCTTTTTCAAACCGATCTAAATGTTAAAAGTGGCCATAGATACAATCATTGCAAGTTCCTTTTGATTGCCATTGATAACATAGCGGCACCCACATCCACAAGAACTATACTATAATAGCTCATTCCTTTCTTAAAATCTCTCTCTCTTTTCCCTTTTGTTTCCGGAAAAGCTTGTGTCCCCGATGAATCCCTCAACCCCCCTCTTTTGTCTGTCATATAAAACTTTTCAGCAGCTCGACACCCTTGCAAAATTTTTCCTCTCACGTTGAAAAATAATAATGACACGGAGTTCCGCCTGCAAAGTATGTTACTCCCTCTTCAAGCCCAGCTCCTATTGTCTTTGAATTAAGCCTGTTGTTTTTTCTTTGTAAACATTAGCTCGGGCCATTGTAGTCTTCCAAAAAGGAGGCAGGGACATGTCTTCTGTCTGTTGGCGTTTTTGTGGAAAAATTTCATGATCTCATGAGCAGAAAGCAAATGATCCTGGTCAGCTCCAAGCTTCCCACCAACCAACCAACCCCCTATGGTTCTGCACGCACATTCACCAGTGTTTTTAAAAAAGACATGGAGGGGAGGACAGGCTTTCATGGGGTGACGTCAGGACGCTCTCTTTCCCTCCCCCTCCCCCTAAAAGCCAACCAGGGGGTGTGGGTGGAATTTTTCTGGGTTCGCGTCACTGAACCTTGCTTTTGTCTCGCGCATTAGTGATGTTTGTTGAGAGGACAGACGCTAAGGTGGTCATCCGACCATAAAGATTGTTTGTGATGTTCACTCTCTTGTCCTTTGTCTTTTCCTTCCTCCTCCCTTTTGCAGCAAAAGCGAAAAGACGTTCTGCTTCGTTGCTGGGAAGAGTTAACCAAGTCCCCCCTTTTGAAAACGAAGCTGGAAGCTTTTTTTTTTTCTGCCTTCAGATTAGTTTCTTTCCTTTCTTTGTTTTGTTCTTTTCCCCCTCCCTTTTCCGTTTAGGAGTTCCTTTCATGTATCAGGAAGAGAAAAATCAATGTAGGACACTGATCGGTTACAATCGGCTTATGTACGATTCAGTTGCGATCGCTCCTCGCAGTGACTATTCCTGTTTTGATTTGTAAAGGTTTTCGCTCTAATTTTGTGACGGAGAGATAAAAATGTGTTTAATGGGCCGTAGAAGTGTAACAGGCGCGTAAACAGGCGTTTCTAAATTTTCTTGAGCACAAAGATAGTAGTTTGATTTTCAAGAGTTGGGAAAGTTTTTAATTGAAATCGTGACCTAGATCGGAGCATTGTTAAATGCATACTTTACTTTTTTTCTTTTTGTTACTTTATTTTAATTTTTAGCACTAACGCAGTTAAATATTTAAAATATTTTATTATTGATTCAAGTAATTGTTCAATGCAAATAAAACATCTATGTCAATCATCATAAAAGTAAGCATTCAATGGAAGTAATTAAAAAAAATAATAATTTTGGAAATATCTGGATATATATAGTTTCTTTTAATTTATAAAAAAGACTATGGTACTTACGTATTAACGGTACCTTGGCGATTTTTAAGTGTCGCCAATCTAACAGCTACTAAGGTTACCAAACCAATAGAAAAGATTGGTGCCACTTAAAAACCGCCAAATCTGTAGCTGCGGTTGGCTCGTGTGCTCTTTATTGGCGCAACTGTCGCCAAGGTACCGTTAATACGTAAGGACCAAGACTATTATTTATTATACTGTTAATAATTTTTCAGTATTTTTAAGCATTAACAACTATCTACCTTTTTTGTAATACTAATTAACAGAAACTATTCTATTTAGACTATAAAAAATAAAATGAAAATATACTTTTCTATCATTGATTTTTCTGCGTAGCCATCAGTTAGAGAACTATTTTAAGTTTATTAACAGGACATGACACCTATTAGAACTTATTCTTCAAAACACTTTTTAACGTAGAATTTTAGATTGATCATTTGACTTAAAATGTCACACCGAAAGTGAAACATACTTTTGTCATGTGCTTATTTTAAATGTACTATCATTTACAATCATACTTATCATAAAAATCTTTGGTATCACAAGCTTCAGTTTCGAATCCCGGCTGTGGTAATAGTTCGGAATACACTTTAAATTGTAGGTTAAGGTCTATTTAGCCCTCGTGTGCAAAAAATGATCATAGAGAGACAAACCAAACTTTAAAAATTTGATTTTTCCTATGTTGTTTATATATATTTATATGTGAAAATGAATAATTGAATAAAATGTTATTTAAGAGTTTATGTAATCAATTTAAAAAATTTTATTGCTTTAGTATCCAAAAAATATATTGGCGTTGTTGTGAGAAAAGAGGTGTGTCCTTGACCAGTTTCAATTTTAGACATTTTCATTAAATTCTATAATTTTTTTTATTTCCTTTCGCAGACTTTTTTTTATACATTATGTTTATTTACAAAATAATTGAGTAATTATTAAATAATTTAAAAGAAAAATTAATATAAAACTATTCAAAACGATCTTTTGGTGAAATCAAATACAATTTTATTTCAAAGGGAAAATGAGATTTCTAAAGAAAAGAAAATTGTTTAGACTGTATTTTTTTATTTTTTAAGATTTCTGTTATGCGCTTTGTTCTTACATTAAATTCTAAATTTAATCAGCCCATCCGATTACAATTTTTTTAAAATTATTATTATCGTTTTATTTTAAATGTTATTTAATTTGTGCTTTTTATTTATTTGTCATTATAAGACTGATAAAAGCCATTAAACTGTGTGATTGATACCCAGTGAACTGTGTATTAAAATGCACATTAATTTGATATTAAAGTTGTATCATTTTCAATTAAAAAGTCTGCGTTAAAAACTCCAAAGCATATTCGCAATTTTTCAGCATAAAACTGCAATATTCGAATAATTACGAACCATTAAAATAATACAGATGTCATTTCTCTTATCGTTTGCTGACTGTTCTGCATTATTATGACTGTAAGCCAAACAATATTCTAAACATAACTGAAGCAGGTGAAACATTAAAGCATCCTTTCCAGTGCAGAAAAGAGATTTAACCCAAATCGGCTAACATGTGAGAGGTAACAATTCAGCCATTTGATGTCTGGATGGTGCACGCTTAATATTGCATTTCGCACTTGCTTCCATCCAATGGAATGATCATTAACCGTGATAGGAAGACACTGGGACAACTTTGGAGGTTAATTATCCACTTACCTGTGGAATAGGCTGATTGCGAATTGAATAGAAATGCCTACTAACTGAGTTGCACGCTAGGATCTATTAAGCTTGGATCGCGCTTGAATAGCATAAAAAGGGTTTTCAATGCATTTCAAATGAAGGAATGCGTTGAATTATGAGGAATTCTCTTATACTATATTAATAGTAAAGAAAAAGATTGTTGTTTCTCATAAATAATCTGAAATTAAATTTGAAACTTTTTTTTTAAGCTAAGGGATTCCTGAGATTGGATGAGAAAAAAATTATTTTCATAATTAAATATAACATTTCTCATATGGATATATTCACTAAGTTTAAATATTATTAGTTATATTTGTGATTATCAATAGAAATAAGATTATATTTTATCACATAATAATTTTATGAAAGATATTTCCTTCATTGGCACAACAGCCCTATAGTGGACGAAAGCCGTCTGCCTACTGGCAGGCTTCCAGGCAGGATATTTTTTCTTTTTACGTGATAGGCTTGCCAGTCCTACAGTAATATTGGACTACTACATCACATCACTGTGCCTAGAACTGAGTTGCACCTGTAAGTTAGGGAATAATGTGGGTAAGAAGTGGGGCTCTGTGACGTTCTACAGTCACATGAGACCGGGTCCTACAGTTTAAAGCGGATTCCGAACCACTACAAACATCCATGACATAACCGGTACTCGAACTCAAACATGGTACACCGAGTGCCAGAGCGTTAGACACTCGGCCATTCTGACCCAATCATATTGGGTTGGGACCTACGATTTAAAATGGATTCCGAACCACTACAGACATTCATGTCGGCGGGGCTTGAATCTGAAATCTCCGGCATCGTGCGCCATCAGACCCCACTTGGGATGTACAACTCTTAATATTAAAAAAAAATAATAAATAAATAAAAATAAAAATTAGAAAATTTTTATTATTAAAATTAAAATTATATGTTAATTCTACTGTATTATTTTACTTAATGTGGCTATGAAACAGCACATGTAGTATTACTGCATCATACATTTTTTTTAACTGTTTTTAATATAACCGAATTACTTTGAATTTATTTTATTTAATTAAAACTACTATTCTATGCAGGGGGGGAGGGGGCATTAATATTATTATTTTTACAAGCTAAAGAAGAGCCGCGGAAGAATACAGGACATTTATTTTACGTTCACAAAAGATTTTAAAAGTCGGGAGTTGATGTTGATAATTGAAAATTTAGAATAGTTTTTTAGCACAAGTAAATCATGGATCATTACGATTTCGAAATTAACAATCGGTTCTTCACTAATTCCTCAATCCCCCATTGTCCGAGCTATAGAATTTTTCAGCATTGAAGGAATTGGCGCAATGCCACTGTGCTTCTAAATTTGTTTTACCATTCTCGGCCATCGGGAAATTTTTCTCCTTTTTGCCACTTATTAACAATCGTCCCTTTTCTCAGTGTCAGGATTGTTTGTGTTGGTGACATGGTCCCGCACCTCCATTAATTACTGCAGGAAGGGGGAGGGGGTGGCAGCGAACAACTTTCTTGTTCTGACATAGTACCGGAATTAATTATTCACATTTTAACACGATGGCGGCAGTTAATGAGGTTTATTTTCCCCCGACCATCTCTAACAATTAAGCTGTTAGCGCGAGTTCTTAGAGCCATCCATGCTGCAAAGGTTGCCGTAAAAGAGACAAAAAATGTGCCAACTGGATGTCGCCAAATGTTGAAAAAATTTTTTTTGTGATAAAAGCATTGTGGATAATTGCTATTGTATATGTGCATGGACTTTGGAAGTATGTATTCAAATTGTACAAATTATGAAGCGAATATGAATAAAAGAATATTTCTAATTTATAGACCTAGGCTGTTTTTTTATGCATTTAACATTTTAAAATAATTTACGTTATAGAATATGTGATATTCAGTTATATTAACACAATTTATATGCTATTTAAATGAATAATTGCATTCTTATTGTATAAAATTAGTTGAAAATATTGATTTTAGATAAGGTTTGAAAATAATCCATTAATTATTATTATTATTAAATCATTAAATTTTAAATAGAAGCATTATGCTATAATAATGAAACAGAATATGATCCATGAATTATTTACATTTTATGGACAGCAATAAGCATAATATAAAGTTGGTTACGTAAATTGAATTTCATTTTTAAAAGTTAAATGATCATCTAATTTATTAGCTTAATTATTGCTTTATATTTATATTACTGAGGCATTATTAGGATAAATTGATCTTAAATAGATATTTTTTAAGTTGTACAATATTATTTTTAAGTGTAATTTTGCCTTAAAGAAACTTTTATACAGTTTAGAATGAATAATAAATTTTTTTTTTTTTTTTTTTTTTTTTTGAAATTATATCGCCAAATATGAGGTCATTTGGCGAAATGCATTGTTCGTGTGTTTATTTTATTTTATTTAGTGAACTCTGCATTACGTTTGATAAGATGGTTTTAATTGAAATGACAGAATTAGGACATCAAAAGTGGAATATAAAATAAATTGCGTCTACATTTCCTAAATTTATTTTTCCAAAAACAAACTTAGTGAAAAAGAAAAATTTCATATTTGTGCACAGATCATTATAAGAAAATTTAATTAATAATTAAATAATTAAAAAATAATTGATAAAAAGCATTTTTTATTATAACACATTGATTATTTGATTGATTACTGTTTACTTGATTACACATTGATTACTTTTAACAAAAATAATAAATGTGTTATAATATAAAATTGCTATTGCTGATCTGTCAAAATTTTTAAATGTTATTTTTAAATTAAATAAAATGAATATTTAAAGTTTATTTTTTAAAATGATGTATTTATAATTATTAAGAAAAACGGTGATTCAGTTTGATTATATTGCTTTTAAATTGTTGTAAAAATAACTTATACAATGCAAAAAATACTTATTACAATGCTTGTAGATTCTAGCTATTGCTGATCTGTCAAATTTTTTATGGTATTTTTAAATGCTCCTTATTTTAAATTAAATAAAATAAATATTTGATATTTAATTTTTAAAAAATAATATTACTTAATATTATTAAGAAAAATGGTGATTCAGTTTAACTATATTGTGTTTAATTAATGAAAAATAATTTATATAATGGAAAAAAATACTTATTACAATGTTTGTAGATTCTTGCTGTTGCTGATCTATCAAATTTTTTGTTATTTTTAAATGCTCCTTATTTTAAATTAATAAAAGGAATATTTGAAATTTTTTTAAAATGATATTACTTATAATTATTTTTAAAAAAAACAAAAAAAAAAAAACGGTGATTCAATTTAAATATATTGCTTTTAAATTGATGTTAAAATAACTTGTATAACGAAAAAATACTTATTGCAATGTTTGCAGATTCTTTAATCAATCGGAGTATTCATTTAGATATAAAATCAATAATGAGAAATATCTATACAAAAATAGAAGCTTACTTAATTTTTATCGTAATGACAATGAATTCAACATCAAACTATTATATTAATAATTATTTATTCTAATTAGTATTACTTTCCACGGGTTTCCCCTGCCTCATTTTTTATACTCTTCATCAGCCGATATGAATTGGCTGCTGTTTAACCCTGCTTTCGACTTTTTTGTCACCTCTAATAGCAAACTAAATAAATGAACGCGCCTAGATCCCAGCGTTTAACTTTCTCCTAGCACGGGAGCAATTCTGTTTTTGTTTTAATTCTTTTGATCCCGTTATTGTTTCGTCGGTGCTTATCTTTCGCGACGGCATCGATTTCCGTGTATGCTCCCAAAAGTCGTTAATAATATTACTTTTTAATTAGCGACTCTTTCACAAAGTAGGCTTGATGGATGCGTTCCTTTGCCGTTGTAATTCGCACGCCTAGTTTGGCCTTGATTGAATTTTTCAGGTAGGGCGACTGCGATTGGGTGTCGCGATATATACACCCTTTCTTTTTTTTTTTTTTTATACTTTGAGAGGGGAAGGTTTTTTTTCTTTATTGGTTTTACGTTGAGGGTTTTAATTTTTAGATCGATTTTTCGAAGTTTTGGTAACGACTTTGTCTTTTCGGAGAGTCATTGTTGGGGAAGCTAGAAGTCTTATGTGTTAAATGTTAAGATTTGTAGTACAGGTGAGATTTTAACCTGTATGTTGTTATTACTTTTTCTTGTTGTAGGATTGTCATTTGTTACTCTTATGGCTAATTTATTGCAGATTTCTTTTGTTATTACTATTGTTCATGTATAGCCTTAGAGACGTCAATTAATATGTAACATTAAGTTCTTCTTCTTTACTAGCATTATATTCTTGTACAGGCTTGAGCCTCCAACACAACAGCTCTCCATCTGTCTTGCTCCAATGTCAATGTCAATGCTAATGCTAAAATGTCAATGCTAATGCTAAAATGTCAATGCTAAAAGTCGTGTATGTGTTAAAAGTTAAGGTGAGATTGTAAGGTTAAGATAACTTGTATGTTGTTATTACTTTTCTTATTGTAGGATCGTTATTCGTTACTGATGTGGTTAATTTGTTGCAGATTTCTTTTGTTATTACTATAGGTTTTATTGTTGTTCATGTATAGTGTTAGAGACATCAATAAATATGTGACAATAAGTTCTTCTTTCTCATTGCTATCTTGTACAGACGTGAGCCTCCAATACAACAACTCTCCATCTGTCTCGTTACAATATCAATCTTTTCCAGTTAGCCTTGATGGATGCATTCCTTTGCTGTTGTAATTCGCACGTCTAGTTTGGCCTTGACGGAATTTTTTAGGAAGGTTTTATTATTATTATTATTATTATTGGTTTTACGTCGAGGGTTTTAATTTTTAGATCGATTTTTCGAAGTTTTGGTAAGGACTTTGTGTTTTCGGAGAGTCATTGTTGGGGAAGCCGAAAGTCTTATGTGTTAAATGTTAAGGTGAGATTTTAACCTGTATGTTGTTATTGCTTTACTAATGTGGTTACGTTAACGTTATTTGTTACTAATGTGGCTAATTTGTTGTAGGTTTCTTCTTTTATTACTATAGGTTTTATTGTTGTTTGTGTATGGTGTTAGAGACATCAATTAATATGTGACATTAAGTTCCTTCTCCTTACAGCATTACAGCCTTGAGCCTCCAATACAACAGCTCTCTATCTGTCTCGTCCAATGTCAATCTCGTCCAGTTAATAATTTTCAGTTGTCTAAGATCCTGACATTAAGTTAAAACAGTGTAATTCAAGTAGATTTTGTCATAGAATCTTTTGCTGAATTGGTATGGGCTTTGCGGCAATATGTAATATGCGAAAGCTTCTAGAACAATAGCTTAAATAGTAAATTAAAGTAATACCTTAAATTAAAGCAATGCGATTTGTCGAAGACTTATTTTATAATTTCGATCTTGGTCTGTCGCTCTACGGTTATTTTATTTATTTATTTATTTAAAATAGTTAGTCTGGAAAATACGGTATCTAATTTGTGCAGCAACGCAAATGCAGGATAGTAATCCCTAAAGTCCTGCCAGTGGACTGTTTATTCCTTACGAATGTATAATGCCAACAAAAAAAGAAATATTCTATAAAGGCCAAACTAGGGATTGTCAATTTGAAAACTGACGGGAGCTTTAGGAGTGGTTCTTTAGGTTTGATTTGCTCTATGGTCATTTTGACCTCATTTTAGGCTAATTAGACCGGGTCCTATTGTATAACGTGAATTCCGGCCCTTTAACAAACTACTCCAGGATTCAAAACCTGAAGCCTGTGGTACCAAAGTTCAGAGCGCTAGTCAGTTGGCCATCAGACCGCGTTTTATTATAGGATTTGTTGCTGTTTTGATATGAGATTCGTTACGCCATGAAGAATTTTTTGTATAAATAATAGGATTTTGTTGTTGTTTTGGTATAGGATTCGTGATAACCATTAAAATGCAATAGTATGAACTAGCACGCGATTTGTAGTATATTTACTCTCTTCTAAGGTTTTCTGCAATCTTAGTGTAGTTTCTTAGGTTTTCAACAATGTAAGGGTATTCATTAATTTTCCATTCATATGGAAGAAATTTGTACTTATCGCTTTTTGATATTGGTCTTTATCGTTAATGAACAAGTAACGACATAAAAAGGTATAGAATATGATTTGTAGCAGCTTTGTCTGGCAGTAAGGATTATTTCAGTGAGATTGCTATGGGGAGTATATTAAGAAACATTATTTATGGCCGATTTATTCATTAAACGATTTATCTAAACATTTAAAAAAAAACACGAATAAACTTTTTAAATATATTTTAAACAATCAAAAGGAATAAAAAAAAGTGAATGCATAATGTTTTTTTCATGAAACTTTTTTCATAACTTATTTTATTCCTCTAAGGAATCTTGATATTTCCCCCTTTATTCAATTACACCCATCTCTTTTAAAACACAACAACACTCTTCTTTTACAAACACTATTACGCGGAATCTCCATCCCATTATTCCTCCTTTCCCTCTAGACATTGATCCGTCCACAAACAATACCAGGCAAGAGAATCGGCGGGAAATCCCCTCACAAAATGCTGCACACCGGCCCTTTTATTGACTTAAAGACTCGGTCGGATAGGAAACAAAAAGAAGCCAACTTCCCCAAAAACAAAGCCAAGGTGAGACCGGAATCAACACAAACAAAAGTCTGCAGGGGGCATTCGGCGGAACCCAGCAGAGAAAAAGAAAATCGGAAGAAAACCACTGGCGCCACAGGGGCGCGGGTGAGGGGCCACGATGTCGGTCAGGCCTTGGGCTTCATTGGTCGAACACAGCAAGCGCCTCCCTCTTTGGCCCTCTCCCCCCCTCACCCTCTGACCTGCTCCGACGGCCACCCTTTGATTTTTTTTTTGTATACTATATATGGGTATTCAAAGTGCTCTCCTGCGTTAGGTAGATGGAGAAGAATTAATAAAGAAATTCAATTCGTTGTTTTGTGATGATTCTCTTTCTTAGAAGTGAAATGTTTCTTGGAATAATGCAATCGGGTTCTTGGGATGAGAAGGTGGAATTTCCAGCAGGTTGTTGAGTTATGACATAGATTTTCCCAAATGAAAATTTATTGTTCTATTAAAATTTATTGTTGAATTTGATTAAATTACCTTAACTGAAAATTATCAAAAAAATAATGTGCATATTATTTAATAAGCACAATTTTTTTATTAATTTGAATTTTAAAATCACTCTCTCAATGGCAAAGAAAATGGTCTATAATTAATTTCTTTATTTTTTTATTTTAATGTTAAACTTCTTCTTTTATGGTGATATTAAACTCTTATAGATATTAAACTCTTATAGATATTAAACTCTTATCTCTTCTCTTTAGTTTTTTCTGTATTAACCTTCTTTCTTCGATGTTCTTTTTTTATTAACCTCTTTCTTCGAAGTGAAGTACGGTTTTCTAGGAAGGAAACTATCGGATTCTGAGGATGAGTAGGTGGAATTTCCAGCAGGTTGTTCATGCGCTTTATGAGTAGGTTAGAATTTTGTGTCGATAAGAAAAATCATCTTTTAATTTTTTGCTTTTTTGCTTTGGGTATTCAAAGTGTACTCCTGCGTTAGGTAGACGGAGAAGAATTAATAAAGAAATTCAATTCGTTGTTTTGTGATGATTCTCTTTCTTGGAATAATGCAATCGAGTTCTTGGGATGAGAAAGTAGAATTTCCAGCAGGTTGTTCATCGGATTTGAGTTATACATGGGTTTTCCCAAATGTTGAATTTTATTAAATTACCTTAATTGAAAATTTAACAAAATACAATAAGCATTTTATTTATTTTTTTTATTAATTTGAATTTTAAAATTATTCTCTGAATGGCAATAAATTTTTCTTTATATTTTGTGGTGATTTTCTTTCTTCAATGTGAAAGTATGGTTTTCTTGGAATAATGCAATCGAGTTCTGAGGATGAGAAGGTGGAATTTCCAGCAGGTTGTTCATCGAACTTGATGACATGGGTTTTCCAAAATAAAAAATTTTTTTTTTCTGTAGTATTTTATTAAATTACCTTAATTTAATTATTAAAATCTAATGAAAAACAATATGCATATTATTTAATGAGCACAATTTTTTATTAATTTGGGTTTTAAAATTGCTCTCTAAATAGCAAAGAAATGCTCTTTATTCTTTTGTGGTCATTTTGTTTCTTCGATGTAGAGTATGGTTTTCTTGGAATGAAGTTATCGGATTCTGAGGATGAGTAGGTGGTATTTCCAGCAGGTTGTTCATGCGCTTTGTGAATGACAATGTAAATATTTTTTTAATTAATTAGTTTAGAATTTTGAATCGATAAGAAAAATCATCTTTACAATTGTTTGCTTACCATTTGCTTTATTATATAGTATCAAAAATGGATTCTAATGTTAGATAACTAGGGAATTAATAAAGAATATTTCTTTATTTTATTTTTATAGTGATACTCTTTCTTCGAATTGAGATAAATTTTTCGGAAATTTAATGAAACTATCGAAAACTGAGGATTAGAAGGTGAAATTTCCAGCATGTTGTTCATCGAATTTGTGTTATGACATGGGATTTCCCAAATGAAAATTTATTTTTATGTTTGAATTTTATTAAATGTAACTTATTTGAAAATTTAATAAAAATCAATATGCGTATTATTTAAGGAGCACAGTTTTTACAGAACATTAATTTGAATTTTAAAATCACTCTCTGAACCGTAAAGATAAATGTTCTTAATTGTTTATAATTAATTTCTTTATTTTTTTCATTTTAATGTTAAATAACTTCTTTATGGGGATTCAGCGAGGATTATTAGCCTCTTTCTTCGAGGGAAAGTATGGTTTTCTTGAAACGAAATTGAAATGTCTCATTCTGAGGATGAGTAAGTGGAATTTCCAGCAGGTTGTCCATGCGCTTTGCGAATGACAATATAAGAATTTTTTAATTATTAGGTTAGAATTTGGAATCGGCCAGAAAAATCTTTTAATTTTTTGCTTTTTTGCTTTGGGTATTCAAAGTGTACTCCTGCGTTAGGTAGATGGAGAAGAATTAGAAAGAAATTCAATTCGTTGTTTTGTGATGATTCTCTTTAAACGAAGTGAAATATTTCTTGGAGTAATGCAATCGGGTTCTGAGGTGGAATTTCCAGCAGGTTGTCGATCGAATTTCAGTTATGACATGGGTTTTTCATAAATGAAGATTTATTTTTCTGTTTGAATTTTATTATATTACCTTAATTGAAAATTTAACAACAAACAATATGCATATTATTTAATGAGCATAATTGTTTATTAATTTGAATTTTAAAATTACTTTCTGAATAGCAAAGAAATGTTCTTTATTCTTTTGTGGTCATTTTGTTTCTTTGATGTAGAGTATGGTTTTCTTGCAATGAAGTTATCGGATTCTGAGGATGAGTACGTGGAATTTCCAGCAGGTTGTTCATGCACTTTGTGAGTGACAGTATAATTATTTCTTAATTTATTAGTTTAGAATTTTGAATTTGTAAGAAAAATCAACTTTTCAATTGTTAGCTTACCATTTGTTTTATTATAAAGTATCAAAAATGGATTCTAATGTTAGATAAATAGGGGAATAATAAAGAATGCTTCTTTATTATTTTTGTAGTGATACTCTTTCTTCGAGGTGAAGTATGGTTTTCTTCTAATGAGGTTATTGGATTCTGAGGATGAGAAGGTGGAATTTCCAGGAGGTTGTTCATCGAATTTCAGTTATGACATGGGTTTTCCCAAATGCAAATTTATTTTTCTGTTGAATTTTATTAAATTACCTTAAATGAAATTTTAACAAAAAAAAATATGCATGTTATTTAATAAGAACAATTTTCAATTAATTTGAATTTTAAAATAACTCTTAATGGTAAAGAAATGTTCTTTATTGTTTATAATTAATTTCTTTATTTTTATTTTAATGTTAAACTACTTCTTTTATGGTGATTCAGTGAGGATTATTAACCTCTTTCTTCGAGGTTCTTTATATATTAACCTCTTTCTTCGAGGTTCTTTATATATTAACCTCTTTCTTCGAAGGGAAGTATGGTTTTCTTGGAATGAAGTTATCTGATTCTGAGGATGAGTAGGTGGAATTTCCAGCAGGTTGTTCATGCGCTTTGTGAATGACAATATAAGTATTTTTTATTTAATTAGTTTAGAATTTTGAATAGATAAGAAAAATAATCTTTTCAATTGTTTGTTTACCTTTTATTTTATTATATTGCATCAAAAATGGATTGTAATGTTAGATAACTAGGAAATTAATAAAGAATACTTCTTTATTATTTTTGTAATGATTCTCTTTCTTCGAATTGAGATATAGGTTTCTTGGAATGAAATTATCGTTTCTGAGGATGAGTAGGTGGAATTTCCTGCAAGTTGTTGATGCGCTTTGTGAATGACAAATGAATATAAATATTTTTAATGAATTACTTTAGAATTTTGAAGGAAAGGAAATTTAATTAATTGAATAAATCACATTTTCAATTATCTGTTTACCTTTTACTTTATTATGTAGCAACAAAAGTGGCATTTTATGTTAGATTAATGGAGGAATAATAAAGAATACTTCTTTATTGTTTTTGTGGTCATTCTCTTTCTTCGAAATCCAGTAAAGGTTTTTTTTAATAAAATTAACGAATTCAGAAGTTGAAACACAAATATGCTGCTACCAATAGGATATTAAAGACAAATATTTTACTCAAATATTTTAGGTGACTTTTATGCTTGAGGGAAGACCTGATTACTGAGAGACTATCACTCTGGCACTTGGTGCCACAGACACATTCGTGTCGGCCGTGCCATGGATATTTTTAGTGCTTCCGCAATCCACTTTAAACCATAGGTACCGGTCTAATATGACGGCATTGGACGTAGAGTTGACAGCACTACCCCGTAAAAACTTAGCGTCACGGAGCCGAGTCAGACTTCTTCCTACGGGTGCTCCATCACAACAGAAGCTGTCCTCCCTCACTCTCCTATTAGGCAGACCACTGTGGTTCTTGGACTTAGTCTAGATGTTGCTATCTACCAAGTGGGATAAGGAACAACAACAAATTTTATTCATTTTGATAATTATAAAAGAATTCTAAAAGATTATTTTGTTGAGTAATGTGGGAACAAATTATAAAAAAAAAATCGTTTCGTACACTAGATGCTATTATCAGAATAATTCTGATTGTTGAACACAATTTTAAAAATTTAATTTGATAAAAAAAAAAAAAAAAAAAAAATTGGCTTTAACAAAAGACTATCCATAATATGTTTTTTACCTTAAACTTAAAATTTCTCAAGATATAATTCACGGTCGATAAACACACCAACTGCACAGCACTAAAATTTTATCGCTGTTGAAAATTACCATAGGCAGAGAGGCAAAAAGAAGGAGAACAATTTCTCCCCATAAAAGAAAGGGGGAGTTTAAATTTATCAAGCACTCTCTTTATTTACCGACGGGAGCGCCGGTGTGTTTTTGAGTAATCTCGTGTTTTAATTATTATCCTTCCGCATTAATTGTGGCTTTGGGAGCCGGCGCCTTTTCTAAAGTGCGATTGACGAAGAAGGCGAGAGAGAAAGTGAAAGGTAAAGCACTGCGCTCGGGGGCCGTATTCAATGCGCACTCGTAAATTGTAGATCGATGCGATGGATTCTAAATGTGGAATTTCTGTTCACAATAGCCAGCAAAAGTATTCTATTCATATAGAGATCTTATCTCTGGCCCTCTGGTGGCCTGATGTCCAATTGGCTAGCTAGCACTCTGGCCTTTGGTATCACAGGTTTCAGGTTCGAATTCTGGCGATGGCATGAATGTTTGTTGGTGGTTCGGAATCCGCGTTAAACTGTATCTCCCGGTTTCATATGACCGTAGAGCATCACAGAGCCCTATCAGACTCTTTCGCACCCACATCATTACCAAACTGTAAAGGGGAAACTTAGCTCTAGACACAATGATGTGTTGTGATTAGCCTAAAGTGTGCGCAAAATGACCGTAGAGCGACACACCAAGCCAAATTGGCGCTTGGTAGCACATGTTTTGGGTTCGAATCCCGGATGAATGTTTGTAGTGGTTCGAAATCCACTTTAAGCCGTAGGTCCCAGACTCGTATGATCGTAGAGCATCTCAGAGCCCAATCAGACTTCTCACCACATCATGGTCAAACTGTATGGGGGCAACTCACGTCTAGGCACCGTGATGTGGTGTGGTGTAGTAGTGGTATTAGTAGTAGTCTAGAGATCTCATCTCTCTAGGTGTGAGATAGATCTCATAGCATTTAAACCTAAACCCTCTTATGTCCCCCAAACCCCCGTATGTTCCAGTCTAATATGACTGTGTAGAGCTGAAAACCCTACCCCGTAAAAAGAAAGCATCTTCTGTCTTGAAATCTGCCAGTAAACCGACGGCCTTGGCCCACCATGGGGCTGTTGCGCCACTGCTGCTGCTGATGATGATGTTTAAATCTTGCAGAAATTGAAGCAGCCTAGTTGACAGCGTGACAATTCCGGAGGATCGAAACCTGATTGGCAAAGCCAAAAAGAAAGATGGGGAAATCCTTTTATTGGGCTCGAGTTGGATAGTACGAACGCACAGATATAGCTTCTTGTGGTACTGTGTCAAAATATGAGGGACACATATTGAGTGTTGTGTAAATTATTTTCTCACCCATTATGTATCCTTGGCAACGCTGCATCTACTGTATTTTTTTCTGTTTTAGTTATGAAGGACATCACGCAACATTTGGATTGGGTTTGTCGCTCTACGGTCATCTTGTGCACACGAGGGCTAAACAGATCCAGGACTTACAGTTTAAAGTGTATTCCGAACCACTCACAAACATCCAGGCCACCGCCAGGATTCGAATATGAAACTTGTGGTAACAAAAGCCAGAGCGCTAACCAATTGGCCATCAGGCTGTAGCGTTCGAGTAGGAGAATGCGAACGCAAATATATCGCTTCTGATAATACTGTTCCAATCTGTGAGGGGCACAAATGCAGTGTTGTGTGTCTTTTCATCCGTTAATAACGCTGCATCTGTTGTATTTTTTTCTGTTTGAGTTATAGAGGACATCACTCAACATTTGAAAGATCATATATTAAATCTCGCGACCTTTCTGAATGAATTTGCGACCTGAACTTATGCGAGTTTTTCCGCCTACGCCGCCCCCCTAAATATTAATGCGGTGCTTAAGTGCGCAAAGAAGAGAACCGGCTACCTGACTACTTAATTTGGGCGACAGTTAGTGCGGGTGGCCACGGAAAATCGTGTTATGCAAATGCATCCCCAAATCTCGCTATGAAAGGACGCCTAATTATGTCATTCGTGATTGGTCGCTTCTGGGGCTCCCTCCCCCTAATTAAAGACTCCTGGACGAACATCGACTTTAATTTTCTTACTCGCGGAAGAATATTTTTTGGAGGGGGGATTATTAAGTTTTTATCGGGGTTTTTAACTATTGTGGGTGGGAACTTATAATTTAAGATTATCAAGCTTTTAGGATAAATTTTCCCAAGGAAAAAAAAAAAAATTATTTTTTTTCATCTTTTTTCTTGCTTGCTTCATTATGATGGGAATTTATTATTATTTAGAAAGAAAAAAAAAATATTACAAAGGCTTGGCTTATTTATGTTTGTAATGATCCATAGCTCATGCAATGCAATTTTTTTTTTTTGATGCTTTTTTTTAAATCCTGTGTTATTGGCTTCTTAAGTCTTAAAAATTATTTCGTAGGTCATTGTTCAGGATTTGAATAAAGAGCGAAAAAAAAATTAGTATTCAAATAAAAAATATTTTTTTTTTATAAATATTGATATTTGGTTTTAAGCTTTTTTTCCTTCTTTGGTTTGCTTTGTAGATAATTTTTTAACATAATTTCCATTATGTAAAGCATTAAGTAAATGTAATTGGATTAAGGGTTTTATTTCTAATTATAGATTATTATTATAAAGATCCTTAGTTAATGTAAGGAATGTAAAACTACTGCATTTAATTTGGATTATTCACGAAACATTTTTTTTTCCGATGATTAATTCTTTACGGTAATATTTTAATCTTTGACCACGTACTTTTAGAACTGTTTCCCTTATTTTTTAATAAATTTGTCATTCTGTTAAATCCTTGTTCATCAGTAGTAGTAGAAGTAAACTTTGATATATTTTTCAAATCGTTTATTTATTTTTTACAAAAACTCATTATAATATATTTTGAATTTGTTTCGACTAGTACCGTTGCCAAATGTTGTAATCATGGTTAAAAAAAAAAATAAAAATAAAAATAAAAAAAAATAAAAAATATTGTCTGAATGATTTTGAAAGAAAAAAAAATTGGACATTTGTAAGCAATGAATACAAATAAAATGAAACTGTGTTATTCTGAAGGCCCAAAGGATATACTACTGTCTCGAAAAAGAATAAGACCAATTATTATTTTTTTTTCAAAAACTCTTTATTTATTTCTTTAGTGAGTTTCATGCTACACTTATATATTCCACGAACAACCCACGGACGAGTTAGGTGAAGAATAATTTTAGTGATTATCATATCCATTTGCGTATCGTATGAGAAAAAATCCAGAAAACTCCCACTAGGCAGCGGGGTTATCAATGACTCTTTACACATGTTGCCATAATCACCATCGTGTTTCAAAAGCAACGTATGCGTCTAGCGGGTTTGAACCCGAAACATGTTCGTGCATCCTTGATATATACATATATATGTTGAAAAATCTGGCAAAAACCTCAATTATTAATATTATATTTGACATCAAGTCCCATTGAATGTATTAATTGGATGTATGTCACAAATAAGGAACCAGTTTTATTGAAAAATTTGCCACAGTTGGCTTTAAACAAATCAATAATACAAACACAATGAAAAAAATCATCACTAATTCTGGAAGAATATGATGGCAACCATTATTCTTGGATGACAATGAATATTTAAAAAGTTTTTATTAAAAATGTTTTAATCTTTCCTTACTCGAGTTGCTATATTTTTAAGTCAACTAATATATTGCTGTATATTGCTTTGATATTTTTAATTCTCAGTGTATAAAGTCAATTGTATTTATGATCAAAATATGAACGATTGTTTTTGTGATCAAAATATGAACGATTGTTTTTATGATCAAAATGTGAACGATTGTTTTCATAATCAAACCTTAAACAATTATTTTGAAATTGTGAACGGTTGTTTTTATGATTAAAATGTGAACGAATGTTTTTATGATTAAAATGTGAACGATTGTTTTTATGATCAAAACGTGAACGATTGTTTTCATGATCAAATCATGAACGGCTGTTTTTATGATCAAAACGTGAACGATTGTTTTCATGATCTAAACGTGAACGATTGTTTTTATGATCAAAATGTGAACGATTGTTTTTATGATCAAAATGTGAACAATTGTTTTCATGATAAAATCATATCTCGATCAAAACATGAAGATTGAAAAATGCAAAGAAACTGAGTCTGAATTAAAAATAAGCATTATCTCAATCTCTTCTGTATCTTTATATAAACCAAAGCACCCCATCAATTCACCATGTCATGCTTTAGCTATTTTCTTCCCTGAAGAAACGAGCTCCTATGAAGGCCCCTTAACCCCTAACGGTTCCTGGAAACGAAATCAGGTCTCTTTCCCAGTACCATCATAGGTCTTGACATTTCATTACCTTTTCTGGGTCTTATCAGCACTCAAAACCTACACATCAAAATGTCACGTTGAAATGCTGCATTTTTTCCCCTTCTCTTTCTGGTCTTATCATTAATTAGGGATTTTTTTTTCTCCAACTGGGCCTCCAAAAAGGAGGGAAAAAAAATATAACTTGGGATTTTTTTTCCCTTTCCACGGAATGTTTTTCAAAGATATTTTTTTCTTCACTTCAAAACTTTTTTTTTTTTTTTTTTTTTACGTTGCTTAGTTGAGACCCACGCATTTATTTTTGCGTTTTAGCTGACAGGTTGGAGCGTAGGGTTCAAGCCCCCTTTTTGGTGAACCTGACAGGTGGAAAAGGGGAAATCAAGGTGGAAAAAGAAGAAAGACGTGGAAAATAAATGTTTCAGCCATTGCTGAAAAGAAAAAGTCCTCTCGAAATGACGAAGGGTACCTTTTTTTTTTTTTGTTCTGTTAAACCCGTGTCAGTTTAAGCCAAACAAAGAATTAATTCCTCAGTTAGATTTCTTTTGTTGCATCCGTCAAGTTCGTCGTCTTTCCACACCGTTTTCTCTTTATGTCGTTTTGTACAACATGTTAGAAAACTTCCATAATTCTTAGAAGGTATCTGCTGAAGATGAAAGGTAGGATTTTGTTTCGAAATTTTTCTTAAAAAAAACCAGACGAATTGAAGCCTTAACTTTTTCTTATTTTGAAAATTATAAATTGTTAAAATCAATTATATTTATAGTCTTTGTACTAATAATTACACTTTGTAAATAAATAAATATCTTTTTGTTTACAATCTTTGTAATCATCCTTCAATATATTAAAGCGGCTTCCAAGATGATACCCAGGCTTCGTTCGAATCCTGGCGGTGCCATGGATGTTTGTGATTGTTCGAAATCTGTAGGTCCGGTCTAATTTGCCTGAAGTGTATAATGACCGTGAGCGACAAACCAAACCAATCAATATATTATTGAAGGATGATTCTTGATGTGTGGTTTGGTTTGTCGCCCTACCATAATCTTATACACACTTTTAGGCTAAATAGATCATTCATTCAGTCATTCGAAGTCATCATTTTTGAATAGCCATTCATTAAAAGTTATAATGATGTATATATTTTCAGTACCCTCGATGTGTGAAGAAGTTCATATATGTGTGCCCATTTTAGAAACTTCTCTTTTAAGTGTCTACGGAAATAATCATAATTCTTATAGTTATAATGATATAAAGTTGAATGATGATTCATGATAGTCATCGTTCATCATCATCATCATTATTATTTTTGAAATATTCATCATTCATTAAAAGTTATAATGATGTATATGTTTTAGTACATTGGACAAAGTGTTTCTTAATATATTTGATTTATGTTTTGTTTCGTATGAAATACTTTTTTCGTATCAAATATTTGTAACCAAATATTAAAAAGTTGACTGTTGTATTTTTATAAAAGTTACTCATTGAGACTTAAGTCATTTCTCAAAGCTGTATGCCAATCTACTTAATCTTTGTTTTGAAAAAGTAGTGAATTTTGTGAATAATTCGATTGCAGTACTTGTACACTATTAATAGCACTGCCTGTGTGTAGTTTTCTAATAGGAAATGTTTGGATAATACCTATTTATTTAATTACTTACATATACTTATAATACCTACTTACTTGCTTATAGTTATATTTATTTATTTCAATCATAACTGATGAAAGAGATTTTCATTATGAATAAGTTTATGTTGAAAAGAATCATTAATTAAATGAATATTAAATTAAAATTAATTAAATATTGATTTAAATACTCAATTAATTATTTAAATAAATACTCAATTAATTTAAGTTAAATGAGTATAAAGTTAAATATTATAAAAATATTTTGTATCTCATTAAAAATTAACGATTCATATGAATGTTACGGTAGTCACGTACCACAAATTCATTCAAAGCTCAAGGTCGTCCCAAATATGTTTCAAGAAACTTAAAAACTTCACAATTTAGTTACTGCTTGATCCGAAATAATCAGCCTCTTTCAGTTCCCTGACCTACCAACAACCTTTCGTTTCTGTACGTGATGACGCCTGTCAACGGCCCCAAAACCCTGAAGAGACCAGAAGAGAGAGATTCGATAGTGATTTCGAACGATGCAGAAACGAAACACCGCAGACTGCGCGAATGGTGTGAAGGATATCCTTTCATAATCGTAAAACTCCTGCCCACGTATAAGATTCCTCGGGATAAAAGATCTCCTTTATTCCTATTTGTCCTTATCTGAAAAACGCTCGTTCAAGAAACAACACAGGATGTGGATTGGCTCGGGTCATCCCTCTTTTTTGCTATTTCTTCATATCCTATTTCTTCTTCTTTCACCTCTTTCTTTCTTTCTGGCTCTGTCTCTCTGGAAAAACCTTTTTGTCTTATATTTTACTTTTTATCCTTTCAGTACCCTCCTACCCTCTGTACCCCTTTTTTTTCCTGCTTTTCCCCCCAGTTCTTCTGGTAATCCCCAAGTAAACAATCCGGGACTCCCATTTCGGCTCCTGAAATCCGCTGTACCGGCAATTTGTCCACTTCAGGGTTAGGTTGAAATACACGTGGATCAGCAAAATCGGGAGGTGGTGGGTGTAGGGCTCACCTACTGGACTCGACTGGTACTGACTGTACCTTTAGAAAACAACAGCAGCAGGAAAAAAAATCGAAGGAAGTGCTATTTGTATGCCGGGCACCCAAGTTCCAGAGAGTTCGATTTTGTTCTTTTTGAGTTCGATTTTTTGTTCTCCCCAGGAGTTAGTGAAGTGGCTCGAATTTTTAGTGCAGTTTCGCTTTCTGGCAAAGTGCTATATGCTGCAGTTTGCTGATCATGCGAAGTGTCGGTTTTAAGGCTCTTTTCTTTCTTCACCGGTTTGTGCACACCACGTTGCATTCGTAAACGGGAAAAAAATGCCACCGATTCAGTGGTGTTTGTGAGCGTTTATTGTTACTTTGTAAACATTGAGGTTTGTTTGGTTCGAGCTATGAGGTGTGGAAAGGTTTCTGGATATGTTGCTTGAATATTGATGTAGGATTTTTTTTTTCTTTCTGTAATAGCAATGGATACAAATAATTTGTTTGTTGCAGTTTCAGCCTTTTCCAGGTTGGTTGAATTGTAAAGCCTGATAACTCAGTTTCTTATTTTGGAAATTATAAATGTCATTTTTAAAATAATACAAGTCACATTAATGTGATCACCTGTCAAAAGCCAGAATAACCACCTTTGGCAGTGTGGACCGCTGCGAGACGTGCAGGAAGAGAGTCAATTAGGTTTCTGAAGATGTTCACTGGGATGTTGAGCCATGTCGACTCCAGTGCCGTGGCCAGCTGCACGTTAGCGTCGAAAGTATGTGGTGGTCACATTAATGTGACTGGACTGTGCATCAATTATTTTTATGGTGTTTGTACTAATAATGTACTTTGTAAATTAATAAATATGCTTTTGTTTACAATCTTTATAATCATCCTTGAAGGAAGATTTTTGATGTATGGAGAAGTCCATATATATATGCCCATTTTAGAAATTTTTCTTTTAAGAGTGTACAAAAGCCATCATCATCATTATCAATGGCGCAACAACCCTATGATGGCCCAAAACCTTCTGGCAGATTTCTAGACGGGAGATGTTGACTTTTTACGGGATTGGGTTGTCAGTCCTACATCCTACAGTCATATTTGTCCATTTCAGGGATAGGGGGAAATACACGTGGATCAGCAAAATCGGGAGGTGGTGGATGTAGGGCTCACCTACTGGACTCGACTGGTACTGACTGTACCTTTAGCAAAACAACAGCAGGAAAGAAAAAAATGGAAGGAAGTGCTATTTGCAAGTTCCAGAAATATCGATTTTGTTCTTTTTGGGTTCGATTTTTTTTTTTTTTTTTTTTCATCCCCAGGAGTTAGTGAAGTGGCTCGAATTTTTAGTGCAGTTTCGCTTTCTGGAAAGAGTGCTATATGCTGCAGTTTGCTGATCATGCGAAATGTCGGTTTTAAGGCTCTTTTCCTTCTTCACCGGTCTGTGCACACCACGTTGCATTCGTAAACGGAAAAAAAAAAAAATGCCCCCGATTCAGTGGGTATTTGTGAGCGTTTATTGTTATTTTGTAAACATTGAGGTTTGTTTAGTTCGAGCTTTGAGGAGTGGTATGGTTTGGAAAGGTTTTTAGGGTACATTGCTTGAATATTGATGTAAGAATTTTTTTTCTTTCTGTAATATGACTGGATACAAATAATTCGTTTGTTGCAGTTTCAGCCTTTTCCAGGTTGTTCGCTTGATTCACTATCCACATGAGTGTGGGGATGGAGTAATGATTTTCGGATTAATTTGTAAGGATATCTACATCAAATTGGAGGGCTGATGATCCAGTGACTAGCGCTCTGGCGCTTGTGCCACAGGTTTCGGGTACGATTTCCAGCGGTGACATGGATGTTTGTAGTGGTTCGGTATCTACTTTAACCCTGTCTAATATGACTACTACACTATACCACATCACTGTGCCTAGAGGCGAGTTGCCTTATACAGTTTGGGAATGATGTGGGTGAGAAGTCTGACTGGGCTGTGTGACGCTGTACAATCATAGGAAACATTTTTTCTGCTTTCCCCCTTTCTCCTGGTAATCCCCAAGTGAACAATCCGGGACTCCCATTTCTGCTCCTGAAATCCGCTGTACCGGCAATTTGTCCACTTCAGGGTTAGGTTGAAATACACGTGGATCAGCAAAATCGGGAGGTGGTGGGCGTAGGGCTCACCTACTGGACTCGACTGGTACTGACTATACCTTTAGCAAAACAACAGCAGGAATGCTTGAATATTGATGTAAGATTTTTTTTTCTTTCTGTAATAGCATTGGATACAAATAATTCGTTTGTTGCAGTTTCAGCCTTCTTCAGGTTGAGTATTTGATTCACTATCCCCATGAGGGTGGTGGTGGAGTAATAATTTTCGGGAAAGTTTGTAAGGATATCTACATTACATTAGGGGCCTGATGGTCGGGGGAGCTCTGGCGCTCGGTGCTATAGGTTTTTGGTTCGAGTCCTTGCGTTGTCATGGATGTTTGGTAGTGGTTCGGAATCCACCTTAAAGCGTAGGTTGCAGTCTACATGACCGTTGAGCGTTGGGCTGACAACCCTACCACGTAAAAAAAAAGCGTCTCCTGTTTCGGAATTTGCCAATAAGCGGACGGCCATGGTCCAACATGGACTGTAGTGATGGGGACTTAGTTAATTACTTACATCACATTTGTATGCCATAAACATGAAAGATTTAAGATTTGATTTCCATTGCTAAGACGTCGTTATGACCACAGTTTACTCGTTTCTCAAAGCAATGACTGTTAAGCACCACCACCAGCAAAAATAGAACAGGTTAACAGGCAACCTAATCATTGTTGTGATAAACAAGTAGATTCTGTGGAGATTGATAGAGTGCCTTTACTGACAATTTTATAATCTAATTTACCAATTATAATTATTCCTAAAATAGTGTGGAAGGCAGAAACATTTTCCATACCAATAGCTATTAAAGGGTCCGGTTGACTTCAAAAAGTTTGAGAACCACTGCCCCATACTCTTATAGATAATGGTGTTGTTTTACTGTAAAAAATTCAGCAGGCCAATGAGCCATATTCTGAGAATACTAGGGCCTCTACATTAGAAAAACAACAATGTAAATTATGCGACTGTGTATCACGAGGCTCATCAATCAGCATTGAGTACTTTCTTATATTAACTATTTCTTGATGAGTAATACAGATAAATAGATAATGGCAAATGATGCTTCATTAAACAAGGTATGATTAATCGATTCAATCTACCATTAATAAATTAAACCTTAGGCAATTTCTATTCTTTTTTTTTAAATTTCTGTTATGCTTTTAGCTAATTTTATTTCTTTCTATTGACTGTCCGGAATATTCTGAGAATACTACGGACTCTACATTATAAAAATAGGACTTTAAATTATGCGACTATGTATGCTCATCATTCAACATTGAGTATTTTCATGTATTGACTATACCTTGATGAATAATGCCAAATCATGATTTATTAAACAAACTATGATTAATCTATTCAATCTACCATCAATACAAATAAAACTTTGTCAATTTCGATTTTTTTTTTTTATCTCCGGAATTTTTTGCACATACTCATTTAGCGTAGGAAGCATACAAAAAATGATGGGAGGATCGAGTTGCATAAAAAAAGTATGTAAATGCAATATTTAGACACTTTTTTACAATACTCTAGAGAGATTCTGTTAGTCATACTTGGGTAAAAAAAAAAATCGCACCTTGTAAAGACATAGAAATAAAACGTAACGAACATGAGGATAACAATAGGAAAAAAAAGGCTAAAGAAAGTAAAAGGTGGGAAATGATTGATAAAAAAAAAAAAAGGGAGAATATAATGCTTCGTCTTCATCGCAAGCATTCCCAAGAAATCCCTCATGACACCAGGTGTCTCTTATATTTATTGCCAGGAGCTATCTCCTAGGGAATCGTTGTAATTTTTTTCCCTTTCTTTCGATTCCCTTTTTTCCCTTTCTTTTTATTTTTTTATTCCAAACTCTAATTAAAACAACGCCGTGGCTTAATAAAAAACAAGAGGTAACGGGAAGTAAAGGAAAAAAAAAATAGGGACTAGGTACGGAACGTATAGAGGAAAAAAAAAAGTAAAAGAAAAAAAACTATTCAGTTTGGCGCGCGAAAAAAAATAATTCACGGAAAGGGAAAAGAACAAAGTGAAATAGTAATCGAAACAAGGTAAAAAGATCGTTCGTATTAGAAAACTAAGAGGGAAAAAAAAATTTCTGTAAATCCCTACAGAGGTATGGAGAGAAAAACCTGACTGGGAAAAAATTAAGGGACGGGAAGTTGCAAGCGTTCGAAATACTTCAAGGGAAGGAAAAAAAAATCAGAATGGTTGGAAAAAAAATTCGTACTAACACTCGCAAAGGATTTGGGTATGCAGGCGAACGGCTCTGTACAGAAAAATCGAACAAGAGTACTGGTACTGTGGTATAAGGAAAAAAAAATGGGAACATTCTTTTGAATGTGTTTCTCCCTGTAGGTATTCGAATCCCAATGTGCTGGAGACAGTTAAATACGGAAATTAGGTTTCGAAATTAAAATAAGTTTGATGTTAAGTGGTAAGTTGCGGAAGGTTAAAAAGAAGTCCTTTTTTTTCTCTCTCTGTTTCTGGAATATTTTTTTTCCCTTAGCTACGTAGTCTGTAAAAACATTCAAAGTTTTTGTGTGACTTATCCATGTCTTGTTAAAGCCACACAGAATAAAATAAGACATCCCAGTTTAAGTCGGGTATTTGATTGCATAGAGTCCACAGAGAGAGTGAGCTATCATCGATGTTGTCCAATTAGTTTTTGTTCAATTACAATATCTCGACCTTTGCACTGTTTAATTCAACAGTTTTTACATACACGCAGCTGTACTTTTTAACCGAGTTCTTGCACTAAATGATTGATTACAGATGAATGAATTTTGTTGTGATTTAACCTTAATGAATCTTTGAAGCGTTAATTCAAAGTTTGTAAATTCTTCTTCTTCTTGATGGGTGCAACAGTCCCATGGTGGGTCAAGGCCATCTGCCTACTGGCAGATTACGAGACAGGAGATGTTTTCTTTTTACGAGGTAGGGTTGTCATCCCTACGTACAACTCTCTACAGTCATATTAGATTGGAGCAATAGTTTAAAGTGGCTTCCGAATCACTACAGACATCCATGGCTTCTGCGGTACTCAAACCTGAAACCTGTAGCACCGGGCGCCAGAGAGGTTGGTATCATCAGAACTGCAATCGGACGGCCATCAGCTCCCAGAGTATGCACCAGTAAGTTCAAATTATATTTTCAAAGTAAATGAGCGTCAAAATTGTATAATATGCTTGCGTAAATGTTTTCTACACAGTTAAATGAAATGTGACAATTTTTTCATTTACTTTTTTAAAAACACTGACAGGTCTGATAACTATTACTGTTTAACATCTCTCGTTAATGTTTGTTCAAAATTGTGGTAGCCAAGTATGTGTGTAGGGTAGCTAGTTATTTAGAGAGTTTATTAGTTAGGGCTAGTTATTTAGTTTATCTTTGGATCTGCTATATGCCTGCCATTAAAGTGCTCAAAATTCGAAAAGATTAATACTTGTTAGATATTCGTTGTCCGTACTTTTAATACATATGAGATAAACTAATAAATTTTAGATTAATTTTATAAACTACTTTTGATGCTGTCTATATGTCACAACTACAATCTTTTCATTCAGTAATAATTTTGTCTTTTTGGTATACATACTCAAATATGGATATTGAGATATCAAGATTACTGTAAGACGTCTTTGTTGCTTTAATTTTATCACATAAAACTTTTGAATACCTTGACTTAAAAAAACACCCCCTTTTTATGTAGCACTTCTGCTGCTATCACCTTTTATTATTACTGTTTAACATCTCACGAAAACGATCCCCTCCTTAAAACGAAACGACTCTTTCTTGGCATAACTTCTTCCATCGCAAGGTATTTTCCATCATTCAACTTCTTCTTTTTTTCTTTCCATCTTTTAAGAATATAAAATATTACTCTCTCTCTACCTCCATCTTTACACCCCCTCAGTTATCGGCTGTGGCGCGAACATTCGCTTAAGGTTGAAATACGGAAGATATTTATTTATCTGGAATTGAGCAGAAAGCCCACTTTGCGTTCCGACTCGTATATAAGTCGGCATACTTTTCCGCCACCCCCTCCCCCACCCCCGCCGACCATCTACCTTTCTCAAATTCCGAGAAAACCTTTAAAGCTGGTAAAAATATCGCCCTGGTCCGAGAAAGATAAATAAAAAAGTGGCTACGGAAGCGTAAAATACACTGTTTCGAGCCCCTATTCCCAATACCAAATACCGCCATATTGCGGCAGACTGGAATTGCTTAGCCAATCTGCTTTTTTCTTTTTTTTCTTCCTTCCCTGCTTCTGTTCCCCTTCTTACTTCTTTCTGGCTTTTATATTTATTTTTTTTTCCGTTTCTTAAATCCATTTCACGAGTAGAAAGGTTCTGTATGGAGTTAAAGGTCCAGTATGTTGTCCATGAAGGCCATTGGCGGTGCAGTTACTGGCACCTGCAGCCCCGCGATGATGATGATGGTGTTGACCGCCCCGGCATCCACTAACTTGGGGCGCATGGGGGATCAAGGGCAAAGTAAATGTCCTTCTGGAGGTGGATGGTTCCTGGTTTTTGCAAGTATTACTATAAACCTATCGAAAAATATTTCCCTTAATAACACTGTGTGTTGATTGGTAGACGCTTTATCTATTAGAGATATAATAGGTATACAAGAACGCAATATATAAATTTAATACATGCAACCAAAACACAATTTCTGTTCAAATGCCAAGGATTTTCACTCGGGACTATTCGTCAGAATAGCGGCAGATATGCAGCAAAATGATGGCCAATTCGAATTCTATAAAGTCGAACGATTATAACTACGATTGGAATAAACTATTATAATTTAATTCCTGAGGTTTTAGGTTTGGTTTGTCGCTCTACGGTCATTTTTTGCACACTTTAGGATAATTAGACCGGTACCTACAATTTAACGTGTATTCTGAACTACTGACAAACATTCATGTGATAACAAAGAGCGTTAGCCAATTGGGCAACAGGCCGCATTTAATTCATGAGTTTAATCATACCGATGCTATTTATGAAATTCCTTTGGTTTGTTGTTTCCAAGTGATGGGATTTCGACGTAAAATCATTCGCTATTGAAACGGCATCAGTTTAAGTATTACCTACAGAGTACCAAGAAGAGAATACTGCATCACACCCACATCGTACCACCAGAATTTCGAATAAACATACCCTCTCTTCCCCCAATACACAGAAATATCTATGCATATGGTCTTCACAATGGAAAAATGCAGAATGATCTTTATTTGTGAAGGTAACTAGATTGAAAAATAAACGATTTTACGATGCACACGCCTAAACAAAAATTTAGTTTAATAATATAACGTGAAGAGTTTATTTTGTTTTGTCACCAATAAATATTATAATTTTCAAACATTATTTTTTAACAATTTAATATTTTTTTCAATGCAGTTTTATCTAGAATACACCATAATATCCATTACACTAATATCATGCCGTTAGAATTTAGAACGAATACCTGATTGAAGTATCTGCGCCTACTGCCTTCACAATGGAACATAATTTTGGAGAATGAATCCTATTGATGAAGGGGTGAATTAAATAAAAATTTAGTTTTATCATATAAGAGACTATTAGACTGTTATATCACAATTGACCGCAGTAAATATTATAATCTTTAACAATTAATTTTTAGCAATTTATTATGTTGTTGCTCAATGGCAGAGCACTTTGAACTGACATTGGAATATCAGGTCTAGTAATTTGATCAGTATTTAGGCAGGACGACCTCCCATATAGTGCTACAGTGATTTTGTCAGGAACACACATTTGGCCACAATGACTATATCTCAGAAACGGTATGTCCTGCTTGATTCCATCGAAAACACTTTCTGGCCTGCTGATTTTTTGATACCCATTTCTGGTTTAGATATGGGAACTTTTGCTTCAGTTGGTGATAAAATAGTGAAGTTTTTTTAAACAAAATAACTAGCTTTAGTAAACAAAATAAAAACCAGTGTGTAACTTTTCCCTAATAAAATATATGTTTGAAAAAAATCCACTTGAAATTCTTAGAATTTCCGGCGGAATTTTAAATGGTGCAATCTGACATTAAGATGAATAATTGTCATACAAATTCTATTTCAGAAATCTATTGGTTCGAATTGATGTTTTTTATTCGCGAAGTTAAAACGAAAGTAAACATTTGTAATGTTATCTCTTTCGAAATCTGATTTCCTGCAATCAGACTTCCGAGGAGTCATCAGCTTGCTATTCAACTCAGACTTAAGATAATTTTTTTTCCCCACATACTTTTGTTTTTTTGGAAAAACAGAAATCAAATGACGTTGAGGAAATAAGACTCGAAGAAAGGCAGATGACATTTCGCGGAAGTTAATTTATTAATTTATTTTTTGCCATAAATTCTTAAATAATTTATTATTAGTTTTAAATCAATGATAATAATTGATAATATTATGGTTTGTAAAATGTAATATTCAGTGGCTACATTTATATTGTTTCTCAAAATTGTTTACTTGCATCCATTTTTATAATTATTTTTTTATAAAATTTAAAATTGAGTATGACGTACAATTTTTATTTTTAAATTTTTTGATTAAAGTTGCCTAATCTATAAATAGTTCTGGTTTTATAAGACGTTTTTTGAAAAGTTTTAGTTATTTTTAAGAATGTGTATTAGTTAACATTTTTATACAAGGAAGATAAATGTCAAAGTTATAAAAAGTCGCAAAAGTGCTTCGAAATTGCAAGAAATTTCGCAAATTGAGTCTATACAGTACTGAAAATTTCATGCCATCATTTTAAAAATATGTATGTTAGATGTTCTGAAAATATGTCTAATGATAGACAATTTTACAAAATTGTTTGTTTCATTTTTAAGCTAAATATGCTTAAAAATTTCATATGATCCTTGTAGACAGTGGTGAAAGACAGCTTATCATTCTTGCTGTAATATAACCAGGGATAAGCGTGGCCCGAAAATTCCAAAAATTTGATGCTACTGTACTGTTCTGGTGTTTGAGGAAATGAATTTTAAATTATGATTTTGTTAGATTAGCTTTTGCCTCCAGGGCAACTTAAAAAATGTTGAGAACAGTAAAAAATTAAAAAGGAAGTTTAATTTGCGTTCTAATTCCGAGGAGAGTGATCGAAATGCCGTGTGATCGCGAAGGCATGCAGATGCGCGGTTTATTTTGAGTATTGTGCAATTGATTGAAATCATTCATTGGTGATATATGGCTAGTGTTCATATTGTAATTAAATATGGTTGAATATGATGGTTGACATATGGTATTGAATTTAATAGTTTGTATTGAGACTTTCTTACTTTATTCATGGTTAGTGTTTATCTAATATTAGTTAAGATTGTAAATTAGGCATCAATAAATGTCTTATTGAATTTTGGCAACATTTTGTGTTGAGGTTTCTACTATATTTATAAAAATTTCATCTGCACACTCTGTAAATAAATGCATCTTTTCCAAAAGTTTTGATTTGTCCATCTCCTTTCTTTATTCATTGCTGGTGTTTGGCTAATATTAGTTCAGATTATAATTAGCATCAATAAATATGTTTTTTAATTTTGGTGACATTTTATGTTGAGGCTTCTTTGCTGTTACCATATCTCCAAAAATGTTTGATTTGTCCATTTCTGAATATATTAAAAGTAAATAAATAAATATGCTTCAGTTTCTGTCGATTATGGTAAAATTCAACATATTAAATGGACTATATGATGCTTTCTTTCAAATTTTATGTTTCAGTTGTGCTGAAGCTATGAGGAAGGGGAAATTGTACGATGTAAAGACAGTTGCCAAAGATTTGCTTATCAATCACCGAATTTCAGTGGTGCTCTTGAATAGATCTTGTGTTTTATTGTTTGAACGGAATATTATTTTACTATAAATGGCTGAAAACATGTTTATCAAATCTGTATTAGCTACAAACTGCTTTTATAAAACTAATCTACCGACATATTTTCCCTCAAATATTAATGATGCAAGCCAGCCATTTCCTGCCCTCCAAAAGCAACAGGATCCATGGAAAGCATTAAGCAACTCATTGAAAAATCATCGGCGTCATTTGGCGGAGTAGCAAATTTGGTCTCGACTCCAATGAACCGAATAGCTGAGATGGATCTAATAAGTCTTTGAATGACTCCAACATCGATTAGCGAAGTCCGTCCACTGGAGATGGGTTCATTGTTTCTTCGACATGAAACAACAAGTGCTATTAAGAAGTGGCTCGGAGGGACGAGCAGAGAGAAAAAGTTTATGATAAATGAGATTCACTCACTTGCCATTAATCTTCGCCTTCAATTTGTTTGGGAATTGAAGCTTGAGGACGAAGAATTTCACTGGTTTTTATGTGGTGAATTTTATAGATTGAAAATTTGACTTTTGTATTAGAAGTTATGAAATTATATTTCTTAAATTTTTCTTAATTATCGTTATTCTTCTGTCAGTGAGTTTTAATGTTAACTATTAACAGCATTTTGATAAATACTAAGGCATATAATTTTTCAGCTTTATTTTATTTTAAAGCTCATAAAATAGTTATGGAAAATTTGTGCTTTTGTGATTTTTCTTCAAGAATATTAAAAAATTTCTACGTATTTTTTCTATAAAAGAGTTTGTTTATTTTTTTATTATTATATCTTATTATTCGATTAGTCATTCAACTTTTTTTTCTTCTGTTATAGCTTGTAAACTTATGCCTACATTTCTTTTAAATATTTTCGAGCTTTCCAATGGCAGTTCTTGATAAATACAAATGATAGTTTAATGTATTCAATAAAATATGCATATGAAATATTCTGTAATATCTATCTTCAAACCTAATTATATTTTATAACAGTTTTTGAATGGTTTTATAGATCATAAATGCAACACATTCACTATTACACTGATTCATTTATATTTTTGCTACAATTCGTTGTGTTATGTGCATGATTTTTATTGTATTGGTTGCATATATATCCTCAAAATTTCACCATTATAGTCAAATAATCAGAAAATCTCGCTTCACTTATAACTAAAATCGTTCATTTCTTTTCTTGTCATTAGTTTATTATTCTGATCGTATACTACAAGTCGTTCGTATATTCTACAAGTCGATGTAGCTTTCAGCTGCTATGCTTCTGGACTATTGCTTCTACTTACTACACCACACCACTGTGCAGTTTCAGCTCCTGCCAAACTCCTTTCCAGTTTTAAGAATCATGTCTAGGGAATTGTGTCATCACTAGTTTAAACGAACACCCCACACCAAGGGATGCATTTGGCGGGTGTCCCTTACTCCTATCGAAATAATCAGAAGAACATTCCTCTCTACATATTTATCGCGTCTATCCTTGGCATAGGAACGACAACTTTCACTTCGGCATCGCTTGCTGAGTTTCCAACAAACCACTCGTGGCTGTGAAACTTAACATTCTGTCCAACAAGTCGCGACTACTTAGTTTCTGAACTGAATTGGAATCCCAGACAATATGCAAAAGTCAAAAACTCCCATGTTTTCATCAGCAAGGATGATGATAGATCTGTAAAGCATAAAAACTCTGCTGTTGCGTTCTAGGAGGAAGGAACACTTCATTACCAGGCTGATTGATTGACATTACTATAAAACATATAACCTTAGTGTGGCTTGCCCCTTTATAAAGTGGTGAATAAGCTTCGCCAAAGATTCTTAAAATCTCTTCTCTTATTCTTTCTCTATTTCTCTTATTCTTTTTATCTGTATAAAAACATAAATAACTTGGAGTCTTAGCTTTACTTTCCTGTCTCTTGTAAAATTAAAAGCTTTTAACTTGTTTCACTTAATATGCTTGTAACCAATATGCTAAATCAGTCTAATTCAAGATATAATTGCCACTATTTTTATTTAAAATAATTATTAACAAAAATATAATAATTAATATTAATAAAATTAATAATTTTAACCAAAGAACTGACTTTGTAATTATTAGATATGATTACGTAAAACAGATTATATTGCACAAAAACTTGCAATTTTCATAATGAAAAATTTGGACTATGATTATAAAATCTACAAATGATAACAAACATAGGGTTGTTGTCAGAAAGTAATTGAATGATCGATTGATTTTTTGTCTACAAATAGTAGATGAAAATAAATGTACTAGTGACCTATATTTTAATTAATAATATTAGTTAATTAAATTCCTGTAGAAATATGCGAATGCACTTATTTGAATAGATTAAGAGACTGAGATATTAATAAAGGCATTTTTCTGCTTAGAACTATTCTTCGAAAAGTCGAATGCTTATTGTGTCTCGTGGATGCTCCCTCATCACCTTTACCTCGAAAGAATTCCGAATTCTTCGATTCCTATTCCTCTCCATCCTCCGATCCTATTTTTCCTCCACACCCCATTCTGCGCACGTGTTACTCCCTCCCACCCCCCGCGCCACAATTACCTGTCCTCACCCCCTGGGATGGCATTCCTGGTGGAACAACTTGCCAAGGATTCGTATTAAGTCTATGGGTTTTATTGCTGGGTGTTGGGGGGAGGGCGAGGATTTCATGGCAGAGACGGGTTTTTATTTTTATTCTTTGTTGCCGGTCTTAGTTATGGCACCTTTTGTTGGTGGCGGCGCGGTCTTCTGCTGTGACAGGAAGTGCAAAACGTTTTGGTGCTACTGTTTGTTTATTCCGTATTGGTATTGTATAAGGTTCGGTTGACTCAAGTGTTAGGTTGAACCTTTTTTTTTTTTTTTTTTTTTTAGGAGTGTTGTTTGTGGTTTTATTTAGTAATATATTCAGAAATATAGTTTTCTCAAAATAGAGATGATTTAATTGCACAAAACTAAATTCAACTTTTTTTTTATCGATGATTTTATTTCGTGACACGTTAAAAAACATATTCATCTCATAGTAGATGTTGTATAATAATGTTAAATGTCAAGAAGTTCATTCTTCAACAATGTAGAAGAAACTTCCAATAATGTTTAATCAATGAGATTTTAATCATTACATTTAAAATTAATTCTAATATTTCTAATCCCTTAAAATCTAGTAATTCTAATTCCTTAAATTCTAGTATTTATAATCCCTTAAATGTTAGTATTTCTAGCATTTAAAAAATTTATTTTGATTTTTTTTTTTTTAAACTAAAACGTCATTACAAACTACTTTTAATATTTAAGGAATTCATTTGAATAATTTTTTAACTACATAAGTCCTTGAAGTATCGACTCATGATATCTAAAAATAATACTTGATGAACTTCTTAGATTAAAAACTGTAACAAAAGAATTACGACATTTGAAAAGCAAATAAGCACGTAGGTTTTGTTTAAATTTTAAAAGGTAGATTAATTAATTAGATGTAAGAATCTAAAGAAATTGCTATACTAGTTAATAAAAAAACAACCTTATGAAAATAATATATATTTTAATTATATTATTTTTTCTTTAAATAAATTTATAAGTTAAAAATATTATGAGAATTTAACATTATTATTTTTTTTTTTTTATTTTTCTTGGGAAATAAGTCATATAACGTTTATTTTGAAATAAATGGTTACAATTATTAACTGCAAAATGGAAGAGATTTTATATTTATAATTTGAATTTTTGTTTGATAAAATCTCACTTACATCTCATAAAAGTCAGTCAATGATATTAAACAACATATTAACAATGATATTTTTTACATATTATTGACCAAAAGATCAATACTCATAACAATACTGAATAAAAATACGAAATGTTTATTGAAGTTATTTAAGAAATGTATGCTGTCGATTCCTATCTGCCAATCCTTTAACTATTCTTACACGTTTGTCTTACTAGCTGATATTTGCTCCAGTTTACACTATCAAATCGATTCTGTTTGTAGTAAGACGAACAGCTGATTCCCTTCCAATGCCCAAACAAACAGAAACTTGCCCCTCATCATAACACTTAAATTTGTTTGACACGTCAACAAGACTCTTTGCGGTCTGATCCCCATGCATAACCTAGTCGCCGCAGACAAGTTGCTCCACGACACACTCTCTGACAGACCAGAGTTGGCAGCAGTCATGCCAGTCCGTCAAATGCGAAGATTTCAAAATCGGGAGAGATTATTATTAACTCTCCTCTCCGGAGGACGCTTTTCTGGAAAAGGAAGTAAAAGTGTTGCCTGGGAGGTGGTAATTGCGCTATCCAGTTTGTCTGTCTTCAGGTGATGCGTCAAGCCTTCCCACCCTTTGAGGAGGAAGGTGATAATTAATTGCATTCTTGACGTATGGGAATATTCCAGAGATCTTTGGTCTGCCTGCCTGCATGCTCCAGGGCGAAATGGCTTCAGAATAAGCAAAGTTTTAGACGGCAGCGGCTCACTTTTGGAGAGAAACGGGGGGAAAACTTTTAAAAGGACTCCGGGCTAGTTTAACTGAAGAGAGAGAAGTTTTATTTGCTCATCGCATTCTCTTCTGCCTAAAATGGAAGCAGCTTCTTTGCAAAATAAGAGGCTGGAAAGAGAAAGAGAGTCAGAGAGAGAGAGAGGCTTTTATTTACAGAGGCTGGGAATGAGGTGTCAGTTGTTAGGAGTAGAATAAGGGGTTTTGTTTTGAATTCAATGCAAAGACCAGTTGCTTGGAGGACTTTTTAAGATTTTGTATTGAATTGGGGGAAGGAAAAAAAAGTTTTGAAATAGAAATCAGTTTTCTAATAAATGTTTAAAGCTCGTTCGCATCTTGGTAATTGATATTTAAAGTCTTCTTGGAAGTATGGAAAGAAAGATGGTGATCGATTTTTCTTTTTTTGTGTTTTAAATTTCGTTATTTTTATTTGTGAGATCTGTTGCAAGTAATGAGCTAAAAGAGCGTAGAATTTTGTAAGTTAGTTGATTATTGAGAAAGTATCGAGAAATTGTTTTCTGTTGACATGGAGTTTAACTATTTCTTTACTAGTTAGGAAACTAATGAAATCTAGTATCAAAAGTTATTAAACTACTTTTTAAAAATTTTGAAGATTCACAAATTAGAATCTTTGCAAATCAAACCGAGCTGAAAGATTTTATTATATTTATTATTATTTTTATTATATTGTGTGCCTGTAAAGATTCAAATATTTTACAATTTTTTTCTTTTTATATATTAATATTTCAATCTATTCAAAAATGAATTTAAATGTATAACTTAATTCATTTTTATGCAACTCATTATATTTTAAGAAATGCAAATTTAAAAGATTATATTTTATTTATCTACTAGTGATTTTAAAGGTTTGGTTTGTCGCTCTACGGTCATTTTGTGCTCACTTTAGGCTAATTAGACTGTGACCTATTGTTTAACGTGGATTCCGAACCACTAACAAACATCCATGAGTGATTTAAGAGGAGGAAAAAACATTTACACTACTTGAAATATAGATCTTCATAAATAATGCATAAACTGTATTAAATTTCTGTTAAAATTTTTTATTAGCATATCGCTTGGGGAATTTTTCTGATTAATTTCTATAGAGATTAGCACTAAATTTTAAAATTAAAATACAGATTCAAAAGTGTTAGAGCCTAAGGTAATATTGGGTATATTCTGACATATATTTTACCAGCAGATTACATTGGAATTTTTAACATCTCCAGTGATGAAATTTTGTGTTTAAAGCATTTATGTTGAGCTCATTTTCCTGAATTTCTCTTTATTTTCAAATATATTTTTGCTAAATAAAATTTACCAATTAAAAAATATCATACCATTGAAGTTAGACAACGTTGGGTCATGTCTGCTAGTAAATAAACAAATTCCCATTGACGCTTTAAACTATTGTGGGGCTCTATTGATATAAAAAAACTGAACAAAAAAATTCACGGATGTTATTGGTAAACAACAAAAGATTCTGTTTAATATTTAGTAAAACCAAAGGAAAGTATAACTTCAATGAGGTGGCAATAAATGATAATACAATTTTAACAATTGCAAAAATCAGATTTGCTACTTTTAAAACGTGTTACAAGAATTAATGTACAATATTATTTTGTTGAAGAAAAGTTGCACCAACTTTATTTTCTGACAAGAAAATAATTTCTTTTCGTTGACAGGCAAACGTAATTAAAGCGCTTCATTAATTCAAAGCACAGGTCAAGTGGCAAAACTTTTAGAATAACAGTCAACAAAAACCGAACTAAATTAATTGATAGTGAAGCACAGGTCATTAAAAACAATTAAAAAGAGTTTTACACCACGGCATCATCATCTTTTAAGTTTTCGACATTGCTAAAACATTATGAAGAAATTATTAAGTATTTCGCATAGTTTTAAAGTTTACTCTCCATCGAGATTCTTTTTACTCATTAATTGTAGCGAAAGACCTCTTTCTTTACACAAATACCGAAAGAGTTTTAAAACGTTTTAGCCTTAAAATGCGGTGCCGTTGAGTCAAGAAGACATTTTTCCCGCGACATTAAACGTCCGAAAAACTCGACGGCAAGGAACCTGCTAATCCCAATTTTACGCCGTCTCAGTTTCTGTAGACGCATTTTTGCGACGTCTCGCTGCCTCCCATTAAAAATGAAAGGGACAGCACGCGCAAAAACTGGCAAAATAATAAACGCTTAAAAAAGAATGGAAATACAAGCAAAGAGAGAAATTGGAACGACTTCTCATTAATTAGGCCCAATCAAAAACTGTTTAAACTATTTTAAATACTCCCCCCCCCCGAGTTAAAATCTTTTGCAGCAAAGAAGGCGTAAACTTCATCCATCAAGTTGGATGTTGTTTTTGAAGATAGGGGGTGAAAATTTTCCAAGAGATTTTAAAAGCGGAAGCTTCGGTTTGTTGTTATGTCCACGCTTTAGCTTGGGAGCCCGTAAAGTGCTCGTAGTCATTAGGCAAGCCCCAATTTAAGGGCTCTCATAAGATGACAGAGGGGGTTCTTGGGGGTGGTAGGGTCTGTAAAGAGGTAAGAGAGTAATTAATTGGCATGGTGACATACGAGAGCCGTGAAGATATGCAGTTGGTTTGCTGACTTCTTTCCAAACGCCCGTTATGTGTTTTAGGGCGGTATCACACTTATGCTTGTGCCCCGTGTATTTTAAAGCATTAAAAGTTTCAGAGTCGGATACCCTGGCATTTAAAAGTGCACAACATAAAAGCTCTCTACTGTTCTGTTTTAATTTGTGGTGCTTGAAAGCTTGTTTGGGTGTTCTCTTTAAATAGGAGACCTCAGAAATTACTTTGAATGAATGGTGCTGTTTAAATTGCAGCATAAATATCTTAATGGAGACCATTTTAATAATAGTGAATAAAAAAAAAAAAAAAAAAAAGTAGACCGCCAATATTTAAGCGTACATTTTGACAAAATGGAGCATGTCAGCTTTGTCACCACGTCTGCTGTAAAATATTAAGTTATTTTAAATATTTTTTTTCTAAAAATTGTACTTGATAATTTTTACATTACATTCAATTTCTATCAATAAGTAAAATCCATAACTTTGAATCTGATAAGTCTGATAAAAAGCAAAAAGTCAACAATTTTTGATTGTTTACAACTAAGGAATAAAAAAAAAGAGATGTAATGTAAAATCTGTATAAATGAAATTGTAGCTATGTTTATTATATTCGGGGCCTGATAGCTGAGTGACTAGTGTTCTAGCACTCTGTGCCACTGGTTTCTGGTTCCAGTCTTTTTTGAGCCATGCATGCTTGTAGTGGTTCGGAGTCCACTTTAAACCATAGGTCCCGGTCCAACATCTCAATAGGGCTGACCATCCTATACTTTAAAATGGAAACATCTGCTGTCTTGAAATCTGCCAGAAGGCAGACGGCCTTGACACACCATGGAACTGTTGTGCCAATGAAGAAGAGTGTATTATTACATTCTCCCAATTTTTATTCAGTATTGTAGTTTTAGAAAGATCTTTAATGTAAAGTTAATTAAAAAAATAATTAACTACGTTTCAAAAGAAAAAGGAATTTCCGGTTCAATTGACTTTGCTGAGAAAATATTATTTACTACAAAAGAACTTCTTAACCATTTATATACATACATGGTCAATCTCTTCTATAATAAATCACATTTACTTTTGCTTCTTTTTTTTATATAAAATGTCCTTTTCTATTTCAAGAAACATATTTTTTGTGTATTATTGTATTGGTTAATTTTCCAAATTAATAAAATAACTCAATTTATTTTTTTAAATGTCATCATTTTTTTTTTCACTCTGTCATAATTTTTTAAATCAATTTTTGCTTTTAATAAAAATGTATTAATACTCCTCATACACTTTATATGAAAAAAAATCCTGTATAAGGAGCTTTTATTTACTTATTTTTTTTATTCTATTTAATCTCGGTATAAATTTTCACGCTTTTGAAGTGAAACTTCATTTCCTCTCATTTCTAAGCCGATTAAGTGTATTTTATAATTGTTTTTATTTTTATAATAAAGTCGGAGAATTACTTTTGAAATTTTAAGATTGCTAAGATGCTTTATGATTTCTTGAATTGTATTCTTTATTTTGGTAAAAAGTTCCCAAATAATTAAGAAATTAAAATAGTAAATAATAGTTAAAATTTTGACAAAAATTCTGTAGGCGTTTTTTTTTTTTATTTTTTTTTATTAAAGATGAAATAACAGTTTTTAAGCTTCTTTATAAAATAGTTTTGAAAAAAAAGAAGGTTGGAAAAAATTATTTTTTCCATAATTATAATCTTTTTGAAATTTTTTTCAGAAGTTACGCTAGAAATATTTAGAAAATACTAAAAATCTACTGAAATTTTCAGAAATTTTTTAAATTGATTTTAAAATTTTTGTAGCACGTGTTCAAACTTACGGCCACTTCTCATTTAGACTCATGTGTTTTGTTAAATATTTAGTATTTTTGTGAATCAGTGTATTTCTTATTGGTGTCAGTATTTTTTCTGATTAAGTTTTATTAAATATTCATCGAAATATTGCAGTTGCATAAACTGTGTAATGGATCAACTGGCAAAAGAGAAAAAAAGATTGACTTTAATTTAAAATTTGTTAATATAATTATGTTTAGAACTTACATTTTTAATTTTTTTTTTTACATTACTTTTTAATTTTAATGTTCTCTTTTTTATGTACTTGAATACAATGAATACAATGTAAAAATTAATGATAAAATAATTAATATATGGAATTTCGACTTATAATTTAGTATGACCTATTGAGCTTTCATAAACGGTTAGCTTTATTTTGTTGACCATCTCCAGATAAAATCTTTGGTGCATATAATCGTGTGCAACCTCTTGAATATAATCGTATTTAATTCGGGCACTTATACCCTTCCAACTCCATATCTGGATGTCCCATATAAAAGATCACCAATACGCCACTTGCTGTCTTGAGTATAATATATGTCTTCATTTACCATCGACAACGCCTTCATCCTTTTAACAAATCGTGGCATAGATCAGACACCTCTCATCCATTCAAGTGTCTGACCCCCGGTCACTTCATAAAAATCAGATGGGGGGCCACGTGCCCCGTGAACGTGGTGGCCAAGATTAAAGAGCCCTGATTTATTCCTCATGCTAAAAGGGAAGACAATTGTTTGGGGTTCGCTAACAGTCTCTCTTCAATTAGCCCTTGACTCCGGCTAGCACCCTTGGGATGGTGTTGGGCCGGCCCTCACGTACTACAGGCCATCTAACTAATTCCTTTCCGATATCAACACTGGCGGCTATTGCGAAGCCCCCCGTACACCTGGGACAGGGAAGAGAAAGGGGAAAAGCATGCTGCTGGGTCTGTCGGTTGGCTGAAATTCTTGACTTATCGGTCGCAGTTGTCTTTCTTGGTTACGAGGATGTTCGTTTGTTTCTGACACATTTTGTGATTAAAAGAAGAATTTATCGATGTTTGTTTATTGAGTTTATGTATTATGAAAAAATTAACGTACAAGCTTAATGTATTCATAATTATTTTCCCATCGGTGCATCACACATCGCTGTATCCACCTGGTGTATCACACAGTCTATATACGTGTGTTGAATAGAAAACGTATTTGATAAACCCGATAAGATTGAGACGATAAGCCCAATAATGTCGGGATGATAAGCCCCAAATAAGATCGAGACAATAAGCCTGAAAATCTCCTTCCATTCAACCTATGAGAGACACTGAAACTAGCACCACGAGCTTCGTTGTTTCTGAAAGCTGTGATTGCAACGGATACCTCCAGCGGATCCAAACCTGCATATTAACTGCGTATATATTACCATTGGACCACTAGTAGGATGATTCAAAATATTGAGCACCAAAAACCAGTATTATTATTTTCGTTTTATCAATATACACTGATTGCTGAAATTATCAGATACACTTGCATGTTATTTATATGGATTATGTTATTATAAATAATACGTTAAAATTATGAAATGATCTTTGGTAGGAAATTTCCATTTAAACGTTAAGCTAACTTTTTTGTCTTGGTAAAAGAAATGTGCAAGATATTGAGTTAAATATTTAATGAAAAATAAAAATGTTCAGTAGAAAATGAAAGCTTTGATATTTTACATATTAATTTTTCGAAGGAAAATGTGGTGTTGGTATATAAATAGAACAATTTCCTGGGATAAAAAAAAAAGTATATTACTCTGTGATATATTATCTTGAGTGTTTAGAAAATGAATAATAATACTTAAATAGATATTAAAAAATCATCAAACTTCTAAATTTATATTATTTATATTTATCTAGTAGAAATTTTATCAAAAATTGCACATTTCTCAAAAGGCAATGAATTCATTTTTAAAATGATGCCACAAATTCATATGCATAGTAGATTTCTTACCTTCTAATAATCGTCCTCTATAAGATTGAAATGAGGGTGCTTTTAGTATTTATATATATAAATATACTGGTAATACTGGTAATTGAAATTAATCAATTGAAGATTTAGCTGTGTCTGTCTGTTTCGAATATTGAATTGATATTTGATTGAAATATTGTGCCGAAGTTATTTGGGATATTGTAGCCTGAAAAAATCTATAATATCTACAAGAAAGAAAAATTTAGTTAATTTAATTGAGCCTGAGTTTATTTCTTTTACGAACTTGGAATACATTTATTTTATGCTAAGGTACTTGATATACAACATTGTCATGTATCTTTTCTCATAAATAATATCCACTTTTATGTTATAATTTCAAATTTTTAACACTTTAATGGATTATTTCGAGTATACTCGTATCTTATATTTGTATATTTTCTTAACACCTCAAGCTAACTCGTGGAAAAATAATTTTTTAATTTTGGCTTGAAAACGAGTATTTTTAAGCTACCTAATAAAAAAGTAAAAAATTTTAAGGTAAATACGTTCACTCATGATGACAATGTGGTAACAATAATTCTATCGTGACTTCATGTTGTTTTATAGATATTTGAATCGAATGTCTGTAAAACTACATGAAAAGATGGGCAAGGAACTGCGTGTTTTTTATTGTTTATGATCACTTTCATCTACCTTAAATTATTTTTTTCAAAATGAGTAGAAATAAACACTTTTTTAGTGATAACAACAACAACGTATCATATGGTGATCTCTGGCTTATTTAAAATAATATTTATGATAATAATACTAAATACAACAGAAAAAAAAAGTATTGATCCTAATTCTAACAATGCTTATTTCTGATAAATAACTGATAACTCAAAAATAACTGATTTGAAACAAAAACTGCAGTTGAAAAAGCAATTGATCTAGGAAGGAATTCAAAGACCTTTGAATTTCAGCGTTTGTGCGTGCCTTTGCACCTTTGGGACGTCGGATGACAATGTGGTAAGAATAATTCTATTGTGATTTCATGTTGTTTTACAGACATTTGAAATGAATGTCTGTAAAACTACATGAAAAGATGGGCGTGGAACTGCGTATTATTTATAGTTTATGACAACTTTCATCTACCTTAAGTTATTTTGTTCAAAATGAACAGAAATGAACATATTTTTAGTGACAACAGCAGCAACGTACCACAAAATTATCTTGAAACCTCTGGCTTTTATTAAATAATATTTATAATAACGATAATAAATACAACAGAAAAATCATCATAATATCATAATTCCAACAATGCTTACTTTTGATTTTAATAAAAATAACTGATTTGAAACTGAAACTGCAGTTGAAAAAGCAATTGATCTACGAAGGAATTCAAAGACCTTTGAATTTCAGCATTCGTGCGCGCCTTTGGGCCGCCGGATGACAATGTGGTAACAATAATTCTATTGTGATTTCATGTTGTTTACGAACATTTGAATCGATTATCTGTAAAACAACATGAAAAGATGGGCGTGAAAGTGCGTGTTATTTATTGTTTATGACCACTTTCAGTTACCTTAAGTTATTTTTTTAAAATGAGTAGAATTGAACATATTTTTAGTGATAACAGCATACACATGATGATCCCTAAAGCTCTGGCTTATTTTAAATAACATTTATAATAAAGATAATAAATATTAAAAAAAAAACGTATTGCTCATAATTCTAATAATGTTTACTTTTAATATTATTATAAACAACTGATTTGAAACAAAAACGTGTTGAAAAAGCAATTGATCTGTGAAGGAATTCAAAGACCTTTGAATTTCAGCGTTTGCGCGCGCCTTTTGCACCTTTGGGTCGTCGGATGACAATGTGGTAACAATAATTTTATTGTGATTTCGTGTTGTTTTACAGACATTCGATTCAAATGTCAGTAAAACAACATGAAAAGATGGGCAAGGAACTGCGTGTTATTTATTGTTTATGATCGCTTTCATTAATCTTAAATTATTTTTCTCAAAATGAGTAGAAATGAATACATTTTTAATGATAACAGCAGCAACGTATCACATGGTGATCTCGAAAACTCTGACTTATTTAAAATAATATTTATGATAATAATAACAAATACAACAGAAAAAAAAACAATATTGATCATAATTCTAACAGTAGTTTAGATTCTATTAAAAATAATTGATTTGAAACAAAAACTGCAGTTGAAAAAGCAATTGATCTACGAAGGAATCCAAAGACCTTTGAATTCCAGCGTTTGTGTGCGCGCCTTCGGAAGGATTGTGGAGAATCCCCTTCCTGCAGCAGAGAGTGGCGTAAGTGTAAGTATGGCATCAGCAGCGCGAAGGTAGGTGCGAGAGGCGGCAGAATTAGCCATAACAACGTTAACGCTCCTGGAGATGACATCACCTTGCACGTCGCACCTGCCTCCCGTAACCATGGTGATCTTCTTCAACTCGATTCCCGATGCCCCACGCACAAGGTAGGCCTGCCATTTGCAGGTTACCGTCTCTTTCTTTCGGCCGCTGTTGCTCGCTGTCGGCTTTTTTTTGCTTTTGGCAAGGATATCCGATTTTAATAGTGTCTCTATCTCTTTATGGTTGTTGCGTTTTCGATCCCGGTAGAACAGACACGTTCGATTCTGTTCCCGAGAATGCCATTCGATTCAGGAGAAAGGGAATTATCTGGGAAAGAATAGCGAAGTTTTGATTGTATTGTCTGTATTTTTATGATACTTATTTACATTCTTGGTAAATTATGCTCTTTATTTTATTTTTTTTTTTATTATCAACACGATTCCTTGTTTGTAAAATGTCGAATCGATTTCTTGTTACATGAACTACATAATTATTTGTATTCATTAATTATTATTCAATTATAAACGTGGCAAAAAAAACAGACACGTTCGATTCGTTCGAAAGTGTCATTGGTTGTCAATTCGATTCAGGAAGAAGGAATTATCTGGGAAAGAATAGCGAAGTTTTTTCCTTGTATTTTTATGCTACTTATTTACATTCTTGGTAAATTATGCTCTTTTTTTTTTATTTTGATTTTCTATTTTATTGTAAAAAATAATTCCTTGTTTTTCAAATGTGTGTTATCGAATCGATTTACTCTATAATTATCGATTTACTCTTAATATTACTCTATAATTATTTGTATTCATTAATTACTATTCAATTAAGAACGTGTCAAACAGACACTTTCAATTCGTTCAAAGTATCATTGGTTTGAATTCGAATCAGAAAGAAGAAATTATCTGGAAAAGAATAGTGAAGTTTTGTTCGTATTTTTATATTATTTATTTACATTCTTGGTAAATTATAGTTTTCTATTTTTATTTTTATATGAGATTAATTTATTTTAAACATAATTCTTCCTTGTTTGTCAGATTAGTATTGTAGAATTTTACTGTTCAGTTAAGATTCTGACATCAGACATGTTCGATTGAATCTCGAAAACATTTCTGATTTGAATTCGAGTTAGAAGGAAGAAATTATCTTCGGAAGAATAGTGTATGTTTTGATGGTTGTTGTGTATGTATTTTTATGCTGCTTATTTACATTCTTGAGAAAATATGCTCTTTTTCATTTTTTTTTTAATTCAAGATTAGTATGTTATAAATTTCTTCCTTGCTTGTCAAATCAATGTGTATTATAAAATCGTATAAAATCGAATTTCTTTTTATGGACAGTGTAATTATTTACAATAATTTGTTATACAAATGATTCTTGAATATTTCTTTCAAAATATTTGATTCTAATATTTGACATTTGCATATTAGTTCTGCTTTTTAAGCCATTCTTGCTCAGTTCTGTTTATCTTTTTTTAGATATCTGATTTTAACTGTTTTGTTCGGTCAGATATTGCATTTTAAGCCTAGGCAAATAGTCGTTAAAAGATACCAATAGTTCAAATTTGATTGAAAAGAAAAGGATTGATTAAAGACGAAAAGCGAAATTTCGATTGCTTGTTTCGTCTAATTAATAGTTTATGGTATAGTTTATTTGTTTCTTGAATTATATATTTAACTATATTCGTTCAATGCTTTTTTTTTTGTTAATCTCAAATTAATTTGAATATTTCTTTAACCATAGTAAAGCAAATGGCGAAAATGCATGTCTTATCAGGATAAAGAACACATAATTCCATGTAATGAAAATATATGGATAAATGCATGGCGCATTATATGGACACATATTTTGCGCGATACTTTAAAACGGTTATGATTCAATGACTGCCTTGTTTAGAAACATTTACATTCGTTTCAAAGGTGATTAAGACTAATCTAAAAAGGTATAATATAATTATTATTCATTATTCTTCACATTCTTTTATATATATATAATGTATAAATGGAAGATTGATGTATCGAAATATATCGCTTGATTTCATTTAATGGAGTGAGTTCTACCATATATGTTCAATGATAATTATAACTTTATATTCAAGATGATTTGATGATTATAGCTTTATACGTATAATCACGTTTATGATTCAATGACTGCCTTGTTTGGAAATATTTATTGAATTTACATTCATTTAAAAGGTGATTAATAATAATCTATGATTGTTATTAATCTCAAATTTCTTAATTAAATTAATCTCGCTTGATTTCATTTAACGGCGTCTGTTCTACCATACACATTCAATGAGATAATTAAAACTTTATACTCACGATTATTAAACTGATGATTATAATTTTATAATTTTTGATTTACGTTTATGATTCATTCACGTTTATGATGAATATAGATTTATAAATATTAGATTGATGTATCGAAATTTATCGCTTGATTTCATTTAATGGTGTCAGTTCTACCATATATGTTCAATGAGATGTTTAAAACTCTTTTCGTGGAAATTTTCTCCGAAATCTTACAATCTTCATAAGAAATTATTGCTACTAAAAAAAAAATAAATACACTTTAAAAAGGGAATCTAGGAAATTTTAGATTATCATTTTGCTGATTCATTGTGCAATTACTCTTTAGTTCCAGAAATTTATTATTTTTCTTTCTCTTTCACCTTCGCTATTGCAGTCTTAACTCTATCTGTTTAGGCTTTGAATTTTGATAAGAATCTTCATACTTTCATCTTGTCGTCACCATCCACGTTTTTAACATAAACAAATATACGTCAACCAATCATTTTGTAACTACGTACAAATCAAGTTTGCCTTTCACTTATTTTATTTCTTTAAACAAAACTCAATTATGTCTATGATGCTTTAAATAAAACAGGTGCAGAATATGGTACATGTCTTTATTTAATGGCGACTTTTTAATTAAAAGTAATACAATGACTATAATAAATTACTTATTAGTTACATACTATACTCAATATTGAGTGAAGAATTACAGTATGTTGCATGATATTGACAATACTATTGATAAAGATTGGTATTGAGCACGTGCAGTTGAAAGGATTATGCTGTTTTCAAATACCAGACATTTTTAGCCCTTATCATTCTTCATAAGAACAGCAGATATTTAGCAGATACAGCATTACCCAATATGTACCACGAGATCTGCGACACTGTAACCACATTTTGCTACATCAATTTTGAAAAACACATAAATTATTATCATTATATAACACAAATTATATATAAATTATATAAAATTATTTATTATTGTTTATTACACATAAATTATTTAAAAAATGTTCTTTTATTATTCAATAATAATGATATGTTGTGATTTTACAACACAAGAGCTCAACGGAAAGATTGTGGATCTTTGTGGATTTATTATATCCATGTAAATGGAAATTTTTAGCCGATTTATTATTTGTCTTCAAACCGAACACCTTTAATTCATAGGCCTAACGTTTCCTGTAATATCCACTTGGCATTTCTGGTACACGAAGATTTTTATAAAAACAAACTAATATTAATTCATATTTATTTGAAGAAAATAAAGTTTTTTTTTTTTTCATTTAAAAACATCAATTTATAATTGATATTATATCATAGTTATTTTTTTTAAATGACGAAATTGTTATTTCATAAAATAATTTTTGACTAATTATAAAATACACTTGATTAAAAATTAAAATTTCTTATGTGAATTATAAAATATTGAATTTTAAATTTGAAAATATTAAATTTTAAATATAAAGCTAATATTAACCCCAATTTATTAATTTATTTGAAGAGAATAAACTTTTTTTTTCCATTTAAAAATATCAATTTGTTATTGATATTAAATCGTAATTTTTTTAATTGATGAAACTATGATTTCATGAAATAAATATCAACTAATTATAAATTACACTTGATTAAAAATAAAAATTTCTTATGTGAGTTATAAAATATTGAATTATAAAGAAATTTGCAATGAAAAATGTAAAATTACGCGTAACATTGATTGAAGAATTTTATTGTGATTAATATATTTAATATTTAAACAATGTTAAACTTTTAATCAATTAATTATATTAGCTGAGTTTTTAAATATAAATCTGTAAAATAATAATACTTCTATGTTTTAGGCAATATCAATTTAAAAATTGTAGAGAAAAAATCAGTGCTAATTTTTTTTTCTTTATTATACTAATTTAAAGTAGATTTTTTTTTTAAATAGCAATACTTCATTGTTTTAAGACAGCAATCTGAATTTCAAAATTATAGTGAAAAAAATTAGTGCCAATTTTTTTTTTATTGTACTAATTTAAGGTATATATTTCTTTTTAAATAATAATACTTCATCGTTCTGAATTTCAAAAATGTAGAGGAAAAATCAGTGTCAATTTTTTTCCGTTATTACAATAAATTAAGGTAGATTTTAAAAAATAAAACAATAATACTTCATTGTTTTAAGACAGCAATTTGAATTTCAAAAATGTAGAGAAAAATCTGTGATAATTGTTTTTTCTTTATTATACTAATTTAAAGATTAAAAAAAAAATAATAATAGTTTATTGTTTTAAGACAGCAGTCTGAATTTCAAAAATGTAGAGGAAAAATAAATGCTAATTTTTTTCTTTATTATACTAATTTAAGGTAGATTTTAAAAAATAATAATAATAATATTGCATTGTTTAAAGACAGCAATCTGAATTTCAAAAATGTAGACTAATTTTTTTTCTTTATTAAGGCAGATATATTTTTAAAAAAAATAATAATACCTCATTATTTGAAGACAGCAATCTGAATTTCAAAAAATGTAGAGAAAAAAAAATCAGTGCTAATTTTTTTCTTTATTATACCAATTTAAGGTAGATTAAAAATAATAATAATAATAATACTTCACTGTTTTAAGACAGCTATCTGAATTTCAAAAATGTAATTTTTTTTCTTTATTATACTATTTTAAGATAGATTAAAAAAAATTTTAACGAATAATAATAGTGAAGTTTATATTAAAAAAAATTTTCTGAGATACCATTTTTTAAACTTACTTTTTACTTACATTCTTACTTATTTTGTAGAACTTTCTTGACATTTTAACCTATTTGAATTGCATCGAAGGCTTTTAAAAATCTTCCTTTCTTGAAGTATTTTAATAACCTCTTCATCATCGTCATAACACTTCGTAGGTAGGTTTTCAACATTTTACAGTGTTTCATCAATGTCAAAAATATCAGTGAGCATATCAAATGTTCATATCAAATAGTATTAGAAGTTTTGTAAAAGTGATATAACTTTTAAAATATTGAAATTATAGAAGTGTGAATAGTAAGAAAATTTTATTTAAATAAATTTGCAATTTAAATATTCTTTAGCACTTTTTTATTAAAACAATTCGACAAATATGAATGCTATTTTATTTATTTATTTGACGTTAAAATGGTGAGTTTTTAAGAGAGAAACAAGTTTTTAAATTGGTTTAAAATATTAATAAGCTTTTTATTTAATTTAATTTTGTACTAAATCAAGAATAAATGTCAGTAAATGGGAAATGCCACTTTATAATTGGAAATAGTTAAGCTTTGTAATAGGAAACACGTTGGTGGTTTTACCCTGTTTCATAGGATTCGTGACAGGACTGTTGTCACGAGACTTTCACTTTCTAGTTTTTCAAAATAGTTACTGTTGCATAATTTTAAGGTAGACAATAAAATTCAAATGTAAAAATAGTTTCTATTTTGTGTTGTATTTACATAAATTTTATTTATTCAATTTGTGTATTTTATGGGAATTTTTTTACATTCTTACAAACAACAATTACATGCCCTGACACGTGGTTCAGTGGCAACGCATGCCACTGGTGAGCATTAGGGCGGAGGTTTAATCCGCTGGGGGCTTTGTTGTTTCAAAAACGAGGAGGCCGGATGGCGTTTGTGATGTTCAGCATTTTGACTCGTTAGTCAAACTATTTGATGAGTGTTCTCCGGGTTTTCTCCCATACGAAAAATTCCCCCCTAAAAGTCCTCCCGGAAAGCACTGCTATCCTTCTTAGATGACACAGAGCTAAGTCAGACTTCTACCTACGGATGCTCCATCACAACAGAAGCTGCTCTTCCGCATTCTCTCCTTCCAAGAGACCACACGGTTTCTTGGACTTGATCTAAATGTTGCTGTCGACCAAGTGGGATAAGAAACAAACAAACATAGCTTCAAATTCTAAATCTCTAAGCGAACCTAAAATCCATTGAAACTATTATTTTTATCATTACTAATTTTTTTTAGATTAAGATTTTTTTTGTACAACTAATGAATATATTTTATTAACGCACAACTATTTGCCATGCCTTTATATCATTTCCTTAAAAAGATATGCTTCATTAATATTTAATTAAAAACCCTTAAAACTTCAAAAGCCATTATTATGTATTTCTTTTCTTTTAAAACTAATTTTTTTCTTTTCAAAATAACTCACTTTAAAAATTAACCTTAAAACCTCATCAAATATAAATAAACCTCATCTGTTGTAATGCATGAGACATCTGCAATTCTTTTTATGCATTGCCAAAACTAGTTTCCCCTACAAAAAAATAAAATACATCTCAGCAAAATGGCAATGAAGAATAAGACAAACCTCTATAATATTTACTAACGTTTCCCTCAAAATCCCTTGAGTACAAAGTCCTGAAAAAATTCCCTGCCGAAATATAGGGAAAATGTACATGCTGAGGGAAAAAAAATCATCTCTTGTTCTATCTTTTATCTATCCACCAACTTCCCCTAGCAGTTACCATGGATGAAACACTAGGAATTACCTGATCCGCCAATGTTAGGATAGGCCTCTAGCTACTAGTGACTGTGTTGACATAAACCGTACCTTACTGTGCAGGGGCTCAGGTGTGTTTGCTCAACCACTGGAGAGCGCCCTGGCTCGCCCAGGGCTGTTATGCTATTGGAGTTCAGCAGGAGATCCTCTTTTTCCTGAGTGAGTGGTTATTATGTATGCATTTTGCGGTGGATCTGTTAATTTGGCTTGTCCTTCCTTCTGCACCAGCTAATGTTGATTTATTTTGGCATTTTTAGAAAGTTTTGGGGTTACAGTGTTGTGATAGCGCAAGCAACAGCAGAGGACCTTTTGATAATATTTATTAAAATATGAAAGGTAAACCTGGTGGTAAGGTTGGTAAAAGTGAAATTTAACGTGGTTTTAATTCTAAACTGTAATTAATTTATGTCGTGCAGACTTGGGTGTTTTAAGTGGATTATATCCTAAATTTTCCTTGGTGGAATATTGAGGTCTGCGTGAGGTTCAAAATGACTTTTAAATATTTGTTCACTAGCTATTTTTCGAAAGTCGGTTCTCTTCAAACAGTAAAAGCGTAAAGATTTTATGCATATTTCTAAAAATTATCTACTATACATAAAATTTCGTTACTTTTTTAATTAAAATAACATTTGAAACTTTTATGTATATTAGTATGCAAATATATAAGTGTTTAAAAAATAAATTTTATCAAGTAATATATATAAATTAAACATTCTTGTAGAATTTGTGTGTATGATGTTAAATTCGTTTTAATTTAGAGATAATCGTCAGAACAGTTGATGAAACTTTTATTTTATTTTTATAAATTTCTATCTTCGACTTATTTATGTTGCATATCTTTCAGCCTATAATATTTTATTGATAATTACTTGAGATTAACTAATTTAGCATTGTAAAATCATAATTTTAAATAGAAAACCTAAAAACTAAGAATAGATGATAAAATTTCCAAGCCTTTTTTAATTAAGTTTTCAACTTAATATTAGTTTTAACTATTAAACTATGATTAATTTGTTACAATAAGCTGGACACAGTACTTTTTGTGAGTTAATTGTACATGCATACTGTCTGATGACGCTCACTAATATTTTTATTTACTATATTTTAAAATTAATAATTAAGATAAAATGCTTTACCTATGGACTCTGTAGTTTTTATGAAATTCATATTTGATTTTTAAATAAAAACCTACATTTTTACATTTTTGTTTTTAAATAAAAACCTACATTTTTACCTTTTTGATTTGACAAAAATTTGTATCTAGAATTTGATAATATTATATACAAAAACATATTACTTTGATGAATAAAATTTTACAGTCGTAAAAATTATTAGTTATTAGTTATTTAAAGTATTAAATATTTTTTTTTAATGTCGTCATTTTCCAAAATTAGTTTACCTTCCTTCAATTCACCTTTTATCGAATAGAATTAAAATAAGTTTATATAAGTTACAGTAAGTAAGGCATGATGAATTTTTATTAGTAACTTTTATATAGATTCTGGAAAAAAGTTAACTAGGCGGAACTTTTTTTTTTTTTTTTTTTTTTTTTTTTAAATTTAAAAAAAATTACAAAAATCTATGGGAACTTTCTTGTCTATGAATTCTTGCTTTTTTATGAAATCCATATTTGACTTTAAATAAAAATCTTCATTTTATATCATTTTTAATTTGACAAAAATCTGCATCTAAAATTTAATAATATTTTATACATAAAAATAATTATTTTGATGAAGTGACTTTTTTTTAAAGTCTTCATTCTCCAAAATTCATTTACCTTCAATGAATTCCTTCCTTCAATTCATCGTTTACCGAATAGAATCAAAATATGCTTTATAAGTTACAGTAAGTAAGGTATTAAGGATTTTCATTAATTACTTGTGTATCTGCATTGCGTCTAAAGGCGCAAAACTGATATTTTTATTTATTGTATTTTAGATTTTAAGAAAAATTACAAAAATCTTTGTGAATTGTCTTGTTTTTTGGATCACTTCTTGAGTTTTTATGAAATCCATATTTGACTTTTCCATTTTTACCTTTTTTATTTCATAAAAATCTGTATTTAGAATTTGATAATATTATATATTTAAATATAATTGCTTTGATGTGAAATGACTTCTTTTAAAGTCGTCATTTTCCAAAATTCATTTACTACATATGTCCTTCAATTCCCCGTTTATCGAATAGAATTAAAATATGCTTTGTATGTTATAATAAATAAGACATTATGAATTTTCATTAGTTACTTGTATACTTATGCATACTATTCGAAGGTGCAAAAATTATATTTTTATTTATTGTATTTTAGATTTTAAGAAAAAGGTACAAAATTCTGTGGGAAATGTCTTGTCTATGGCTCCTCGATTTTTTATGAATTCCATGTTTGACTTTAAATAAAAACTTCCATTTTTACCTTTTTGATTTCACATCAACGTAATTAGTTTGATCAAGTGACTCTTTTAAAGTCGTCATTTTCCAAAATTCATTTACTACATTCCTCCTTCAATTCACCGTTTATCGAATAGAGTTACAATATGTCTTATAAGTTAATTATAAGGCATATATAATTATAAGAATCATTAAAATATGCTTTGTAAGTTACAATAAATAAGTCATTATGAAATTTCATTAGTTATGCATACTTCCCGAAGGCGCAAAACTAATATTCTATTTTACTATATTTTAGGTTTAAAAAAAAATTTTCGATTTATAATGAAATCCATATTTAACTTTAAATAAAAACTTCCATTTTTACCTTTCTGATTTGACAAATACCTGTATTTAGTATTTGATAATATTACATATTTAAACATACTATTTTGATGAAGAAAAACATTTTTTTTCTTTTTAAAGTCGTCTTTCTCCACAATTCATTTGCTGCCTCTGCTCCTCCGATTCACCGTTTATCGAATCGAAAACGACAAGGGGAACGGGTGGAAGAACTAAAAAACTAAATTAAACTTGACTCTCTCTCTTACTTGGAAACTTTTTCCGATTTTAAACATAACTCCTCTTCCTCAAACACGGCGCGAAGAAAATTCAAAAGTTTCAATCAAGCTTTAAACGGCTTCGCTCATCTTCCAACTTTGCATTTTGCTCCAGACTAACAAACAAATAAAAGTGGAAAAATTGAGAGATGAAAAAAAAAAAAAAAAAAAAAGTCCTGTAAATCGGAGAACAAGAAAACAAATCCCTAGAAGTTTAATACTCATTTTATCCCCTCTTCTCTTTAGCCCCCCTACCCCCTTACCCTTCCCTTCTCCCTTTCCTTCACAATTATGTTTTTCTCTCTGCTAGGAAACTCTTCTAGATTAGAAGCTTCTTTTTCCCCACCAAACTTGACTCTGTAGTATGTCCTCCAGGTATTAACTAACTTCGCAAGAAGCCTTCTTCTTCGCAACTGTAGCATTATTTTAGGACGATCGTTCTTTTCCAAGAAAGATTTTAAGCGATAGTCTTTCGGCCGGGATGGCGATTAATATCTTTTTCGTTCCTTTTTTTATTATTATTTATTTTATTTATTTAGATTTTTAGCCGATTAGGAAAAGCAGAAAGCTGGTTTCTTACTTGCCTTGTAGATTTAACGAAGAAGGCGATTGATGAAAACTTTTTGTTCGAAGTGGAATGTTTTGGAACATATATCCGGAGTCCCTTTTTGTCTTTGATTTTCTTTTTTTCGTTACTTCGTAAAGTACCTCGGGTGGAATTTCATTCATTTTTGCAATCTGTGACTGTCAACTGTGATTTACTTTACTTTCTTTCTTTTTTTTTTCAATCACTTTTTCTTGTTGCTGGATTTAATGAACGGTGAAAAGTTTTGGAATAAACTTGGTTTTAAAAGTTACAGAAGAATTATTTTTTAAAAAAAAAATATGTGACATTTTGAAACACTGTGCTGTAATTTGACAAAAGTTTTTGTTTTAGTTGCAGGAAAAAAAAATTACACACAGAAGCCATCACCATAGAACCATGTACACCGTACACCATAGAACCATGTACACCATACACCATAGAACCATGTACACCATACACCATAGAACCATGTACACCATACACCATAGAACCATGTACACCATAGAACCATATACACCATAGAACCATATACACCATAGAACCATATATACCATACACCATCACAACAGAAGCTGCCCGCCCCTTTCCTTTCTGCCATGAGACCCCATTTGTTCTTGGACTATGTGGTCTCATGGCATGGAAGAAAGGAAGGGGGAGGGGGATCTGTATGTCCTCCAGGTATTAACTAACTTCGCAACAACCTTCTTCGCAACTGTAGCATTATTTTAGGACGATCGTTCTTTTCCAAGAAAGATTTTAAGCGATAGCCTTTCGGCCGGGATGGCGATTAATATCTTTTCCTTTTTTTTTTTTAATGCTTTTTTTTCGCTGTTATTTATTTAGATTTTTAGCCGATTAGGAAAAGTAGAAAGTCGGTTAAGAAAGTAGTGAAAATAGACCAATATTTTTTAAAATATAAGTTACAAAATTTGCCTTACAATGTTTTCTTTCAAATCTAGTTTTCAAAATTTGGTTGAATATGATTTAGAGTAGAGGGCTTGATGGCCGAGTGCCTAGCGCTTGGTACCACAGGCACATCTGGTGATATCATGGATATTTGTAGTGGTTCGGTATCCATTTTAAGCCGTACGTAATATAATACATTCATATTAAGCCGTACGGTTTAATATGAATGTAGAGCGCTGGACGTAGGACTGACAACCCTATCCCATATAAAGTCAGCGTCACGGAACCGAGTCAGACTACCGAGTCTACGGGTGCTCCATCACAACAAAAGTTGCTCCGCCCCGCCCCCCTTTCCCTCATTTCATGAGACCACACGGGTTCTTGGACTTGGTCTAGATGTTGGTGTCTACCAAGTGGGATAAGAAACAGCAACATACGAAACAGATTCCTGCCTCAATTCTTCTAGTGGCATATATGAAATTTGCTCTAGAAGGAAAGATTTGAAGGAAAGAACGGAAGAATCCTGTTCTGAAGAACGAAATTTTTAATACAAAATTAATGTAGGTTACGAACATTTTTCATTCTATGTATATATACGTAAAAAAAAATTATGGCCTAAAATTATTTAAAATTAAATTGATCTTAAATTATTGAGAAATTAATTTCATTATTACCAATCAATTTTCATCCAATCATTTCATCAATTTTCATATTATATTATACTACGGATATCATACAAATACTATCTGCAGAAAATATTCAAACTTCTCCCCCATCCCTCAAAAAAAAAAAAAAAAAAAAAAAAAAAACTTCAGAATAAATGTAAAAAAAAATTATGTTTAATATTATGTTGTTAAGAGTTCTTTTTACCTAATCTCTCGACATTTATCTATTACAAAGTCCAATTAATTTTTAATTAGTTGTTAAACTTGTACCATTATATTTTTAAATGCTTGATTGTTGTTGATTATTTTCTTATTTAAGCAAAATTTAAATGTAATCTTAATTTGTATTCTATTCTTAACTCATAATAAGTATCATAAATGTATATCTACAAAAAATACGTTTTCAGCCTGTAAGATCATTATTTTCTTATTTTTCAATAGTAAAGAATTGAATTTCTGAGAGTATATAGTTCATTTTTTTAAGAAAGTTTATTATTCTATTCCTACCTCGATATAATAAGTATCATAAATGTATCTATACAAGTAAAAGATTACGCTTTCAGTTTAAGATAATTGTTTTATTAATTTTCAATACTAAAGAATTGAATTTCTGAGTATTCATTTTTTTTAATAACTTATATTCGGAAGATGCATCTGTCTTTAAAAACCAGAATATTTGAGACATCTGAAACAAATTATAATTTCATTGTGTATCATAATTTTTTAATATTAATTAAATAATTTAAATTAATTATTAATTATATTCATTACAATTTGCCTTTTTTTCTATGTCTCAATTTAAAAAAAATACTCAGAAATATGTCATCATGACTTTGCAGCTTGTGATTGATTGGTCAATTCTTTTTTAATATCCTTTTTTTGCTCCTCCTTCAAAGTTTGATGAGATTAAAATACCATTTAAAAAAAAAATATCCTTCTTGATTGATTTGTGCAACTAATCCTTCGTACACGAAACTTCTTTCTTCCATCCTCTACACACCCCCACTTTTTTTTTTGTTCCCCTAACGCCCTAACGATTCTCAATTGTTTTGAGAGATTAAAATAAAACTGGGAAGTGTCATCCATTGTTACGTGTCTTTTATATTCATTGAAGCGAATAAGAGAGTGGGGATACATAAAAAAAAATAAAATAAAATAAAAATAAAATAAAATAAACAGCAAGAGTCTTGGTAAACGCTTATTTGAAAAATCCAACCGCTGTCAAACTCATAAAGAGTAAATTATGTACTTCGTGGCAAAACTTGTACTCTTTAAATAACCTCTCCGCCATCCCTTACGATGTTTATTACAATAAACTCGATGCATTTTTCAAAGTAAAATAAAAATAAAAAAAATAAATAAAAAATTAACCTCCCCCTTTTTTTTTAAAAAAACTTTTTGTTATTTATCTTCTAAATTTTAATTATTGTGACTCATTTTTTAATACCTTATCTGCTCTCTCTCGATTATGAACGACCTTACGCCATTGCTGGCTTTTTATTCGTTTATTTTTATCCCTTTCTTTTTTTTTATCCCTCCCATAATATAATCCATCCTTTTTTTTCCCTTTCCCTTATCTGATAAGGCTAGTCAGTTTTTAATTACACTCCTCAATAGAAAACATGGCTCCCTTTCAAGTTATCTTTAATCGTCTCTGCGTTAAAGGGGAAAACTGTAACTGTCACGTTCTGTAAATCGAACTGTTTTTCCCTTTTTTTCCCCTCCCCCCTCTTATTCTTGTGCCAGATTCATTTGCGTATCTACCTATGACCCATCCCCCCTTCCCTTTAGTCAATTTGAACCCTCCCCCCAATTTCCCAAGAATCTCACTTTGGCTCTCTATTAAGATGAAAAGCCTAAATGGACCAGAGGGGTGAGAAGAATGGAAGGGGGGGGGACCCATTTGCATAAATGAAATTTGAATTTCTTACATGTTGTCGAGAGCAGTTTCTTTTTTCGTTTTCCAAACGAAGAGATGTGACGGGGTTAACTTCGCTAATGAATTTTGCGAAAGCGAGTTGGTTCACTTTCACATAAAGGAAAACCCAACTCACTCTCTGATTGGAGTAATAGTTAATGGATGTCGTTAATCATTTCCGACTTCCTCTTTTCGCCGGTGGTTTAGTTGTTTCTAGTGTTTGAAGTTATAGTTATGCATCTGTTTCGGGTATGATTGTTGTTTTATCTGCAGAAAGGATCAATTGACTTTCTGGGAAAAGGGGGTGTCTTAATTGGGAAAGGAGGTCTTTTCAGTACCGGAGGAATTATTGTTTTGTTTCTGTGAAGTGACTTCATTAACTGGTTGACATTTTGTGTACTTTGTTTTAAAAGGTGCCAAAATTTATAATGATGAATAAATTAAAAGTTTTTGCATAATGAGAATATCAAATAGTAAATGAAAACTGTACACATGTCATATATTACTGTTCATCATATATGATTTCTGTTTTATCTCTCTGAAGAGAGATTTTTATGTATTTTGTTTAAAGGCTCAAAAATTCATAATGAATCGATAAGTTTTTGTATAAGTATTCTAAATATATGAAAACTATGAACATGGACACTTATTACTGTTCATATATGAGTATTTATTTTATTTCTCTGAAGAGAGACATTAATTGCTTGATGTCTATAAAAGACATCAAGCAATTAATGACTTTCAAATTTTATAATGACGATAAGATTTTGCATAATAAGTATTCCAAATATATGAAAACGTGTTACGGTTGCCACCAAGACCACGTATTACCTTGTTCATATATGAGTATTTATTTTATTTCTCTGAAGAGAGACATTAATTGCGTGAAGTCTTTTATCTTTTATTTAAAAGTTTCAAATTTTATAATTATGATACGTTTTTAAATAATATATTTGGAATACTATGAAAACTATGAACATGAACACGTATTACGGTTCATATGTGATTAACTATTTTATTTCTCTGAAGCGAGACATTAATTACTTGATGTCTTTTATTTAAAGGTGTCAAATTTAATAATGATGTTAAGTTTTTGTGTAATAAGAATATCAAATATATAAACTAAATATATGGCCATGTATTATCATTCATATATGACTATTTTGTTTCCGTTAAGAAATATCGTTGTTATCTGGTTGAAATTTGTGTATGTCGTTTAACAGTGCCAAATTCATAATTTTTGTATAATGAGAGAAAATCAAATAAAAAAATGTATAAAGCATTATGTATTATACAATTCATGTATGATTTTTACCCGACTTATGGCTCAATGGTAATGTGCACCGCTGGTGAGCATTAGGGCTGAATCAATCAATTCAATCCACTGGCGTCTTTGTTATAGACACTATTTCAAAACACGAGGAAGTACAAGTTTCAGAGCCGTAGACTAAAATAGGTCTAATAAGGGTTTTATATAGTAAGTATTTAATCTTTCTGCTTATAATATATTTTAAGGTCATTTTAAAAATTGTGATGATCTATAATAAAATTGCTCCTAAAAATTATTTTGTTGTTTACTAAATTCTGATCATTTCTTAATTTTACTTTCAGTACAATATCTTAAAAATTTTAATACCTCATATTATCTTGTAATCTCAATATCATGACTTTGAAAAGTTTACAAGTGACTTATCGTACAACACATTTTGATATTTCTATCTTGAAACCATCAAAATATATGATAAAGACCATTCTCAAAAATTCTTTTAGTTTCATCTACTTTCCTAAGAAAACTTTATGATCCTTTCCTAAATTTGCATACATTACACCTCATTATTTCATGTGTACTTGACAATCTAATTCCGGTGTTTAAATTCAACGATATGTTAATAAATTATGCAGCGTGCGCATTTATTTATTCCAACTCTTCGCATTGATATTTAGAGAGAGTTTTATGTATGACTGAACTTCCTTTTGCCAATAGTTGTTCCTCTTTTAATTGAATAATTTTAAAGCAAACACCTTACTATATCATAACCTGCTCACTCACTTAATTGCCGAGTTTTTTTTTTATTCCACCTCCCAAAACACACTCCTGTTTTATCCAGAAAGTCGTTAAACCCGGGGAGCTTAAACCTACATATCATCTACGTGTACCACCCACCCCCTTTTACATTTCAAAACTGTGTCGGGGGGAGTTAAGATTGCAAGGGGGGGGATGTATCACAAAAACAACAACGAAGCACTGGCGTTCTACCGTAATAAGCTCATTATACGGCAGCCAGCACCTAGCCAGCAGTAATTGCCCCTGTTTTAAGTTAATTGGAATCTTTTTCAACAACGATTCCGTTGGATAAATATAATTACAGCTTTTCTCAAACGATGCTTTTGCCGGCATGGTTCTCGGTTTCATTAGACGCGTAATGCCATTAGAAGGTATAATCTGGGGAAAAAAGGTACAAAGAAGTCGGGATGGTGAAAGATATTTTTGAATCGTTAAGGCCCTACTGGCGTAATGGCACCTTGGTTTAAGGTGCGAGGTTGCTGTTAAGGTTTGCTTGGTCGAATGTGTTCTTGCCAGCAGTTAGAAGTCGTTGGAGGTGGTTTACTCGTTTTTATTTTGTGGCGCGCGGATATTTTGTTTTGTTAAAGTGCTTTTAAAGTGTTTCTGCCAAATTAATTCAAATCCAAATAATTCTGGGTAGAGACATTATTATAATTTAAAAAAAATTAATAAAATCACAAAAATTAGGGCATTCTGTAAAATTTTGTTCTAAAACTATTTGTTTTCTTAAGTAGCAATAAATTCGTTTAATTTATTGCTGTTTTGCAATGCATTTAACAAAAGTGAATTTTGTTCTAAAATTATTTATTCTTAAGTAGCAATAAATTCATTTATTTTTTTGTTGTTTGGCAACGCGTTTGACAAAAGTAGCAAGTTCAATTTTGTTCTAAAATTGCAATGGATTCAATTAATTTATTGTTGTTTAGCAATGCATTTAACAAAAGTAACAATTTCAATTTTGTTCTAAAACTAATTTTTCTTAAGCTATTTCTTCTTTTTTATTAAGCTATTTCTTCTATTTCTTCTTTTTTTTTTAATCATGATTTATTTCGGTTATTTCGGTCATTATTCACAAATTAAAAAAAAGATTCTCGAAAATTTTATATTTTATACACATTTTTATTAAACAATTTGTTAAAAATTATTATAATTTTAAATAACGTTTAATTATATCAAAATGTATACTAACATCTAAATAATGAAGTATATTGCATGAACTTTCCTATAAATGACTTATATAAGAGTTACTATACACATGCACTATATTACTTATGAATTATGCAAGAAATACAAATGAATTATATTGTATGAGTAATAGTATAAATAAATTTTTCCTCCTTAAATATTCCTTCCTCCTCCGTTTTAAAGTACGAAAATATTTTAATGTCATTGTGTAAATACTGGAATAATATTTCGGATAAAATATATTTCAGAAACAGCGACTTTGTAAAATAACATGTTGTTATATAGTTTTTTTTCTCAACAATTTTTGATGTCATTGATAAGACATTATTTTATTTTATAAATTTGTCTATACTTAGCATCAATGTTTATTTTTAACCTTGGATCTCGTTCTAAATGTACTTAAGGGATTGTAACTGTAGATAAATGTACGGAATCTTTATATTAATGTGCTTTAAAAAAGTATTTATTTAATATTTAAATTTAATATGACATCTTATGGATATTCGTTGATAACTCTGAATTAAAATATTATTATAACTACTGAATAAATTTTGAAACTTTTTAATGAAAAATAAATTTAAGCAAATCATTTTTGTTTGATTATAGCATTTACCAAAATACTTAAAAATTTAGAGTTTTGAATAAATGTGTCTAACTTTATTTGAAATAAGGAATAGTACTATTCGAATAAAAAGTTTGGTTTTTTTTCCATGAATATGTATAATTTAAGTCTAATTCTGTATAGTTTAGTATAACTTTATAGGGATGTATAAATAAGTATAACTTTATGAGGATTTATAAATAAGTATAACTTTATGGGGATGTATAATTAAGTTTAACTGTATAGAGATGTTAACCCCCTAAATTTGTACCCATTTACATTTCTTGTAGGTGTCAACATTGAACCTCCATTTTTTCAGATACCCTTGAGCGTGTTCGTTCAAAGACTGCAGTAGTACAATATGTGGTGTAAACAGCCTTTTATGTAACGCTAAATCTGCTACATCTTTAGATCCATCCACAGATCAACGTGTCTGGCATTCGAAAACAACGTGTATTAACGACAAAATGAAATTCTTTTGATAATATATAATCTTTTGAAGTATAGCTAATTTATTGCAATTTTTAAAGCAAGTATCTTCAAAGCCTTCTTTTTGTGTTTAAATAAATACATTTTATATTAATTTCCGCTTCCGAAATTTTACTAATTAACATAAAATCTCACACTCGTGTCATCTGTTGCCGAACGAATCGCACATATTTACCTAAGGATTGAATTTTCGCAATCAACACACAATTCCAAATATAAAACCAATTTTCCAATACCTTAGGTGCAAAACCAATTTAGTACCACCTCAAGCCCCTTTTCCCCTGAACGCTTTATTTATGGTAAACCTGAAAGCGGGTCTCATCCTTCGTGTTTGCACACCTAATGAAGTAATGATCGTGTCCCAGAAGCTACCATTTCCAACAATTTTTTTTTTTTCTTTTGTACTCTTTTCTCTTAACTCTCTTTACCCTGATCCGTCGACATTGTCCTTTGTTTTTATTTTCATTAGGAAAACCTGGAGAGAGAGGAAGGGGTGGTGAGGATATTTTGGTTTATTAGAAGGTAATGAAGGAGTGGGTCTTTGCTTTACAGAAAATAAGTCAAATGAACAAACAACCAAGAAAAGTTGTTGCCTGTGATTAGCTTTTTGAACTTGGGCGTTGTGACTTAAATGTCCCGAGGCGCCACTGGTGAACTCCCTTTTAAAGTATTTAATAGTTCTGGCTCTTTAAGTCGTTGTGATGTTGATGAAAGCTGTTGCTGGTTATGTTGGTGGGTTTTTTTTCTTTAGAGAGACATTTTTAGAGGAAGTTAATTTCGTGGAAGCGGAGGATTATTGGAAATTATTAAAAGAAAAAGACTGTTATTGTAAAGACTTTTAAATCTGATGTTTTGATGTCAAAAAAAATAAAAGAGTGGACTTGTTTGATTTAATAATTCCATACTTTGATTAACCGAAATCTGGGAAGTTAAACTTTTTTAAATTGCCTTGACCATTAACTCGACCTAAATCAAACCAATTTTTAGTATAAATTAAATGCTTAATCGGCTTTTATAAGGTGCAAAATCTTTCTTATAAATTCTGCTTTCTAAGTCAATCTTAGCTAATCTTGCTTTCTAAGTAATTTTTGCTGGAGTTATTTTAATAAATAATGAGAATAATTCATTAAGAGATAGTTTATTTCATTTGGAAAGCTTTATTATCAGAATGAAGCCATATGGTACTCTGGTTTTCCCGCAGCATTGGAATCTATATTTCAGCAACGAGTTCCTAGTTTATGGACGGCCTGATGGCCAATTGACTAGCCCTTTGGCCTTTGGTACCATATGCTTCAAGCTCGAATCCTGTGTCAAAAGAAAAAAAAATGAGTGCGGACTTGTTTGATTTAATAATTTCATACTTTGATTAACTGAAATCTGGGAAGTTAAGCTTTTTTAAATTGGTGAACACCATTAACTTGACCTAAATATTGGAAAGTATAAGTTAAATGCTTAATCGACTTTTATAAGTTGTAACTCTTTTTTATTAAATCTGCTTACTAAGTCGTATAATTTTTGCTGGAGTTGAATATTTTAATAAATAATGAGCATAATTCATTAACAAACAGTTTATGTTATTTTTAAAGCTTAATTAACAGAATGAAGCCATATGGTATTCTGGAAATCAATTCTCTCAGCATTGGAATCTATATTTCGGCAACGAGCTTCTAGTTTGTGGGCAGCCTGATGGCCAGTTGGCTAGCGCTCTGGCTTTTTGTACCATAGGCTTCAGATTCGAATCCTGGCGATGGCATGAATGTTTGGGAGTGGTTCGGAATCCACGTTAAACTACAAATCCCGGTCTAATTAGCCTAAAGTGTCCAAAAATGACCGTAGAGCGACAAACCAAACCAAACCTAGTTTGTGCTGACACTGAGGATCCCAAGAAACTCACTTTTTGTATACCAATCATAATCGCAGACTTAACCTAAATTATCCATTTAATATTTTGATGTATACTATACCTTGAATTTATTTCGTTGGCTTATCTAAATATTACTAATGATTGAAATTCTCATATTTTAAAATATCAAAATTGAAATTAAAATACAAAATTTGCTCTAAAAATTTTTAACGCGAAGTTATAATAAATGATATTTTATAGATCTAGGTCTACCAGTAGTGTTACTTAAATTCATTGGAGTAATATGAAGACACTATTAATAAAGACCCTTGTGTCATGTATTTAATTATAATGAAGTAAAAAGTAATTTTTTGTTATATATAAGTATATTATTTAATAACAAAAACTATAAAAATTCTTTCCAGAAAGTTTTAATTTTATCAAATTAGCAACAAAGTTAAGATAAGTTAACCGCGTTGGTGTTATTGATGTCTTGATTGCAACAATTTTGTCTAAGTACCATCCAAAGCATATCTGTATTGCGTTTTGTTTTACATGGAGAAGACTGCCCGGAACAGAAATACAGCGGAGTCTATACGGGAAAATCCTATTTCGAATTGTTCGCCATCTGTTGCCATATTCTTCTAGGCGGCGCTTTTTCCAATCTCACCATTGTCGCAGGTGAAGCAGTCCCTTGTTCCCAAGGTTCATCAAAATTACAATGAGCATGGCCCGTCCCCTCGGCATAACCCGGTTCCGTTACCTCTACCCCCTCGGGAGGAGTCCCCTCGTAAAGAAAAGGTGGACAGACGCCTCCGACCCCCCTCCGGGGGGGGGGGAGGTTGGATAAAAGAGGATCAGGCGGAAGAGAGGGATTGCTCCGCCTGTCCACCTTGCCATCAGAACACACAAAAGCTACACCTACAGGGGGCTGACCTTTTTTGTCCATTCTGCAGACAAGCATAGTGGTGTATGTCCCGAAAGGTATGGGTTTGTGGTTATAGTAAGTGGAATGGATTGGTTGATTAAAGGTGTCTCAAAAGTGTACATTTTAAAATAATTTTAAAAATTAACATAAAAAGTTATAAATATTTTCTTTTGGATGGGAAGCAGAGAGCTATTGTGGTAGAGCTACAATTGGGGTAGAAATAATGTAGGTTTGGTTTGTCGCTCTATGGTCATCTTGCTCACACGAGGGCTAAACAGACCGGGCCCTACAGTTTTTAGAAGATTTCGAACCACTAACAAACATCCTTGCCACAGCCAGGATTCTAATTGAAGTCTGTGGTACCAAAGGACAGAGCGCTAATCACTTGGCCACTAGGCCACGTAGATATAATGTAGATTTCTTAGTAATAAAAACTGAATTTAAACAATATTTTAATCGATATAATGCTTAAATGATTCTGCCTAGTTAATGTATTTTATTTTCTTAAAAAGATGAACGACTGTTGAAAATTTGAATAATTCTGTGTTTATTTTTACATTATATTTTAAATCGCAACCAATAAAAAGCTTAAAAAAGTTAATAAATGTAATGTTAATTATGTTAACACCTGATAGTGACGAAAACAAAATATTTAAAAATACAAGAATTTGTTTGAAACATAATAGAATCTGATTTAAACGTATTCTTATGTTTAAAAACAAAACATAGAACATAAGAAAACTTAATTTCTTTTTTTATTTTTAATTTAGAGGTTTAGTTTTAGTTATAATTTACCATGTTAAAATGAATAAATAAAATAAAGGGCATGTTATAATGAATAAATAAAATGATAAAATGAATAAATAAAATAAAACTTTATTTTATTTGTGAATAAATATTAACCTGCAACTTTATGAATAAATAAAAATTAATAAATTAAATAAACCTGCATTTCCTTTATATTCACACCAAAGATTTCTAACTGACTTCATAAATAGTTAATAAAACAATTATTAAAAATTTTTTATGAAGTTTCGTATCTTTATTTACACAATTTTTTTTAAAAACTATTTTATTTAATAAATTAGAAAGCGATTTTAACTTAGTACTCTAAAATTATACTAGCCAAGAAAAGATATTGGGCAGCTATTTAACTACTATGTATCCCAATAAAGAAATATGTCTGCACTTAGACCCCTGTTCTCCGTTGTTGCTCATAGCTGTAGACCTGTCGTATTATATGTATTCTAGTATTCTTATCCCTTCTTATAAGATCCTATCACAAGGTACTGATTTCTTTTCTTTGGTGTCAACGGATGGCTGAATTTTATTTATTTATTTTGATTTTTTGTTCTGGCTGAGGGAGAAGAATTTTCTTTTTGGTTCGAGTTCTGGTTACTTTAGTAAAGATGATTTGTTTCTTGCGTTTTGATCTCCCTTAAGAAAGTTGAAGTAACACCCGTTGCTATATTAAATATTATTAGCTATTCTTTCTTTCTTTTGTCTGAAAGGATATGGTGTTGACTGGATAAGTTGCAATGCGAATATTTTTTGTAATTGTGGGAATTTATTACTTTTATCGTAATTTTATATTGTTTGGTATGATTTATCCGTATACTTTTGAAATACATAGTATTTTCTATTTATTATGTGTTTAAAATTGTTTCTTTATGGTTTTATTTAAAAGAAAAATCTATAGTATATCTGAGCGTTTTTTATATTTTGCAAGAAGGGCCTGATGGCCGAGTGTCTAACGCTCTGGGGCTCGGACCACAGGTTTCGGGTTCGAGTCCCGTCAGTGCCATAGATGTTTGTAGTGGTTCGGAATCCACTTTAAACCGTAGGTCCCGGTCTAACATGATCGTAGAGCGTTGCTTTCGAAAACTAAGAGATTCGTTAAAGCGTATCGCGTGCAAGCGTAACGTAAGGACAGCTGGCTGCCTGGTAGGAATTTTCCTGGTTCTCTCTTTTACGACACACAAATGCTGGGTAGTTATCCTTAACAGAGCTTCTACAAGGCATTATCCTTCCTTGTCGGAGTGAGGGCAGTACTTTTCGGGAAGGGGGGTAACATTTAGGGGTAACAAACTCGCAGTTGCGTATCGTATGTGAGAAAACCCGGAAAAATCCCCACAGTTACTCCGACTAACGAGGCAAGATGCTGAACATCACAAACGGCATTGAGCTCCTCTTTCGCTTTTGAAACAGTGTCTGCAACAAAGCCGCCAGCGGATTATACATATACACTTATGTCCATAAATTAAGGATAATGAAGTTCAGGCAAAGAAAGAGACAGAAGCAAAACAAATTTGACTTATTTGGTACAAAAGGTAAAGAGCAAAAAAGATGCTATATGTTTGACATAATTAATAAAAATTGCGATTTTTACTCCCTGGAGCAAATTTCAAAAGAAGAACCTATTTACAAAAAACAGTATAACATGGTTAATATGATGGCTAATATGGAGTATGTCTCCCGGACGATGCAATACAGGCCTTACAACGCCTAGGCATGCTGAGTATCAAATTATCAATCTCATCTTGGGGAATATTACACCACTCATCAAACAATGCCCTCCGAAGTTCCGGTTGACAGGTGGGAGGGGGTTGACGGGCTGCAATTCGTCAGCCAAGGATATCCCACACATGCTCTATTGGATTCAAGTCCGGTGAGTATGCTGGCCAATCCATACGGGTGATATCCTCCAATTGAAGGCATTCGTCTACAATGTTTGCACGGTGAAGACGAGCGTTGTCATCCATAAACAGAAATTCAGCACCCATGGCGCTCCGAAACAAACGTACATGTTGTTTCAGAATGACATCCCGATACATGTGGCCTGTCATCGTTACACTCTGAACATACAGGTCAGTTCTGGAACCAAAAATAATTCCTCTCCAAACGAGCCATCCTGCATCACCGTAACGGTGTCGTTCAATGGTGTTCTCTTGGGGGTAAAGGGTACCTGGCGCTCTCCATATGAAAGTCCGGCGAGAATCAGACTGCAAACTAAACCTGGACTCTTCGGAAAACATCACACAAGACCACTGTTACGGTGTCCACAATGCATGCTCTCTACTCCTGGTTAATCGCAGGCGACAGTGAGTTGCGGTAAGTGGAACACATCTGACAGGCCTACGAGCATATAGACCAATGTGCCCTAAGCGTCTGTACACGGTCTGCCTTGAAACTGTCGTACCGGTAGCTGAAGAGAGCTGACGAGACAGATCTGATGCTGTGCTCCGTCTGTTTCTTTTGGCAGTAACTGCTAAATACCGGTCCTCATTCGGCGTTGTAACTCGGGGGCGACCTGTGCTGTAACATCTACTCACATTACCATCATCTTGGAATCGTTGCCAAAGCCTGGAGATGGCACTCTGGACGATTCCAAGTTCCTCGGATACTTCCAGCTGGGTACGTCCACATTCCAGTCGTCCGATAATTCTACCACGTAAAAAATCATCCAAATGCTTCCTTTGTACCATAACTATGCGGTTATTGCACTGAAAGGCTTTTAAAGCGCTTGTGAACAATTTTACTTCTTTGCCACCATTCCTTATATACCCCTCTCTTACACTCTCGTCATTGTGACGTACTATCCGCGCCATCTGGTGGTTTCCTGTAATTTGCATATTCTTCTTCGAGATGTGTGTGATAATTCTACAGGTGAAATTTTTATTTTAGAGTTCAATTTCTGTGTGATTTTGAATTATCCTTAATTAATGGACATGAGTGTATATAAACATCAATTATAATGTTAAATATTTTGCGTTTTTAAATTCGAGTGAATTTTATTTTACGGATAAAAGGTTATTGAAACTATATCACTACGTAAATATTTTCTTGAACCTGAATACATAGTTGCTATTTTCGAAGCAAAATATTTTACAATATTCCACGTCACTATTTTATATCTTGCCGTTGTGACAGGAGATCACTCTAAACACATTTCTACCTCTTCAGACATCATTTCTCTTCGAACACTGAATTCTGTATCAAAAGAACATTCACATGGCTGTTCCTTTTTTCCTTTTCGAAAGAATTTGATGGGGAAACAGCCTATGCCTTGAATATAAGATAAAAAAAATGGGAGTTTGGCTGACTGTAAAAAGTTCTTGCAGGATGTATTGTTCATTATGCAGATTATAGAAAATTATATTATTGAATTAATGGCATATTTATTAATCAGTTGCACAGATGTTTTATTTTTTAATCGAATATAATTGTACTGTTAATGGGGGTTTTTTTTTTTTTTTCCTGGTTAAATGAATCTTTCTTGATATTTTAAAATAAACTCATTCGGTATTTTAAGAAATAAATCAACAATTTATTTTTAAAATAATTTAATTAATTGAAAATTTATAATTGATAAGGCTAAATTAAAAAAGATTTGAGTTTGTTAAAAAAAATAATAATAACATCACTTTGAATATTCATTGTGATTAAATGTAGGGGAAAGTTTAGGGAAAGTTGCAAAACTCTAGGGAAAAGGTCTTAGTAGGTTTGAAATTTATAATGAACTTGTAAAGATAATTAAAATTGGTTGGCAAAAGTGACTTGTTAATTGAAAATTCAGATATTTAGTAGTGTTACTTTTTACTTAATACTCAATACTGTTACTTAATACTAATAATTAATTACTTAATACTGTTTCTTTGAAATCTTATTGAAATCAAATATAATTTGCAATAATATATACAAATATAATTGCTCTATTTATGATCAGGTTGAAAATTTCGGATTTTTATCATTTTTTTTATAATTATGCTAATCTGTTATTTATAATTTCATAAATTTTAAGAAATTATTTTAAAAAATCCGTGTTATATTAATAACATAAAAAGCTATCTTATAAAACAACAATTACCAAACTCAATATATTAGGCACATAACAAAATCCATGTTATTGATATCTCAAAAAGTTTGTTTATAAAGCAATAGCGACAAAACACAATATATCAGACATTATAATAAAATCCATGTTATTGATATCTTACAACAAAACAAAACAGGACAAAACAAAAACTTAATGAAACAACTCAATATATTAGACATTAGTATAATAAAATCCATGTTATTAATATCTTAAAAAGTTAGCTTATAAAGCAGTAGTGACAAAACTCAATATATATTAGACATCATAACAATCCACATGTCGTATATCATCACCATCATAATATACTAATTAAATATAGCGAGAAATTCCAATCAGTATTGTTATACATGCAGTCTTACCTTCATATAGATTTTGAAATAGCATTATTGCATGCGATCCTTTGTTAAGTTTCTTAAATAAGGAGCTTCTGGCCCAATCCATAAACACACTGAAATTTCTGAAGGCTTTACAAATGCCGATATCGGAAAATCGCCAAACTTCAGGTAAACCACTAAGTACATCATCACCATAATATACTAATTAAATAAAGCAAGAAATCTCAATTAGTATTATTACCTTCATATAGATTTTTAAATAATATTACTACATGCGATTTTATATAGAGTTTCTTAAATAAAGGGTGTCTGGCCCAACATATATATAATCCATAAACGCACTGAAATTTCTGAAGGCTTCACAAATGCCGATATCGGAAAATCGCCAAACTTCAGGTAAACCACTAAGTACATCATCACCATAATATACTAATTAAATAAAGCAAGAAATCTCAATTGGTATTATTACCTTCATATAGATTTTTAAATAATATTACTACATGCGATTTTATATAGAGTTTCTTAAATAAAGGGTGTCTGGCCCAACATTTATATAATCCGTAAACGCACTGAAATTTCTGAAGGCTTCACAAATGCCGATATCGGAAAATCGCCAAACTTCAGGTAAACCACTAAGTACATCATCACCATAATATACTAATTAAATAAAGCAAGAAATCTCAATTAGTATTATTACCTTCATATAGATTTTTAAATAATATTACTACATGCGATTTTATATAGAGTTTCTTAAATAAAGGGTGTCTGGCCCAACATATATATAATCCATAAACGCACTGAAATTTCTGAAGGCTTTACAAAAATGCCGATATCGGAAAATCGCCAAACTTCAGGTAAACCACTAAGTACATCATCACCATAATATACTAATTAAATAAAGCAAGAAATCTCAATTAGTATTATTACCTTCATATAGATTTTTAAATAATATTACTACATGCGATTTTATATAGAGTTTCTTAAATAAAGGGTGTCTGGCCCAACATATATATAATCCATAAACGCACTGAAATTTCTGAAGGCTTCACAAATGCCGATATCGGAAAATCGCCAAACTTCAGGTAAACCACTAAGTACATCATCACCATAATATACTTAAATAAAGCAAGAAATCTCAATTGGTATTATTACCTTCATATAGATTTTTAAATAATATTACTACATGCGATTTTATATAGAGTTTCTTAAATAAAGGGTGTCTGGCCCAACATATATATAATCCATAAACGCACTGAAATTTCTGAAGGCTTTACAAATGCCGATATCGGAAAATCGCCAAACTTCAGGTAAACCACTAAGTACATCAAAGAAATCTCAGTTAGTATTATTACCTTCATATAGATTTTTAAATAATATTACCATTTTATATAGAGTTTCTAAGTACATCATCACCATAATATACTAATTAAATAAAGCAAGAAATCTCAATTAGTATTATTACCTTCATATAGATTTTTAAATAATATTACTACATGCGATTTTATATAGAGTTTCTTAAATAAAGGGTGTCTGGCCCAACATATATATAATCCATAAACGCACTGAAATTTCTGAAGGCTTTACAAATGCCGATATCGGGAAATCGCCAAACTTCAGGTAAACTTCTAAGTACATCATCATCATAATATACTAATTAAATAAAGCAAGAAATTTCAATCAATATTATTATCTTCATATAGTCTTACTTCATATAGATTTTTGAAATAACATTATTGCATGCGAATTTTTACAGAGTTTCTTAAATAATAGATGTCTGCCTCAACATTTAGATAATCGCCTAGTACATCATCATCATCATAATATGCCAATTAAATAAAGCAGCAAATTTCAATCAATATTATTCATATAGTCTTACCTTCATATAGATTTTGAAATAACTTTATCACATGCGATTCTTTATAGAGTTTCTTAAATAAATGGTGTGTGGCCCAACATTTTTATAATCCATAAACGCACTGAAATTTCTGAAGGCTTCACAAATGCCGATATCGCCAAACTTCAGGTAAACCACTAAGTAAGTAGCATTTTAAGTGCATTTCTGGAAGAAGATCCCTGGCGACATCCAGACAGCATTCCGTGCGCGTGCTACTAACTCACATGGGGGCGAACCTTAATGCATTTTCCGTCCGTTACAGCTTCCTTATTGCTTGAGGTGTCGTCGGTTTCAGAGAGAAGGATATGTGTCTGCGTTGTATGCAATCCTGTATATATACATACACACATTTACAAATGCATGCGTGCATGGGGGATGTTGCCCCTTTTACCGATGGATGCAAATATTCACCTCTAAATGTGTTACGCATGCAGGCATTGACACATAAGAAGTCGGGGGAGGGAAAGGAACTAGCCCCGGGGCTCTGTCGCATATTGGAGTCTTTCTGCGAAAGTGGCCGCGGGCTACTCTTTTCTGTAAACATGACTCTCCGTTGGTCCGTCCGTGTGGAGTATATTGAAGAGGGTGGTTGCAGTTCGTAATATCGGAGGTGACGCTGTGAAATTGGGGTTGAAGTTGTTTCTCGGCTATTTTGTCAAGAGTGGTCGGGGGGGAAAGGGTGTCTGTTTGTTTTAGAGCGGGGCCTACCACAGGTAGGATTATTGTGGTTATATTGGTTTTGAAGGAAGTTTGAGCTTTCAGGGATCGCTGCTATTTTATGCGTGGGTGTAGTGTAGAATTGGGGGATAAAGATGAAATTTGGTTTAAACTTGTTTGGAGAAGGCCAATTAAAGATTATTTTGCTATTTATTTATTTTTTTTATAGAAAAATTGAACTAATTGTTTTGTAGATGCATTTTTTACCCCTTTATAATTTTATTTTTATTTTTTTATTTTAAATTAAAATAAGTGTCTTGAGGGTTCTGAAGGGTGCGTTGTAAGTCAAGGACGTTATAATAGTAATTTTAAAGTGAATAGTGTAAATTATTTTTTGGTAATTTTATTCCTTTTTTCGAATGTAAACAATTTTCAATTTAATTTTTAATTTTAAACAATTAATTCATTTTTAATTTTAACAAAATTTAATTTTTAAACAATTCAAATGTGAAAAACAATTTTTTATAATTGGCAACGAATTTCGCATTTTTCAGTGTAACGTCTGACTGTATCACTCGCTATCGGTGGCAATTCGTCTATTCGAATGCTAATTTGTATGCACTAACTCTGAACCACTACCATTGGGCTTTCAGTGGTAATATGCGCATATAACAGCATTAGGGTTGAGGTTCAGTCCGCTGGCGGCATTGTTGTAGACACTGTGCCAAATATGAGAAGGCTCGATGGCGTTTGTGATAGTCAGCATCTTGCCTCGTTAGTTAGAGCGGAGGGAGTTTTCCGAGTTTTTTTCCCATGTGATACTCAGTTGCGGGGTAATTTCTCCTAAAAGACTCCCCGGAAGATACTGACCTCTTTCTGCAGCCAGTCAAACTTCTACATACGGGTGCTCCATCACAACAGAAACTGCTCCTTTACCTCTATCCATGAGTAGACTACTCATGGGATGTTCGTTCCGCGCTGCAGGTCACTGAGGATGAGTCACGACAGCATCACTGGTCTTGCAATAAATTAATGAACAGATTTTAAAAGTTTTATTAATATTTCAATATTTTTTTTTTTTAATTTCTAGTTACAGTATATTTTGTTTCTGTTTCCAACGCAATTTCTTGCTATTTTGATAGACACTATCGAATTTTTGAAAATCCTTATTTTTATTAAATAATTCACTTTATTTTTTAGTTATTGTTAGGGTTTCTCTTGAAAAGCTCAGTTTAAAACGTGTATTTCTGCAATGATATAGATGATAAAAGATATCTATGATAAAAAAAAAATAATAATAATAAAGTTCCAAAATTTAAAATAACGCTAGTTTTTATTATTATTATTTTATTTATTTATTATTTTTTTTAACTGAACAAAATAATGTTCGGTAACCTTTAGATAAACTCACAAAGTTCTTTAAACCTCAATATTAATTGTTATAAATATAAATAACCTCTTCAATAAACCAAACGAGTTTAATTTTCGAATTTTTTAAAAATTTTCCAAATAAATGTTTTCCATTGCTTAATTTTTTTAAATAAAAATTTGCTTGCCAATTCTCTGCTTTTGCAAAAAAAAATAAATGAATAAATAAATAAAAAAATCTCGTCACGAATTGAAATTAAATTAACACATTTCTTCATTTTAAACACGCGATGTGTACATAACATAACTCATTCATGCATTTTAAAATTGTTAGTTTTTTGTTCTTTAAAATTATGTTGAAGCTGAGCTTAATTGCGAGTCATTTGATAAACACTTTTTTTCTCTTTTTTCTTTAAAAGAGAAAAAAACGACTCGAGTTGGAGAAAAAAATGCCAAATAATGCCCTTAAACATGCCAAAGAACTGCCAAAAGCCGCGTCGCACAATGCATTTCTTTATAGCTGGATTTACTCGTCGTAAAATATCGTCTTTAATTAGTTGTCATATTCTTTTTTAATGCTTTAGGACCCCAGTATTTTATGTGATAAGTTATAGTTCTCAACAATTTTAATAGTCCGCGAAAATTTGTGGAGCGGAATGTAATGTAGATGAGAGAGAGAGAGAGGAAAAAAAAAAAAACATAAAAATTTTCTTTCACATTTTGGCAACTTCAAGAAACAAATGAAGCTGTTGTTACTTCCTTTCACTTCGTAGCAGAGAATCTCTCCTCCTCCCAAAGTTATTCTTATGTTTAAACTGCTTAATTGACCGCAATGTTTTAATACTTTTTAAACTGTTTCTGTTTTTATGCGACTGTAGAAATTAAGTGGATACGAGCGACTTTCTATTTTACAATTTTTTTTTATGCGTTAGAAAAAAAAATTCTGCAAAAGAACTGTTTTCTGTTATGTAGCATAAAAATGTTGTTTATGGTTTATTTTATATATTTCTTTAATGAGTTAAAATTGTTGCCAACTTGTTGTGCCTTAGAAAAAAACTTTTAAATAGAATGATTGCATTATAATAGTGATAATATATGTTGTTGTTACTAATCCTCCTGGTGCAGGAAGGCTACACTAGGTCCAAGAGACCCCATTGCAGCCGACAAAGTCCATGGTTATGGGTAATATGCAGCTTCACTTTAGCGAGGAACCACGAGGACAAGGAGACACTCAAGACAACGCTCTACGATCATATTAGACTAGAACCTACGATTTAAAGTGGATTCCAAACCACTACAAACATCCATGGCATTTCCGGGATTCGAACCCGAAACCTGGGATACCGAGTGCCAGAGCGCTAGTCACTCAACCATCAGGCCCCAGTGATAATAATAATAAAAAATAATCTGTTAATATATAAGTATTGTGATGTTGTTTTTAATGCCGTGCATTTTGATTGTCATTTATCAATCAATCCCATTGAGTTTACAATTATATCTATAAGACAAAAGAAAATTCTATAAAAAATCGGGGGAAAAAATTGTTCCTTTGGGTACTGAAACTTAAATGTAAAATTATTTTTAAAGATATTTTAAGATTATATTTTTTTTAAATGTTACTTTAACGGAATTTACTACACCAATGATTTCCTGGTGTTGTTATTGTTGAAATATATTTGGATAAGTAGCAATTTCAGCGTTACTCACGGTGCCTAACACATTGTACCCATATTTCACCACTACAGTTTAAACAAATAGTAGTGAAATGTGAGTTTAAGGTTATGTTGTGTTAACACCCATCTATCGAATTCCTCGATCTCATCAGAAGGACTTTCTGCCCCCGTCCCTATCAAGCGCATTGATTTGGTAACTTGATGGGGCTATAGATTCGGAAACTCAATGTGATTGATTGATAACATTGATCTCTTGATACGGTAATTCATTCAGCTTCTGTTGCAATGGAGAACCCATAGATAGAAGTCTGATTTGACACCATCTCGCTGAAGAAGGCAGTGCCTTCCGGGAGGACTTTTAAAGCGAACTACCCCTTATTTGAATATCATATGGGAGAAAACCGGGAAAATCCCACCAGGTAGTCCGACTAACAAGACAAGATGCGGAACATTACAAACGCCGTCCCTTTTTTTGAAATAGTATCTACTATAAAGCCGCCAGCGATTTGAACCTCAGCCCGAATACTCACCAGCAGCGCACGTTGCCACTGAGCCATGAGTCGAGTATATGGGACATAGATGCTTTGAAAGTAGAAAATTACGATTCGATTTTCCCTTGAAACTTAAGTTAAAGTTTGTTCATGGAAAGATTTTTCTCCATAAAAAGTAATAATAATACATTAAATCGTTCTATATTGAAAATTTTTAATGAAGATTGGCCAGATTTTCATTTCCTGAATGTTAAAAGCTTAAAAATAGCTTATTGGAAGGGGAGAGAGATGAGAACTGTATTGTTTTTGAACTCTTAAGACGTTTTGTTGATTTCCTATAAAATTAAACAAAACGCAGAAACTCATTATATTTCTTGGAAAAAAATTGTATTTTTCAACCATTTTTTCGCGGATTTATCGCATTAAAATACCGGAGAATTCTTCCGACACAATCCATTTTATCCTGTAGGCATTTCTTTTATCCTTTACTTTTATTTCCTTTTTTTTCATTTGAAATCATATGCTGAATAAGCTTCCCTCCACAAAATCGAAGCCGGGAGAAACGGGAGAAAAATAAAATTACCTGCGCACCGGAAAAAAAAAAAAAAAAAAAAAGAAGGAAAGATAAAAGAATATCGAAGATAACAGAATCGGGGGTGGTTGCCGTCCAAGATTATCGCCTCCCTCCATAAAACACACCTCAGAGAGGGCATACCTGCAAGAACGGATGATTGCACCTGCTATGCTCCGGAATTTTATTCCTTTTTATCCATATTTCTCCGGTTTCTTTCTTTGCCCTCCTTTTTTTTCTTTTCTTTTTTCCGGTTTTGTCCGGGTTTGTCGATGACGTGAAAAAGGTATCGATTTTTTTTTCTTCCGGTACATATTTCTTTTTTTCTTATTTCAGGTGAGTTTGGATTGAAGAGTTAAGGGAATGGGGGTGGGGTGGGGGTGGAGAAAAAAGAAAAAAAAAAGGTGATGGAGAACTATTGAGTTTTTTCCTGTTGTTTATCTTTTTAGGCGCACTTACATTTTTTTTTTTTTTCGTTTTTGAAGAGCTTTTAGTAAGTTATACCTGAACGCCGAACCTTCGTTCCAGTGTGCTCTGTTTATTTGTGTTAGAAGTTTTCCGAAACGGGCTTTTTTTTAAGTCAAACAACTTTTAAATTGGGGATCAAAGATGGCGTCCTGGACAAGAATGGAAAAATTCAATTTTACACTATTTATCCCTCCGTATAAACGATTATAGAATCTATTTCACTGCGTATACCTTTTTTTTTTTTTTCATGGACAAGATTACTGGAAGAATGATGGATCTACCGTTCTCTTAAATTATTTTTGTATATTCATAATGGTAAATATATATGTATGCATGTATATCCCAAATAGTATAGATCTATATTTTGGATTTGTAGAACTTTAAGGTACCTGGTAGACACGAACTAAAGGATTTTGGTTTGAAATCGTATGGAAAATTCGTTTGTTTATTTCGGGATATGGACAAATAAAACTACATTCATTGATATATGGGACCTGATGGGCGAGTGGCTGGCGCGCGGTACGGCGGTGCCATAGATGTTTGTAGTGGTTCGGAATCCACTTTAAACCGGAAGTCCCGGTCTAACAGGATCGCAGAGCGTTGTGAGGGTGTTGTTATTCCGTCGCCGTAGCTTATCTTCAAGCTACACGCACCTTCTGAGTAATGCTAAGTGAGTATCGTCTGTGCAGCGCTTGCCTTAATGGCAACTGTCTGTATATTTGACAGCTGCGTTAGAGAAAAAAAAACATTCTTTAATATTAACATCGCATTGATATTATTGGGATAAATGATAACAGATTGTTATTCAATTTGAAATGTCAAGTAATATTTACACATTATGTGTAATTTTTCACCTCATCTTAAGCAATATATTTACAATGAACGAACAATATAATGAATAGTACAATGTAATAAAAATACGATGGTAATATAGTAGTATACAAATAGTAATATAATACGACAGTAATAAAGATACAATGTTCAATAATTACTGTGACAAAATGTGAGCATAACGTAACACCCTTCAGCTCTTTCTTGCATGATTAAGCCGCAGTTACGCTGAATCTACTATATATTTGTTATTCCATTAGGGACTGACATCAGAACAAACTCTTAAAATTTAAAAAAAAGTTAAGATAAATTTTATTGTATATTTATGCTTCAGATTTGTAGGAATTCATAATATCGCATTGATATTATTGGGATAAATGATAGCAGATTGTTATACAGTTTGGAATGCCAATTAATCTTTACACATTCTATGTATTGTCCCCATGTTAAACAATATACTTACAATGTACGAACAATATAATGAATAATACAATGTAATAAAAATACGTAATAAAATTACAATGATAATATAGTAGAATACAAATAGTAATACAATACAACAATAATAAAAATACGATGGTAATATAGTAGTATACAATGGTAATATAGTAGTATACAATGGTAATATAATAGTATACAATGGTAATATAGTAGTATACAAATAATAATACAACACAACAATAATAAAAATACAATGCTTATAAAAAGAGTCCTTTAACTATAATAGTCATAAGTTTTTAATGTTGCTTAATAAAGAGTGTGCTTGCTAAAGATCTTAGCCAATTTATTATTTAAATCACTGATAATTCATTAATAAATAAAATACATTTCTTTTTATTGACCAATGACTGTATTTTTATTAATAATTTATTATATTTTAAATAATTTATTTTTAATATTTTAAAACTGAATATAATGTTTTTATTTTTTTAGGTAAGTGAATCTGTGACGTTATTCATTTCAATTTCCTGATCAAAAGCTGACTTTTTTTTCCGGAATATTAAATTCGCCTATTTTTATTAGGTGAGTTTAATTAATGATGCAATTTAATAAAATGATTTTAGCATGAAATAAAATGAATGATTATTGGGAGTTAATGATGATATGTTACATTACTTTTCTAATAAATTTTTTCATGTCATTATTATAATGATTATACACAGTCCAGTCACATTAATGTGACCACCACCTGCTTTCGACGTCAACGTGAAATAACCAATCACAAATGGCAGGTGGCAGCACATTGCAGTGGAGTGTATATAAAGAATTCCACTTAATACCACTTAAATAACACTTAATAGCGCATAAAAAAAACCCTCCAAGATTATTTTTTTCCCTTCAGTTGTGGCTTTTTCCTTGACCTAAACATGAGCCTAACCTTTTAGAAGTGCTTAAAACATTGGGCTCTAAGCTGGATAATTTTTTAAATTTTTCTATCCAATTATTTAATTATTTTTTTATAATAATATCTTCTTCATTGGCGCACACAGCACCTTGGCGGGCCAAGGCCGTCTACCTACTGGAAGATTCCAAAATATTTATTATTTTTGCGGGATAGGGATGTTACCCCTATGCCCAACATTGGGTCTGAAGACCGAGTGACTAGCGTCTGGCTCTCAGTGCCATAGGTTTCGGGTTCCTGTCTCGGCGGTGTCATGGATGTTTTTAGTGGTTCGAAATCCATTTTAAGCCGTATGTCCGGGTCTCATATGATCATAGATCATCACAGAGCTCAATCAGACTTCTTTTCAATCACATCATTCCCAAACTGTAAAGGAGCAACTCATCTCTAGGCATAGTGATGCAATGTGGTGTGGTGTGATGTAGTAGTAGTAGTAATATGTCCATCACTCATATTTTACCGGGATCTACAGTTTAAAGTGGATTCTTAATCACTGCAAACACCCATGGCAGCGCCACGACTCGAACCGGAAACCTATGGCACCGAGCATCAGCCACTCGGTCACCAGACCCCTTTTATATAAATACTGATATTAAAATATTTGCAAATATGAAAATAACGATTATATAACAAATTGAACATATTTCTCTTTGAATCCTTCAGACATATTTCTTGCAACAAAGCTTCCTTAGGTAAAATACATTACGCTACTTCCTTCAGCTGGGCGTTCTGCTAATAATAATAAATAAATTATCTCATCCATAAGTGTGCCAACTAAATTACTCACTTTTTATGACAAGACCCGTATAAGAAAATGTACTACGTCACGGGCAAAATATTCATTACTTATCTCCGACTCGTGACACCCAAACTGGAGAACCATCCCACAAGGCATCCAATAAAATTCGTAGGTACAGAGCACTCTTTTCCTCTGGCATCACAGGAAACAATAATCGATTGGAGGCTTCCTCTTATTGCTACAGCATTAAAACTTCTTTTCTTTCCTCCCCTGGCGAGGTGAGTGAAGTAAGAAGATCTTCGGGGCCCATCCATCAGGCCCCTGTCAAGGGCCCGTGGAATGCACGTGCGTCCTATGACTGATGACGGAGGTCAGACTCACCTCTGACCTGCTCGCCAGACACGGAGGAGGAGGCAACCGATACAATAGAGCCCATCCCGGCTTGGTATTTAATCGCCATCTTGGCATTGCATATGAGCACACGCATCGCCAGTCTCTGGAAGTTATTAAGTTGCCCCAAAAAAGTTTTTGAAGGGCATCCCGGTGCGTGTTGCGTGTAATGGAAGAGGTACAGTCAATACTCGGAAAGATTGTTTCCTTCCTATCTATCCCGTTTGGTGTTTGTAGAGGGATGGGTTGGAAATATAACGGATGAATTCTCATATGGGTACATAAACAGCATTGCAAAAATAGAAAAATATATATTTTTATTCTTTTTTAAATATTAAAGATGTATATAGCTAATTCTGATCTCACATTAATTAGCTGTAGTAAGAAATAATTTTGGTGGAAAAAAAAAACCAGAAGATTTTTGATGAATTTCAATACCATTATAAACGGAGAGTACCATTTCTTCCTTTCTTTGTTAATTATCAGTACGTGTATTGAGATTTAGACATCTATTTTAACTGATATTGAATGATGGTATTATAACATATTGGTAAATCTCTGAGTAAGTAATAGAGTCAATGATAAGCCTGATGGTAAAAATAATTTGGTGGGGAGAAAAAAAAAAAAAAAACTGAAGATGTTTTGATGATTTCAGTACCATTATAGACGGAGAGTATATTTTTTATTTTATTTTCAATCTTTTTTAAATATTAAAAATGCATATAACTAATTCTGATCTGACATTAATATTGTTGCAGTAAGAAATAATTTGGTGGGGGAAAAAAACCAGTGGATTTTTGATGAATTTCAGTAGTATCGCAGACAGAGAAAATTCGTTTTTTCTTCCTTTCTTTGTTAACTATCAATATGTGTATTACTGTTATGTATCCACATTATCATGTGGGTACATAACAACAATGCAAAAATAGAAAAATACATTTTTTAAAAATATTTTCAATCTTTTTTAAATATTAAAGATGTATATAGCTAATTCTGATCTGACATTAACCTTGCAAAGAAATAATTTGGCAATAAAAAAAACCCAAGAAGATTTTTGATGAATTTCAATACCTTTATAAACGGAGAGTACCATTTCTTCCTTTCTTTGTTAAGTATCTATATTTGTATTAAGATTTGAGATCTATTTTAATTGATATCGGTTTTATGTTATTATAACATATTGATATCTCTCTGAATAAGTAATAGAGTGAATGGCAAGCTGATGATGAAAAGAATTTGGTGAAAGGAAAACCAGAAGATTTTTGTTGAATTTCAGTATCGTTACAGAGGAGAAAAATCGGTTTATCTTCCTTTCTTTGTTAACTATCAATATTTATATTGATATTAGATATGTATTTTAACTGATATTGATTGATATTATTATAACATATTGATATCTCTCTGAGTAAGTAATGGGGTTGGGCCATATGGCCTACTGACTAATGCTCTGTGCTAGGTATGTTGTAGTGAATCGGAATCCAATTTAAATCTTAGATTCCGTTCTAATATGATTGTAGAGCGTTGGGATTAGGGCTCACAACCCTTCCCCGTAAAAGAAAACATCTTCTGTCTCGAAATCTGCCTGTAGGCAGACAACCTGGGCCCACCATGGGGCTATTGCGCCAATGAAGAAGTAATAGGATTAGTGGTAAACCTGATGGCGAAAAGTAGATTTTTCGATCGTGTTGAGATTTAAAATGTGCGTCTTATTTTATGATTCATTTAATGTAAAATTTTGATAAAGACACCGCTTTTTTTATATCAATTAGTTGTGAAGTACTACGAACTATAGAAAAATTTAAGTTATAAAAAATGGAAAATATTTATTTTTCCTAGTTATTAAATATTGAGAGAGTTTTGAATGCTGGGAGAAAAATATGTTAGTAACGATTGATTTGAAAGCACATTATTTCATTGATAGATCTATTAAAAAGTTTGAATTTGAGTGATGTGCTTTGGTTACTTTTTTATAACAAATGTATAAAAACAGACAACAAATATTTCAAAATCGATTAAATATTTATAAATTTCAAAAAGTGGTTATAGTATTTATGAAATCGCAATTTAATTTTTTAACGTTTTTTTTATAAACCGTTGACCTTATTAAAAAGTATTACAATTATTTATTATTTTAATTTTGTTTATTTACTTATTTTTGCTAAATAAATAAATTATTATTTTATCGTTTTAATTAGTATATGTATTTATGTATTTATGTATTTATGTATTTATGTATTTATGTATATGTATTTATGTATATGTATTTATTATAAATAATATATTTTTTTTGTAACTCTCATCGTATCAAAGAAATAAGGTGACAAAAAAAAAATTAATTTAGGAATTACTAGTTTAATTTTTTTATGCTATATGTATAAAGATTAGTCCATGTATGAAACCTCTTATAGATTTTGAAAATAATTTTGCATTATTTTACAGCTTATTTTTTAAATATATATATATATATATAGACAGAGAGAGAGAGAGAGAGAGATTTTACTTTTAATGTAAATGACATTGAAGGACAAGAGTTCAAGTTTGTAGGGTGTGGCTAATTCTCAGACATCAATTTCAACAAGTAACAATCCACTTAAACGAATCAGTTGTAAGTTGTCCTTGAAAGTTCATCTCTGTATACTTTTTAGAGAGCAATAAATAACTTAGCTTCTCTTCTATTTTCAAAAATTGAAGTACCCATTATTTTTATTTATTTATTTTTGTAATGTATCTTCTTTTTCATTTCTATAAAGAAATCAGAATCAAATCTAGGCAACTATAAGAAAATATTTTTTAGTTTTTATTTAAAAAGTAGTAACTTTTATACAACAAACTTACTTTTTAACATTTTAAAATGTACAAATATTTTTTTAATGCAACTTCTAACTACCTAATTGCCTGGCACTATAGCCCATGGTGGGCCAAGGCTACCTACTGGCAGATTTTGAGACAGGAGATGGTTTCTTTTTACAGGGTTGTCAGTTCTACGCCCAACGCTCTACAATCATATTAGTAGAACGTGACCTACGGTTTAAAGTGGATTCCGAACCACTACAAAAATTCATGGTACCGCCAGGACTCGAACCCTGTGACACCGAGCTCTAGTGACTAGGCCATCAGGCCCCTTAATGCAACTTCGCTTTACTATAACGAAACAGCATGTTTAATTATTTGTAAATTTTTTCTAATATGTAAAATTAATTCACTTCATATTTATCGTAATAAATTTATATGTAATATAAATTATAGTATTTCTGTAATTAATATTAATGTATTTCTTTTTTTTTTAATCTATATTTTGAATTGGCTTGTTTTATTTAAAATTTGTTTCCAATAAAATAGGCATTTACGATTTCTTTTTTACTAAATTTCATGTATCTCAAAACCCGTACATAAATCCAAAATTTTATTAAGGGTTTACTTAAACTTTTTATGCTTTGAGAAATTTTTGCTTTAATTTTAAAATGTGCAAATATATTTTAATACAACTTCGCTTTAGTATAATCAAATAGCAAGTTGAATAATTTATAAATTTTTAACAAGCATGTTAAATAATTATTGTCTTTGCTTTTATTGTTTTATTATAAAATAAGCCAATTCAAAACATAGATTAAAAAACACGATAAAAAAAGAAATACATAAATACTGATAACAGCAATATTATAATTTATATTACGTATAAATCTATTACAATAAACTCTTTTACAAATATCAGGAAAAAATTTACAAATTATTTAACATTTTATTTGATTCTAGTGAAGCGAAGTTGCATTAAAAATATTCCTACATTTTAAAATGTTCTATATTTCTTTCAATGTTATCCTTCTCATTTTTGTAATGCACAAACGTTTTCCAATTGAAACCTAGAACACAGGATATATTCAGAATTATAAATACACTTAAAAGCATCAGTGTTAAACAATAAATTCAATGTTGTTATAAGCTTACCATATTAAATGATGCCTTATTCCAATACAATAAATCATTTATTCTGGTCTTAAAATTACCTCAAATCTCATTTAAATAATTCATGCAATTGAACCTATTTTGCGAGTGTTAGAATTTTGTACGAATGGAAATAATGATTAAAATCTTCCAAATGGCTTGACTTGATTTCGAAATATGATTGAATTTCTATCTCCAGTTAACTTTTTGTATCAAATACATATAAATTTAATGATTAATTTGAAAATAATATTTTATGCATCGATTTGAAATTGAACTAGAATAGCCTAATGAATAGAATATTGAAATTCCAGAACTAAGGAGTTAGTTAGATAAAAAAACTCTATTGCCCGACTTGTCTATCCAGCCAAGAAAATCGAAAAGTTTCCGTAGGTTTGTTACTCTACGACCATTTTATACACACTTTAGGCTAATTAGACCGAGACCTACATTTTAACGTGGATTCCGAATCACTAACCATCCATGCCACCGCCAGGATTCTGAAGAACCAAAGAACAGAGAAATGGCCAATTGGCCATCAGGCCACCAAGACTTTGTTGATATTTACTTACTAAAAATACAAATTACAAATACTAGTAATGGTACTAAAGGCCTGTGGTACTAAAGTCCAGACCTGTGGTACTAAATGCCAGAGCGCTAATCAACCCTGATGGCGCACACTCTAGCACCCTGATGGCCACATCAGGGTGCTAGTTTTCGTAGGAGAAAGTTACGCGATAAATCCGTATCCCGTAAGATTCTTTCGTTACGCTCCAGAAGAGTTTGAACTCCACAGATGAGGGCCTGATGGCCTAGTGGCTAGCGCTCTGTCGCTCGGTACCACAGGTTTCGGTTTCGAATCCCGGCGGTACCATGGATGTTTGTACTGGTTCGGAATCCGCTAGCTGTAGGTCCTGGTCTCATATAATCGTAGAGCGTCATAGAGCTCAATGATACTTCTTCTCACCCACATCATTCTCAAGCTGTAAAGGGGCAACTCAGCTCTAGGCAAAGTGATGTGGTGTGGTGTAGTAGTAGAACTTCACAGATGCCTCCTTGGGGGATAATCGTTTCATTTCCTATGGCACAATGATGGTGTAGTAACTGCTGTCTTTCCCAAAATTCATTCTGGTTAACGCTAAAATGCTAAATATTTCTCACTTCATTAGTGATTGATATCTGGTTTTAGTGCTGGCCATTTGTAAACGATGGCAACAAGTTATCGTAATCATCAGTGGCGCAACAGCTCCATGGTGAGCCAAGACCGTCTGCCTGCGGTAGGATTGCCAGCACTACGCCCAACGCTTTGCAGCCCTATTAGACCGGGACCTACGATTTAAAGGAGATCCGAATCACTACAAACATCCATGGCACTGCCGAGACTCGAACCAGAAACTTGTGGCACCAAGCGCCAGAGCGCTAGTCACTCGGCCATCAGGGCACCTTAACAATAAGTACAATAGCAAAAGTTTTCAATTCTATAAAATTTGTCAAAAGATGAAAAGAATTAAGATTATTATTATTATACTTCTACATCCAATATAATTCCTTCCGATACACAGATTTGAAACGGTATCCGACGGCCGAGAAGACGCAACAATGAAGAAGACATCTAATATTTTAAAGGATTGTGGGAAAAGGTGCGCCCTGTATCCTCCTCCCGAAAAAGAATCCCGCCGTCAGAACTTAAATATTGACTTTCACTTCTCCCCGTGGGGAAAAGCATAAATGTAAACATTGGCACATTAACTGAGGTTGCTCCCTTCTTGTACTGTCCACTTTGGGTAGCGCAGGCGTGTTTGTCCAGCAGAAAGGATGATTAGGAATATGAGGAAGCTATTAACAAAAACCCCATTCACACTATTTATAGCTCTCTTCTTTTTTTTTTTTTTTTTTTGTTATTCACATTGAATTTCATCTTTCAAATGAATTTTGTCGTCGGAATATCAGGGGAGTAAATAGAATGAAATGATCTTTTAGCATTTTATCAATTTTTTTTTCTTTTGTTATTTTTTAAATGCATAATTAATTCTTGGTTTGACATTTTGGGTTGTCCAAAAATGTAATTTTGTTGTAATTGCTAATAATATGAATGACTAATACTATTTATAGCACTTTTTTTTTCACATTGAATTTCATTTTTCAGTTGAATTTTGTTGTCAGCATATCAGTGGAGTAAATAGAATAAAATAATATTTTAGCATATTTTCAAATTTTTTTTTCTTCTGAATTTTTTTAATCCGAAATTAATTTTATTCTTATAAAACGCGAATTTTATATATATAATGAATCTTATATAAGGATTCTTATAAAAGTAATAATCGCATTTCATAGTTTATTTTTCTTAAGTCCACCGATTTTTCTCGTACTGTCGTGTAATTCATAAGTAACTGTTTTAAATTGTCTGGATTCTGAAATAAAATGTGTGATAGAAAATTGTGGGAAACTTTCATATTTCATTAGACACAGTTGACAGTCACATTTAGGTGGTTAATGGTGCGGTGGTATTTAGTTAATGGTCGTCTTTTTCGACCGAGAAATTCATCAACAGTGATCTTGAGTAAGGAAAACTGTTTTGATTCAGACCCAAAATACATGAGAAAATATCTTATACAATGATTCTTATAAAATGTGAATCTTATTTAATGATTCTTATAAAAATGATAGTCGCATTTTATATTTTGTTTTTCTTAAGTCTCACTGATTATACTCGTACTGTCGTGTAATTCATAACCAACTATTTTAAACTAAGATTTCTGGAGTCTAAGAGTCTGGATTCTGGAATAAAATGTGAGATAGAAAATCATGCGAAACTTTCATATTTCATTAGACACAGTCACTTTAATGGTGCTTTCGTATTTCGTTAATGGTAGTCTTTTTCGACTGAGAAATTCATCAACAGTGATTTTAAGTACGGAAAACTGTTTTGATTCATTTCCAAAATACGAGAGAAAATACCTTATATAATGATTCTTATAAAATATACCGAGAAATTCATCAACAGTGGTTTTATGTAAGGAAAACTGTTTTGATTCAAGTCCAAAATACATGAATATATAATATAATATATGAATACATAAATATCTTGTACAATGATTCTTAGCAAATGTGAATCTTATATAATGTTTTTTATGAAATTGAATCGTATATAATGATTCTTATAAAAATAATAGTCACATTTCATATTTTGTTTTCCTTAAGTCCCACTGATTAGTACTGTCGTGTAATCATAACTAACTGTTTTAAATTAAGATAATTGCCTGTATTCTAGAATAAAATGTGAAATAGAAAATCGTGCAAAACCTTGATTTTCCACAGACACAGTTGACAGTCACATTTAAGTTTGATGCTGTCGTATTTAGTTAATGGTCGAGAGAATATCCTTTTTGATTCTTATAAAATGTGCGGACATCCAGAAATTCATCAAAAATACATGAGAGAATGGTTTTATAAAATGTGCGGATAAATTCAGGTTTTAAAGGAAAAAGTTTTGATTCAGGTACAAAATACATGTTTTGATTCAGTGCGGACCAACAAAATACATACAAAATACATGAGAGAATATCTTTTATAATGATTCTTATGAAATATACCGAGAAATTCATCAACATTGGTTTTATGTAAGGAAAAAAGTTTTGATTCAGGTACAAAATACATGAGAGAATATCTCTTGTATTGATTCTTATAAAATGTGCGGATAAATTCATCAACATTGGTTTTATGTAAGGAAAAAAGTTTTGATTCAGGTACAAAATACATGAGAGAATATCTCTTGTATTGATTCTTATAAAATGTGCGGATAAATTCATCAACATTGGTTTTATGTAAGGAAAAAGTTTTGATTCAGGTACAAAATACATGAGAGAATATCTCTTGTATTGATTCTTATAAAATGTGCGGATAAATTCATCAACATTGGTTTTATGTAAGGAAAAAAGTTTTGATTCAGGTACAAAATACATGAGAGAATATCTCTTGTATTGATTCTTATAAAATGTGACGAGAAATTCATCAACAGTGGTTAAGTAAAGAAAAGTTTAAGTAAAGAAAACTGTCTTGATTCAGGTTCAAAATACATGAATATATAATATTATATATGAATATATAAATACATAAATATCTTAAATAGTAAATCTTATAAAATATATAATGATTCTTATAAAAATGATTGTCACATTTCATATTTTATTTTCCTTAAGTCCTGTTGATTATACTCTTACTATCATGTAATTCATAACTAACTGTTTTAAATTAAGATAATTGTCTGGATTCTGGTATAAAATATGAAATAGAAAATCGTACGATACTCTCATATTTCGTTAGATATTTTAAGTCACTTTTATGGTGCTGTCATATTTAGTTAATGCTGACCTTCTTTTAATAAAGATAAAAATAGTATGAATATTATGCAATAATTTTTATAAAAATGATAAACCATTTCATATTTAGTTTTTATTTCAGTCATCCTCCTATGGTCCCGAAATACATAATGAATTCTTTTAAATAGGATAATTGTTTGCATTCAGATACAAAATATAATGAAAAATAATTATCAGTCGGTGTATTGCAGAGGTAGTTATCATTATCTAATTATCTGTAATTAAAAATTTCTAATTATTTCTAAAAGGTCTCTAATTATCTGTAAAATGTCTCTAATTATCTAAATACGATGGTATTAGCAGTATCATCGTATTTAGTAAACATTGATAATTTTTGATCGCGAAATTTGTCCCAGGTGGTTTAAAACATGGAAAACTGACTGGATTCAGATATAAAATATGTAGTAGAATTATTATGATTTGCTTTCAATTTAACGAATATTTAAAGTCAAAAATCGGGGAACTGGCCTCCTGATAGCATAGGAAATTTAATATAAGTACGGATTTAACAAAAAATAAATTTACATTGTTTTTCATTTAACACAATGAAAAATTTGTAGTTTGAAAAATGAATTTGAATGGAAATATATAAATAAATCACATCTCATTAACAATGTAGCATGGTTTTTAACATTTATTTTTGTTCAGACTTGAACAACAATAGATAAAAATATACTACTATTCACTATTTCAGTATCCCGATACATATATATCAAATAATACAATCTTTTTTTTTTTTTTTTCAGAAATTCTTGAAACAACCTTCCACGCCATTAATAGTACTCCAAAAACCATCTAAAATTTGAAATAATAGTTCGCTTTAAAGGCAATACATTATCCAACCTTTTATTCTTCCCTTTCATACATTTTAACTCCGACGAATCGATTAAATTCGTATTTTGGTAAAACATTTGGTCTCCCCATTTAGTAGGTTAACAATACTTCACCATCCCAGCACCCGAACATTCTACATGTCGCTTATTGAGTTCTCCGCGTGCTTTGTATTAACATTTATTTTTGTTTAGACTTGAGCACATTCTAAATGTCATTATTCATCACTACAGCAACATTCTACATGTCACTATTCTACACGCACGAGCACATTCTACTTGTCACTTAATGAGTTCTCCGTGTGCCTTATATTAACATTTATTTTTGTTTAGACTTGAGCAACAGTAGATAATAAATTTGTACTACTATTCACTATTTCAGTATCCCAATACATAAATGTCAAATAATGCAATTTTTCCCCCAGAAATTCTTGAAACAACCTTCCACGCCATTAATAGCACTTCAAAAACGATCTAAAATTGGAAATAATAGTTCGCTTTAAAGGCAATACATTATCCAACCTTTTATTCTTCCCTTTCATACATTTTAACTCCCGCGAATCGATGAAATTCGTATTTTGGTAAAACATTTGGTCCCCCCATTTAGTAGGTTAACAATACTTCACCATCCCAGCACCCGAACATTCTACATGTCACTTAATGAGTTCTCCGTGTGCCTTCAGAAAGAAAGAAAGAAGAAAAACAAGAAATAAGGCACCATGACAAATAACCCCTCTCCGCCATTTCTGGCATTGAGATCATCAATTAGATATTCCCACTAACGACAAAATGCGTCACTCTGCGAGGCAAATGCCTCTTGCCTTTTTAAACCCAATGATGGATCCATCGACGAGTCGACCCCGATTTCTGGCTGTGTACCTACGCGCCAAGTCGCAACAGCTGCATTACGGGAAGCAAATTCCTCCCCATTCAAAGGTGGACAATATTAATAGCCCTCTCTTACAAGCATCTCTTTAACTTCCCAACAAACACTCAGCGAGGAACCCATTAAATTCAAATTCAACCGGAAAAGAAAAATTGAGGCACCAACCAGCACACATGCAGTGGAAAGGAGATGGATCTTCTTAATGGCTGCCTACTTCTTTTTTATTATTTTAACAGGCAAGCACATATACTACACACACATACATAAAAAAAAAAAAAGGGGAAAAAGGGAATAAATAATCCCTAAAAATATATCAGATGATGGTTTTAACGGAGGGAAGAAGATAGGAACGGGGAGAGAGAAATATAAAGAATTTCCTTTCCCTTTGTCCTCGGTATCCTTCCTGTTGTCATCTTTTCTGGGGGGATAAATCTGGCGAGTGAATCAAACCGCGGCTAATGTAGCGCACTTCTGCGCCCGGGCCCAAACCACTGTTTCGGAGCCGTGTGGGATGCGGTAACCTGGCAATAACTTCCATGCCAGAGCTTCGCATGACAGCGGGTGATGGATTGGCACTCGCCGGGAACACACCCCCGCAGCCATCCTTTATCGGGCTGACCGGCTGACCCACCCACCCCCGTCTCCCCACTCACAGTCTTTTTCTGATGACATGGCCGGGTTGGGGGTGGTGGGGAGGGACTAAGCACTCTGCTCTTCCGCATCTTCTTCTCCTCCACTTTGGACGAAGAATCGTTTGCATTTTGTCTTTGTCTGCTGATGCTTCGGAGGAATCCATCCCACTTCGCCGGAAAAGTGAATGTAAATATTTAAGTTCGGAAAAAAAAAAATCGCGTGGTGTGCTTTTGTTGTTGTCTCGCTTTTGTCTTTTTCTATCTACCTTTTCCTACAAAGGTAGCCCAACTTCAGATACAATTCGATGACGGTATCTATCTTCTTACATTTTTTTTTTCGTAACATCTGGCGCGTAAAGAAAGCTTTAGCTTTTTAGTTTCTCTGAGATTATAATTTTAGGAGGGCCTTTTGCTTTCAATCAATCTTTTAAAGTTCATTAAAGCTTTAGCAATGTTAAATTATAATTATACTCTAAATATATATATACATATATATATATATATATATATATATAGTATGGTTCAAAAAATTACAAATTAAAACAAGTAATATAAAAAAAAAAAAAAATTTTTTTTAAAGCCAATTCCTACTTTTTTTTCACTATATTGTAGAAAGTCCTTTATAAATAATTATATTTTAAAAGACTATTTAAATTTATCTGGCGCCAACTATTGGTAGATATATGCAACTTAAATCTAAAAAAAAAAATTCATTCATTAAATTTAATTATTGAATTAATATTTGAAACAACTGTATTAACATCGAGTGTCATCTACTACAAGTTCAAAAAAAATGTATTTGAACTTCAGTGGATGAATAAATAGTGTTTTATGAACGATTGTAAATTTGAACAAGATATATATAGCGAGAGTGTGAGCTAATAGAAGGAATTGAAAAAAAAAAAAAAAAAAAAAGGAGACTAGTACTTTATTTCTCATTGTCTACCTTTATGGTATTAGGAAAAAATCCGAGAAGACTAGTTTATGTAACCAAGAAAAAAATAATCAAAAATATAATTGAAATTCTAATTCTAAAAAGAAAAAAAAGATTGATTGAAAATATTAGATATATAATGGTGGTACGAGAAATTTTATAAACAAGATTCGTGGGATAATAATCATTACATTTGCCATGAATTAACTTTACTTATAATTCATTAAAAATCTTAAAACTCTCTGGTGTGAATTGTAAGACGCTGTTACGTAAAAGTCTTGTTGAAAGGGTGGTATGGTCGAAGAGAGTCATATTTTAATGAAAAGTTTCTTTTTTTTTTTTTTTTTTTTAACTGGTTGTAAAACACCAAATGATTTTTTTATTTATACAATTATTAAATACATGGGTTTCAAGCATTGCACAATGAAATTAATTCACAGGGATGTTTTCATTTTTTTTTTTTTTTAATTATCCTTAAAAATCACTACTTTTTAACTTTTCACCAATTTGATTCAATAAACAAGTACTTAGATTTATCTGTTTCAAAATTATACTTTAAGTTAATTTTTAGCTAAATTAAAAGAATATGAAAGAACTCGAAATTGCATTAACCTCTATGTTCTATAAGTTGATAATATTAAGGACTAGGGTATTAAAGCTTTATTTTTACAATAATTCTTTATTTTCTTACTTTATAATACACACTAAAGTATATTTTTCGTCAATTGAAATGCTGTTATGAATGTAAATTTCTGAATACAAAAATTAAATTTTTAAAAACATTTTTGACATATCTTTTTATATGGTTTTATTGTATAACAAACAACTGTAACACACCGAAACAGAGCATCTCTAAATAGATGAAAGCAGTAAAATTTGTAAAAGCGTTTTAAAGTTATTTTTCATAAAATGTAAAATTAACTAATAAATTTTAAGTATCTTTATCTGTGTACTTAAAACCTTTTGCATTAAAAGGTATTATTTTTAGTAATAATACCTAGATTGTAATGTAGTTTATACAACATTCATAAAGAATTCTTCTCCTTCATTAGCGCAACAGCCCCATGGAGAGCTGCCAAAATCTGCTGGTAGGCGTCTGCCTACCAGCAGATTTTGAGACATGAGGTGTTTTATTTTTACGAAGTAGGGCTGTCAGCCCTACACCCAACAGTCATATTAGACCAGGACTTACGGCTTAAAGAGTATTCCGAACCACTACAAGCATCCATGACACAGTCGGGACTTGAACCCAAAACATGTGGCAACGAGAGCCAGTCCATCGGCCATCAGGCCCAGTAAAAGAATTATTTATATCATATAATAAAACAGTTCATTGTCTTCAATCATCCTAACATACTTTTAAGAATACTTTAATGTCTATATCCATATTTCTTCATCATATTTAAAATTAGCAATTTATTTTTTTTTAATTTACATGTATAGAATCTAAAATTATTTGAGTACTTAATAAAATTTTACTTTCATCAAATACTCAATATAAATCTACACATTATATGATAATATCCAATTTAATTAAGTAAATGTAAAAGATTCTCAATAGAGTTCAAAAATTCAAAACGTTGGGCTCAACTCTTCAAAAGTATATATATAAGATTCACGTTTTATAAGAGTCATCATATAAGATTCATGTTTCATGAAATCATTATACAAGATTCACATTTTATAAAAATCATCATATAAAATTCATGTTTGTATATGATTCACATTTTATAAGAATTCATTATATAAGATTCACATTTCCTAAGAATCATTATATAAGATTCACATTTCATAAGAATCATTATATAAGATTCACATTTTGTAAGAATCATTAAATAAGATCTTTATGTATTCATGTATTACATTATATATTCATGTATTTTGGATCTGAATCAAAACAGTTTTCCTTACATAAAACCACTGCTGATGAATATCTCGGTCGAAAAAGACGACCATTAACTAAATACGACAACACCATTAATAAGTGACTTAAAATGTGGCTGTCAGCTGTATCTAATGAAATATGAAATTTATTTCAGAATCCAGACAATTATTTTAATTTAAAACAGTTGATTATGAATTGCACAACAGTACGAGTATAATCAGTGGGACTTAAGAAAAACAAAACATGAAATTGGACTATCATTTTTATAAGAATCATTATATAAGATTCTTTCATAAGAATCATTATATAAGATATTCTCTCATGCATTTTGGACCTGAATCAAAACAGTTTTTCTTACTTAAAACCACTGTTGATGAATTTCTCCGTATATTTAATAAGAATCATTAAAAAAGATATTTATATATTCATATATTATATTATATATTCGTGTATTTTGGTCCTGTATTCGTATATTTTAGATTAAGAATCATTATATAAGATATTCTGGACCATGAATCCAAACAGTTTTCCTTACTCAAAACCACTGCTGATGAATTTCTCGGTCGAAAAAGGGACGAACCATTAACTAAATACGACATCCTCACCCAAAGACACCCTTTTTCGTTATCTTTCAACCCGAAATTTCAGGGTTTGTTTACCCGCACCCTCTTTGCCGTCAAAAAGCGGGCAGATTCGATCCACGCAGCGAAGGGCTGTCCAGCGGCGAGTCTAATAATAAGGATGACATACCCCCAAGTGACAGGCGATCACGGGCCTTCCCTTTGTCAAGTCGTTTGGCGAATGTAATAACTGCCAGAGAAGAATGCGCCCGGGTCCCTGCGGCCACAAAGGGTTAATCTCTCGATAAGGGCATCTGATTGGCTGAGGAAAGGGGGGACCACCATCTCGTTCCCCCTTTTCCGCGTCCTTTGACTGTACCAATAAATGAGGATGATTTGCAGAAGGGTCAGTTATGTGTGATTTTTTTTTCCTTGGGATGATTTTTTGTTTGGGTTTATTTACTCAGAAAGTGAAATCTTATTAATCAGAAATACAGTGATTAAGTAGAATATCCAAGGAAATAAATCAGAAAACCGTGATAAAGTAGGAACTAAAATTTTATCATTTCAATTCTATTCCTTTGCAAGCGTTTTATCGTTTTTTTTTTTATTAATAAATCAGTTGAAGAAATTGAACATTTTTAGTAATTTATCTGTAATTTTAAATTATGTTAATTATATTATATATGTTAAATTTATGTTGTTTTAAGATAAAGTGTACTAACAATCTTATAAATCTGTGAAAAGGTATGTAACTAAAACTATGTCTAACTATATTTATAAACCTAGAGATAAATTGTTGACGTTCAGTTTCTTCAATTGATTCAAGTATTCTTCACCAATTTATCAATTAAAAAAACGATAAAATGCTTACAGAAGAAGAAAATTGATATCATTTTTCATTAATAAATTAGTGAAGAATTCTTGGATCAGTTGAAGAAATTGAACATTTTTAGTATTTTATCGCTAACTAAAATGTTTGTCAAGTGCCTTGCATGATGTTTTATTTTAAGATAATGTCTATTAACAAACATAAAAATCTGTGTAAAAGGGATACAACTGGAACTATATTTATAAAACTAGAAATAAATGTTCAATTTCTATCTATGTTCAATTATTTCTATCTATGTTTCTATGTTCAATTTCTTCATCCGATTCAAGAATTCTTCACTAATTTATCAATTTTCATGTGTTTTAAGTCATTCTAAATTCTTTGAAAATTCTAAACAAATTTTTGAATTTCAATGAATGCCTCCTTGCGGATGAGAATTAGAAAATTCTACTTCTTCTTCTTCATTGGCGCTATAGTCCCATGACGGGCCAAGTCCCTTTGCATACTGGTAGATTTCGAGACAGGAGACGTTTTATTACTGGGTAGGGTTGTCAGCCCTACTCGCAATGTTCTACAGTCATATTAAGTCGGGACCTATGATTTAAAGTGGATTCTGAATCACTACAAACATCTATGGCACCGCCGGGATTTGAACCCGAGACCTGTGGAACCGAGCGCCAAAGATTAGAAAATTTAATACATTCAATTTGCGATTCAATCATCATTATGTGATTAACAATTAACACACCCTCTTTCCAAAAAAAAAAAAAGAAAGATGTTAAAAGGTAGATAAAAACTCATTTTCGTCAATATATGGGTAGTTTTGCTTTATGAAAAACAAGTGCTCTAAAAAATATTTTGCTTATTTAGCATTTAAGATATTTTGCAATTCTGCACATTTAATTTTATCCCAATTATCTTCTACCGATAACGTTTGGTATTCCTCCACCACCATTCACCAGAAAGTAACAGTCAAAAGATAAGGATAAAGGCTTTTTCTTCTCCTCCTCCTCAAGAAACTATTTTTTAACCCCCATCCCTATCCAAATATCGCAGCATTCTCTTCCGGGAAATCTCCATAATCCCGAAATCTTTACCTGCCGGTGAAAACCCAATGACTAGACGTCGAGCAAGAAGGACTTTATCGAAAGTAAATAAAAGAGGAGGATGCGGAGGAGCAAGATGAAAGAGAAGAAGAAGAAGAAGAGAACGATCCCGAGAAAGAAAAGCTTTCTTGGATTGACGAGCGAGGAAGAGATAAACATAAAGTGATGCGGCGAGATTGAATTGTCCTTCCCTTCCAATTGATTGATTGCTTTAGGTAGACCCTCCGCCGAGACCAATAAAATTACCTCTAACGGTTGACAATCCAAATATAAATGTCCCCTCTTGGGTCTACCTGATGCGCAGTTTTGCCCCGCATTTGGAGACTGCGTCGGGTCCCATTAAGGACAAAGAGACGCAGGCTTAATTAATCGCTGGAAAAGGCTTTATCGATAGAATCGATTAATCTATAGCTCCTCATCGATGAAGTGTATTGATTGAAAATAGCGAATCTGCTTTTAAGTTTGTGTGACCTAAATTCGTATATTATATAAAAATAAGTATTATTTATTTTTGCAGAATTTATTTATTTTTAATATGGTTAATATAGTTTTGTATTTATGTATTTTTTAATATGGTATAGATTTTGGTTTTTGATTTTATTTATTTTTCAATATTTTGGTTTTGGATAGGATAATATTAAAATGATACATTTTTTGCAAATTATTGATGTTATAACATTATTATTATTATTTTTTTTTTACTGAGCTTACTCTAAAAACTATTTTTTTTTAAATTAGAAAAGAATTTCCATGACATCTGAAAATAATAATAATAAATGATTTTTTTCTGTATAAAATTAGGAAGAAATGGAATGGAGAAATATATGTTAAGTGAAAAATAATTGAATGGTAAAATGTAATTATGTTAAATATAGCTTATGGTTTTATTGAAAAATTAAAAATAATAAATAATCTATTAGTCCCATTAAGGACAAAGAGACGCAGGGACGGGCTTAATTAATCGCTGGAAAAGGTTTTATCGATAGAATCGATTAATCTATAGTTCCTCATCGATGAAGTGAAAATAGCAAATCTGCTTTTAAGTTTGTGTGACCTAAATCTGTATATTAACAAAATAATTATTATTTATTGTTGCAAAGTGTATGTATTTTTAATATGGTTAATATAGTTTTGTATTTATGTATTTTTAATATGGCATAGATTTTGGTTTTTAGTTTTATTTATTTTTCAATCTTTTGATTTGGATAATATTAAATCGATGCATTTTTTTTACAAATTGTTGATGTTATAATGCTATTTTTTTACAGAGCTTAGTCTGAAAACTCTTTTTTTTTAAAATTAGAAAATAATTTTCATGACATCTGAAAAAATAAATGAATGGTAAAATGTAATTATGTTAAAAATAGCTTATGTTTTTATTGAAAAATAAAAAATAATTACTTACTGAATTGTTGTTTTCGAATGCCAGATTTCTTACCTAAGTCATTCACTAATAGAACAGCAGAGAAATAACAGATTTAACTTACCCAGAGGTCACAAGGGATAGTCAGCAACACTGCACCCTACGTTGTGTTAGCATGTAAATTGCTCCAACACAATTTGACATTGGAAAGATACGCACCTTACTTCTGCCTTCATCAAGCCCTTTGAAAGAACATTGTCATCAAGACCTATGAACACATTCTACAGATTTATCATGCCCATCATCGACAAAAGCAAGACGTTTTCGATTCTTCATTGCTTAGTGGCCTGATGGACAATTGGCTAGCCCTCTGGTCTTTGGTACCACAGGCTTCAGGTTCAGATCCTGGCGGTGACATCCATGCTTGTTAGTGGTTCGGAATCCACGTTAAATTGTAGGTCCCGCCTAATATTACATAGCATAATACATTACCGTCTAGCATAATACATTTTATCAGAAAACTATTATTTACAATTCAATTGTTTATGTTATAAGGAAGTTAGCTAATACATTTGTTCACATTTCTTGAAACTGATAAATGTTATCATCAAAGAATGGATTAGCCGAACTTACGTAGTGACCTTGACTTTTTGGCAATGAAATGGTGACTTAGATTGCTAAATATTTGGGGAAAGTGGATGATAATGGTGGCAATAACCACGTTTGTGATTATAATAAGAATCTTACATTTTATTAGATATAATTACACTTTATGTAGAAGAATTTCAGCTGAAATTCTTCTACAAATATTTGTTCTTGTGTCAAATGTTTAATCAAAACTCAATCTTAAAATAGTTTAAGACAAAATTCTTGGAATTATTCTTGAATTTTGTGTAAATGAATGAATGATTAATGAATTTAAATAAATGAATTTTTTGTAATTTATGTGTAAATAACCTTTTAAGGAAAATCATATTTTTTAATTAGTTATTGAAATATTTCTTAATATAAATTTATTAAAAATTTAGTAATAATACTCAGAATAATCTAATATTCAGAAGAATCTAAAGAGTTAAAAAAATGAAACATTTTTCTGAAATTTTAGTATTTTTCATTTGAATCGTTTATATCTTTCCGTAGCTTTTCAATTTTGTAATATTTTTTGGAGAAACTAAATTCTTGTTATATAAAACCCTTTTTAGACTTATTTTTGTCTATGGCTCTGAACATGGACTTTGGCAAGATCTGATGAGTCCCATTTGGGTATATTTGAGATTTTAAGGGCTATTCTTGGAGGTGTTAGGGAAAGTGATTGTTGGAGAAGACCGTACAACGCATAAATTTATAAATGCTATAAAGATTCAGATATTATAAAATTTATTAAAATAAATAGATTAAAATGGTCTGCTCATGTATTTAGAATGAATGATTTAAGCCCTGTAAAAAGGATCGTTTCGGCAAAGCCACAGGGACAGAGAAGAGAGGCCGACCCAAGTTGCGATGAATGGACGCAGTTGAAAAGTATAAAAAGATTTTGCTATACTAAAGGTTAAGAATTGGAGTACCATTGTCACCCAGAGGAATAAATGGAAATCTCTTCGAAGGAAAGCCTTGCTGATTCCCCCCAAGTTGCAATTTGGGTAACGCTAAATATCTTTCGCTTTACTGAGGAGTTATCTCATATCAAAGTATTTCGCATTGAAAGCAGCCATTCAAATTATTTGTTTAAATATTACCTATACAATATTCAAGCGAATCATATTTTTTTATTAATATTTTCATGTAATTAATTTTGGTTGAATTTAAATTATTCATATCAATTAAGAAGATGAATGAAAATTGAACAACTTTATCATCAGAAAAATCGTACTACTGAAACACAAGATACCCATATATACGTGAACTTTCAGTCTCCATTTATTTTGTAAAAAACTTAAATTTTTTTATCAAAGCACTGTTTGATAAGGTTCACATATATATTTTTCACAAGGATATTTTGTTAATACTAGTCACTTGTGAAATCTATTTACTAAAGATAAACGTATAAAACAAACTTCTTAATGATCTCGAACTTGTCTTGTTGACTATATTGTATTAGAAGGTAAAATATTTTACTAAAAGCTCAAGGAAGAATTATTTTTCAAGTCAGCTGATGTGTATGCCATCATCATCATTGGCGCAATATCCCTATGATGGGCCAAGGCTGTCTACCTACTGGCAGATTTTGAGACAGGATATGTTTTCTTTTTACGGAGCAGACGGGTTTCTTTAAACAGGAGATGTTTTTTTTTTCAATAATTTAAAAAAATTTTAATTTTGTAAATATTTTTTTTTTAATAATTTTTTGTAAAGAAACTAGAATTTTTTGTGAAATGTTGTTAAACAAATATATAAAAATATGTTTCTTTTTTAATAACTTAAAAATTAAGTGAAAAATACCACAAGAAACGTATCCCTTTCTGAGTAAATTTGAAACACTGCAGTATTTAACTTAGTCAAGTTGTTTACAAGTTGGGAGACTTCATTAACTAATACTTATCGCAAACATTTGACACTTTAAGGAAAACAAGTAGTAAAATTTTTTAAAGTCAATTCCTACTTTTTTTTTCACTCTATTGCAGAAAGTCCTTTATAAATAACTTTCATTAATTTTTTTTAAGTTTATCTGGCGCCCTCTATTGGTAGATATATGCAACTTAAAACTAAAAAAAAACAATAATTAATTAATTAAATTTAATTACTGAATTAATATTTGAAAATCTGTATTAACATCCAGTGTCATCCACTACAAGTTCAAAAAAATGTATTTGAACTCCAGTGGATGAATAAAAAGTATTTTATTAACAATTGAAATTTTGAACGAGATATATATATATATAGGGAGAGTGTGAGCTAATAGAAGGAATTGAAAGAAGTAATTATAATTTTAAAAACACTTTTATACTAATATTAACATAATACTAATCCTTAAACATGATCACCAAGTAGATTTTCAAGAACCTTCTTTTTTTCTTTATTTAGATAAATGCTGAAATAAAATATGCAGAATAAAAACTCCTTCCATCATGTTAAATTCCCCCTTTTTATCTCTAGTGAATTCGGTACGGCCCCGGTGGATGTATAAATATAACAGAATGAAAGCGGTGTTCGTGCACGTAAACGTATTCCTTGGGCGAGGTTACGTGATTATATGCCTCTCAAACAAACCATCTTTCGGAAATCTAGTCCTTCAACGAAGACCTTCCTCGACCTATTTCTCCGGCAGTTTATTCCGCAGCATACCTTCCGGTTATATATGAAAGTGAACATAAAACATTCAACTTTCTCTTCCCTTTTTCAACAATTCCTGCAGTAGTCAAACAGTTTTTTTCTTTTCCACCTTTTGAAACGTTTTCCTTCTATTCTCCTTCTTCATTCGGAATAACAACGGGATATGTCCCTAGAATGGAAATTGGTTTCTTTGTTTAGTAAATGTGTATACATATTATTTTTCTTAAATCCATATTTGCGTCTGTTTATGCTGCTTGCTTAGTATTCAGAAGTCACTTATATTTTAATTGTTTTCTGTTAGGTTTTATTAATTATATCATGTTTAAACACTTTGCGGTTTTCTTCTATCTTCTCTGGCGGCCTGAATCCTGGCAGTAGCATGGATGTCTGTGAGTGATTTGGAATCCACGTTAAGCTGTAGGTCCTGGTCTAATTAGCCTAAAATGTGCACGAAATGACCGTAGAGCGACAAATCAAACCAAATCTCTGGCGGCCTGATGGCCAATTGGCTAGTGCTCTGGCCCTTGGTATCACAGGTTTTCAATTTCAGCCTTCTCCAGGTTGGGTACTTGATGCATAATCCCCATAAGGATGGTGGTGGAGTAATGATTTTTGGAAAAATTTGTAAGGATATCTACATCGTATTGGGAGCCTGGTGGCTGTGTGACTAGCTTTCTGGCTCTTGGTCTCAGTAGATTATCTTTAGTAATGTTTAGTGTAAAAGACAATGACTTAGCCGTAATTCAAGGCCTCTCCAATTTCGATGTGGTATATAGGTTTTTTTTCATGCAGGAATCAGCATATGAATGACAATTAAACTTAAGTTATACAGAAAATGCATTAAAACATGTTAGGGAATAATATTGGCTCTTTTGTATTTTCAAGCTATTAATATTTGTTTAATAACGTTATTGATAATTTCTGAAATTCTGTCTAGATGCAATATTTAATATGAGATAGAGAATAATATGAGAATATTATTCGCGATCTCAATTCACTGCGGGAATAATATGAGAAGTGACGACATCTGCTTGTGAGAAAGTGTTTTGAAGTTCCTCTTTTTCTGATTAACTGACAAAGGTAGACCACGAATTTTAAAAATTCAATTCGAGATAGGTTTGGCTTGATTTTTCGCTCTACGGTCATTTTGTGCACACTTTACGTTAATTAGACCGGGACCTACAGTTTAATGTGGATTCCGAACCACTCATTAACACCGATGCCACCACCAGTTATGTACTAGCCAATTGGTCATCAGGCCGCATTCGAGATAGGACTCTATAGGTTAATAGTATATCTAAAGGGTGTTCACTCCTAAACTCTAAAACACAATGGTCAGTTAATTCGGAGAAAAGGTGTTCAAAATTTCAAGCATAGCTTATATACTAGCAATTTTTTTTTCCCCTATGAGCAGTTGTTATGTATGTAAAAGAACTGTAGTGTACTCGCATATCAACTTGATGGTCAGGGTTCGGTCGTGCTTTCGAGCAAATTGTTTTGGTAAATTATTTATATTTTTAAATGAAATTGATAATTAACAGTTCAAAAAATATTATATGATTAAAAAATTGACTGCACAAAAATATAAAAATATCATGAAAATCAGTAAAGATAATAACTGGATTATATATTCAATTTCTTAGCAATTGTTTAAAATCTCATGCGGGAAAAAGAAAAGTTTACATTGCATATTGACTCTCGGAGTGGACAAACAAATCCTTATTCATATGACAAAATCTTCCGGATGACGAGAAATCAACGACTTATAAAATTAAAGTGATTCCTCTAGTTCAGTTTTGTGATGTCTATATTTATAAGCAGGTAAATACTTTAATAAAGCGTATACAAAATTGAACTTATCTGATTGAACATAATAGAGAAATCAATCAAAAGTGTCAGCCGTTCATCATCATCTATCATCGGTAAATTTTAGTAAGATGATCCGGTATGCCTGGTACGCTTCCCAGCTTTCTGATGAAAGAGGAAATGTTTTTGAATGTAGCAAAGTACTTTTCTTACAAATATTTATTCGTGTGAATAATAATTTTTCATTAATTGTGAACGATGTATAAATGTTTTTTTTCTAATGTTTTATTCATAATTATGACTTTCATTTTTATGTGTGAATCAAAATTAATAAATAGAAGAATTTATAATAATGAATACTACCGAAAATTTTTTTTATAATAGTAATTAAAGTTTCAATTTACCTCCATTAAAATACATTTGAAATTATTTAACTGTTAAAAAATAATACATTAATTTGAACTCAAGTATCGTGAGCACGAAGAGTTGTTTTATTGATAAAATAAAATTATTTAATTTATGATATTTGTAAACTTAGTTTTATTTAAAGATTAAAATAATTTTTCAAATTAAAAAAAAGTTACTCGGTCAAAACCTTGAACGGTTAGTTGATAGGGGATTACACTACTGCTATATCTACATCATTTCTGATTGCGCGAGAAAATTTGCAAATATAAATCACAATTGAAAGCTTTTTTCTCAAAATTAGCTGATCATTCTAAGGGTGGTGTACTGGGAGTCCCATCCCATCCGAAACTGAATTTCCCAAGTCGTTCTCTGTAATACAGTCTTGGGTTCCATTGTGAATATTGTTCGTCTTGAAAACATTCTATTATGTCCAACCAGTTTACGACACGTTGTATATTACATTTACTTGTGCAATAAAAGTTACGTATAAAATATACGTGTGTTGTGTGCATAATACTCCATTACCTTTATATAGTCTACAGTTGTTTAAACTTTTTATTATGCAAGTTTGAATCTAATTTTTATGGTAGAATTTTTTTAGTTTACGGTTAGAGTTTCTATAGTAGTTTTTCAGTGTGTATTATCGAACTTGCGTGTACAATAAAAAAAAAATAGTGTTTGAAAACACGAATAATGTTTGAGAGGAATTAAATTTTTTAAGTTGAGGTTTTACTTTATCATTTACAACTTTTCTAAGCTGAAGATTAAAAATTATGACTCATAACTACATATTAACTCATATTAGGACTTTTTAATTTCTTAAATAGTTATTGTTTTAAAAATGCCTATATATAGTCATGCACACATATGATGGCCTTATATTTATAAAGTATACATATGTTGTGTGATAATACTCCATCCCATTTATGTAGTCTTCAATTGTTTAAACTTTTTATTATGTTAATTTTCATGTTAGAATTGCTTTAGTTTAATACTTCAGTATGTATTGATTGTAGAGCTTGCGATAGTGCAGAATTTTGCAGTCTGCACCGACGTTACTCACTTAGCACTACCCAGGAGGTGCGTGTAATATATCACTTAGTACTCCCAGGAGGAGTGAAGATAATCTACGGACGCGGAGTAACACTACCCCCGCAACACTCTACGATCATGTTAGATCGGGACCTACGGTTTAACGTGGATTCCGAACCACTACAAACATTGATGGCACCGCGGGGACTCGAACCCGAAACAGGATAACACACAGTAAAAAATTGGATTTCAAAGCACGAATCATATTCGGAAACGTATTAAATTTTTGAAATCGAAGTTTTACTGTATTATACGAAACTTTTCTAAGATGAAGATTGAAAATTATGATTAATAATTGCATATTAATTTATATTAAGTCTTTTTAATTTCTTTTATAATTATTGTTTTAAAAATACCTATATATATTCAGCATACATATAAGGGCCATTTTTAGGTAGGGAAAACAATAAGTAAGATCTTCCCTTTCTTCAACTTCCTTTCGGATTTTTGTGTTCCTTGGTCCGCTTTTCCTCACACCGTCCCGCCGTTTACTTTTCTTTCGAGCGAATGCCCAATTCGCTTCACCTTCAAATCCCTTTTTTTTCTTGCAGCGGCACCTAGGTGCGCAAACAGCGTAGGTGCATTTGTGCGTGTGGATAAATGAACACGGATCGCTCGTTAAAAAGTAGCCTGCAGGCGTGGGATTTCGCGCCATTTGCATATCGGCTGCGCTTCATCCCAACCCAATGTTTTTTGGTTTCTTCTTGTTTGGCGCGAAACACTAGGCACACCCCCAGCGATGCCTCCCTCGGGATTTAAAAGGTTTTTAGGCTCCCCCCTTCCATTTTAGTACCTTCACGAACCTTTATTTCTTGTTTCGCCTCCTTTTGATTCCGCTGCAGTTCTTCTCTGTTTGCATTTATTCCCTCTTCTGCTTGTCATTGTTTGGGAACGATGTTTTTCAAGATTTAGTGCAAAAAGGCTTCAGGGAAAAAAAATAGGGAAAAATTTCTTGCTAAGATATTTTAATGTAGATTTTTTCCCCGCTCTGTTTGTAGTAGATCTTTTAATTCGTCATGGAATGAAATTGATGCAATTAAATATGATATTAAGAAAAACAATTTTATGATAAGCAAGAATCTTGAATGGGTTGATGGTTAGATCGTTGGTGTCCTGAAATAAGGCAGGAGAATTATAAACTTGCCAAGTTAACCAAAATTAAAGTTTCTATGCTTTTGTTGAGAAGTTTGTAAGCCGGAAAATCCCTCCATTCTGTTTCAGAACGAAGTTGAATAATATATCCTGCGCACCTTTATAGTATATAAGAAAAATTTCTCAACGAAGTTTCATGAATAATCTTAAAAATGTTATTTAAAAAATAATTTTATTTGAAACAATTTACAAAATAACGAAAATTCATAAATCTATTGAAATTATAAAAATAATTTGTTTTAATAATTGAAATCTTAATTGTTTTTTTATATTAATTATTTTAAATACATATATATTTAACTATTTATTAGTAGGTTCCGGTTACATTAAAATTTAAAATTAAAAGATAGGTACCTGCTGGCAGAATGATTAACGTTCTGGCGCTAAGTGCCTCAGGTTTCGCGTTCGAGTCCCAGCGGTGCCATAGATATATTGTGGTTAAGAATCCATTTAAATTGGTTCGGAATCTGCCTTAAATTGTAGGTCCCAATCTAATATGACTGTTGGACGTAGGACTGACCTGTTCTCCGGTAAAAAAAAATAATAATAATAATTCCTGTCTCTAAATCTGTCAGTTGGTAAACGACTTTGTCCCACTATAGGACTGATGAGCTAATGAAGAAGAAGAAAAATAATTGTTAATTTTCGCTTGTAAATTTAATTTTGTTCCAATAATATAAACGATTTATATTTAATGAAGTTTTATATAATAAAAAGTTTAAATTCACGATAAATTAAAATATATATCAATTTAAAAATTATATGTAAGTCAAGTATGTTTATTAAAATATTTTATGTAGCATATTTTACGATTTAAAATATATATCATCATCATCATCATCAGTGGAGCAACAACCTCATGTTTTATTTTATACGGGGTCAGTCGTACGCCGAACGCTGTACGGCCAGGTGAGCTAGGGACATACGGTTTAAAGTGGATTTTGAACCACTACAAACATCCATAGCACTGCCGGTAGTCGAGCCCGAAACCTATAGCAGGCACCAAGTGCTAGAACGCTAGTCATTCGGCTATTAGGCCCCCTACAAATAGATATATCAGTATAAAAATTATATGGAAAAAAAATTGACTAAATTTTCAAAATTAAATGATACCCTCTAAAGTTTTTAACTTTTTTTTTTATGTAGAAAGTAAAAATAATTAAAAACCGAACCGAAGTTGAGATTTTGCCAAAACGTAATGTAATTGAGAAAAATTAATAACCGCCCCATTTATTACGATGCGAGAGATTTTTCTCAATTAAATTATTAGGCACAAATAAGACATTGATTTCCAAAATTCAAAAACTGCCTTATATACATATAAAAAAAAAAAGTAATGATATAATGATAGATAGATATCTCATTGTCTGAGGAATAGACAATTCCTTGGAAGCCTTTATAAATTATGAAACGTTTTGTGAGAAAAAAAAACTGCATTTGTTTTTTCAACTCTGCTGAAATGAAAATTACAAACGGATACGAAATTCGAGATCTATTCATTTTATATCATAAAGGAAAAGGCAGAAAAAAAAATGTTTTACAAAAGAATATGATTTCTTTAAATAAAAAAAGGAAAAAAATAGAGCGAATTTAGTTCGCGGTGTAATTACTTTTGCCTCGTTTGAAAGTCATACCATGTATCACGTTCTGAAAGAACTAATTTTTTTTTATATCTTTCCCAACTGTTTCTCCACCCCCACCCCCCTTTTTCGATTTGTATTATTTCCGAGTAAAAATACTGATTGCTAATGGCTTTCTATTTATAATGAGTGCGTGATTTCATTATGAATTTCTTAAATTTATATCCCTCAATAGGCCCATGCGAAAGCGCTGTATAAATTCAAACAAAAAACCCCATCTCTAATTCTGATAGATGGTCTACACTCTGCACGAAAACAATGGGAAAGGGTGGTGTAGGGGTGGAGATGAAATGAAAACGACGACTTCTCATTGGCTATCTTTTTCATCCGCGGCGCCGGAATAATACACAAAAACGAAGAAGGGTTTTGTTTCGAGGTACTTTTTTTTTTATCTTTTTATTTATCTCTTCTCATCTCATCTCCAACTCCTTTCTGTAAATGCTTCTGAAGCGGATGTGATTGAACCGGTTATCATTAATTTAAACTCTCACGTGATGACTTTGTAATAACGCGATCACAAGCAGTTGAATTGGGTAAAAAAAAAAAAAAAAAAAGAACGTTAAGGGGTGAGGAAGGGGGGTGTCCAAAAGAAAAGTTTTGGGAAGCAGCCAATTAGAACGCTCAATTTTTACTTTTTGAGGACCGGTACGGGTGAGGGTTTGAATATCAAAATAATCTTTTTAAATTCCTACCATATTTCATTTTTCGCTTCAGTCTTGCCTTGTCATCCGTCTTTTTATTGTAATTTTTTCGTCATCTTTTTAATTTTTTTTCTTCTTTTTTGAAAAATATTTTTATTATATTTATATATATATATATATTCTTTTATTTTTATTTTAAGTTTGTTAGTGCTTTGTTTCATTACCGTTTGCTATGTATTTTGTCGACCCAATCTGTCTCCCCCCACCCCTATTCCGTTCCCCTTCTCTCTCTCTCTCTCTTTCTATCTTCGTTTTTCTTTTGTTTGATATATTTCGAGAAAGGAATTGGCAAGATGGCTACTCACCCCCCTCACCCCCACAAAAAAACCTCTCTTCACTTCACCCTCAACCCCCCTTTTTTTCTTTCTTTCTTACTTCTTTTTTTATAGAAACAATGCAATCGTCTTGTATTCAAAGCACGACAGAAAGACAGAATATATATATACATGAAGGGGATGGGAAGGGAAGTGAAATAATAATAAGAAGAAGAAGAGGAAAAAGGAAAATAAATAAAAAAAAAAGAACCGCAATGAGAGAAGAAGAAGTAATGACAAAAATTTAGAGGAGGGGGGAAAAAAATCCCTTTTCCAAGTGTGTGTGGGTGGGGGATGAGAAGAAAGTGGATTGAAGAAAGACACAGAGAAAAAGATGAAAAATCTTTGCGTATTTCAGATTAGCATTTTTGCTGCCGTCTTTCGTCTGATTCCTCGCTCTCCCACCCTAACCCCCCTCACCCCGGGAGCGTCTTAACGATCTTTAATGAATCTCGCTTCATTTCCAAGTTTTCCCGCTGGGACGTAAAAATGTGTCATTATTAAAATGACCGCGGGCATTTTTTACCCATTCATTTGTATTCCTTTTTCTTTTCTGGGCTTTTTCTTTGATTCGCCTTCACCGGTTTCTTCTTCTTTATTCAGATTTTATTTGGGGATTTTTTTCTTTTTTTTCTTCCCCGACTGTAGTCCGGAAGATCTTGCCAGGCAAAAACCTCTCTGTTTTGGTTTTTATTTGAGCACTATTATTTTTTTGTGTGCGGTATATCTATATTTCTATTCCGCAATAGCCACTTCGGGTATTTCACAGCGATAGCGGATTTAGTCAATTTGTTCTTTGGTTCGATTTTGTATGCTGGAGCGTTCGTTTATTGAGTTACTTTATTTTTTTTTATTTATTTATTTTTGGCGATCCAAATAAATAAATTTAAAAAAAAAAAAAAAAAATGTTTTCAAATTAAACAGTGATAATTTGCACTAACTTTTAAATAAATTTTATATTTAAAATTAATTACATTTTTTATGATATTTCTACCTTTTTTTTTTTTTTTTTTTTCTCAGATTGACTTTAGAATTTCTTTCTCTATAAAAACCTACCTGTTTTTATTTGAAAACTATTTTTTTTTTCTTCTGTATATTTATATTTTTATCGTGCAATATATTATGGCCTTATTTATTTTGACTATAGTTTGATTTATATATTATATTATTAATTTATTTAGTTAGTTCGTATTATTTGCGATTCAAATAAATTTTGTCCGATTAATTTTCTATTTAAAGAGCATGTTTTGCTTAATCAATGCATGTTTAAGAAATAGTATTATTACATCTTCATATATTATAAGACATGATTTTACTCTTTATTTGCCCTGAATTTAACTTAATAATTATAATTTGTAAAATGTTTAAAGTAATATGCCTCTGGCGAATTTTTACTACATTATATTTCCATCAATACAAGGTTTGGTTTGTCGCTCTACTGTCATTTCTTTGCACACTTCTGGCTAATTATACTGGGACCTACTGCTTAATGTGGATTCATAACTACTAACAAACATCTATGCCACCGCCAGGATTCAACCTGAAGCTTACGGTACCAAAGGCCAGAGCGATAGCCAATTGGCCATCAGGCCACATTAATACACGGTGTTATATTCCATTATAAACTTTCTTCTTTTTCATTGGTGCAACTGTTCCATGGTGGGCCAAGGCCGTCTGTCTACTGGCAGATTTCGAAATAGAGATATTTTCTTTTTACGGGGTAGGTTTGTCAGCCCTACGTCTCTACAGTCACATTAGGCCGGGACCTACGGTTTAAAATGGATTTTGAACAACTACAAACATCACCGCCGAGACCCGAACCTTAAACCTTTGGCACCGAGTGCCAGGGATTATAAACTTTATTAAATTATATTTCCATTAGTACAAGAAGATTTTAAAAATAAGAAGAAAATAATAAAAGTATGGCGGGAATTATTGGTAAAAATTATTTTATAATGAAATACATAATTAAAATAATTCTTAAAAATAATTTTTTTCTTCATTGCCGCAACATCCCCACGGTGGGCCAAGGCCGTCTGCCTTCGGTCAGATTTCGTGACAGGAGATGTTTTTCTTTGTACGGACGGGGTAGGATTGTCAGCCAGGAATTATGATATTCATTATATATTATTATATTCAGGAATATGTAATTAAATCAATATCATTCAGTTGTATAAGATGCTATTTATTTATTCATTTGCTTTTTTTTAGTGCTATTTGTGAATTCTCAAAATTAAAAATGAATTTAAATAAATAAAAATTAATTGCAAAAATTTTTTTATATTTAATCCAAATAAATTCTTATTGCTTAGAATATGAAATTTTATACTTAGAAATTATAAAATAAAAATATTTTTTGGGAAATTTAATCTATGCTTGTAAAAATAGGTATACATAGCAGCATTATCTATTAGGAGTGGATAATTTCACTGATTTTCAGAGACATTATTCAGGAAGGAATATTTGAAAGATCCATTTATTAGTTTGTAACAGTCATTTATTTTTTATTTGAAAGATTCAATTATTTTTTTTTTATTTGAAAGAGCCATTGCTTTAACTTAGCTGGCGCGAATTGCTCTAACAAGTCATCAACCAAACTTTTGGTAGCAAATGATAAAGTGGTAAACATTCATAAATACCGACAAGCAAATTTGATTTTTAAACATTTTCTTTACGAAATCATTTGATAGAAACTCAACAATTTTTATTTGTTATTATTTTTACAAAATCATTTTATAGAAACTGAATGATTTTTATTTGTTATTATTTTTACAAAATCATTTGATAGAAACTGAACGATTTTTATTTATTATTGTTACGAAATAATTTGATAGAAACTGACCGATTTTTATTCATTAAAACTCATTTGATAGAAACTGAACAATTTTTATTTATTATTTTTACGAAATAATTTGATTGAAACCGAACAATTTTTACTTGTTATTACTTTTTGCGAAATCATTAATAGAAACTGAATGATTTTTATTTGTTATTATTTTTACGAAATCATTTCATAGAAACTGAACAATTTTTATTTTTATTTATTTTTTTTTACGAAATCATTTGATAGAAACTGAACAATTTTTATTTGTTTATTATTATTATTATTATTTTTTTTTGATCAATTGCATTTTAAATTAATGCTTTTGAAAAAAGTTTGTTATAAGAAATAAAATGAAATAATTGCTTTTGTATATTGATCAATTTTAGTTTATGGTCACTCCTGTTATATATAGAACATTTCTTGAAAATATAGTGTTTACAAATAATGCTTTCTGTAAGTCGAAATGTGATAAAAATGTAAGAAGACGAAATGTAAGTTTTAAATAATAATATTTGGCCTCATTCTAGAATATATTTGACATTTTGATAAAAGTACAATACAAGTGAATGATATGGGGTTTTTTTTCCAAATTTATGTATATAAAATCTTTATTTTGAATTATTACTAAATTTTTCATCTATTTTTCTATCGCATCTTTCACTGTATTATAATGAAAATATTTCTATATTATGTCAAGAACATTATGTTTATCTACATTTTTCAAGTGTATTATATTTATTTAGATATGCTTGTAAATGCATTAATAATTTGTTTGCCCCAATTTTATTTCTAAAAAGTTTTTCTATTGCTAATAGAAAAGAAAAAATGACGCATAGAACACATCAATATTGATAAACAACATTCTGCAAATTCTTTATAGAATCAATGAAGTGTTTTTATACTACTTTATTTCCGTAGACGTTGTCATTAATTAAATACATGGCATTTGGTTTTAAAAAATTACGCATATCTCTAGAAAAAAATTTATATAAGAAAACATTTGGGACAAAACAGTTTTTCTTTAAACCAGACACAATCACATAAGCTTCAAAAGTTTCTATTTTAACTTCAAGAAAATCTCTGAAGATAAAATTATAAGCAAAATGATCGTGCCACAAGATAAGGCATTTAGTTAATATATATATGTATATTATTTCCAATGGCAAGTTTACAGGACAACACATACAAAAAAAAAAATCAATACAAAGAGCAAGATAGAAACAAATGACATTGTTAATCCATCAACTTAACCCAGTAACCTTTCTATAAAGAAACAGGAGGCAGTGCAGAACAGGAAGCAAGGTGAGACATGTCCATTTTTTCCTGGTTATCACACAGGAGACAGAGAGGGCCAGGAGCCAGTTTAATTCTGTGAATATGCTTGCGGACACAATCGTGACCACAGAAAAGCCGTAGCAATGCCGCCGATTTTTCTGTAAGCCATTCAGGAATATCATGAATAGGATTGCACCAGATGACTGTTTCTAGCGGCAGAATATTCAAAGAAGGAGCATGTAGGGGTCCTTTTAGTTATCCTCTCTCTTGTTTTTGGACAGCGTTCCACTGCAGAACTCTAAGAAACTCTCACTGAGAGCCAGACTGAAGGCCATGATTGTAGATCATTTTACCGTATCAGACGTTGCCTGAAGTGCACCTCGAAGCGGTAGATCTACGTTGCACTCCTTATATATATATATATATTATTATAATTGCAACTTATGTATGCAATGGTATTGAAATATAAAAATAATTAGATGCAAATATTTCATTTCGTAGAACAGAAATAATTAAACATTTTAGTATCAATTTTATTTTTTTATAATACTCTTCTTATGTATAACTCGAACAACGACCAACAAGAAATAATGGGCAGGCATTGCTATTTTGAGAATATTTTAGGAGTGACTGTCAAATGATAAATGAAAAATCAAAGTAAATTTGTTAATGAGAATTTTATCATTTAAAGATTTTATACATTAAATTTTAAATTTCTGTAAATAACTATTGATTAAATGTTTCAAAATAATAATAATAAGTAAATAAATAACTTATTCGTAATTGATTGTTTTTATTCGCCATGATTAAGTCATTCTTTGTTCACAGAACCACTTTTACACGTAACCTTGCTAAAAGTTAAAATCGTTATAAGAAAAGCAAAAGGAATGTTTAAAAAAAAAAATTAAAAAAGGTAAACACAAAAGCGCTTATATATAAAAAAAAAACGATCTAAAAACACAAAGCATCGTAAATATAAAAGACAGAAGTATGCCGCCATTTTCTTTCCCCTCTATTTTTTTTTAAAGTTTTTTTTTTTTTTTTTTTTTGTTCTTTTACAAAAAAATTAACACCATCTAAAAACATTTTTCAAAGCATACGCCCCGGTGAATATGTAGAATAATGAACTGAGAAATATTTTTTTTTTTTTAATTTTTTTTCTTTCTCCCCTCTTTTTATTTTTTCTTTAAGGAAAAAGAGATAAAACAGAGATAAAAATCGAGATATTTCTGAATTAAGTAGTTATTTTTCGAACGATTTTTTTTTTTTTTTTTTTTTTTTGTTTCTGCCTTTTGAATTTTTTTTGGGGGTTTTTTAAAAAAAATCTTTTATTCATGTTGATTCTTTTTAAGCCAAATTCTGTATTGTTAAATCACCGTTATGAAATTATTGTTGGCTCTGCTGGTTTAAAATGATATTTTTATTATCGAATTTTTGTCCTTTTAAACTATTAATTTCTTAAGTATAATTTGTTCAGCATTTAATATCATGCATTGTAAGTTAATTATTTCTTTACTCATCAAAATTATCTCACTAGTTAATTTGCTGTTGAATTTGTTTTACTGAATAATGCTTTTTTTTTTGCAATGCATTCAGCCAGAGCATCATATTATTTCGTATTATTAAAAAAATGGCCTTAATATCTAGAAAAACCTATAAGTTTTTTAACATCTCGACCAAGAACCCATTTTCCAAGAACATTAAGGTACCAAAAGAGATTTCTTAAAACAGAGATAAAAATCGAGATATTTCTGAATTAAGTAGTTATTTTTCGAACGATGTTTTCATTTCTTTTCTATTTTATTTGTTTATTTTTCTGCCTTTTGAATTTCAACCTTTTTATTGTTTTTATTGCAAAAAATCTTTTATTCATGTTGGTTCTTTTTAAAGCCGAATTCTGTATTGTTAAATCACCGTTATGAAATTATTGTTGTGCTCTGATGCTGGTTTAAAATGACTTTTTAGTGACGTTATTATCGAATATTTGTGATGTCTGAGTATTTAAACTTCTTTAATTTCTTAAGTATAATTTGTTCAGCATTTAATATCATGTATTGCAGATTAATTATTTCTATACTCATCAAAATTATTTTACTAGTTAATTTGCTGTTGAATTTGATTTACTGGTAATGCTTTTACATTTTTCTCAATGTACTCTATCTGGGTATCATATTATTTCATACCGGTTCTCGTTAGATCACCGAAGTTAAACATCATTGGGCGCGGTCAGTACTTGGGTGGGTGACCACCTGGGAACACCGCGTGCCGTTGGCAAATTTGGGACCTGAATGGCTGAGTGTCTAGCGCTCTGGCGCTCGGTGCCACAGGTTTCGGGTTCGAATCCCGGCGGTGCCATGGATGTTTGTAGTGATTCGGAATCCACTTTAAGCCGTAGGTCCCGGTCTTCTATGACTGTAAGAGCGTCACGGAGCAAAAGTCAGGCTTCTACCAACGGGTGCTCCATCACAACAGAAGCTGCTTCCTTCCCCTTCAATCATAAGTCCATATGGGCTCGTGGGCTTGGCCAGCCAAGTGGGATAAGAAACAACAACAACAACAACATATTATTTCGAATTGTTAAAAAATGATTTTCTCAGAAAATTATGTTTCTTTTCCCAGTTGGCAGACAGCAACATCTAGATCGAGAACCCATGTAGTTGTGGTACCAAGAACCAAGTACCACATCTAGACCAAGAACCTATGTTATAACCAAGAAACACATCTAGACCAAGAACCCATGTGGTAACCAAGAACCAAGAACCCGTATTGTCTCATGGAAGAAGGGAAAGGGGGTTGGGCAGCTTTTGTTGTGATGGAATACCAGTAGGTAAAAGTCTGACTTGTCTCCGTGATGCTGACGTTTTTTAGACCGGAAACATCCGTAATACCGAGAAAATTAAGATTTATCGAATAATATTTTTTAAATTGTAATCCGTCAAAGTTTAAAATAACAAATTGAATTTTTTTTATTAAAATATATTCATTTATTTTGCTATTTGTATTTTTTTTTTTTTTTTTTGTTGTTGTTGTTGTTGTTGATCTGAGTTATTTTTGATGTACAGGATTTTTGTACGCACATTTTAATTCGTTAATAACTTTCTGTAGTATTTTGATTTGGAAAATCCTTCTAGATATAGTATTTTGGTTGTAAAGAATGTAATAGTTGCAATGGTAAAAATAAATTATAAAATATGCTCATATATTGTATATGTATCTAAAATAAGGTATATAATTTTGGAGGTATAAAATATGCTTAAGGTACAAATTACCAAAAAGAAGCTGTTAAAACAATTTAAAGTGGTGCGAAGACTAAATAATTTTTTTTTAAAAATATTATTACCCAAAGCTCTCCTAAAAATAAAAGATGATTAATTGAGAAACAAGAATATAAATCTTTATGATAAAAGTGAATGTTTTTAAAAAAAAAAAAATATTGTAGTATTAAAAAAATATTTGGAAGTTGATTTTATATAGGTACTGCTATAATATAAGATTTATCTAATAATTGTTTTACTGTGAGACTTGGATTAACAAATTTTCTATAGGATATACTGCAAAAGAGAGCTTAGTTGTAATTAATGTCTTAAATAACCTCCGTATTTTCAAATACAACATACAGTAATTGGATAAAGAAGAGCCCCAAATTTTCTTTGGAAATTTATAAGATTTCACTGTGGGCTTCTGTACTGTTTTCTTTCTTTAAGTCGTCGGCGTTGTGCATTTCCATCAAAGCGGTGATGGAATCGTTTTCTGACACGTCTTCTGTCACGTTTGGCTGCCCTATCGCTTGGCAGGCTACCAACGTGGCATCTCATTACGGCTTTGCCACAATTTGTCTCGTCTCTTTGATAGGCGTCCCAGCCACTGATCATTGTCGCTTACCCGGTCCAACAGCGCTTGTTTTTACGCGATTCTTGCTTGCTTCCGCACTTTCCTGATTGAATTTGCCTTAATTCGCGATCATCAAGTGAATTGCTGCCGTTTCAACTGTTGTACTCTGCTGGTTTGATTAATTGCTGGCTAAATCGACTGTTTTCAAAAGATGGCCGAGTCCTTTGCCTTATTTTATTATTTCAAGTAAATTTCGTGTTTATTTGTTTGCGTAACAAGCAAATGGACTTAGTGCATTTTATTGCTTGTGGTCCTTTTAACAAATCAGGGGCAATAGCGAGAATTCTCATTTTCACACGGTTAAGACATATAATTACAATGCAATAAAGATGCGAGGAGACGAACAAGAATTTACGGCACAAGGATTTATTACTTTGGGGCATATTACAGTAAGTTTGGTTTTAGAAATCCCCCCCCTTCCCTGTGTTTTATGGGTGATCTATTGCATCGGAAAATTTCTATGCACAGAATAGACTACTGACATTTTGAAATATTCATTGTAGTATTTATGAAAACATATTTTGTTCTTCGGGGCCTAATGGCTGAGTGGCTGGCGCTCGGTGCCATAGTTTCGGGTTCGAGTCCCGGCAGGGCCATGGATGTTTGTAGAGGTTCGGAATCCACTTTAATCCGTAGGTCCCGGTCTAATAAGATCGTAGAGCGCTGCAGGTGTAGTGTTACTCGCGTCCGTAGCTTATCCTCAAGTTACACGTGCCCTCTGGGTAGTGATAAATGAGTAACGTCGATGCAGCCCTTGCTTATGGCATGAATATAACCATCTCTGTATTGCCAGTTGCATTAGAAAAAACAAAAAATATTTTATTGTTCGTATTTTTGCAACCAATATCTGTAATTTGTATTTTTAGTAAGTAAATATCAACAAAATCTGGGCGGCTCAATGGCGAATTGGCTAGCGCTCTGGCTGTTGGTACCACAGGCGTTCTGGTTCGAATCCTGGCGGTGGCATGGATGTTTGTTACGGGTTCGGAATCCACATAAACTATAGGTCGTGGTCTAGGTACCCTAAAGTGTGCAAAAATTGACTGTAGAATGACAAACCAAGCCAACAAATTCTGGCGCTCGGTGCCACAGGTTTCGGTTTCGAGTCCCGGCGGTGCTATGGTTGTTTTTAGTAGTTCGGAATCCACTTTAAATCGTAGGTGCCGGCCTAATATACTGTAGAACGTTGGGTTGACAACCCTATGCCCGTAAAAAGAAAACTTCTGTTTCGAAATCTGCCAGACGTAGACGTCTGTCGTAGACGGCCTTGGCCCATCATGAGGTTATTGCGCCAATGAAGATTTGGTTTGGTTTGGTTTGTCGCTGTACGGTCACTTTAGGATAATTAGACCAGGACCTACAGTTTAAATTAGATTCCAAATTACCAACAAACATCCACGCCAATGAAGAAGAAGAATGAGCTTTTAAAAGCACAAAATGAGCATTTTGTCGTTATGTACTCAGAAAATTTACATTTCTTTGTAATATTGCTTTTAAAACTACTTTTGGTTATTGTCTGTTCTTGCCATTAATAGAACCCGTTTTACATTTCTATCACCAGAAAAGAAAATAGTTATATTTGGACTTTTTTTTTTTAATATTTGACTTCATTTAAACACTAGAAAGATAAGAAATAATACAGGATTTATAAAATAAATTATCTGTACTTTATTTTTTTTTTCCCGTCGTGGAAAATTTTATTAATATTTTTATTTTAAAATTTTTATTTTTTGGTTATATTGATGATAAGTTTCGATGAATTTACTAGAAAAAAAAAGTATAGATTCGAATCAATCATTCTCTCCCGTATAAATTTATTAAATGAAATACAGCTTGCTTTGGTAGATCATTTGTGATTGATGAACTTTTCTCAAAAATTTAGTACATTGAGATGTTTGTACAAAGATATTTTGAAAAAAAATTTAAAATTATTTATACTTTTTCCGAATAAAATAAATAATAAGAGGTTGATTCTTTATACAATATATTATTCTTTGCATTCGTAAATTTAATTATAATTTTTTTTATCATTATTGTATATTTGTGTAAATACAATTAAAAATAGAAAAAACATTTAATGGAACCTCTAATAAAAGGAGGGGAAGAGGTTATGCTTTATACCTGTAATCACTAAGTCAAATACGGCATTATTTTATTTTAGGAAAAGAATTTTTGATTTTTTATATTCTTCCAAATATAATAAATAATAACAGGTTGATTTCTTTATTCAACATATTATTCTTCGCATTCATAAATTTAATTATAAATTTTTTTTCATCGTTATTGTATACTTATGTAAATACAATTAATAAAAAAACAATTATTAAAATACAATTAAATTTTATTTTATTTAAATGCAATTAATTTTTAATTGTGCAAATGCAATTAAAAATTAATTAAATGGAACCTCTAATAAAAGAAGGAGGCGGGGAGGGGTATGCTTCATGCGTGTAGTCACTAATTCGAATACAACATTATTTTTTTTTAGAAAAAGAATGTTACATTTTTTAGACTGTTCCGAATATAATAAATAATAAGAAGTTGTTTTCTTTATTCAACATTTTGTTCTTCGCATTTATAAATTTAATTGTAAATTATTTATCGTCATTGTATACTGGTGTAAATACAATTAAAAATTAAAAAAAAACATTAAATGGAAGGGAGTGGGGTATGCTTTATATCTGTAGTCACTAAGTCGAATGCAACATTATTTCAATTTAGAAAACGAAATGTTACATTTTTTGTAATCTTCCGAATATAATAAATAATAAAAGGTTGTTTTCTTTATTCAACATATTATACTTCGCATTCATAAATTTAATTATAAATTTTTTTCATCGTTGTTGTATACTTGTGTAAATGCAACTAAAAATAAAAAAAAAGCATCAAATAGAACTTCTAATAAAAGAAAGGAGGAATTTGCTGATACCTGTAGTCACTAAGTCGAACACAACATTTTTTTTTAGAACAACACATAACAAAAGTTTATACGCAATCGTTAAGAAAATTTTATTTTTATTTTTATTTGTTTATAGACGCTTCGTACAAATATATCGTATTTTTTGTCTTAAAAGCTTCTTAAAAAAATTGTCTTATGATCAAATCGTGACGTAATTTGTTGCTCTACTTTTCTAAATGAAAACTTTCCATCAAGAACAACTAGTAGATTTTTAAATTTTTTTATTTTTATAAGAAATGAAAAGGGCTAAAAATATATTCGTATTTTAAAATGTTTGTAACGAACACAAACGAATGACAGTTAAGAATTGTGTCGTTTGGTTGGGTGACAATCACTTAAGTAAAGTCGTCTTGTCTTAAGCATTTGTTATTTGAATAATATACCACTAATTTGACCCTACAATAGGTAAAAGCTCATCTTCAGTATTTTGGTTATTATTTTTTTTTTTTTGAAAGTTTAATTGTGCACTTAATTTAAAATGAACTTAAAATTATAATTTAGATTAAACATTAGATGATTATTGTTTTAAAAAGTTGTACCGAGTTGTCGAGTAAGAGAAGAGAAGAGAAGATAAATAAATTATCGAAGGAATTAAATTAAATTAGAAGAGGTAATTAATAAAATTAATTAAATTAATTATTTGAGGAATCGATAATTAAATTAGAAAAGAAATCGAGGAAGATTAATAAATTAATAAATTTAGTTTTGATTAATTTATTTTTTTGAGAGTTTAATTGTGTAGTTAATTTAAAATGAAGCTTAAAATTTTAATTTAGTATTATTTTTAGATTAAACATTTAAATTGTAAATAATTATTTTTAAAAAAATTTATACTGAGTTGTTTTCGTGGAAAATTCATAAATTAGCGTTATCATGTAATATATTATGAGTTATACATCCGTGCCAGAATATTTTTTTAAGTTCTGTAAAGAATAATATTAATATTTTTTTTTTTTTTTTTTTTTGAAATCGAAAATATTTTGATTCATTTAATGCAAATTTTGTTAATCCATATTATTACATTTTAATTTTTGAAAATTCTTAAATTAAATTAATTTTAAACAGAAATAAATAATATAAGCACTAAAATTATGAAATTACGACAGATTGTTAAAAAAGTATTTAATTTTGATGCTATTTGCTCTATTAAGCTTTATTGTGTTAAACTTTAAAAAATCTCAATTTTTATCGAATAATAAAATATATTTTAATTACTTCTGCTGATAAATGGCCAGATAAAAACATTGACGATACTAGTTAATTTGTAAAACCAGTTTCTAAGAAATTGGTTTTAATTTAAAAAATGTAATTTAGCACCATTGATAGTAATCGTAATAATCTTGTGCTGTTTTAGTTAACAACCTCTTTATCAGTAATATGTTTTTCCATGTTAGAAATCATAGATATAAAGTAGTCATGCTTATACTATCTTCTTGATACCCTTCCTAATATTTAGTCTTGTAAAACAGGTTGTAAAGTTGTGATCAGCATATTTGGATAGGTTATCTATGAAAGAATAATGTTAACACAGGTAATTCTAGAAGAATCTATTTGTCTACTTCAGGCTAATGAATAGTTGCGATAATAACATGGAGAGAAAAATTTTAATTACTTCTACAGATAAATTGGCCAGATAAAAACATTGACTCTACTAGTTAATTTGTAAGACCAGTTTCTGAGAAATTGGTTTTAATTTAAAAAATGTAATTTAACACCATAGATAGTTATCGTAACAATCTTGTGCTCTTTTAGTTAACAACCTCTTTATCAGTAATATGTTTTTCAATATTAGAAATCATAGATATAAAATAGTCATGCTTATACTATCTTCTTGATACCCTTCCTAATATTTAGCCTTGTAAAACAGGTTGTAAAGTTGTGATCAGGATATTTGGATAGGTTATCTATGAAAGAATAATGTTAACACAGGTAATTCTAGAAGAATCTATTTGTCTTCTTCAGGCTAATGAATAGTTGCGATAATAACATGGAGAGAAAAATTTTAATTACTTCTACAGATAAATTGGCCAGATAAAAACATTGACTCTACTAGTTAATTTGTAAGACCAGTTTCTGAGAAATTGGTTTTAATTTAAATATGTAATTTAACACCATAGATAGTTATCGTAACAATCTTGTGCTCCTTTAGTTAACAACCTCTTTATCAGTAATATGTTTTTCAATATTAGAAATCATAGATATAAAGTAGTCATGCTTATACTATCTTCTTGATACCCTTCCTAATATTTAGTCTTGTAAAACAGGTTGTAAAGTTGTGATCAGCATATTTGGATAGGTTATCTATGAAAGAATAATGTTAACACAGGTAATTCTAGAAGAATCTATTTGTCTACTTCAGGCTAATTAATAGTTGCGATAATAACATGGAGAGAAAAATTTTAATTACTTCTACAGATAAATTGGCCAGATAAAAACATTGACTCTACTAGTTAATTTGTAAGACCAGTTTCTGAGAAATTGGTTTTAATTTAAAAAATGTAATTTAACACCATAGATAGTTATCGTAACAATCTTGTGCTCCTTTAGTTAACAACCTCTTTATCAGTAATATGTTTTTCAATATTAGAAATCATAGATGTAAAGTAGTCATGCTTATACTATCTTCTTGATACCCTTCCTAATATTTAGTCTTGTAAAACAGGTTGTAAAGTTGTGATCAGCATATTTGGATAGGTTATCTATGAAAGAATAATGTTAACACAGGTAATTCTAGAAGAATCTATTTGTCTACTTCAGGCTAATTAATAGTTGCGATAATAACATGGAGAGAAAAATTTTAATTACTTCTACAGATAAATTGGCCAGATAAAAACATTGACTCTACTAGTTAATTTGTAAGACCAGTTTCTGAGAAATTGGTTTTAATTTAAAAAATGTAATTTAACACCATAGATAGTTATCGTAACAATCTTGTGCTCCTTTAGTTAACAACCTCTTTATCAGTAATATGTTTTTCAATATTAGAAATCATAGATGTAAAGTAGTCATGCTTATACTATCTTCTTGATACCCTTCCTAATATTTAGTCTTGTAAAACAGGTTGTAAAGTTGTGATCAGCATATTTGGATAGGTTATCTATGAAAGAATAATGTTAACACAGGTAATTCTAGAAGAATCTATTTGTCTGCTTCAAGCTAATGAATAGTTGCGATAAAAACATGGAGAGAAAATTTGTAAGGAAAAACGTAATGAACATGGACATAGGTAATTTTATTATGTTATAATAACAATAAATCTATATCGGATTGAAACATAACATCTTGTCATTTTAAAAATTTTATTATTATTTTTTTTTAATATTAAATTTTGTATTTATGTAAAAAGATTAGTATTAAAAAAGATAGAAATCAGTACGAAAAAAAGATAATTTCAATACACATGCAATAATAATAGTGTGTGTGTGTGTGTGTGCATGTGTTTATTATTCCAATACATATGTTACACGATTTCAGTTTTATTTATCTTTAATTTCATGTTCAGATGACATTATGAGGTAAAAAAAAATTATAATTTTTATTGTTTGTTATTATTAAGAGATTTATTATTATTAAGAAAATGAAATGGTAAAATTTATTTTATTTTGATGTTATTTATAATTATCAATAATTTATGGAATAAAAGTTTAATGATTATTACATGAAGTGATAACTTGGACTGTAAGTTTTTTTTTGAATTAAACTGCATTTAAAAAGTATTTTTTTATAATTTGTTTTTATCAGAAATTTAACTTCATTCTGTTTGACTTAAATCTTGTTTTTGATAAACGATATCTGATTTTGAATGATATTGTATTTGTTTTGCAAATTGTTGTAAAACAGGTTTTTGAAATGAATTTTATGGCTATAACTAAGGAACCACAAAATCAGTAATTTTTTTTCATAATTTATTATAATCACTATTCACTTATATCATTATTAAAGTAATTTATTGTGATATTATTTTTTTAATTGCCTTTCTTAAATGCATGACTTAATCAACAATAAACGTCTTACATTGTTTTAAAAAAATTAAAAATAATAAATAATTTTTATTTATTGTGAAATAACTATAATAAGGATTTAACGAAGAATTTATACATGTCTAATTTAACTTCTACTAAATTAGCTACGATTTGCATTATTAAATATTTTTATTTCTAATTATTTTATAATGGGAAATAATTTCCAGCGATGTTAACTAATTGAGAATAACTAACTAACTGGGATTAACTAACTGAGAATAACTAACTAACTGGGATTAACTAACTGAGAATATTTGTGGTTCTTAAGATTTAGAAACTTGTTAAAACGAAGAACAAACGTTCAAGAATAAGCTACAATAAAATGTGATCGAAACATTATCTACATTTTAAACGAAGCATAATTTTTCTATTTTACATAAATTAGTGCGATCTACGAAAAGTAACAAATATGTGTAACATATTTTGTTACAAAACATGCCAGTTATACTCCTTGTAAACTAATCTTAGCAGTTTTATATAAGAAAGCAGATTTCTACCTGCCTGAAATCGGTTTAGATTGGCAATATTTGCTGTAAATTAACTATCAATTAATTCGGTTGATAACGTCTGTTGTAAACTAACCAGCATTATACATAGACAAATAACAAATCAGACTTTTAATTAAAAAAAAAAAAAAAAAAATCTTGTTATCCTTATACATTCAAATCTCGTTGTTTCCTTCCCCCCCCTTATATATATATAAACAAAAAATTGTCCTCTATGATACACTTCAAAATCGTGTCTAGTTGTGTCCTAAATAACCATATTTATTCGTGTTCTGTGAGTCATTCGTGTTCTTAATTGCTTCCGCTTTACAATTCCTTTCTCCCCTTTAAGATAAATAAGGTAGGCCTGACAAAACCTGTTGACGAGTTCTGATGACCTTGAAATATTTAACCTTGACAAGCTTGTTGATACTTGCAGCTTTTAACTCTTTTAAATGTTCCTCCCTCTTTGAATTTTGACACTTTAAAATCTTATCTAGTTGTGCCCTAAAATCACGTTTATTTTGTTTATTCGTGTTCCGTGCTTCATTCGTAAATAAGGTAATATTTCACAAAACTCGTTGGTTAGTTCTGATGACCTTGAAATATTAACCGTGACCACCTTCTTGATAGATGCAGTTTTTACTTACCTCGTTTAAATGTTCCGTTCTTTTTCAATTTATCACAGCCTTGATTATCATATTAATGTAAGTTCACAAAATTTTTTTCTTAATAAATTAGATTTAAAAATGCATCAAATGGTAATTTTTTTAGTATATTTTTTTTGTATTATACGTGCGCTTTTGCTGGTTTCTTTATCATATTCTATACAAAAATGCCCTGTAGTTTTTAGTTGGAAAGAGAGAGAGTGAAAACCCGTGTTGTTGAAAGATAAAAACAAAATATAAATATGAAATTTTAACATCTTTACTCTTTTCTCATGGTATACTTTTATATGGAGCTTGATGGCCGACTGACTAGCGGTCTGGCGCCATCGGCATCGGACTTGAATCTCGGTGGTGCCATGAATGTTTGTAGTGGTTCGGAATCCACTTTAAACCTCAGGTCCCGCTCTAATAAGACTGCTGGACATAGGGCTGAATGCCCTTCTCATGATCTTACAAGTTTACCTTTTGAAGCCGAACATTGAGCTTTAATTCTATTTTGATTAGTTCTCCCTTTTTTTTGCACATTTAAAGATGAGCTTAAAGTGCAAATTGGGACGTTAATTCGTTTACTATATTTACAATTGTTCCACTGAAAAGGTTTTTATGCTTATTTTAACAGAATTCATCTATTTCAAAATAAAAATATAAATAAAACGACAGAATTTTTTGGGGGAGGGGGGGAATTGACTAATTCCATTTCAGATCGTCATTACAGATATACTCCATACGTTTCAGCAAACAATTTTTTATGGCATCTACAACTGGTCTCTAATTGTATCAAATTTTTAAATTTTAAACTTTTATATTTTTTATCTTACAAGTGTTTTTTTAATTTTCAGAGTGCCATTTCAAAATTTTTAGAAACTTTATTTTTTACCATATACTAACATTAAAGCACCCTATAATTAATTGCAATTTAAATATATGAATTAATATAAGATGGTTAAGGGGTCTATCCCCATTGGTACTCCGTAATCGGTAAGCCAGTTGAAAATTAATCTATTTTATTAACAATACCTTTCATATAATCTTGACTAAAGAAATTTTCAGTTTTATAATAATTAATTATTTTGTACTTTATTATAAAACCATCTGTTTCAGAATAGTTTGTTAAAACATTTTCAATGTAATATGTACCACTTAAAAAATTTCTGTGAGGTAATATTTATTGAGGATGTGACTTAGCATTTACCTATGTTATCTTATACTTTCTGGCTTTACTATAGAAGTGTGAGTTAAATGAGTAACACAGCAGTCTATATGAGCAACAGGTCAATAAATACTGAATGTCTACTTTGCAACGAATTTAAGTAATGTTGGGATTGGTAAAATAAACTCGCTTATCTTATCAAAGTTTTCTAGAAAAACGGAACGCAGGTCTGTAATTCAAATCTTACTTTTAAAGTTTAAAAGAATAGTAATCCGAGACGAATTAGTGTTGCTTTTATTCCTGATATTTAAAGATATCTTTTTTATATATTAAATATTTTAATGAAACAATCAAAAACAGTAAGAAACCAAACAGGGTATATATTTCTTTCGAATTATACCTGATATACCTATACAGTAATTACACCTGACTCATTGCCATATGATAACGCACGTAGCTGAGTACACGTTTAAATCCGCTGGCGACAAGGTTTATAATCAGTGAAGAGACTCCATTGCGATTATCACAATGATAAGTCTTGCGTGTGCTGTCCTTGAAAGATCTATTGGAAAACATATGCCAGTGAAATACATTGTAATTCCACTATTAACCATAGCAAATAGTTGCATTGCGATATTACTTGTTGTTTTCAAATGCCAGATATTTTGACCCGTGGCCATTTGTTACCACAGCGGTCATATGTAGCAGGCTTATCGTTACCCAGGATGTAATTGCTATAGTTAATAATAGAGTACGAACTGAAAACCCCTAGGGATGACATTTGAGAAGTTCGCATTCTTCGAGCCCAACAGAAGGAAGGACAATTTTTGGCCTTTGATATTACCATACCAATGTCTGACATAGATTTTGTGTTTTCCGTTGCGTACGTTTTGTTAGTTTTAAAACCCAACACGCTATTAAGTCAATCCCGCCCTCATGGTATTAGTAAATTTTTGTAACTAAATAAAGTTATTAAAAAATGTAATTCTAATTGAAATGTTAAATTTTCAGAATCGGTTTGATTTCTAGATAATTTTAGATATCAAGTTTTCTTTTATCTAATTTCTGTTTGCTTACAAGTTTTGTTGTGTTCATTATCTAATCAATTTGATTTGTACATTTATATATTTTTAAATTCTGTATTTTATTTTTAAATTAAATCTTTGTGTTTATATAATTTTATTTATTGAATTTATTTCTTTCCTTTTTATTTACTAACGAATATAGCCTTTTTTATTATTTTCTGAGATTTTGAGAAAATCATACGAATTGATTATAAAACGAATTTTGGTTTTCACAAAATGATTGAAATTTGTTAATTTTTAATTCAAATTTATGCGTACAAAAATTCAAATATTTACAAAAAAATCATTGATTGATCCAATGAAATCAACGAGATTTAATATAATTACCAAATGCTAATCATAAAGAACTATCAGCATAATATAAATTAAAGATGAGAATGAAAAAAAAAAAAAAATGTAAATAAATATTTATTTCTCTGTAGATATGAAGAGAGAGAAGGAAAACTTAAAAATGTTTAATTAAATTGAATTCACCCACAGAATAAAGTTAATTGATAGAAACTGGTATTTATTATAAAAAGATTTGTTATGGATACACATTTTCTCTTTCTTATATAAAATTTCAACAATGAAAGATGAATTTATAAAAAATGTGAAAGAGAAGCGAGCTGAACATTATGTTCATTGAAGATTTGTCAGTACTTTACTACACATCATCTATGAAATTTTTAACTACAGCAGTGTTTTTTCAAAATATTAACTTAATGTATTGTTATGGTAAATAATACAGGGTAATTAAACTACAAACAAGTAATATAAAAAAAAATTTTTAAGTCAATTCCTACTTTTTTTTCACTATATTGCAGGAAGTCCTTTATAAATAATTTTCATTCATTTTTTAAAGTTTATCTGGTGCCATCTATGGGTAGATATATGCAAGTTAAATCTAAAAATTTTGTTTAACTAATTAATTAAATTTAGTTACTGAATTAATATTTGAAAAAACTGTATTAACATCAAGTGTCATCCACTACAAATTAAAAAAAAATTTATTTGAATTTGAGTGGATGAATAAAAAGTATTTTATGAGCGATTGAAAATTTGAACAAGATATATATAGGGAGAAGTGTGAACTAATAGAAGGAATTGAAAAAATGCATCTTAATTTCAATATACATTTCTATGGGGTTTTTTTCTCCTTATATTAAATTGGGCAATTAATAACATTACTAAATAGTTTACAATTTACATGATTTTATTTTTATCTTGGATGAAATTTTCATATTTTATTAATGTACTATTTCTTCAAAATAAATTAAATTTATTTTTATTCACAATAATTAGATATACAGGTTTAATATATTGCATTAAAGTTAACAGATGATTTAAAGTTTGTAAGATTTTCTGTATTATGTAACATTTTTTTATACACTTATTACTTTCAAATTATTAAAATTATTACTTTCAAACTTACATTAAATAAATTTATTATCACTGAATTTCATGATAGAATTTTATATTTTTACACATTCATGCAACTTTTGTATAGATAGTAAAATGTTTTTGAATAAATTATTTAATTATATGAAATTTCAATGTAAATTCAGAAAATTATAATTTTTTTTTTTTTTTATTCTAGTCTAAATAAAGACATATAAAAAAATAACATAGTCATATTTTATGTAAGTTTAGTTACATGGGAATGAAAATATTAATATTGCTTTATATATGAATTGTCCTTATCATTGTAAATGAATGATTCTTCTAGTAAATTTTCTTTATAAACTTTTCCAACAATAGATTTTGTAAGTCTTGCATTATTATTATTATTATTATTATTTTAATTAAGAATATTTTTCTTGAGTTTCTAATTTCTGATCATTCTTCAAATATGTATGATTTTAATATATATTTTTTAATTACTTATTTTAATATATCTGATGTTTAACCTTAAAAAAACATTTTTGAATTAATTTTATTTTTATCAGAATATTATTTCTTAGTCATTAACTCGAGGATAAAATGTCTTTTATGAAATTGCTTTCTTATGTTCTTTTAACTTTTCATATAAATATGTTAATTTAGCCTGACTTTACACAATATTAAAGCTCCTATTTTAAAAACTGTTTGTTAAATATATTGAAAATAAATATAAAAATTTTGTTGAATATTTATATACAGAAAAGAAAATTTATTTTGCAAATTCTATCAATATATCCACTGATTATAATAATTTTCAGCTGGGGTTAAAATATTTTCCAGACATTATCAACTATTACTTATTATTGTTTCTAGATGGATACATTAAAATTAAATTAATTTATAATGGAGTAAAAATTGAATTGGAGTATTTAGTTAATGGAAAAACAAATATAGAAACTAATTAAAACTTTTATTAAATTAACTTGTATCATACAGCTAAATTTCTACATGAACAAACAATTACACAATCATTAAACATAAATTATATTATTTAATGAAATTACCTTTATTCATTAGATAAAAGAATTCGGTTGTAATCGCTTGCAATTAATTTATTTACATTATTTTCACACTTTTGCATAGTTGTAAATTTAAATGTTTTTCAGAAGAACAAATTTTCGTTTTAAATTGCTTCACTTCACTGTGATATTTTTTCCAATTCCTAATTAAGTTGTTAAGTACAATAAAGTTAATTACAATAAAAAAGTTAATTAGTTAATTACAATAAAAAAGTTAATTAGTTAATTACAATAAAGAAGTTAATTAGTTAATTACAATAAAAAAGATAAATTCTGTGTTTAAATAGCAAATTGACTACACATAAATATATGTTAAAGTGTATAATATTATGATTTTTAATGCAAATGGGTAACATGATGAATATAATATTCAGTAAAGGCCACCATACATTAATAATTTCTATTCATCAATGAAAATAATCTTTCTTACCTACATTGCTATAAAAGGTTTTAAATAATTGACCGATCTTTCACCGTTTATGCTCGATTATAAAATGTATTGACAAATTAAATATAATAATTATAACGAAATATTTCCTATTTTGAAGGAATTCTTTTTTAAGTGCTATAACGTATCGCCCAGGGGGGCCTGAATGGCTAGCGCTCTGGCGCTCGGTACCACAGGTTTCGGGTTCAAGTCCCGGCGGTGCCATGGATGTTGTAGTGGTTCGGAATCCACTTTAAACCGTAGGTCCCGGTCGTAGGATCGTAGAGCGTTGCGGGGGCATTGTTACTCCGCGTCCGTGGCTTATCTTCAAGTTACACGCGCGCCCTGGGTAATGCAAAGTGAGTAACGTTTGTGCAGAGGTTGCCTTAAGGCATCCAAGACCAAGCTGTCTGTGTTTGCCAGCTGCATTAGAAGAAAAAAAAATGAAGAAGGTGCTTATTATGATTGAGCTTTGAGCAGAGTTGAGTTTTAGAGGAAACATATTTTAGCTTGACTGTTGACATTCGAGACTAGTCAAAATTCTTTGTCTTAATGACTATATTGGTTTGATTAATTTACACATTAGCAAAAAAAAATTTCATCATCGAATATCACTTTCAGGCATTATATATTACACTTCAATACTAACGTAATTTTAATTTTCTTTTGTGAACAAAATTGTATACAAACTTCAATACGCAGAAGTTCGTAGTCTTTAAAATGTGAAGAAGTTCTTTGGCCATTTGTACTTGTCACTGTCTTTGAAATCCCAATAGATGTCTGTTTCGAACTCCATATTGAGAGATCTATTGCTTGAAGTGCAGTTGAAATATTATTTTCTTCAAATTCAACTAATGTTCCTGTGATGTCATTTACTATAAAAAAATTAAGCTTCATATTGAAAAAATACTAACGCTTAGTATAAGTTCTTATTTAATGAAAGTCACTTAAATTATTTGATATTTATCCGGCGATATCAACTACTATTTAAAATACTGTGAAATTTTTATATGTTAACGCAAATTATTGTTATATATTGCTGTTGTTGTATGAAAACGCAAATTATTGTTATATATTGCTGCTGTTGTATGAAAACGCATATTATTGTTATATATTGCTGCTGTTGTATGGAAACCGCAAACGCTTATATGATGTAAAACTTGTAGCCATTGCTTTAAGTTCTGATTTAACGACAATCTCTTAAATTATTTGTTTCTTGTCACATTATTATTATTTTTTTTATGAAATAATTAAAAAAAAAAAAAAAAAACTCTTAAATAAAAAAAGAAGCTGTTTGAGTAAATCTGAGAAACAAAAGTATAAATTATCATAATCGAGAGAGTCAGTTATTTATTTTACTTTTCTAACCTCCTGCAACCAAGAACAGAACAGCTTGACAAACAATCTTTGTTTTTCATCTGCGAGTTCAGCATACCAACTTCGGCACCTGGGAATGCTGTAAAAAAGAAAAATATTCGTCTGCGGTGCTCCGAATTACTATGACTGTGACTGTGACCCTGACTGGATGGGACCATGACCTCCCTCTCTAGCCTGGGGAGCGAGTTTGAGAGTTATCTACGGCCTTCCCTCCCCCTCCTTTTTATTACCGTTTGGAATAGAAGAGAGAGCGAGAGAGAAAAAAAAAACGTAAAAAGCAAAACTGAAAACAAGGTAGCCGGCAATGAGATCCTACTATAGGTGCATAGAGGGGAAGGGAAAGTTTTGTCCCCTCAACCCTCATCCCATTGGTTCAGGTTGCAGCTGAGAGGTAGGGAGAGAGGTGTGCATGTTTGGTTTGTGTCACCAGGTTGCAGTGGCTGCTGATTTTGTTCGGATTGAAATAGTGTGTTATTCCCACCTTTTTTTTCAACATTTGGTTTTAGTTGGATTGAGAATTATTCGTGTGTTTTTGCGTCCTGTAAAAGTGTGCAATATTGTTGAATTCCATGCCTTTGGTGAGTTAAAATTGTCTCTCATTTATATAGATTTTGAATTGGATTCTATGTGATGTAGTTCTAATTCATTGATTAATGTATAACTAGAAATGCTGAACGTGTTGTTTGATCAGTCTTCTATATTCATCAAATAATTTTGGAACTGAAAATCTGGAATCGCTATTTTTCATTAATATGGATTGAATTGAATGAATTAAATTGTGGATTAAACTAAAGGTGTGTAGTTAAATTAATGGATTAAATTGAATTGAATTATGTAGATTTTGAATTGGATTCTATGTGATGTAGTTCTAATTCATCGACAGATTTATAACTAAAAATGCTGGACTATATTGTTTGATCAGTCTTCTATATTCATCAAATAATTTTGGAAATGAAAATCTGGAATCGCTATTTTGCATTAATATGGATTTTTTTATTGATATTCGTGCGTGAGTGTGATGTTGTTTTGATATCGATTTATTTTAAGGAGACTTGACTTTTCCATCTAGGGTGCTAATCGACCTTTCTTATTTACCTTTTATTCTGCTTTTCAATATTATTTATTATGTTATTAAATGATTTTGTAAATGTTGTGTTCAATTTATTTTAAAAGTTTCAGAAAAATTATTTTTCTGATGTGGTAATTAGTGCATTCATTTTTTGTTGTTGTTGTAATAACGTTAAATTTATTGTTAGATTTAATGTTGTTTTTATATCGATTTACTTTAAGGAGACTCCTCTGTTAAATCTAAAGTGCTAATTGACCTTTCTTATTTACCTTTTATTCTGCTTTTTTATATTATCTATTATGTTATTAAATGATTTTGTTAATGTTGTGCTCAACTTATTTAGAAGTTCCAAAGAAATACGTTTTCTGATGTGGTAAATATAGTGCATTCAGTTTCTTTTTGTTGTTGTAATAACGCTAAAATTTATTGTTAGGTTGAAACATTTGATCCGCATAGATGCTTAATGAAATTCATTTTTTTTAGAAATTCACTGAAAAATGCTTGATTATATACAAAAAAAAAAAAAAAAAAAAAAAGCAGAAAACTGCTGTTTTTGTTTTTTTAAAATGTTCATTTATTCAATTCATTTAATTTTTTTAATTTTCATTCATTTAACTGATTTCATTAAAATATTGTTGCATTTTAATGAAATCAGTATTTAAAAACTGAATTATGTAATCTTATGACTGAATTAGCGTTACTGTTTGAGGAAATTGGTTGAATCATTTGATCCATATACATATTAAATAAAATTCACTTTTTTCGTAAGTAGTCATTTAAAGAATGCTTAGTTATATGTAAAAATAAAATTAACAAGAAGCATTTATTTTATAATCGCTGTTTTTATTTTTTTAAATAATCATTTATTCAATTCATTTAGTTTTTAAATACTGATTTCGTTAAATATTGTTGCATTTTAATGAAAGCGGTATTTAAAAACTGAATTACGTAGTCTTAGGACTGAATTAGCGTTATTGTTTGAGGAAATTCATAGTCTCGTTTGAGACAATTTAAAAACAAACAAGACGTATTGTCTGGAAATTATATAATTGATATTGTGCAATGATAGGAATATGTTTAATTCAATGCATACTTAAAGAGCAACGTAAACTGCAACCGCGTGAATAAGCCGCTTCTTACTTCGCAGAATAGAAATAGTTTATTATTAGTTAAATTAATTTCCTTACTTAATTATTTCTTACTTGTTAATAGTTAAAAAAATATAAATCATTCATTTATACATATAAGAAAAAAGGTTTTAAATAAAAAATGAGTATATGAAAAGTATAAAATATTTTGTATTTTTTTTTTTTCGTACAGCTATACTGCTTGATAAAATCGAAAAGTCCATGCTTTGCCTATTACGTGCTTAATTAATTTAATACGCGAGTTCGTTACTATATATCTAATAATCCGAATGTGAAATTAATATTTTGTATAAATAAAATATTGAACTAAAGATTAAAAAATTTGAAAAGAAATAGCAGAAATATAATTAAATGATAACATGTGGATTAATTAATAAAACGACAGTGAATAATTGACTGTGCTGACGACATGCTTTGGGTTCACAAAAGATTAACAAACAAAACTGAACGAAACTATTCAATAACTAAGCAAGCCAGATAAAATATATTACTCTTTTTAAAATGTAAATTATTTTGCAAGAGCTTTAACATAAGATTTTTTGCATAAAACATAAAGCCTTTGCCTTGTGTAATTAAAGATAAAATTTTCATTGTAAAATAAGATATACTGAAAATTTTTATTAAGTGAAGTACTATGTATTGATAGTTGAATCTAAATAAGCGCATAGAAGCGATTGTGGAGAATTGAGATAGTAAAAGAATTGATTTTATTTTGCTGGAGATTTTAGTGTGAATATATTTAATGAACTAAAATTAATTAATGAAATTTTTGTAGTGTATATGACATTTAGTTTTTGCTCTTAAAATGTAACTAATTACAAAGCAGGTTGTCCTACTCAACTCTTAAAACATCATATAAAGTATGTTTAAAACTATTTTAACCATACTTTAATCATCGTTGAAGGAATAAATGGCAAAAGGTGTTCATTACTTAGAAATTGAAATTTTTTAAAATTGTGTAGTTATATAAATAATTTACTGCTCTTTTAAATATCGTAGAAGAAGAATGCTTATGAAAACTTGGCTTTTATTCTATATCATTTCCATTGTGTTTGAAAATTTATGATTGTGTTGATGTTTCTTTTTATAAAACATTTATGTATTTGATTATGGTAATCGCATTTAGAGTACATTTTTAACAATATTGTATTTATTTCTAACTTAATTAACTAATTTCTAACTTAATTCTCTCTTATTTATATTAAGAAGAATTTTCAATTTAATATCTGAAGGTGTCACAGTGAAAAAAATAATAAATTGTCATGCTACAGTCTTGTTAACTTTTTACGTGCTATTCATCTAAAAATATTTTTATCGTTAAATATTACAGCAATTTCGATGTTATATTCATTATTATATGAAAATTATTATATTATATGAAAATATTAGGTATTATATATATATACACTTAAAATTCACAACACTCAATTACAAATTTTTTTTCTTTATTAAAATAAAATTATAAATAACAAATATTTTATTTCTTATTGTAAAAATAATTTAATATTTAAACAACATAGATCATCTATGTAATAGGTTTTTAAAGCGTTTTGCTTTCTCCTTTCAAACATTTACTCAACCTTTAGGACATAGTTCTCCATACTACGGCAGCAAGCCGACATCAGTCGATGGGTAACCATCAATCCGGCCCTCTACAGTATATATTGATTAATTACATTGCAAAATTTAATTATTATAAATTTTAAGTTAATCGCATAAAATAATAATCAAATGTTTTTATGTAACGATTAATTAAGAAACACAATAACTGACTACTGTAATTAATGATATGAGATTTATCCCCAAAACTTAAAATAAATGGCTTACATGGGTAATTCACATAATGAAGTTAAGCAGTATAATTAATGAGATTTTAAGTTTTCCATTGACAAATTGTTTGTAGTTGTGGATAAAGTTTACTAGTGGAAATTATCAACAGCGAGTTCAAATACTCGTCATATAATTTGGATATGTAAATATTTTTATGTTTAATTTTGGAGAATTGATTTTTCACAGAAATAAATAGTTCCGAAACGTTGGGGGAAGCCACGATTGATTCCCGCGTTTTAGATACTTCACTCGCCGTTTAGGTCCAAAAAATTTTGCGTGTAATTGAAAATTTTATAATGTAAGTAAATCACACAAAATAATAATTAAATGTTATTATGTAAGGATTAATTAAGAAACTTAATAACTGACTTAAGTTGAACATTTTGACAATTAATGTTGACTAAGATTTGTCCTAAAAACTTACAATATACGATTAGCTAGCTTGGTCTCGGCCGTTGGAACTTAGTATAATAGTCAGTATGGCCTTTAGGCTAAAAAATGTTTAGACCTGTATTTTAGGAGATGTGCCTCGTTGGTTGAGAATCATTAGAACATTTTATGAGTCACGCCGCTACGTGACGCAACGTTTTTACATTCAAACCATTGAATAGTGATTTACAACTCTAAAACTTCACATTCAATAGCTTTTCAAATTCATTATTAGTTTGCACAAGGCAGTCCAAAAATAAGAGACCGGAAATTCATTATGCGAAACAGAGATTACACTTAGATACAGGAATCCATATAGATTTTTCTTGGAAAATAAGCAGTCGGACAGGTTTATTCACCTTTGTCTCTGTCCTGCCATTAGCTTTCCAGCCTCTGTGTCTCTGTACCTTACATCCTGGGGGTATATCTAGTAATAACAACCTACTCCTTATCACCACTGTTGGGAGGGGTCCACAGGTGGCTTGTCGTCCGCGGACCAATAGGCAACGGGCGTCTTTTTTCTTCAAGGTAAAGCGACCACATGTGCGTCCTCTCATATTACATGTCGGCTCTTCCCCCCTCAGCGCAGTAAAACGGAGTGTTCCCACGAAGCTGTGCTCGACCCACGCCCACAAAGCTGTCCTTTGTGCAGCGTCCTCGTTTTCCACATAGAAAAACAGGCCTTCAAGGTGCTTAGGTTGCCAAGAGTGGGCAGGGATTGCCACGCTTGGCTGCTTTCGTTATGAGATTACTGAATTTTTTATTAAAGTGGTGGATTGAGATCATTGCTAATAAAGATATTAAGTTAAAGTGTTGTTTGATTCAAAAGTTTTAATGATATATGGTTAATAAATATTGATTAAAGAAATAATATTTTTGTTACAACAATTTTGCTGAGTAGTTGATGCATGTCTTCTTTTATCTTATCGTTCATACTACATGTATCTTTGAAAAATGAATTCCAATATTATTTTGTACATTTTCTATTATTAAAAACAGGCTTTCAAGGTGCTTAGGTGGCCAAGAGTTGGCACCTAAGCACCTTGATGCTTGCCATGCGTGGCTCTTTTCGTTATGAGATTTCTGAATTTTGGGATGGTGGATTGAGATGAGTTCTAATAAAGATATTAAATTAAAATGTTATTTGATTTAAACGTTTTAATAATATATAGTTAATAAATATTGATTAAAGACTTGATATTTTTTGTAATCGATTAATTAATACAACTATTTTGCTGAATAGCTGATGCATGTTTTCTTCTATATTATTATGGTTCATAATATGTATATCTTTGAAAAATGAATTCCAATATTATTTTTTACATTATTTATTATTAAATCTGGCTTTCAAGGTGCTTAGATTGCCAAGAGTGGACAGGGATTGCCATGTTTGGCTGCTTTCGTTATGAGATTTCTGAACTTTTTTAGCGTGAAGGATTGAGTTGATTTCTAATTAAGATATTTAAACTAAAATTTTATTTGATTTAAAAGTTTACTAAATATTTATTAACTATATATTATTAAAAGAAATAATATTTTTGTTATCGACTAATTATTACAACTATTTTGCTGAATAGTTGATGCATGTTTTCTATTTATCTTACGGTTCATAATACATGTATCTTTGAAAAAGGATTTTCTACATTATTATTTATCTAATACAAATATGGTTCTTTCTTTTTGAGATCGGATAATATTTAGATGCATTTTTGTCTCTTATGGCTGTTTATCACTTTTAAATTAGGGAAAAAAAAAATTGTAAATTAAATATGCAATAATAATGATTAGATTTCGGTAATATTTAAATTGAATTGAAAGGAAGTATGAAAAATTATTTTAGTTTTGAATGTTATTTTCGATTGATTTAACTGAAAATTAAAAGTCTAATCTACATTTTAATTATTTTCTTAAGTATTTATCTATTAATAGCCAATGTGTATCTTTCTCATGCCCATGGAGAAGTTAATCTACTCAATATTGATTTTGATGTGCGTGATATCATAGTTCCCTAAATCGTAGATTACTCACTGGCTTTCGTACAAACTTTTATAATTCCGAACATAATATTCCGTAAATTATACGAAACTTTTTTTTTTTTTTTTAATTTACGAATAATCTGTACGGAATTTTGGAATATCGTATCTTCCAATTCCTTCTATTAGCTTACACTCTCCCTATATATATCTTGTTCAAATTTTCAATCGGTAATAAAATACTTTTTATTCATCCACTCAAGTCCAAATACATTTTTTTTAACTTGTAGTGGATGACACTTGATGTTAATACAGTTTTTTTTCAAATATTAATTCAGTAATTAAGTTTAATTAATTAATTTTAGTTTTTTTTTAGATTTAAGTTGCATATATCTACCAATAGATGGCGCCAGATAAACTTAAAAAAATGAATGAAAATTATTTATAAAGGACTTTCTGCAATATAGTGAAAAAAAAGTAGGAGTTGACTTTAAATTTTTTAAATTTTTTTTTATATTGTTTAAATTACATCACTTATTAGAAGCTAAAGGGGGAAGGGGTTGTACTACTAACTAGTGTTTACATTTAACATCCTGTAAATTTTTCCGAATATATTATTTTCCTGTTGATTACCCCCGGATACTTTTTGTGTCCAAATGTATGCAAGCTGGAGATTAACTAATATTCTTAAATCGTGATTGATTGAATTAAGAAGTGAATTCGAAATTAGAAGTGAACAAATTTTTCTGGTGATGTTTTTCAAAGTTAGGAAGTATGATTTAATTGTCTTACACTAGTCAAATATCAAGAATTTAATAAATATTTTGTAAATTTCTTTTCTTCATAATTTATAAAATGGATTTCATTTAAATGCTATGTAATGTCACGATTTTAAGTTTTGTTTTAGAAGGGGGGGGATGCATGAGCTGAACTTTATGATATACGGAATTAAACTTCTTCTAAATTAGTTCTTTTATTGATATTTTAATTTAATCCATTAAAGTAAGAATCTCAAGGAAAAAAAAAAATCTTTTATCACTTTGTACATAGTTTGAACTTAATAACAAATATAGTTACAATTAAATAATTTCTCCCTACATTAATAAAAAAAAACATTCCTGAATGATTCAAAGTTTTATATTTTTCATTTATAATTAAAGGAAAGATTTTTTTTTCTCGAAACATTATAAGGGCTAAATTCCAGCAACCAGTCTGCCCTTTGTAAATCAAAACTCAACAGCAAATTACACAAAGAGAGATAATGGGAGCAATTCGGCGTTAAAAAGTTAAGTAATAAATTTCACTAACTTTTACTTACTAATCCTCTATAAAAATGAAACTGTTTTTTGATAATTTTGTTGATTGATGAATTTGATGGGTTTCTTGGATTAATGTGTGAATTCCAAGAAAAACTAATTACTAGTTGAAAACTTAAACTAGTAATAGAGACCGGAGGAACATGCAATAGCGCTGTGGTACCACAGGCGTAGGTTCAAATCACCGCGATGGCATGAATGTTTGTTAGTGGTTCGGAATCCACTTTAAACTGTAGGTCCCGGTCAAATTGGCCTAAAGTGTGCAAAAAATGATCGTAGAGTGACAAACCAAAAAAGTAGTAAAAGAACTAAATGTTAACCTAACTAAACTAAATGGGTAGTAAAAAAACTAAAATGTTAACTCCTTACGAAATAAAGATTTTTTTCAAAACAAATAATTAAGAAATTTCTGTGGTAATAGTTTAATTTAAGATAGTGTTTCTGTGCTTAACAAACTTTTTTAATTGTGAATCCTCTATGATTGTGTTGCAATCTTACTTACAACTAAAACTTCACACTCTTTTAGACATATGTGGGATTTGTAAGTAAAAATCTGATAAAAGGATAGGATTTAAAAGGATCTTCAGCGATTACTAGATGTATTCAAACACTTAACAAGGCATCATGATCTTTCCAACTGGAATTCCAACAGTCTTCCCAAGTCCTCTAGTACTAAGCATATCTTTGATCTAAGTACATCAGAAGAAGAAAAAAATATCAAAAAGTTTTTAAAAGGGATAAATGGAAGCCAGTGTGGAAATGGATTGATATATTTCACCTAGTAGATCTTTTTAACGTTTATTACAATCTAACTGATGGCTGAAATTTGGCAAATCTTTTTACTACAATTTTAAGTACTAAGAAAAAACCTTACTGGTTAGGGATAAAAATGTTTAGAATTAACTTTACATTTTATTATTTCATTCAGTTTTATCCAAACTTATATGGGAGATAAGGCTTTATCAACTTCATTAGAGCTAAATTCAAGCAACCCTCATTGGCCCTCCGTAAATCGAAATATGGGAGGAAAAAAAAAAAAAAAAAAAACCCTTTTCTAAACAGATAACCAGGGAAGCTAGTGGGGGAATGGATTATAATATGTTTCACCTAGTAGACCTTTCAACTAAATTTGACAAATTTCAGCCATTTAATTAGATTATCTAACGGCTGAAATTTGTCAAATCTTTTTCACTAATATAATTGTAATTAAAAAACGCCATAGTGGTTCATGATAAAAAGTATAGAATTAGCTTGACGTTTTATAATTCCAAGTTTTATCGAAACTTATAAGACTTTTTATCAACTTCATTAGAACTAAATTGCATCAACCGTCATTGGCCCTTTGTGGGGAATGGATTATAATATGTTTCACCTAGTAAATTCCAGCAATCCTCATTGGCCTTCCTCCGTAAATTGAAATATGGAAGGAAAAAAAAAAGATTTTCTAAACAGATAACCGAAGCAGTCCCAAAGAATTCAGTGTGGGAATGGATTATAAGATGTTTTACCTAGATCTTTTAACGTTTCTTATAATCTAACTGATGGCTGAACTTTGACAAATCTTTATGACTAATACAATTGTAAGTTAAACCCCCCCCAAAAAAAAACATACTTGTCATGGATAAAAACATTTAGAATTAACTTGAATTTTTATTATTGTGAGTTTTATTCAAACTTATATGGAAGATATCGTTTCTTATATGGCTTTATCGTTTCTCAACTTCATTAGTGCTACATTCCAGCAACTCTCATTGGCCCTCCGTAAATCGAAGTATGAAAAAGAAAGAAAAGCTTTTCAAAACAGATAACCGAAGTAGCCCCAAAGATGCCAGTGTGGGAATGGATTATAATAGTATGTTTCACCCAGTAGACCTTTCAAAGTTTCTTGTAATCTAATGGCTGAAATTTGACAAATCGTTTTGACTAATACAATTCTAAGTATTTAAAAAAAATAAATAATAAAAACATGCTGGCTAAGGATAAAAAAGTTTAGAATTAACTTGACTTTTTATTATTTCAAGTTTTATCCAAACTTATATGGTGGATAAGGCTTTATCAACTTCATTAGAGCTAAATTCCAGCAACCCTCATTGGCCCTCCGTAAATCGAAGTATGGTAGAAACAAAAAAAAAAAAAAAAAGAAGAAGAAAACAGAAACCGAAATAGTCAGTGTGGGAATGGAGCATGTTAAGAGAGAGGGGGTGGCGAAATGACAGCAGCAGATGCAAGTGAAAAGCCCACCGCAACTTTTCACCTTGTACGATGACTCATTGGTTGACCCTTTTCCTCAGAGATTTGTTTTCTTACTTCTGGTCTATGTGTAAGTGTGGGATTCGCATCAAGGAGGTGTCGTCATTCCTTCCTTTGCCCGTTCAAGGAAGTTATTCACTGCTTTTTCTTTTCTTTTTCTTTCTTTTTACTGTTCTAGATCTTTTGCTGGTTTTGTTTTTCACAAATTCTTTTTGTGCAATGGGATGATGTGTTTTCGCATTACTGAGGTGGTCTTTGCTTACAGACAGGAGCTTGGGTTTTACCACGAGGTGGTTGCTTTCTTTCTTTTTGCCATTTTTGTTTTTTTGATTATTATTATTTTTTTTTTTTTTTCTTCCATCATTGAAATGTTTTGATAAGGGAGACCGGAGAAAAGTTATTTTATTTGCTTGAAATAAGAACATGGATTTTTTTTTTTTTTTTTTTTTTTTTTTTTTAATATCTAAATGAAAAGAAAAATATTAAGGACCCTTTCTCTCTCAGTTTACCAGGGTTGGAAATTGCGTGGGATGTTAATGTACTTTTTTTTTCTTTATCGGGTAAAGTAACGTATGGGTTTGTAGTTAAGATTTGAGACGGTTTATTCGTAAGGAAAAGTTTGAAGTGGTTAATTTTACGTTAAACGGAAAATGTATATTGAGCAAAATGAAGCAATGGCAAAAGTATAGAAGTGTAAGCACTTGTTTAGGTGAGTATAAAATTTTTATGAATGGATGCTTTTCAAGGTCGATAAATTTTTAGTCTGGAATTATAAAATGCTATTATACTGTCTGAAATTTGGTTAATTTAGCTGTGATGGAGTTTATTGTTATTATTTTATTTTATTTTTTTCCATCATTGAAATGTTTTGATAAGGGAGACCGGAGAAAAGTTATTTTATTTGCTTGAAATAAGAACACGTAATTTTTTTTTTCCATATCTAAATGAAAAGAAAAATATTAAGGACTCTCTCTCAGTTTACCAGGGTTAGAAATTGCGTGGGATGTTAATGTACTTTTTATTTTATTTATAATTTTTTTATTGGGTAAAGTGACGTATGGGTTTGTAGTTAAGATTTGAGACGATTTATTCGTAAGGAAAAGTCTGAAGTGGTTAATTTTACGTTCATTAGAAAATGTATATTGAGCAAAATTGGAAGCAATGGCAAAAGAATAGAAGCTTAAACGCTTGTTTAGGTGAGTATAAAATTTGTATGAATGGATGCTTTTCAAGGTTGGTCATTTTTTTTTAGTCCGAGATTGTAAAGTGTATTATATTGTCACAAATGTTTTGTGAAAATTGGTTTTTAATTAAAAAAAATAAATAAATAATATACGTTCTCTCGAAATAAATAGGTTTTTGAATTTGAAAATTAATTTCAAAATGCTATGTAGACTGTACTAGTTAATTGTACGCATTTTTATTTAAATTCAACAGTCACAAAATAATTAATAACTATATATTAAATTATTGAATTTCCTACAAGAATTTTGTAAATAATTTGTGTATTAAGCATATTTTTCGGTACTTGTAAAATTAAATGGAATTTTTTTGTTCGGATTTTGCACTTTTTATGGCTTTGGCTCTTTTTTACTGCTTGAAGTTGTATTTCATGCCAACTTCAGTCTTTTTAGAAATTTGTGAACGATTGGTTTTGACCGCAAAAAAACGTGGTTTTGGCGATCAATTCTTTTTTTTTTTTAAGGCGAAGTAAAAATAATCGAAAGGGAGCATTCAGTTGAAGATTTATTATCATTACTAATTTTCAATCCTGGTATAAATTGTTTAAAAAATGTGCACAAATTTGTTACTGAAATGAGTGGAATATAATGAATTTTATTTAAAATTCGTAATACAGAAGAACATTTTAAAAACATTAAATGTATTTTTATTCATTGTAAAGGCATTTTTTTAATTAAAATGATTTAATTTTACTTCATGTTTTAAAAAAATACTACGTAATTGATGCAGTGTTACTATTTTATAAGCTATTAATCTGTAGATGACCTACAAAATTTATTCAAGACGATCTAAATTGTACATTCAGGACAACGAGTAATCAGGAAAAAAATATTTCTTTCAATTAAATAAAAACGTCTGCATTCTTTTGTCTCATAAAATTTATCTTCTATTCAAGCCAAGGGAAAGGAAAAAAAAAAAGAAATTGGCAGATTTTCTCTCATTTGTTGGATTGTCAAACTGTTCAATGTTGACAACGCCAATACTTGTAAGGCAATCATTCCCCATGGCCTCTCTTTCTCCTCAAAAAAGACTATTTTTGTCGATCAATAATAAAAACGGCAAATTTCCTGTCAGTTAGTTATTCTTTATCTCCCAATGAATGAGTTTTCGAAGGCACGGCAGTCGGCTCCGACTGTTTTTTATTGGCGATAAATATTTTACGAGAAGATCCTTTCAGTCGTTGGCGTCCACAATTAAATAGCCTATCTGGCAACCTGAAAAAGGAGAAGAAATTATGGTCTTCAATTAAAGATTTCCAGTTTTATATCACTCACCTGTTTTATGGAATGGTCCTGAGCTGCTTTGGGGGCAGGTTTATTGTTTTAGAAATTTGGATGTAACGTTATCGTTTTATTGTTATTAGTGGGAAGGAGTATTACGTGGTAATGTAAATGATGAAGATTTATGTTCATAATTTGATTTTTTTTATATATTAAATATTGGTATATGTTTTAATACTTTTTTTTTTATTATAAAGTGGATCTCTTATTTGCATACTGTTTGTTGATTGAGGATTACTTATAATTTAATTTTTCTATCATCTTGCATTTATTTATGCATTGCGAGCACTCAAATTATGCTTCTGAATTAATATGATGTACATTATTAACCTATTGTAATATCATTTTCGTGTGCATTTTTTCTAAATTCTAATTGCATTGGTATATACAAATATATATATATATATATTTTAATTATAAAGTAGATCTCTTATTTACGTGCTTTTTATTGATTGAGGATTATTTATAATTTAATTTTTCAATAATCTTGTATTTATTTTGATTGCATTGACTGTAATAATGCTTATTAATTAATATGATTACATTACTAATCTATTATGATAGTATTTTCGTGTGCATTTTTTCTTTAGCTTACTTTGCTGAAATGATTATTTTTTTAATGATCTACAAAATAATATTTTTTTTTTTTACATCATTGAATTGAAATTTTCTTTTTTATATACAACCGTTTAGTAAATTTAGAATGTTTTAGGTATAAGGATCAATATTGGGATTTTTCAAAGTAAATCTTGGCATTAACTTTTAGAATCTGTGATTATATGTTGTAATTATACTAATTTTGCTCCACTTAATATAATGTTAGTGAATCATCACGCCAAAAATGGTTGGGGTTCAAATCCTGTATAATTAGATGTACTGATGTTTCATGATATCCAATGTCAACATTTTGTGAATTTGATTAGCAAAATATGTTACATAATTTGTTCAATTATGAACAAATTATGTAACTATTCATCAAACTATTTTTTTCATAGATTTCTTAAACATAGATCTTGTATAATGGAAATTATTAGGTTTATTTGTGCATCTAAGTTATAATACTGAGATTTAGTTATTAGTTTAGAACTATGATATTTGATACAAAAACATTTAACAATAATTGTTCTAAAGTATGCTCGTATTTTGTTATAATTTCACTTTATTCCGTACTCAATAATAAAATAACTAAATAGTATTTTTCAATCTTAACAAAACTTGTAAGTTTAAATTTGTTTCAAAATGTTAATAGCGATTCAATTCAATCGCTAATTGTTTGTGATGATGCTATATTGTCGATTTCTATTTTCCCGATCTATTCTTTTCTTGATATTGTAGAAACATTTTTAATTTTGCTAAAACATATGAGTCTGCCACTCGAAAAAACATCTACATTTATTTTTGCAATAGTTTAATATAATAAAACATTAATAAAATCTTTTATTACATTATTAATGTAGTTTGAAACTGAAAATATGCATTAAGTGATTTACAAAATTGCCTATATGCATATGAAAAAATCAGTGACAATGAAATGGAAATAATATTGCGCATAATAAATATTTAATCGCACACATTTTTGGAACGTCATATCTTGAATTTTGTACATGCGTTTCTGAACTTTTGTTACACTACTGCATTGAGCATTGTAGTATGCATGGAAATCGAAATGTGGTTTTGTTTGTCAGCTTTCGGGAGATCTGAATTACCGCTGGGACTTGTGTCCGTTTTTGGTCACGCATTAAGGATTTATTAACAGCTAAAAGCTTGCACTTTGATGAAAATGGCAGGGCTTACTTTTTGAGATCAAACTTGCAACACTTAGGAACATACGAACATTCGGCCAAATCTTAGAAGTCTGGACTCTTTTTATGCGCTGAATGACTTAATAATGCATATTGAAGTAAAAGCATAATAAGAATAGTGTATGTCAATGATTATAATACCCTTACATTTCAAAACAAATATGGTGATCGTTTTTAATACATGGTCTGAAAACTCGGTAGTTGAAAAATTCTATTTTTTTTTATAGGTAATAACCTCATTTTTTTACCGTTAGTCATAGCTAGCGTCGTTGAATTTAATTGTAACAAGATGTTTCAACTTAATTGTTATGATCTTTGTGCACATCCGCATTCTTCTTTACATTCCAACATATACACAAAGTGGAACATCTGACCTGTTTTCATCTTCTCGCAGTTTGCGAGCTTGTAATTTTTGTTATGGGAAAAACCGCGGGGAATCAACCTTCATTAAGGCACGACCACTCTTTGGCTTTTCCCTGGTGTCCACAAATCAACTCGGAAACTGAGTCAAGATTTTGTCCTCTTATCATTTTTCTTTTCTTTTTACCTCCGTCGGGGTTACAGTGAGGTTACAGCTAAGTGTCTAGCTTAACAAAGTTCACCTTCTAATGGCACCGTTGACGCACACTTCTGGGGGTGGGCCTCAGATAGACACTCCTGTCGGCCCCCGTCCTTCTCATAAATCCACGGTCGTCGCTGTTAGAATGGGGCCCCAGTGTGGGGTGGAGTCGGTCATCGCACGAAATTCTTGGGATTTTGGTGGATTTTTATCTCCTTTTTTTTTTTGCACACCCTTCCATAAAAAACATACCAATTTTTGCGGCTTTTTTTCCCCCATATCATATTTTATCGCCATTAACATTTTTTTTTTATCTAATCGCTTTTTTCGAATGGATCTTTTTACATAAATATTTTTGTAATTTTATGTGTAATAAAATTCCTTTTTTATTTAAAAGTCAACTGCAAAAGGCTGTTATTAATTAATTTTAATTGCTGTTCTTTTTAGCAAGATTAATCAAATAAACATTTATGCAAATGCGAGGTAAAAATAATAAACGTTGAATCAAGTATTAAAACATAAAGATTAATCAAATAAACATTTATGCGTATATTGGGTAAAAATAATAAACTATGAATCAAGCATAAAAAGATTAATCAAATAAACAGCTATGCGAATGTGAGGTAAAAATAATAAACGTTGAATCAAGTATTAAAACATCAATAGATTAATCAAATAAACATCTATGCGAATGTGAGGTAAAAATAATAAACATTGAATCACATATTAAAACATAAAAAGATTAATGAAATAAACGTCTATGCGAATGTGAGGTAAAAATAATAAACGTTGAATCAAATATTAAAGCATATTAACTTATACCCATTGATGGTGGTTAAACATTACCGACATTGTGAAATAAAGTTATAAAAAAATAATAAAATATATGTAAATAAATGTAATTTTTTTACTACATCTAATTGTAATTATATTTTCTTTAAAATTTCATCTCGCAACTAAATGAAAATTTTCTTTTCATTTATATGTTTAATGTTAATTCTTACAAATATATTTCTTATTAAAAATTCAAAATTTAACATGAAGGCCTGTTTTGTTTAGATATTAAAGTCTTTTTTAAATTTTATGTGCAAATTTAATAAGTTCGCAGAATTTCAAAATGCTGTTTATATATTTGTTATTTAATTTTTAGTGGTGAATTTCTATATATTGACAGATTGTAAAATTGGTGGCAACAAATCAGTGATAAATATTTCAATTCTGCTATTAACATATTATATTTTAGAATTGATAAGTTGATTTATATAAAGAAACTTTTAATTTTATAATTCCTTTTTATGTATTAAACTGAAGAAAAATTATTACAAATTGTATTTATAAATTTGCATGAAAAATTTTTATTTAAGAATTGCATTACTTCGAACAAATTTTATAATCTGTAATAAAATTTGTTGATTGCAATTGTTTCGTTCTACTATACTAACTACAACACATTCTTTTTATGGCATTAGTTCTCAATCCGAATCTTTTTCTGCTAGCATGCGAATTTGAAGTAACGACTGCCATCTGGTGGCCACGATTGATATATTTTGGGAACATTTTTCTTTTCATTTGCGAGTAATTTTTTTCCCCCTTCGCTTGTGCTTGATCTACCCTGGGATTCGTTTCAGTTGGGTCAGCGACCCGGAACATTTTGAAGTTTCTCTCTCACGCCTATAAAGATAACAGAAAAAACAATAAGCTTCCATTTTTCATAATTTTTTTTTTTATACATCTATTTTTACTTTATCTTATTCGGTAGAATTAAGTACACTGCCACTTTGTATCATGAGGAAAGGTACATATTTAAACATTTCTTAAACAGGCAGAGTAATTTAAAAAAGATTTCAGTATATCAAATAACTTTTTATGTTGCTTTCGTGGTATTAATAAAGATGTGGATACGAAATTGCTGTTTTACAATTGACTTTAGTTGAAGTTTTATAATATTTTTCGATTTTTCTGACCATTCAGTAAATGATTTTGTTTTTATAGTAACAGTTTTATAAATTACTAATCCTAATTTTAATAAGTATAAAAACAGTTTATTATATTATTAACAAATAAGGAACTGAAATTTGACAAATCAATATTTGGTAGAAAAATATCTATTAGTTATTAAGTATAGATAAATAATTGTAATTAAGAAGGGAATCCCCAGGGAGGGATTCTATACTAGTGAAAACTAAATAAGTTAAAACTAGAAAAGTGTAAGCGTTTTATTGGGGTGGGGTTTTACGATGCGTCTGGTAGGATTAAATTAAATCTTGATCGAAAATAAAAAGCATCAAATTTAATTAAAATGACGGATTTAAAAAAACATTATTAAAAAAAATCAATTAAAACCTATATGTTTATTTAAAATTGAAATTAACAATATATTCAATTGTATTTGTATGTGAACACATGAAAACGTTTACTGTATTGAATAATTTTAATTGCTCTATTTAAAAATATGAAATTAATATATTGTATAAATATGTTAAATAATAATTTAAAATTATATATTAAAGAGTTATAAAAATATATTATGGCGCAGATTTCCAGTTTCCCATATATTACTTGAATAATCCACAGCAATTCATTCTGGAAAAAGTAACTAGCCTACAATTATTTGTCCTATAAAAGAAAATCCCTTTCAAGGAGCCTGATTGTCTATGTGGAGATGGTTACACTTGCTGGCACAAACTTCTCGTTTTTGAAAGTGCAACCCATACTTTCAGCAAATTCTAACCTTAGCTCCTAAGTACTCTAATTTGGCACATTAGCCATAAGTGGGCAATACGTATCTTAATATTTGCCAGAATTATTATATATAGTTAATTAAACACCAGACAAGTACATATGTAAACACTAATATTATAATCAGAAATGGTAGAAGAAACTGAACGAATTAATTATTACTCTAAATTTTACTCATTTAATATTAGGATTAATGTTTGTTATGCAGATTGAAAAATGTTGCCGTAAAAGCAATAGTACCTACTATGCCTCATTTCGTAACAAGGCAAGCTAGTTCATGGCAGACTTGCGAGCCGAGGTCTGACCAACAATAGATTTCTTGGTATCAGTTAAAAGGACACTTTTCTGAGCGACTTTTATGACGGAGGAGCTCCCCCCTGAATTCTTGCAATGCCTTTACTAAGTGGTGAGCTTAATATATGGCCACCCGTCATATAGAATATATACAACTCTGGTCAAACCACAAGTGGTTTGAGTCATTGTTGAAGATTCGATCATATTTCTTTTGTCCATATTGAAGTCTCATATTTTAAAATGAAATATTTCACTTTTATACACGTACTGGTTACCAAAGAATAAGGAATAATCAGAAAAATTATGATTGTAAAGTTATAATAATTGGAAATTAATAAAATGAATGAATCTTAATGAATGTCCCCCTTTCTCTTTTCGACAAAAATAAATGAACAGTGGTTTGTAAATTAGGCACAAAAGAAAAACAATTTAATACACTTGTTTTCTGACTTGAAAATATATGAAATGGAAACATAAAATACATAATATTAGAGTTCAATATGTGATCATCTCCAAGAAGGAATGGGATCATCTCTAACAGCTGTACAGATACAATTATGTTTCATGCTTATTTCGTGTTTATCAAATTACTTAAAACCAAAGCCAATTGCTGTATCAAGGCAATTTTAAGAATCTGAAGGATTGCAAGAAGTAGGTTAATGGCAGACAACACATCTCTAGACCATCCAAACAATATGGTTGAAATCTCGAAAACGTACAATCCATGCTCATAATTCTTCAACTGCTGAGCTCTGAGTGGTCTAGTATTATTGCCACGGGCTGAAGGAGTGCCAATTGCCTCTGAATCAAGAATGTTGCCTCTTAAATACAACTAACTGACAAGTATCGGTGCCTGTTGGTACAATTTATATATCAGTGCATCCTTACAAAGAAATCCCTGTCTTCACACATATACTGGATCTAACAAATATGTTTTTCTTATCTCGTATAATAACATGTTCTCGGCTCCCGCTACATCACAATCTTCTTATGGCATTTTCCAAACGAAGTCTTGACTCATCAGTAAACAACACAGACATTCGTTGACTTGCACTTTGTGTATTTACCCAATTAAACCTTTCATTTCAGTGGTGTGATAACCACAATGTTGGACATCTATGCATATAATCATCCTTCCTAAAGTCTTCTGCACACGATTGATTTGCATGCCAGCCTTCCTCCAAGAGAACACTTGAGGTGGGTTGGTGGGATTAGCAGTACTTTAGCTCTAGGTAGCTCTAGGTAGCCTCGGTTGTACATTTTAGGAGCTTAATTCTGTTCCTTGAAAAGCATTCCAAAGTCTATGAATTACAGAAGGATCATATTCAATCACTTCACTGCATAAGATTGTCTTTTACCCACTTCTATTCCCCGCTATGTTCGCCATTTTAATTATTCATTCAAATGATACTCGTATCTTAAGCATTGTTATATCAAAATTTCACTATGGAGTTTTCACTCTATTAAAGCCTGTTTTCGGTCACGTGTTCAATGAAGTACCTTTACTAATTTGCATATCATACTTCGATTCAGAATTACTTTTTACGTATACTGCTTTACTTGTTTTGTTTATGAAATCGTAATTTTTCTGATTTTTCCTTAATTTTTTGGAAACCAGTGTATTTTTAAAGCATGTGATTAAATTATAACAAATTATACCGTGTTCTGTAGTATGTTTATAATTTTTCAATTTTTTTTTGTAAAAGCTTGCTTTCTTGAAAAGATTTATTTCGAGTGGAAGATAATGGGCATTAATTAATCTGTGCTATATATTATTACAATATACCATTACAGGATTCACGATCAATCACATTTCATAGTTCATTAATTTTTTTTAATTTTAAAAATTTGTTTCTTGATGTCTTTTTTTTTTTGTACATTATAATGGTTAAAATTATTGAAATTCTTCCAAGAGCTATTTGAAAATATTTGATTTGAAATTTTTTTTACAATTATTATTTTTTAATTTTACATTTTTATCATAAAGCCTGTTACAAATTATTATTACAATAATAAAGTAAGCAATAACTTCACAAAATATTATTAAATGCAACATGTAAACTATGCATATCATATGCGAATCTGATGACTGCATTGAATTTGAATATATTTAAATATTCTGATTGCCATATATATGACGGCTATATGAACTTATTTTGCTCTTTGTGCAGCACGAGAGCATCAATGACCTCATGCTCCTTACTTGGCACTTAATTTCACTTTTCCTCTCACTCTTCCCTGAGGAGGGGTTGGGCATTTTGGTAAAAGGCGATCCGTATTATTAACGGTTATGAGGCCATAAATGAATGCCCCCCTCTCTCTTTTCCGAGGGGGTACTAATCCCGACTGGCCACTCGATTGGGGGTGCGGCGGCGTTTCGCACATCAGTGCTCGGTAAATATTTTAACTTCCGCTCCACTCGACTCCATTTAACAGGGAATGTTCGCCGGCACACACGCAAAAATGATCGCCCGTTCCCTTCTTCGGAAGTGATCTTACTAATGGAATTTTCATCGCCATGATGAATTTTTATCTTTTGTTGTACAGCTAACCCTCACGCAGACGTGTTTTTGAGAAGGGCCGTTTTGAGTGAGGGATAGTAGTGGAAATGAATTGTCCAGGGCTCATCCTCCCTCCCTCCCATCCTCCCCTCCGTCTCGAATTCATCATTTTAAAATATCAATCGCTACCAAAAACTGACAGATGAATTTATTAGAAGTCTGTTAGAAGGATATAGTAAGTTAAAAGCATTTGTGAATTTGGCTAGGTGTAACTAAATAGATTAAGATGGTAGACGAATCTCACTTTATATATATTTGGCGACCTAATGGCCAATTGGCTAGCGCTGTGGCCTTTGGTACCACAGTTTCGTGTTCGAAGCCCTGGATATTTGTAGTGGTTCGGAATCCACTTTAAGCTGTAGGTCCCGGTCTCATATGACCGTAGGTCAGACTTTTCACCCACATCATTCCCAAGGGGCAGCTCAGCTCTAGGCACAGTGATGTGATGTGCTGTGGTGTGGTGTAGTGTAGTAGTAGCGGTTCAGAATCCACGTTTAGCTATAGGTCCCGGTCTATTTAGCCTAAAGTGTGCACAAGATAATCGTAGAGTGACAAACCAAACCATTTAACAGGGAATGTTCGCCGGCACACGCAAAAACGATCGCTTTTCGGAAGTGATCTTACTAATGGAATTTTCATCGCCATGATGAATTTTTATCTTTTGTTGTACAGCCAACCCTCACGCCAGACGTGTTTTTGAGAAGGGCCGTTTTGAGTGAAGGATAGTAGTGGAAATGAATTGTCCAGAGTTTATCCGCCCACCCCCTATACCCGAATTCATCATTTTAAAATATCAATCGCTTCCTAAAACTGACAGATGAATTTATTAGAAGGATAAGTTAAAAGCACTTGTGAATTTGGTTAGTCGTAACTAAGTAGATTAAGGGGGTCGACGAATCTCTCTATATATTTAGCGACATGATGGCCAATTGGCTAACGCTCTGGCCTTTGGTACCACAAGCTTCATATTATACAGGTTCGAATCATACAAGCATCCTGGCCGTGGCATGGATGCTTGTTAGTGGTTCGGAATCCACTTTAAGCCTTAGGTCCCGGTCTCCTATGACCGTAAAGCATCACAAAGCCCAGTCAGACTTCTCACCCACATCATTCCTAAACTGTAAAAGGGGTAACTCAGCTCTATACACAGTGATGTGGTGTAGTAGTAGAAGTGGTTTGGAAACCACGTTATACTGTAGGTCAAGGTTTAATTAGCCCAAAGTGTGCATAAAATGACCGACAAACAAAACTATATATTTATACATATACTTATTCAATGGTTTTTAAAATAATCAGCAATCATAACAAAAAATTAATAATAATCATAAATTAAAAATATTTATGGAAAATTTCTTTGGTAATTTTTATTGATTGAGAAATTTTGAAGTCAGTAATTTACTTCTGATCGTGAAAAATAGTTATAAAGATAATAATAAACGATTGAAATTCCAATTATGAAACAAGATGTTACTCACCAAATAGGCCCAGACCGCGCCTGTTTTTCTTCTGACCTATCTCATCATATGTTCATTTTACTTAAAAAAGGCCATAAAATCTAAAAATTGTCAAATTTTGTAGAAAAATTAAGACAAAGAACATGATCCATTTTTTGTGTAATAAAAATATTAAATTTAATTATTAGAAAAATATTATATTCAGTGTTTTCTATTTTATTGCAGACCAGATCCTTTGCCAATAATGTGCTAGCAGCCTACGCAACATCCCGATCTACATTAATTTTTTAAATTTATTTTTTACGATATTTATTGCTATAGAAACATGCCCCATTTTAAAATTTCATTAAATAGATGTGATTGTTGCTAAAATAATACTTAATTGTAAGTCAATTTGGATTCAACAGTTTTTAGGCATGAACATGGAGGGAAAAATGGATAAATAATAATCATTTATTGGATTATAACAAATTTCGATCCAAAAGTTAAAACGCTTTAATGATTTAATGTATCACGTATCAAATTCATTATTTGATTTTTTATTACATTACATTATTTTTTTAACTACATATAAAGAAATGGAATATATATATATATATAATTTTCGAGGTTTTTTTTTTCTTTCTGGCCTGCAGCCAAGTTACAGTACAATAAGCACTTGCGACCCGTAGCCTTCAAAAGTCCATCGAGCCCTGGTATACCCGTAGTAGTTAATTGCAATCTATATGACTTATTTATTATGGAGGGAAAAAAATGAAAGAGAAGATGCTATAAATTTTGAAACAAATAAACTAAGTTAACATAAAACTGTTTTCTATATGTGTATATGTTTAGTATTAGAAGATTTATGGAAACGACGCATATAACTAAATAAATCCTAAAAAAATATCCCAGGACTATAATAGTTGTTAGTTTTTAATAAAAGACTAATGAAAGAAACTGAAAATAAATTGGTAGAATAGGGAAAATTGACTTTATAAGCTTAAGTAATAAAATATTACATTGATAAAACTTAATTAATATTAACTTAATTAAATATGTATTAATAAGCAGGTGTGTAAAATTAACCATTCATCAACTTACAAGCAAATTGACTTGCGACATGTCTGCCAGAATCTGTCATGCACTTAAAAATTAACAACCTTTGCGTGCTTGTCTAACTTTTTCAGATATTAACGGAGTTGCATATAAGTGGTAAATGTACTATTGCTGATTTGTCTGTTCATCTATTTGTTGTAGGATTATAACACTTTCGGGTCTATATAGCATAAAAATTTGATGGTTGTCCGATATTTATCAGAGCAAATTATTACTTTTTACTCTATGACTTAGATTAGAAGTTTCTTGCTGCCATTTGCTGTCTTACTTGCGATTGTGCAAAAAGAATATTGGTAATAACCAAAAAGCAAGCAGTCTTTTGTATGCCACCGCAATTTTAGTTATCAGTTTTGTTAGTACAAAATTATAAAAAAAATATTGTCACTCCCTTAAAAAGAAATGAATCTGTTACATTATTAAATGTTAGCTGTATATATTTGACAGTTTTCGAAATGTACACATGCGTAGTGCACGAAATAAAAACTTTCTTTAAGTCCGTTTGTCCTTATGAGAATTTCATATTTTATATCTACTATTTGCACCGTGTTAACATAGCAGAAGAAAATTGGACGATCTTTTTAAAACTTACATTTGCTTCCACCATTCCAATTCGCGCCGAAGTGCCGGAAACCTATCTTGCGACAGCAACCAACCAAGCGAAAAAATTCCGAAACCTTAAAGAGTGGCTGGAAACAAAGCACAATAATCCTAAATAAACAACTAACATCTATCAATACAAATTATCACTTTTTACTATATGGCAAAGATTAAAAATTTCTTACTGACATTCGCTGATTTACTTGCGATTGTGCAAAAAGAACATTCTGCAACAACAGAAAAGCAAGCAGTCTTTTGTATGTCACTGCAATTTTTAGTGTTTTGAACTGATTTTCGTGTTGAAAGCTATCAGTATATAAAAGTACTGCCACTCGTAAAGGAATCCGTTAGATTATTAAATGTTAGCTGTATTTATTTGACAATTTTCGAAATGCATGCATGCGTAATGCACGAAATAAAAGGTTTCTTAGATCTCGTTGTCCTTATGAGAATTTCATATTTTATGACTGCCATTTGCACCGTGGGAACATAGCAGAAGAAAATTGGACAATCTTTTTAAAACTTGCATTTGCTTCCACCGTTCCAATTCCGCGCCGAAGTGGCGGAAACCTATCTTGCGACACCAAACAACCACCGAAAAAATTCCGAAACCGTAAAGAGTGCCTAAAACCATGCAAAATAATACTAAATAAACAACTGACATTTGTCAGTGCAAATTATTACTTTTTACTCTTATATTAGAAGTTTCTCGCTGAGATTCGCTGTTTTACTTGCAATTGTGCAAAAAGAGTATTCTGCAACAACCAAAACTGCAAGCAGTCCTTTATATGTCACCGTAATATTTAGTGTTTTGAACTAATTTCTGCGTTCAAAGCTATCAATGTCGTTAGTATAAAACTATAAAATGTATTGTCATTCAAAGAAAGAATTGAATGTTACATTATTAAATGTTAGCTGCATTTATTTGACAATTTTCGAAATGTATACATGCGTAATGCACGAAATAAAAGCTTTCTTTTAAATCCCTTATGAGAATTTCATATTTTATGGCTACCATTTGGCCACCGTGGGAACACAGCAGAAGAAAATTGGACGATCTTTTAAAAACTTACATTTGCGCCGAAGTGGCGGAAACCTATCTTGCGACACCAACCAAACCACCGAAAAAATTCCGAAAACCGCAAAGAGTGGCTGCTGGAAACAAAGCAAAATAATCCTAAATAAACAAGAAAAAAAAAAGTGAGAGGCACACGCTGGAACTCCAAAAGGAATAAAAACAACGGGCCAAAACTTCCTCAAAACCCCACCGAAAACAATTCCCTCCTGCCCCCTCTTGTCATAACCGCCCCCGTAAAGGCTGTTATGCATTCACCAAATATAAAAATCTGGTGGCTGCTTTTTCGTGCTGCCAAAGTCCGAGTGAATAAAGTGATATATCGGGAGATGGTGGTGGCTGAGAACTGTTCTTGTGAGTGCTGATAAAAAATATATATGTGTGAGCTATGAAACTGGGGGGATGGAAGTGAAGTGAAAAAAAAAAGAAGGTTGGTGGCGACGGACTGGCGACGCATTTTCAATGTTCTTCTTCAACACAACTGGAGGCGTCGGTAAATGCCACGAAGAGGCAGTGGAGGAGGTTGGAAAATAGGAGGCTGAAGGGGGTGGTGGGGGTGTAGGGGTGCGCAGGCGAAAAAGAGAGAGGGCAAAAAAAATAATAATAAAGGGAAGATGGGGAGAAAGTGTACGAGATCGGTGATCATGGTGACGGATATTCAGCGAGGATATCCCTCCAAATCCGGGGATTATCCACAACGTGCAACGGATTCTCTTGCAGGGTTTAAGTCCTGTATAGGATAGAGATATTTACAAATAGGACATGGTGTTTGGAGACAATAAACGAAGATATATGTGGGTGAGAAGGGGGATGCGTTGTTATCGTATTACACTAAGGAAGAATGGGTGTCGTATGGAATTTTTTCTTTTTCTGAAGTGTGGAATTATTTTTACACTCAAATTTATTATGTAGAAATCTAAATTCCTAGTTGATTTGTGTTAGTCTCTTTCAAGAAAAATTCCATTTAAGCTTAATTTATACATTGTAGACATCATGAATTTTTTTTAATGCAATAAAGAAGGTTAATTGCGTTATAAAAATATAGCGAAACATGAAAAAATTCCCGATATATGAATGCTTTTAAAGTCAAACTTCTTTTTGCTGGGATATGAATCGCATGCCTTGAAACTTCTTAAGTAGCTATAAAATATATTGTTTGAAACACATTAAAAAAAATTATGTGGTAAATAGGGACTGCATATAAAAAGTCTCGCATAGAAAATATGTAAATCAAAACCTCACGATGTAGTACTAACTCTCATCTAATAACATTCGTGGTAATGAGATGATATAATATATTGGACTTTTTTTTTTAATTTACAGCCATGTGTTGTTTTCTTTTTGAATTTTTATTCATAATATGCATTTGTTGGAATTTTTTTTATATAGCACACAAAATAAATCGCACAAAAAACGACGTAAAAAACAGACCGAATAAAAACAGGCATGTCTGTATTTGTTTAGTAATACGCTAATTGGTTTCCAAAATAGCTTATAGATAAAAGCAAGTGTAATTTGACATTATTGAGTCAACAATAACATCTAAGAGAACTAAAAAAATTAGTCAATTTTAATCGATGCTTATGTTGCATTTTTTAAAATTATTTACCATAACATTTAACTTTTAAATTAAATAAAAACTATTATACTAAAAAATTATTTATTGAAATGTAATGAAATATGAAATTTAATAACTAAAAAATTTATAAAAGACACTAATTAATTAAAATTTTATACGAGATACTTATACAAGACTTAAAATTTTATATTAAATTATTAGTTCAGTATTCTGGGAAATCTTAAGCGCTTTTAGTAAGTAGAAATTTTTAAATATTTGGCGTGACAAGGGCATCTTGCTGAAGATATAAAATAACTAAATATTTTTAAACAGTTGTCCTTAATTTACAATCCACTATTCTTTAATTCAGAGTTCTGATTTTATTTGGAAATACAGTAAATATATTGGAAAAAAAAAAACAATGAAAAAAAAAAATAATACATTTAAATGTTATAAAAGTCTTGTAATTGTTTGATATTTTATGACAAATAATTATAAAAAAAATATTAAGTGAGAATTAACTGTCAATATTGTGTTTTATAATGCATGTTTTTATATAGTATGCTGTTATAAAATCTACTATGCACTTAATATCATTGAAAGAAATAAAATATTTTTAGATATTAATACAAAAAAAAAATTATGTTTTTTGACATTAAAAACATATTTGAATATTTCCCAACAAAGACCTATTTTTCCTACAAAAGGAAAAAAATAAAACCAAATTTCACCATTGTCAAAATTCAAATTTCCATAGTTGCCTTGTGTACCAGTGAACGAAAACGATTCATCTGAACGCCCATATAATACATTTATTTGCATCGCTATTCAAGCGGACAAATGTGGTCTCTCAAAAGGAAAGATTACAAAGATAAGAGAGGGAAAAATAAAAATGTTATATACCCAAATATTATCATATCTGAAAATGTCTTAATATTTGCCTGACTTTTTTTTTCTTCCACCCAAGAGACACAATACACTGAAAATCCGGCCTGTCTTTTCCATGAAGATTAATTCACTTGTGACCTGCATTTACTGGGTGCCAAGTTTATAAGACCCCCTTCTTCAAGAATATTCTTGCATATATGGTTAACGCGGAGCTTGTAGGTCTGCTGGCGTCGCGTTGTAAGCCAAGCCTGGATGTGCCCCGAGTTTTGTAAGCAAAGAGCTACGACTATTGTGTAGCAACCGCCATTAGATTCCTATGGACTTCCTGCAAAAAACACGGTTCTCCAAAACAAGAAAAAAAAAAAAAAGCCATCCCTACACACCCACCCTTTACATTTTTACCATCGGAGGAAAAGACTTTTTTAACGTTAGTTTCTTGCATGCGTCTTTCGCTATACATCATTTCCCATACATGGCATGTTCCAACCCTCCTCCCTGCCTTTTTTTTTTTTTACATGCACCCAAATGTGTTTTGCTCGATCTTCTTTCAGTTGGTCCGTGTCCGGGTGTATGAAAAGCAGTTTGACACACCTCATAGTTGTTATAGATCTATGGCCTGCTGCAATGCGTCTCATAGATATGTATGCTTAGAAAGAGACGGCATGTATGCAAAATAGAAAACCATCTCACTGATAAATAGCTCGCCCTTAACAAAACATTCCCTTGGCTCTTGCCTTTTTTTTATTATCACCCCCCTTCTCTCCTTCTCCATAGAGACAGGCGCGATATATATATTTGCAGATAGCGCTAAAGTTGGCTTTTTTTATACTTCTATAAAGCCCCCGTCGGCTTTGAATGGCACGCATACAGTATATGCAGATATGCACCAATTGCTCCTTGAGGGATATGTTTTTCTCTTTGTATGTGTACACACAAGGACCTATATATCAGGGACTTTTTCTTTTGTGTTTCGCAACACAACTGGTGTTAAATAAATGGGCTTAAACACGAGCTCTTGCCAAGAAGTTTACCAAATATCTGAATATTTGATGTGGACCAACAACCGGTTTGGAACGTACTCGCCCATTTTCGAGTTCCGAGTTATAAAATGTGTGGTTAATGACTGTGACGGAATGTAATTCAACTTGTTGGATTATTAAAATATTATGCAAGGACTTTTTAGAGATTTATTCATGGCTTATTTAATTACTCCTGAATAGCATTTCAAATGTCTAAAAAAAAATATAATTTGTTAAGATTCATGAAATTGTCTCATAATGCTATTTGTATTTAAAGAGGAAATGTATGTAGCAAATGGAATAAGAATATATTTGTTTCTTTGAAAGTTAATACTATTTGTCAAATTATTAATATTAAGTGGATTTGATTAAATAATTTTTGCTAATTTTTAAAAGAAATTGTTATATTTGTTGTGGGTGTATTTTGTTCATGCATGCTTTCGTCTTTATCTAATCACTATTCTGTTAACTGTAGAAACAATTTTTTTAATTATAAAAAAAATACCCCTATAAGAAATAGCATGGAAATCTTTGGTAGCTAAAAATCTGTTATGTGCTATATTGTAAATTTTATTGTTTCTTATTCAAAGATAAATTAAAATAAAAATTGTCGGCTTTACAAGAAAGTTTTTATGCATTTTTTTTTTTAGTTTTATGAATTTAATCAGCAAATCTGTATTTTTAAAAAAATATTATATGTATATTTATCTGAAAAATGCTCTTATTCGGTTACTATTATTAAATTTATTTAAATTATTTAACTTAAAATATTTTTTTTTTACGTCAAACGGTATATTTTATTTTGCGTTTGAGTATTTTAATATAGCTATTTATATTTTAAAGACGATGATCTTTTTCTATTTATTTATCCATATCTTTTCAGTGCATTAATTGAAGCCTATGATTCCCAAACTTTTTTTGTGATATATATAGTCAAAAATCAATTATTGATTTTATACAGTATACATACATACATGCATACATAATTAAAATATAAATTTACATTTTTTAATTAGCATTTTTGTGAACAATGTGAAATAATGAAAAAATCTGATTGGATGCCCTCTGTTAATGCAATTCGGAGATCTGTTTTTAACTCAAATTCAGCCTACGTGTCTGGCGTACCCTCAAGTATCACTTTGCGTATCTCCTGGGGTACATGTACCCACTTTGGAAATTACTAATATAAGCAAATGTAGTAACAAACAAAATTCCTTTGTTAGTAAAACTATTTTTAATTACCATCAACGTAAATAAATATACTACCATTACTAAATTTTAAGCTTCTTTCTTGAACGATAAAAAAAATAATAAACGCATCCAATCAGTCACGCTGGTGAATATAAAATGAACTCTGGAGCCATTCGCCAAAATGTTATTCATAAACCGTACCAAAAAAAGGAGAATAGACTGGAGTTGGAAATAATCAAACTTCTAAAAGTAAAAGAAAAAAAAAAATTGAAAAACCAAAGTAGAGAAGAAAAAAAATCATCAAATTGCACAAGACCCTCCATTATCTACCGTAACTGCTCCATTCAACGGTATGCGAACGACCCTTTAGCCGAGATCTTTATCCAACTCCATGTCCATTCACCAAGATAGAATTTCATATTTGGTTCCGCCACCCCCACCACCCACGCCCAACCTTCTAAGTAGAGGCCAGTGCTCATCGCGAATTCAGTGGCAGTAGGTGCATCAACAGTGTCCATTCTCAACACATTGAATCTCGCACTAGCAGACCCTCTGGAGCCACGATTCGTGTAATAAACGGTGTGGTATGGTATGGCTGGCGTCGACTAGACGGTCCGACAAGCAATCTTTGGAGAGTTGCTGCTGCAAATGCTACTGCCCACTTTACTGCGATGGACCCTGGCTACTGCCTCTTACAATCCCTCCACCCCCCTCTTCATCTCCATCCTCCCATCGTCTCTCTACAGTTTCCGTGTAGTATGTTTCTGTGGATGCATTTGGTTGCTTTTATTTATTTAGTTTTTTTTTTTTTTGCCATGGTCTCTCTCCCCCTCTTCCCTTTTGGCCTTTTATTTGTTTCCTTCTGAAGGTGGTCGGTGGTGGTTTTTGTTTTTTCTGCTTCCACCATCGTTCTATCTCTATTCCACCCCCTGTTCTGTTCTTTTTTTTCTTCTCTGTCTTTGTTTTTGTTTTTTAGAGGGTGTGTGTGTGTTTTCTTTTGGCTCACCACTTTTTGAGGTTTGTTTTCGGTTGTGGAGTTGGCGAAGCGATGAAATGGGAAGCTGTGAGGCGAGGCGATTCCGATGCTGTGCGGTTTGGGCTGTATGTAGTTTTCCCTCCTCCTCTTTCTGTAGTAATGTTGCCGGCCGATGCGTTTTTGTGTTTGAATTTTTAGTGAGTGGTGTGTAGCGGAAGAGATGTATACATTTTTAATGGTGTAATGATGTACATGCATTTGTTTTTATGTAGGGTATTGGATGGCTTTGGAGTGTTTATTTCCAATGCATTTGAAGGCGGAAAACAAAATTTCTCCTAGGTGGCTGAGATAGGAAAAAGAGAACGATTCGATTTTACGATTCGATCTTTTTTTATTTATGGATTGGATTGCATTTATTATTAAAGAGGGTTTTTTTTATGATTTACAATTTGATGCAGATTTATTTTATTTTTGTGCTGACTGTTTCAATATAATATATGTGTCATAAATATACGCAATGTTTAGCGACGTTCAAAATGCTTATTTGTATTGTCATAGATACATGTTCAGTAGGTTGATGTAATCAAAAATACATTATGAACAATCGCTGGAATTTTAAATTTTTTTTTTTATAAATGGTGAACATTTATCTAATTCACATTTTATATTTATCTGTTAACTTTCAAGAATTTAATATGTTTTAATAATATATTTTCCAAAAGCGTAAACCCATATTATTATTTTTTTTTTAAATCATTTTTTCGTGGAAAAAATCTGTCCTTTCTTTCTGTATCTAGAACTCCCTTCTAAGAAAGGACGTTTATGTAAAAAAAATTCTGTTTAAACGGACGTCTAAATTAACTATGTTGAAGAGATTGTTGAGCCAGTTATACACAATAAAGAATTTTTTTTATACCCTAATTTAAAAATACACTCTACAAACCTTTAGTTTTTTAAATTTCGAATCCACTTTAAAACGCAGGTCCCTGTCAAATATGGTTGTAGGGCTGACTAGACTGGTAGAAATCTGCCATTAAGCTTTGGCCCACCATAGGGCTGTTGAGCCAATGAATTAGAAGAAGTCTTGTATTTCAATTAAAAGATTTTTAACAAGATTTTATTACTGATAAGAATCATCCAGGTTTATGTTAAAATTATTAAATTATATTTTAAATCAAAACAGACATTGAATAATTGGCTCTTAATAAACATTTCTAATTATGGGAATTTATTTTTATCATTATTTTGCAAGTGTATACCGTTTATTTCAATCGCATAATTTTTTAAACAATTTTTAATTTTTGTATTTCTTTTATTATTATTTATAATTATTCAATATGCATATTTCATATGCTCTTTATGTACTGATTTCTACAAGCATAGAATGTTATGTCTAATTTTATACGCTAAAATCTATTAAATTAATTAACTAAGTATGATTAATTAAATGGCTAAGTACGTCAACTTTAGAAATAGTTAAATTTCAGTAATTTAAAAATTTCATGACAATATGAAATTTGCGAATTATACGTTATAATTACCTAAATATTTGTATCTAGTTTTAAGGTAGTCTTGTCAAATTACATGTAAAATCAGTAATCTCTCCTCTTATCCAATTTCAGCTAACATGAGATATTTAAAACGGGAACATATCCGAAATTTTATCATTAGTTGCCATCATTATCCGCATGGAGGTGGCAAAAATGGCAACTGCCTATTCTGGAAGCTACCCATGGCTTGTAGGAGAAGGGAATGAATGAGGGGGGAGAATTCAGGCAAAGTCACGCCGATAATTGGGGGACTCCCTTTGTATTCGCGGTTATGGTTAATCGAGCGTGCGTTATAGATGACACAGACCTCCCCCTCTTCCGAACAAAGCTGGGCTTCAGAATCAGTTTATTGTTTGTTACCTTGATATGTTCCTCCCCATCCCCTGATACCGCCTAATTTGGCCCCGGTTTGGATTCAGAGAACGTGTCCACCAACTAATGACACCTTTAGTGAAAGTTTTAATGCTAATAATGGAGCGTGTTCAATGAATGTTACTGTGGGAATTGATTTTAATGTTGACCATCTTTGTTGGTGAATTTTACTTGTACAAGATTATGTAGATCTTACCAATCTTTCCATGTTGTTCTTTTTTTTTTTTTTTTCCCTGTGTGGGCATTGTTGGTTACTATATTTCTAATTTGTTTCTTTATCAATATTTTTATTTGCTTGTTTCAATTTTTATTTTGTATCGTATTTGGTCCTTGGGAATTAATTGTAATTCTAATAATACATTTGTAGCATATCGATGTCTTTTAACGTTCTAAAACTCAACAATTTGTTTCAATAAGTAATGTAGTGGAAGTTTTAATGCTAATAATGAAGCGTGTACAATGAATGTTATTGTAGGAATTGATTTTAATGTTGACCATCTTTGTTGTTATACTTTACTTGTACAAGAATATGTGAACCAGTCTTTTCATGTTGTCCTTGTTTTTTCTTTGTGTGTGTGTGTGTATAATGTTGGGTACTACACTGAAGTGACAAAAGTCATGGGATACCTCTTAATATCGTGTCGGCCCTCCTTTCGCCCGGCGAAGTGCAGCAACTCGACGTGGCATGGACTCAACAAGTCGTTGGAAATCTTCTGCAGGAATATTGAGCCATGCTGTCTCGATAGACGTCCATAATTGTGAAAGCGTTGATGGTGTAGGATTTTGGGCACAAACAGACCTCTCGATGATGTCCCATAAATGCTCGATGGGATTCATGTCGGGCGATCTAGGTGGCCAGATCATTCGTTGGAATTGTCCAGAATGTTCTTCAAACCAATCGCGAACTGTTGTAGCCCGGTGACATGGCGCATTGTCATCCATAAAAATCCCATCGTTGTTTGGGTACATGAAGTCCATGAATGGCTGCAAGTCATCTCCAAGTAGCTGAACATAAGCATTTCCAGTCAAGGTTCGATTCAGTCGCACCAGAGGACCAAGTCCATGCCATGAAAAAACAGCCCACACCATTACGGAGCCACCACCAGCTTGAACAGTGCCTTGCTGACAGTTTTGGTCCATGTCTTCGTGGGGTCTGCGCCACACTCGAACCCTACCATCAGCTCTTACCAACTGAAATCGTGACTCATCGGACCAGGCCACGGTTTTCCATTCATCTAGGTACCAACCGATATGCTCACGTGCCCACGAGAGTCGCTGCAAGCGATGTCGTTCTGTCAGTAAAGGCACTCGAGTCGGTCTTCTGCTGGAATAGCCCAAGAAAGCCAAATTTCTCCGCACAGTTCTAACAGACAAGTCCCTTGTACGTCCCACATTGATTTCTGCGGTTATTTGACGCAGTGTTGCTTGTCTGTTAGAATTTACGACTCTTTGCAGACGTCGCCGGTCTCGGTCGTTAAGTGCAGGCGGTCGACCACTGCGCTGTCCATGGTGGGATGTTTTGCCTGAAATTTCATACTCTCGGCACACTCTTGACACAGTGGATCTGGGAATGTTGAATTCCCTAACGATTTCCAAAATGGCATGACCCATGCGTCTAGCTGCAACTAACATTCCGCGTTCAAAGTCTGTTAATTCCCGTCGTGCGGTCATCATCACGTCAAAACCTCTTCACATGAATAACTTGAACAGAAATGAAAGCTCTGCGAAAGCACTGCGCATTTATACCTGTTCTACGCGATGCTACTGCCATCTGAAAATTTGCATATTGCTATCCCATGACTTTTGTCACTTCAGTGTATATTCCTGATGTGTTTCTACATTAATATTTATATTTGCTTGATTCTAGTTTTATTTTGCATATTTCGAATTTGGTCCCAAGATTAATTGTAATTCTAATAATATATTTGTAGCATATCGATGTCTTTAAACGTGCACGGTTTTTTATTCCCAAAACTCAACAATTTGTTTCAATAAGTAATGAAGTTTTTCGTTATAAAATGAAAAGTTTTATTACTTTCTTGTATTTCTCGTGTTACAAGATCTTTTGCAAAGTTACGAAACTCTTTGCACAACCTGGGCTGTCATGGTATTGATGATGTATTTATGGTGGCCCAAATAAATATTGTAGAAATAAATAATTTGTTCAGATTAACTAAAGAAACTTTTTTTTTTTTTTTTATTAAGCTACATTTCCAGTCATTTTAAATTTAAATATGCATATAAAGTTTGATTTTTCTCTAATTAAATCAAAATTAAGTGAAGGCTTTAACAATATTGAGATGGTGTAAAACTATAATGCAACTTTTTACAAAAATATTTAATTTTTAGATTTTTTTACTTAAACATGCATTGTCTAAATTTACGTTATTAGTATTTCAACCATCAAATTTTATGAAAATTTTTGATCACTTATAACTTTTACGATAGTAATTTTCTTTTTTAGTAAGATTTAAGAATAATTCATTCTATTTCTTAAGAAGATTCATTCGATTTCTTCCTATTTTGAAAAGTATAGTCGCGCCATCTATTGACAAATATTTCTGCTCTTAGGAAGTTGTCCAAATGATATTTATATTCAATCAATCAATTCAATATGAAATAAATAAAATTATTGATAATCAAATACTTTGTTCAGATGACTTAATTTAAGAAGATAAGAGATTGAATTGTACTATATGTAAGCAAAATTTTTATTTTCGTGTATAATAAATAGGCAAGTGCATCATAATTTAAGTAAAAAAGATATTTAAAGTATTTTTTTTAATCTGATTGATTTATTAAAAAGGTAGTTGTCTTTTTATATTTTGTACATTAATTACTGTATTTCTTTTAAAATAGTTTAAAATGTTTACATATATCAATGATTTAATTACTAAAATATTTAAATTTTGAAAAGTATATCTTCTAATGGTTTTTTTATTTATTTTACAGGTAAGAAAATGCCTTTTAAACATATTTATATCTATGCTTGGGGTAAGCCTGACAACTTTATACAGTAATTTTCTTTTCTTTTTATAGGGAATCTTATATATTTAAATTTCAAATTTTCTTTAAACAACATCAGTGAAAAAAACTATATGCCTGCAAATCAGTCAACAAATTTATTTAAAAAAATAATTTTGTTGTTTATTGTAATAAATTATATTTTTTATTTAACTTAAAACACTTAAAATCATTTCTGTAAATATTCTTAAATGCTAAATAAACAATGTAATTGTTTTTTACCACGAAGTATATATTAATTAATCTCCTTAAGTAATTTATACATTAACATTAATAATAATATATACTATTATACATTTACATTTAATTCTAATTAAAATAATTTCTTAATTCATTAAATTCTTTTGTTATTATTATTATTTATATAAGAGTTTAAAACAACAGTTATATATTTTAGTTATATATAAAAATTCCGATGTCCAAACATCTTTTTAGACATATGTCAACGAGTAAGTCAATTGCTGGGATTCTAAAGATACTTTCAATAAAAGTTTGTTCATTTTCTCGAAAGTGGGATTCCTATGGAAAGTGGGAATGTCCTATTTGGGATTTTAAAAATAGGACATTTTGCTCATTTTCTTGCAAATATACAACATAAATATTGAGTTCCTTTCTACTTAAAAAATTGCCACAATTAACTAAAATCTTCCAACATTTATTTTTTATCAAATTTAATTATTGTAAATGATAAGAATTAAAAATAGAACATTTTGTTCATCGTCTTGAAAGTACAACCTAAATATTGAGTTTAAAAATAAAAATGGCCACAATTAACTAAAATCGTCCTACTTTTACTCTAGTAGCAAAATTTAATTGTTATTAATGGTAGCAATTATTAGAATTATGTTATCATTATTAATTATGTAAGAGTTTAAAGCAACAGTTGTTAGTTATATATAACAATTATATAGTTATATATAACAGTTATATATAACAATAGTTAGTTAGTATAGTTATATATAACAATTCTCATGTCCAAAAATATTTTTTAATATATATCAACGAGTAAGCCAATTGACATTGAAATTAAGATTCTAAAAATAGAACATTTTGCTAATTTTATTGGAAGTTTACAACCTAAATATTGAGTTCATTTCTTCTTAAAAATAAAAATTGCCACAATTAACAAAAATCGTCCAACTATTACTCCGGTAACAAATTTAATTATATTTAACGATAAAAATTTTTGAACTCTATCGTTACAAAGCTTTTTTTCATTCGATTAAAATTTAATGTGACGAATTATTCAAGATTATAGGAATTGTTTTTATTCTTTCGCTTAAATAAAACAGAAGAAAAAAAAAATTAGGTGTGTCATATTCACTAAAAAGATCTGATATCAACTCGTTTAAAAACGATTAAGAAGTACTTTAAGATTTAAGTAATACAACGTTGTTATAACGATTCTCAAATAAAAGGAAAAATTTGTTGGAAAAGAACATATTTCAATTCATTAATCTACGTCGAGTCAGTAATTTTTTTTTCTTCTTTCGTTTAGATTTCTACGGTAACGAATTTATCGGAAATTGGAGGTACGTTATCTTGTGATGCATAAAGTATCAGAAAAAAAAAAAACTATCTGTAACTTAAATTAATCTTAATTAAAATACCGAGAACTTAAGTTGGTAGTAGTTTTGTCCGAGGTTACTGTGAAACCTGTAATGGTTACTATGGTTCGCAAAGTATTTTTTCGCAATTGGTTGTAACTTTGTCTTTTGATTTGATCGTGGTTTATTAGACTTGTTATATTTGGTACTTTAAGTGTATTTAATGTGCAAAATATTTTATTTCCATGATTGTACTGAAGTACAATTGAATTTACATTAAGGTTAATTAAAAAATTTTTATATTAAAACTGTTCAAAATTATTTTGTTATTGAACAATATATATATAGCGCATAATTTTGTTTTGCTGGGAAACATTTTAATGAAAGCGATTTTATTTTTTAGTTATACGGAAAAAAAGATAATTTAATTTATATTTATAACATTATTAAAATAATTTAATTCATAATATTTAAAAAGTTAATTCATTTTTGCTAAGATTTAATGTAATATTCTGTTCAATGGAGCATCTATTTTGTATCTTATATTTTATGAATCGTAATACAAAATTTTTTTACAAATGAATATTTATATATTTCGCTCATCGTAGTACTTGATGTACAATTCGAATTTTAATAACAAACTATTTAATGAATAGCATATGAATGACTATTTCAAAAATTGTAGTTTTTTTTTTTTCAATTGTGTAATAAAATTTTTGTAAATTTTATTAGAAATGTGCATATATATGTATATGTAGTTCAAAATATCCAATAACATGACTAAATATTATATGAATCTTAACTCAACATTTTGACGCTTGTTATATAAATTAATTGAAAATTTAAAATTTTGGCACTACAAGTAAAACAAAACAAAACAATGCAATTCAATTGTACACACTTGTTGTATTGTAATTAAATGTAATAATAGTTATCCAAGACATATTTTTTTAACATCCGTTTCTTTTAATGAAATAATTGTTGTATTAAAACATTTTTTGAATTTTGAACGTGTTCCAATTCAAATATTCATGAATTATAACTAGTCACTTGGCCATCAGGCCATTCGTGAATTATACTATTTCAAAATATCCATGAATTATATTTCAAAATATTTAGTATCATGACCAAGTATTATATGAATATTAATACTCAACATTTTGATACTTGTTAAATAAATTAATTAATGCTGTTACAAGTAAAACAGTTAGCAAATAACTTACTGCAGCGTATTGGCACTTATTCAAGACCTATTTTATTTTTTTTATTTTTTTTTTTTATCATCCTTGTATTTTCTTTATAGTTGATATAACAATTCCATAATTTGAATTTAATGTGCTTAAATATTGTATTTCAAGCACAAAAAAAACAACGTGAACAAATCAATTGTAACTTGCGAAATTTATACGTTTCTTTTATTTAGGTAAATCATTTCTAAAAATTAAGAACTAAAAAAAAAAAAAATTTTTTTTTATAACAATGAGCACTGCTTTCATAACTCGAATGTCATAATTCAAAAAAGCCTTTGATCCAAATCATTATTCCGAAAACAAAGCACAGATTTTGCTGCGAAACAGAATGAATAAAGTCTAACGATCTCAATAGATTTTCCTTTTTCTATGTGGGAAAAAAAAAAAAGATGATACGAAACATTTCTCTAAAACATCATCAACTGTAATAAGTTCGAACACACAAGAGGCTTAACTACGTATTACCAATTTTTCTCCCATTTTCTAAAGAAAAGATATCCGATTCATGGCAAAAGCCGATGGTATAAAAGCCACACGGAAAAACACTTAAAAAAACCACAATAATTATCTAAAGATGAAAAAAAAAAATCAAAATGAAAATGAAAATAAAAAAGAAGTCGTCGTTAGAAATCAAGAGGCGTTAAGTCTTTTTAAGAAGGGGGTGAGATTCTGGTGCCTGGAAAATAAAAACAAGGCCTCACAGAAGAGTGGCGAAGTTATTATGTTATGTTATTAATAGGCCATAACGAGATATCTGGGCTTTCTGAATAGGCAATGCAGAAGAGAGTGGGAGAGAGAGAGAAGTTGAAGAAAAAGGACCTCTATTCGAAGGCAAGATCATGGAGAAGAGATCATTTATCTCAAGTCACCATTGGAGATGCGTGAGGGAGGTTATCAATAACTCTAGTATTTCAATGGGGAGCCCAGTTGCAGCAATTGTTTCGGTCCTTTGTTGGACGACTCTCGTCCAACAAAACGCAACAAAAGTCGCATTTTGGAAAAGGGGGGTTGGGGTTGGAGATGCCTTCTTTTCTTTTCTTTTCCCATTGTGAGGAAGTGCATTTCTTATCCAGTTATTTTAAAGGTACTTACTACTACTGCTGCTACTACTACAACAACTGCAACTGCTGCCGCAACTTTCTCTCTTCCTCTATTTTACCACCCGGGGTGTTTCTCGGTCCGGATTCTTTTGTTGTGCTGTGCACTTGCTTCTCCGATTTATGCATAGCCGATGTGCGTGCAGTTTTATTTCCGCTGAATTTGTGTCCTGCCAGCTTTTCATTCTTCCTCCCTCTAAAAAGAACTTCTGGCTGGCTGTTGTAATTGAGTTCTTGGAGCAAATGGGTCGTGCGGCCGCAATAGCTGCTCGTATTTTGGATGACTTGGTACCTTTATCATCAATTAAGTTTCATCGGACGTTTGAAAGGGAAGTCCCCCGAAGTCAAGAGAATAATGTGAAAGTGACGGTCGTATAAGGAAATCCCCGTCGTTACTCAGCACGATGGGGATTGTGCTCCCCAGAATGAGGCCGAAGCAGATCCTTAATACGCCACTGTGCTGCAATTTTTTCCCCCTTATGCAGCGGAGTACCTTTTTCAAGATATCGTGTGTGCCCTGGGCTCGTATCCAAAAATAGCCAGAATACTCAATTATTACTCGACCGGAATCGGGTATTCATTGCTTCGGATTTGGGGGCGGGGAGATTGCTATTCTTCAAAGACAACTTTTGCTCCATATGCTTTGAAATGCGAAAGATACTGTGCGGCACTTGTTCCCTTCCTTTTTGGACTTTGTGAATAGAGTTTTTTTTTTCTCGTTTACTCAAAAGGAAGGATTAGTTCAAAACGATAGTTCATGTTAAAGGGATATGACATGAATCAAATTACAATAACAATACAAAAGGGAGCACTTTATAGTACAGTTCAGTTTAAAATTTAAGTTGCTCTTAAAACTGAACTTTTAAATTCATGTATAATTTAAGAATGGCTTTTACTTTCAATAACCAAGTTCTTTAATACTATTTTTTTTTGCTAACTAACAATATTATTAATTTAACCAAGATAGATCTAGATTTATTATATATGTATTTTTTTTATGAATAACATGCTTTTGAATAAATTTTTTTGGATTATGGGGGAATTTGTTTGAACCTCATTCCTTCACAATTAGTTTTATTTAATTCCCGCTATTAAATGTTTTATATAACTTATTTCCGAAAATATAGCTACCTTTTTCGAAAATGTTGATTTCTTTAACTGTGAAATAAATAGTTTTAAAAAGTTAATGCTTTTGTATGCAATAGTTGAAAATAACGCCATGGGAGGCTTTCCTTCAAATTTTATTTTGTAATTTTGTTGCAAATTTGGAGAAGTTTCATTTTTTACGCACAATTTTGGTTAATGTAATCTATCGTAATCATTGGCGGAACAGGCCCATGATGGGCCAAGCCGTCTGACACTGGCAGATTTCAAAACAGGAGATATTTTTCTTTTTACGTGATAGAGTTGTCAGCCCTACGACAAACGTGCTACAATCATATTAGACAGTTTAAAGTGGATTCCGAACCACTACAAACATCCATGACATCGCCAGGACTCGACCCGAAGCCTGTGGCACCGAGCGCCAGAGCGGTAGTCACTCGGCCATCAGGCACCAATTTAATCTATAGTCTAGAATGGTTTGGTTTGTCGCTGTACGGCCATTTTTGCACACTTTAGGCTAATTAGACTGGGACTAACAGTTTAACTTGGATTCCGAACCATTCACAAACATCCATTCTACCGTCAGAATAGAAACATGAAGCCTGTGGTACCAATGGCCAAAGCGCAAGCCAATTAGCCATCAGGCCGCTCTATAGTCTGGAATATTTCAATGATTATCACAGGGACCTGATGGCCGAGTAGTTAGCGCTCTGGTTCTCGGTACCACAGATATCGGGTACGAATCCCGGCGGTGCCATGGATGTTTGTAATGGTTCGGAATCCACTTTAAGCCGTAGGTCCCGGTCTCCTATGACTGTAGAGTGTCACAGAGCCCAATCAGACTTCTTCTCACCCATCATCATTCCCAAACTGTAAAGGGGCAACTCAGCTCTAGGCACAGTGATGTGATGCATAGTGATCATCGCAGTGAACAAAATATATTAAATAAGCATTTGTAGTAAAAAATTAACTATTTTAATTAATAATATTTTTATTTTTAATGAAAAAAATTAAATTTTTTGATGTCTTGCGGTTAACTTTTTAAAAAACCTCACTTCTTCACGACTCCACTCCAAAATGTAGCAACACAACACTTCCCTCACTGAAAAAAATTAAACACACGAAGGGAAACGCACCCTGTTTTCCAGATAATACCCACCCTACCCTCCGTAATCGCGATTTTAATTTTTATTTCTTTTTGATATTGAATTTTGTAGGGCTCCTCTTTAGGAGTATTTAAATGGCCACCTCGATGATTACCGGCGGCGGAGAAGGTTCATACCCAACCTTGGGGTTAGAACCCCGAGAACCCATTAAAAATCATTTAGTATTGAACACTGGCGATCGAAACGCTCTTCCGCACCGCTCCTCTCTGGAAAGGGATGTTGCGCAAATCTACTCGAAATGCCTTTTTTAAATTTAAAATCATCCTTGCATATGGATTTGGGAAAGAATTTAAATTTATGCTGTACGTGCATAGGTTTAGGTCGATGTATTCATGGCAAAAAATTTTTAGGACGAGTTTTTGAGCCATTTTAGGTTTTAATTTTATATAAGTTATGAATATAATGTTTACAAGTTGCTTTTTAAAATTAAATTGAAAAAGATTTAATAATGCTAATACTCGCTTGCAATATCCATTGTGTTTGATCTTGTTTTCATTTATAATTTCATCTTATTTCATGTGTATTAATTTGTAATTGTGAAATTGGAAACCTGTAAAATAATTTTAGAAGTTGCTTTTTAAAATTAAATAGGAGAAAAAGAGTTACAACTGCTAATACTAGCTTGCAATATTCATTTGTTTTGTCTTATTTGTATTTGCATCTTGTTTCTGTTGTATTAATTTGTGATTGTGAAATGTGAAAACTGCAAATAATTTTAAAAGTTGCTTTTTTAAAATTAAATGGGAGGTATAAACTAGTGTGTTAATACCGTTTTTAATTTCTATGTATTGAAACATTTTAAAATGCAGCAAAAATTTACTAAATTTACTATTTTTGTATATTTAATAGTTAAGTATAACTTAGTAATGCTAATACTCGCTTGCAATATCCATTTGTTTTATCTTGTTTTCTTTTGTGATTACATCTTATTTCAATTGTATTAATTTGTAAGTGTGAAACTGGAAAATTGCAAATAATAATAATGAAAACAAAAATCGGATGTTTTCTTTTCTCTCTATTAAATATAGATATTACAATTAAATTGGAAAGAAAAATGATTGGATTATTTAGAAAATGATTTAAATAAAAAAAAATATTTTGAATAAAGGATTTATTTTAAGTTTCTACAATTCCAAATACCACTTCAAGCAGTTTAATTTAATAGTTAAGTATTATAAGATTTACATAAATAATGTCTAATGATTATTATTTAGAAGCTGCTATAATATATTAACTTTCCTAATTGTTCGAAAGATTCAAGAAGTTGTGTTTAATTTTAAGATAATTTATACCACTTATATTTAAATAATAAAATATGATAATTGAATTTATAATCGTAATAAATATTGTGATTATGAGCTAAACTAAATCATGTTTACTTAACTCATGTAAGTCATATAAATCATCATGTTAATCAAACTAAATCATGTTTACTTAAATCATGTAAATCACATAAATCATCATGTAAATCTAACTAAATCATCATGTAAATTATATAAATCATGTTTACTTAAAGTAAGGAAATTAAAGCTATACTTTTATTCTAATGCAGTTAATTGTCATTTATAATCTTTTTTTTTATATAAAATTCAAGTATATGCAACTTGTCGTAACATGTAAAATCTGCACAAAATAACGTCTAATTAAGTTGAAAAAATATTCAAATCAGTCGACAAATTGCATGGAGTATTATTTTGAATTTAAAAAAAAATCATATTTTCTCTGACATTTTCAATGGGTAATTAAAACGGTATCAGAGCTCCAATACTGATGACTATTCCCTTAGACAATTTTCCCTTGCAATTGCCAGAGAACCCCCCAGAAAATCCTGGATGTACCCAAGACTTCCGGATTAATGACAAAATCGTACTCAGTGTAACTCTCCAGTACCCTAAGAATCACCGACAATCGGGTTAGTATGTCTACAAAGCGGAAGAAATCACCTTATAAAAGTTGATTCCGAGTTGGAGCCTCGATTGAGCCTTCCGCCTCAACCTGTGCTTCCACCCGTCGCGGCTCTTTGATTAATCCACTGACTCCAAACCTAATGGGTGTAAAGAAAAGCAATTAAAAGCAAGTGGGGAATCGAATTTCGATGACTTTCCCCCTCTAAGACCTTCTTCCCTCTTTTTTTTTCCCTTTTTCCCCGTTGTTCGTTTTTCTTTGGGACGGGACTAAAGGTAGATCTTCCAGAAAAGACGAATGAAATTGATTACTTTCGCATCTGTGACGGTTAACTACCGAACTTGGCTCTCACTGTTAATTCCCCCTCCCTGTTACTTTTTATTTCTATGGTATGCGGAGTGTCTGTCGTGCTTTTCCCTCTCCCCCCACCCCCAATTTTTCCCTAAAAGTCGAAAGGGGGTTGGTTGGGGGATGGGGTTGGAGGGATAGCGAAAGTCGATAGTGTCATCGGCGTGGCATCACCTTCAGAGATCTGAATTGCCTTTTGTGCCTGGCTTTTCTTCGTCGCAAATTAGCTTCATTTTGGCTTTGTTGGTTTTAGATTGTTGTGCGTGTGTGTGTGGGATTGTATTATCTGGATATATTTCCGAGATTCCGTGTCTCGCTCCATTTAAAAAAGAATGGGAATTAAATTTATGTAAGTGGGATACACGTGTGGGATTGGTTTTGATTAATTACCGCGGGTTTTGGTGGTTGTTTTGTTTAGGTTACCTCGGCATAAAAGGGTGAACGGTTTTTCGTTCAGTGTGCAAGGGAACGAAACAATCTAATCATCCATTTTGCCTGGTGCTTTTTTTTTTTTTTTAAATAAAAGAAAATCCTTTGTATTATACTCTTTATATTGACTCGTAACTGTTTTTCAGGGAAAAAGCCTTTATCATTGAAATTAGTTCCATGTAAGTGATTTCTGGTGAAAAAAAGAGGTGGGGAATGGAATGGAAACCCGAAGTAAATTTTCATAAAGAAATAATATTCAATAATTTTTTTTATGTTGTTGTTAATTCTTGCTCAACACGGTGTAGCGGCCTGATGGCCAATTGGCTAGCTCTCTGGACTTTGGTACCACATACTGCAGGTTCGAATCTTGGCTTTGACATGGATGTTTGGTGGTGATTCGGAATCCACATTAAACTGTAGGTCCTGCTCTAATTAGCCTAAAGAGTGCACAAAATGACCATAGAGCGACAAACCAAATCAACACGCTGCAATAAGGAAGCTTTGAAATATGAAATGTTTAATTATGTTTAACCTAATCCATGTTTTTATTTAAATGCATGTTAATTTGGGAAACAAATTTTGTTATATATTTTAAATTGTTTAAGAATTATATTTATGACAATCTTATTTTTGATCTTGCGCAGATAATTTTTTTGTTAAGACTCCAATTTCTTAAAAATATCTAGTTTAAATGCATCCTTCAAATGAAGCATATTTTGAAAACGATTTTAAACATATTAAAGTTTACAAAGGGCCTCAGCTTTTTGAAACTCAACATAAACTGAAATTTTTTATCTTGAAATATTCGTGTGTGTGTGTGTGTTTCCCAGAGATTTATAAGACAAAAGTTATGATTCTTGCTCTTAAGATTATAAACTATCTATGAACCATTTGATAGCAAATAATTAAAATGGAAACAAGGCAATATAAAATTTTGATCTCGATGGTAACTGCTAAAATTTAAATTCGTTGATTTATCTTATTAGGTATCAATATTTTTATCTCACGTACCCTTCAAAAGTATCATCTAATGTAATTTTTCCATAATAATTTCTCAATAAGTTCAACTCTAATTTCAGAGATTTTTTTATGTCCTACGAATTGTGTAAATTACATTTCAGATTAAGGCGTACTTAATGAATTGTGTAAATTACAATAAAAACTAAAAAGATACATTTCGGTTTAAATATCATCCCTCTCCGTATCCGGTTAAGTACTATACAAATGATAATTTTCAATTCATTCATTATTTAAGTCATGAGGTTTGATATATTCTGAACAGAATTGTTCATTGTTTTCATTTAGTGAATTAGCTTCTACTAATTACAATCTTCAAATAGGTTACACATACCATTGAACAAATGCTTGAGAAATGGCAATTAATATGGAAGAAGATGGTGACGTTGGTTTCCCACATCATTATTCATCTTCACTCATTTCAGAAAAGTTCATTATCATCCTTAACATATTGTTGATGAATTCATAACATCCGATGGAGCAACAATTTTTTTTCACATTTACTATTTTCCTTCAACTCTATGCAAAGGTTCGTAATCATCCATACGTATATACAATTGCTATAAGGTTCAAAAAGATTAAGCTGTGTCACTATTCTCCTTCAACACTCGCAAAAGTTCACAATTATTCGTACACATATTTAATTATCAAAGGGTTAGCTCTTTTACTGTTCCCTTCAACTGTTAGATAAAGTCCACAATTATTCGCACACATATATAACTATCAAAAGGTTAGCTCTTTTAATGTTCCTCTTCAATTGTTAGCAAAAGTTCATAATCATTCATACGTATATTTAATGAATCATCCACAATTGTTATAATGTTAAAAAAGATTAAGTAACAATTTTCCTGCAACTCTAAGCAAAAATTCATAGTTATTCATATTCATACACATATACTATCAAAAGATTAAGCTCTTTTACTGTTCCCCTTCAACTCTACGCAAAAGTACATGATCATCCATACGTATATTTAATGTATCAACCACAATTGTTATAATGTTCAAAAAAGAATAAGCTCTGTTACTGTTCCCCTTCAACTATTAGCAAAAGTTTATAATCATACATATGTATATTTAATGAACCAACCACAATTGCTATAATGTTCAAAAAGATTAAACTCTATCACTATTCTCCTTCAACTATCAGCAAAAGTTCTCAATTACTCGTACACATACATAACTATCAAAAGGTTAGCTCTTTAACTGTTCCCCTTCAACCTTCAAGTTCATAATCATCAATACACATACTTAATGAACTAGTTACAATGCCCGAAAAGGTTAAGCATGACACTGAACAAATACTTGAGCGACGACACCGTTTTCCGGACATGGAAAAGAGAAGCATTCAACATCGGTCCCTCCACCCCCCCCCCCAATCCCAGCAAAAGGTGAAGCAGCCCACAGAAAAGGCAATTAATAAAAGGGGGGTCTACTGTAATCTGAAACAGAGGGGGGAGGGTGCACCACCAGACAATGCTTCCCGTCGTCAGCCAAACGATGATGAACGATACTGCTCACTCGGATACCGTAATTACGGCGAGTGTGTCTCTCTTACCCCCGGCCGTCCAATAATCATTTTTAAAAGAATCGGTCCCCGTCGTCATTTTTATATACATATATATCTATATCTGTGCTCTTTTGGGGGGGTGGGCATGGGAATAGGGGGTGGGGGTGGGGTGTTCTTCCAAAGAACGCACTAAATGGAAGAGCAAAAGATAAAAGTTGTCATTTCGGTTTTCTGACCCCCTCCTTCTTTCTGTTTTAAATAAAATTCCGTCTAGTAATTTTAGGGATGCATCGAGCCGTAGTTAGGGATGGAACATTTAAGGGTGACCCCTCAAGTGTGTCTTCTCCCCCCACCCATTTGGGTTTATTCACTTATGTGGCAGTGCTTCCGAGTGACCTGTAGGGTTACTTAAATAAATGGATTTGTTATATTGTTATATTTTCGTTCGGCTGTCTTAAATATTTGATTTCTTTATCAGTTCTTACTAATAAAAATTATAACATTTAAGATATACAAGGAGGGATATATCTTTTGGTGTGTTTTATTTAAGCTATATATATATATATGCTGGTTTCTTTTGTGCGAGTTAAAATTTGATTAGTTTTTTTGTGCAATTGGTATTCTGGTATGATTACATAATTTGAATTAAAGTCTTTCTTTCCGTTTACTTTACATTTCTTTTTTTTTTTCCCAATGATTTTAAAAGCAAAAATAAATCAATAAATAATTCTTTTTGAAATGTGGTTAAGTAAAATAACTTACAATCTGTGTTTTGTTAAATTCGAGAACATGGCTTTGCATTTAACATTAAAATTTGTTTATTTCAATGATGTGAAAAATAATCTAATCAAAAAGACCACATGTTTAGAAATTAGTTTTTAATTGTTATTTATGAAATATATCTCAAGAAGTAGGTTACAAAGCAATATTGAGGTGAAATATAGAAAATCAACAAGATATTTTTTTTTTGTCGACAGTTAAAACTGTATGCATTTTGCTGTTCTAAAACACAAATGCATTATTTATTGAATAATATTTAAGTAAAATGACTTCTAATATGTGTTTTGTTAAATTCTAGAACATGGCTTTGCATTTAACATTATGTTTCACATCACTGAGAATATAAACAAATTTCAATCTGGCCACGAAAATATTTAAAAAAATTATATTTCATAAATAACAATCAAAAGCTATCTCAAAAAGTAGGTTACATTGCGGGTAAATGTACAAAATCAACAAGATAATTCTTTTTGTCAACAATTAAAACTGTGTATATTCTGCTGTTCACCTTAACTTCTTACAATTTGGCAAACACATTTTTTGAATTGGAATCAAGTCTTGGGAAGGGAGAGGGGATTGGTAGAGTTTTTCATTTTTCTTAAGTGGCATATGTCAACGTGTGCACATTAGGCACGATGTATTCGCTTGCGAACGCGATGTGGCTGGGCATGGTAACTTGCCAAAACGTGCCATAGCACCTAAATTCAGTGAGTGTCATGTCACCACCTGTTCGGCGAATCGTAAACAGGGCTGCCTTCCCTGTCTCGACCTCATTATTCCAGCTGGCGTGTATTCTCTCATGTGTTAATTTCGATTCCACCGTTTTTAACTTGCAGGGTGCTTGGAAAATATCTTGTTGAACATGCATTGAACACGGCTTTATTTTTGGCTTCTGCTGATTTCTGTAAATTACTGAATCTCCCGTAGTCATTATTCTCGACTTTGTTATCGCAGCTGCTGCTGTTGCTTTTGTTCTACCTGTTTGGCTTTGAACTGCTTGGAAGGTATCCCTGTCCGTGATACTTAGCGTTTCCAAGGTTTTGCTTTTGGCTTCATTTGATTTCTCACGAAGTAGCATTCTTTTACTAACTGTATTTATATAATATTGTTTTGATAATATTGATTTTTTTTAATCAAGGAAAAATTATGAAATAAGATCTTTTCATCCAGCATTCTTATTCTTTTACATTGCTGACATAAAAATAAATTTTGTTCCAGACTATGATGCAAACATAATCAGAAAATTAATCCTTGATAATAATTTCAAAACTCTTACTTAATATATATATTCAAAAATATATTCAAAACAGCGCGTGCTTGGTAACTTAATACCATTTTAATTTTTGCCGTCTGTTTTGATTGAAATAAAATCTAATGGTTTGGTTTGTCGCTCTGTGGTCATTTTGTGCACACTTTAGCACACACTATTTTTTGGTTTTGTGTACCTTAATTAGACCAGAACCTTTAATTTAAATTGGATTCCGAATCACTAACAAATATCCATGCCACCGCCAGGATTCTAATCTGAAACCTGTAGTACCAATGGCCAGAGTGCTAACCAATTGGCTATCAGGCCACATAAAATTTAATGATTTTAATACTTTACTACTTCGACTTTCAAAATTACTTAGTATTCGACACATGTGGGTCAAAGAAACTGTTATAGCATCTCACTTTATGTTTTTGTGTATTTTTTATATATATCAAAAAGCGAATACATTTTTTAAGTATTGAACTGAAATTTATTAATTGCATAACTAAAAAAGAAAAATAGGTATTAAAAACTAATGTGAATTTTTTTAAAATTTCACTTAAAAGGAATCGTGCATAGAATTGAGTCTTCTAAAATTAATTGAGGTATAATGATAATTTATTTTCATAATAAATCTTATTTTAATTTCTCAGAGTAGAAATTTAGAAAAATAAATTCCCTTTTAATTAAATATTTTTTATGAAATTTGCTTGCCATAACTACTTGAATCTCTTTCGCAATACATTCTCTATATATTCATTTTGAAATTTCATACATATGAAGAAAGTCTCCCTTAATTTGCACTCAGGTGTTTCTGAATATATTTCTTCCCATTTCAATAATTTGTGGCCAGCTAAGTTTTCATTATTGTTTTCCCATGCAAATTCAGTTGTTCCCCTAAAGCCATTGCTTTTAGTGTTCTTCCGGATCTTCACATTGGGATGTATAGCTGCTGTATGTGCAGTTTGTGCAATCCTGGTTTAAGTCCGAAATCTTTGATGTTTATTCTTTGTATCTGATCTATAAACCTTACTCCACATATAAAATAATTATTTAAAATAAATCCTCTGTATAATTTATATAAGCAGTTATCATAATTATTTGAAGATTTTTCCCCGAATATTTTAACATGAGAAAGATTAAGAGGGAGGAGTTGCAATTATATTTTTTCGACCAATATTTAATTTTAGTGAGTCGAAAGTTTAAATATCATTCGTAAAAAAAATTATTAAAATAGCCTTAAATATTTTTATTTATTTATTTATTATTATTATTATTATTATTATTAAGGAATGATAAAGTAGTTGAAAACTTTTTGAAATTTTTTTGTTTGTATCGAAACTTTTAATCATTTGCATAATTAATTTTTTTCTCTTCTTTTTACGAGGTAGGGATTGTCAGTGCTACTCCCAACGCTGTACAATCATATGAGACTAGGACCTACGGTTTAAAGTGGATTCCGAACCAGTACACAGCAGCCTGATGGCCAATTGATTAGCTCTCTGATCTTTGGTACCACAGGCTTCAGATTCGAATCCTGGCGGTGGCATGTATGTTTGTGAGTGGTTCGGAATGTACGTTAAACTGCAGGTCTCGATCTAATTAGCTTGAAGTGTGCACAAAATGACCGTGCACCGACAAACTAATCTAATCTAATCTGAACCACTAAGAGCATCCATTGCACCTCCAGTTCTCGAACACCAAACCTGTGATACCGTGTGCTAGAGCGCTAGTTACTCTGCCATTAAGCCCCTAACTTTTCTTTACCCAGTAATAATTTTTTTTTTCTGGAGGGTATTAATAATTTAATTTGTTTCTAATATCATTCGAGATATATATAATTAGTGGAATTTAAAGCACTCAAATGTTTTTAATTGAATAGTGAATCTTTGAAACAAGATTCATAGAAACATGACTATTACACGCTACTCCTAGTAGCTATTTGGATCGCTTTCATTGGAATCTTTTAAAAAAAGAATTCTTGATGAAGACAGGGTTTTTGCAGCCACCTTAATAGAATAATTATCCAGACATGAATTTTGTCTGTTTAGCTTGCCATCTTTTATTTTTAAAAAAATAGAATCGTTAATGAAGATGGGTTCCCTGCGATGACTAAAACCGTTTTGCTTCCTACCTGCCTCCTTCGCGAGATCTTTAACCGTGGCGGTCGGAAGTAAAGGTTATGAAGGTTTCTGGCGACCGAGTGAAGCCGTTACTGCCGCTTCATAAAGCATGGTCCGAAACGTCAGATCGGGGGCCCAAATCAATGCGAAGCGCGGCGGAAGTAACACGATTAGCCCCTTGCATTTGGATGAATTGCCGCTTCTTTTTCGCTCGCTCTCTGTTGTGTTCCCTCGCCATGCTCCATTTCTCGTTCATTCATTTCCCTGGCAGTAGTAGTAAAAGTCCCCCTTGCTTTCACATAATTAACCACCCATCTGCATAATAAAGGCATCGGTAAATATTTAGTCTCCGTGGAGCCGCCCTGCTTCGTGCTTCGCGCCGTCTTGAGATTGCACTGTATACGCCCCAGCAGATATTTCCCGTTTTTTGTTTTTGTTGTATGCAGATCTGAATGGTTTACCTGAAATTTTAGTGTCAGGGAAAATGGGTGTCGGTTTCCTCTCTGTGATCGATTTGGATTTAGGGGATTTGGTGTTTAATTAATAGGTTCATTGATGGATGGGGATATAGATTGATTTTGTGTGCTGAGATAGAACGATTGATTTATTTTCAGATGGATAAAATTAAATCACTAAATGCTTCAAATTTTACTTACTTAATTAAACTAGTTGGATATTAAGCATTATTACATTTTAAAATGCTGTGAACATTTGTTTAGGGAGAGGAATCAGCAATAGTTATAAATAATTAAAAATTTACATCTACTTATTAAAGTATTCCTTTTCATTAGATTTATTTTTATATATATATATTTTTTCGATTTAATATTCTTATTTTTCTATGCGACCTGATGGCCAATCGGTTAGCGCCCTGGCTTCAGATACGAATTCTGGCGGTGGTATGCATGATGGTTAGTGGATCGGAATCCACATTAAACTGTAGGACTCGGTCTGATTAGCCTAAAATGTACACAAAATGATCGTAGAGTGACAAATCAAACCAAACCTTCTTATTCATTGGCGCTACAACTCCATAGTAGACCAAGGCCGTCTACCTACTGGCATATTTAGAATATTAAATACATCTCCTATCTCGAATGTACTTAAACTAGTTGAATGCGATATCGAAGTTAGATTTTGCTTTTTGTATAGATTTAAATTTCAGGATTTCTAGGCAGGCTTTTATTAACTGTATTGCAATAATCAAGCAATTTTTGTATAATATTCAAAATACTTCAATACTTATTTTTCATCAAACTAATCGAATTGTAGAGATTTTTCAGATTATAATAGTTATAATAAAAATAATTAATTATAGAACATTATTTTTAAATTAATATTTAAAAATTTAGTAGTATTTCTTTTTAGTAGTCTTAAAATTGATAAATTTACTGTTATATTTTTTTTTTAAAGTATTTTTTTTCCTTGAAAAGTTGCCTTTTTAGGCTTGTATTAATATTCAGATAATATTCATCGCCAATTTCTTAAAAGTTTAATTAAACCAACAAAAGTTTTAAAATTCTTACATAAACTCTTTAAAAAAAATATATTTTCTTACCTGAAGTGGATCAAGAATAAATAAATAAATAAAAAAATTTAACCTAATAAAGCCCTGTAAAATAGAGTGATCCAAATCGAAAGCGAAGACCCGCACGCCTCATTTACCCTGGACCTTCCCAACACACTCCACTTAAGTTGAAATCAAAACAGGGTAACAAAACTCACTGGACCGAGCTCTCACCAACTTTACATCCCTCCCTCCCTGCCATCCAAGTCATCTTGGGGCATAACCGAACCCCTGGATCATCCCTGTCAAGAACTGTCACCATACCATTTACATGAAAATCGGCCTTGGCAATTCAGCTTCGTCAACGACAACTCCCCCTACCATTCTCGTTATATAGAAAGGGTGGTCAACGTAGCGATCCCAAGGTTTCTGGGGGTCTCCAATTTCGGAGATGATCGGCAGGCTAACCCCCTCCGCAGAACACTCCCTCGGTGGTATGAATAACATCCCATCCACAACTCAACGAACCGCATAATGTGATTATGCAAGTGGTGTGCTGGCTTCACTTCTCCACTACCCCTGCACTAAAACTAATAAGGACGAATTTTATTCAATTGTCACGCAGGAGAAGATGTAGCCAGATGAAATGTTATATCCCTTTGCAGAGTGAAAGGGTTCTGGTGAATTACACCAGGACGCCATTTTCAGGCAGGAGAGCTCTAGAGCGGGGAACCTAAATCATTTTTTTTATTGCAACCCCCCTTTTTAGGTTCGCAATTAACATAGGAACTTTTTATGCGGCATTATTTAGGAGTTTGAAAGCAGTATTTGAACATTCTTTTTATTACAGAATTACTTTACTCTGTTGTCTCTGTTGTCTGTTTATGTACTGAAAATCAATGAAAGTCTTGCTTATGTATAAATCAAACGGCATGATTAAGATTAAAAATATTACATAATGTTTGCCATATCTTTCTGTTTTAAATTATATTAATTTATTTCAATAAAATTTAAAATAAGAATAAAATCACATTTTTTGATATGTAAAAATTGCATGCTTCAGTTTAAAATTAGAATACGTACATATGCATTTACTAAATATTACGCGAATCAATAAAAAGCTAATTTTAAACGCAATATTCACATACTCGATGAACAACTGTTTTGAAACGAGTTTTTTTCTATATTATGCTACTTTTTTTAACCAATATTATTTTTACATTATAGTATCTGTATAAGGGGCATAACATTTATAACATTCAGATGAATTGTGTTAGTATAACAATATGTTCTTATAAAGTAGTGCTATTTATTACTTCAGGGTATTTTGAATTCAAATCAGTTACTCAAACTGATATTCAATTATATTATAATGGAAAGTGCTTAAGACTATACAATTACAGTAATTTAAGTGTAAGTTGCAGTTACAGTTTACACCGAAAAAAAAATATGCTTACACTACATACCCAATATAACATTTTTAGTTTTCTACATTTTATTTTATCCTTCAATATTCTCATTTCTAACTGCAACATTCTTTAACATGTTTTATAATGTTTACTAAACAGGCACCCCGTTTTTTCTCTCTCGTTTATTCATTAACTTTCAAGCGGCATGATGGCCAATTGGCTAGCGTTTTGGCCTTTGGCAACACAGACTTCAGGTTCCAATCCTGGCGATGACATGAATGTTTGTTAGTGGTTCTGAATTCACGTTAAACTGTAGGTCCCTGTCTGCCCAAAGTGTGCACAAAATGATCGTAGAGCGACAAACCAAAACGTAACTCTCAAATTAATGCGCTTAGCCTATAACAGTTGTCTCTTGATGACAGCAGTATAATGGGGGTCGTATACTAGTATATTGCTTATAAACATTTTAATTAAATTAATAACTTAATTTAGGACTACTGTAATTCAAATTCAAAAACTTGCGTCCTTATTCTCAAATTGTTGACATCCTAGTTCTCGGTGCCGCCATTTAAACAGGCCCGTGCGGTGGAGGTGGAGAACATTTGGAAATCCCAATTATCGGAGATTTTAGAGTATTTTCAATCTCAAACAGAATCTATATTAAACTGTAGGTCTAATTAGTACAAAGTATGCACAAAACGACCGTAGAGCGACAAATCAAATTTTAACTTTCAAATTAATGCGGTTAACCTATAACGTGGGTATAACGGTTGTCTCTTAATGACTGCAGTATAGCGGGGGTCGTATACTAGTATATTGCTTATAAACATTTTAATTAGATGAATCACTTAATGTAGGACCACTGTAATTCAAATTCAAAAATTTGCGTCCATATTTTTAAATTGTTGAAACCCTAGTTCTCCTAAGTTAAAGCTGACATTTAAAACGCCCCATTTATCCCTTAACTTTCAAATTAATGCGGATAGCCTATAACGTGTGTATAACAATTGTCTCTTGGTGATCGCTGTATAGCGGTGTCATATGGTATATTGCTTATTGTAAGTCCTGGTCTAATTAGCCCAAAGTGTCCACAAAATGAGCGACAAAGCAAATCAAACCTAAATTTTCAAATTAATGTGGTTAACCTATAACGTGGGTATAACAGTTGTCTCATGGTGACTACAATATAGCGGGGTCTTATTGTATATTGCTTTAATAAGATGAATCACTTAATGTAGGACCATTGTAATTCAAATTCAAAAACTTGCGTCCTTATTCTCAAATTGTTGACACCCTAAGTCTGTGCCGCCATTTAAACAGGCCCGTGCGGTGGAGGTGGAGAACATTTGGAAATCCCAATTATCTGGGATATTAGCGTATTTTCAGTTCGGTCTACACGGGTGCCGACTAGGGAAGGGGCTAATGGTTCTGCCAAACGAAATCGGCACTCAGTGGGTTAAATCCCATGATCTCAGTTCACTTCTTCTAATGACACTCTTCTGCGAGGGGAGAAATCTTAACTCCGCTCCTAATGTTGGACGGGGCGATTATGGATGCAAATTTTAGGCAAATTATTTGATGGCAAATGATGATGCTTTTCCAACTTAAGTTGCATTTTCGAATTTATTAAGGTTCGCTCATTTTCATATGGTCTGCTGCAATTAATTGTCCATTCCGCGATGCCTGTGCTCCTTCTTGGGGGAAGATGGCTCTTTATTTCTACATTCGATTGAACGGTTTCTGGCATTGATGGTTCGGTTTTTAATTATGTCTTGCAATTTCGCATTTTGATTATAGATAATATTTACTGTGTTTAGTAGTGAATGAAGAATAAATATCTTATTATAGATATTTTGGTTAGTCATTTTATCACTCACTTGTAGTTGTGATTATCACACCTAATTGTTGGGGTTATTTGTAGTGTATTAATGAATAAAGTAACAGCGACAAGTGAATTATTGATTTTGATATATTGTTCAATATTTTTAATTCGTTAACACTAACATTCTCAGATTTGTCATATATACTTATTCGATTCTCATGTATCATGCTTTTGTTTGGTTAATATCATAGATTTTTAATTAAAACTAAAAGAGTTCCTTTGCAGTTTTTCAGCATTAAACATTTTTTGGAAATGATATCTAAATGAACTTTCATAAAGTATTTTTTATTTTTAGAGAGTATATTTTTGATTTAAAAGGGAGCTTATTTCTATTATCAAAAGATTGTTTTTGAATAAACCTACCAACAAAAACCAGTTTTCGAAAAATAATTTGACAGTTAATCTTTGTTTTAAACGGGGATACATTTGTAGAAATTATTACTAAATTAAAACATATACCTAAGTAATTACGATTTTTATGATTAAAAAATTATTAAATATTTTTTGGAAATTTAGTTTAGTTGGGTGGATTGATTTGATTTATGAATAATTTTTTTGCTCCTTTTCAATATGCATAATTTCTTCTTTTTCAATGACGCAATAGCCCTATGAGGATTCCAAAACATGAGATGTTTTCTTTTTACGGGGTAGGGTTGTCAGCCTTACTCTCAACTTTCGACAGTCATATTACACCGGGACCTGCTGTTTATAGTGATTCTGAACCACTACAAACATCCGTATGGAGCGCTAAACACTAGTACATTATATGTATAACTATAATTACATATGATCAATTGTGATTTATTTTAGATCTTACATATATCTTATCGGGGGCCTGAATGGCCGAGTGGCTAACGCTCTGGCGCTCGGTATCACAGGTTTCGGGTTCGCAAACAAATGTGCCATGGTTGTTTGAAGTGGTTCGGATTCCACTTTAAAAAGTAGGTCCCGGTCAAATAGGATCGTAGAGCGTTGCGGGGGCATTGTCCGCGTCCGTGGCTTATCTTCAAGTTACACGCGCCCCCTGGTTAATGCAAAGTGAGTACGTCTGTGCAGCACTTGCCTTAAGGCATCCAAAGACCAAGCTGTCTGTGTTTGCCAGCTGCATTAGGGGAAATAAAAAACCATATATCTTATCACCTCTTATTAGAAATTTAAACATTTCATTTTTGTCGTCGTTTAATTATACTTGATTAATTAAAATCAAAATGTTCGTTTGATAAAATGTAAACAATTCTCCAAATTTTATTGTGGCGCTTTGTTTTCAGATAGTTTCAATATACCTTCTAAAAATAATTCTCGTCTGTCCATGAAATAAGTTTTCAGGGAGAGACGTTGTTCGTTTCTCAATAGACCACCCAGAAAAAAAAGATGAAAGATATCTTAGAATGGGTTGTAATATGGGCTGTAAAATAAAGTAATCGTAATATTTTCCAATTTTTCTCCCACCTCTTACATCCCTGAGACGGAAATGAGACGAAAATACTCTTACCTTCGTTGATCCTTTCTCTCGATGTTCAATTCAATTTCCTGCTGCTTGAAGAGGAACCGTCAAATGTAACCGAATAAAATAATAGATACCAAAGAAAAGAATATAAGGCGTTATCTCTCCATCCTCCGGTCGTGATATATCTCTTGTTTAAGATTTAAGAAAACACAATAAGTGGAAAAGGTTTGCCTTTATTGAATCTTCCATTTGTAGCCAGAGATTCAGTGTTTTCTTGTTAATATGAGCGCCACAGTGGGCGTTGTTAAATTGAAACTCGTGTTTACACATGTACGAGTCTTATGCATTACAAGTTTTTTTTTCTGTGTTATGTATTATGATTTTTTCTCTCTATAAGTTTGTGTAGAATTTTAGTAACAAATCCCAAGAATTAATATTCCCTAAATTAATGCTTTTTTTTATATATTATATATCTCTTGTTTAAGATTTAAGAAAACGAAATAAGTGGAAAGGTTTGTCGTTATTGAATTTTCTATTTGTGTCCAGATTCAATGTTTTCCTGTTAATATGAGCGCCATAGCGCATTTTATCTATTATGAATCACCTAGATCAAGTGTTATGTATTATGAATTTTTCTCTCTATAAATTTATCTAGGATTTTAGTAACGAATCTCAAGAATTATTATTCTCTGAACCAATGTTTTTTTGTATGGAGTATCTTTTTTCCTGTTTTTACCATGAATTGAATATGCCGATCGTCTTATTCTGGTTAAAGAGTTTCATTATGAGGGTCCATTTCCACCCTTACTTTACTTTTAATATCCAGAATTGGTGCTTTAATAATTTGCTTATGTATTATGAGTTTTTCTTTTTTATCATTTTATGTGCTGAATTTTAGTAATGAATTTAAAGAGTTAATGTTTTTTGAACTAATGATTTTGTGTGTGTTATGTATTGCTGTTATGGATTTGCTACCTGTTTTTATTTATTATTTTTTTGTGTGTTGCTGTTTTTAACGTGAATTGAATATGTAGATTATGATGTTCTAATTAAAAAGCTTCGTTATGAGGGTCCCTTACTTAATTTTAAATATTCAAAATTTGCAAATTCATTTCAATATTTAGATGTCTTAGTACTTGTAAACAAATAATGTTATTTCATGAAATGCTGCCAACAACGTAATGAAGTTTATAAATTCTTTTGGATTTACTTTTGCTTTTTCATTTTAAACTTTTCTTATTTTGCAGGTAAATCATATTTTAAAATATATTTCGTTTCTTATGATTGTCTTTAAATATTTAATTTAAAGAAAATGGGGTGTTAGGTAATATAGGTTTAGATACTTGAGTTTTGATAAATAGCCATTTAATTTAAAAGATATCAAAATATCTATTTCCATATTGGTACTATTTGGCTTACTAGTTCCAATACAATTTCATCGTTCGAGATTTTTCTATAGCTTTGGATTATCTGACCATATTTTGACCAATTGGCTAGTGCTCTTGAGGCTTCAGGTTCAAATTCTGGCGGCGGCATGAATGTTTGTTAGTGGTTCGGGATCCACTTTAAACTGTAGGTCTTGGTCTAATTAGCCCAAAGTGTGCACAAAAACAACAACATTAACTCAAAAAATATTAATTTTTTAAATTCATTACTAAAATTAAACTGACAAAAAGAGAAACTCATAATATAGAATAGAGATAACTCATCATACATATGAGTTATAAATCATAATACATAAGCAAATTAACTAAAGCAAATTAATAAACTAAATTTTTTTACTTTTTTAAAAAGCAGTCTTTATTAAATGGTTTTATGGTTTTTAAGATTCCATTGAATGAAAAAGGTATTTTTTTTTAAACTATTAAAAGATCATCTACAAATGATGATAAAAAATAAGAAACACACAGAAAAAAAAGAGTACACAGCGTCCGTAGCATATCTTCAAGCTACACTATATTTGCGTAGTGCTAAATGAGTAACAAAGGATTGTCCCAAAGCAGCCCTTGCTTATAGCATAAAGGTTAACTGTCTATGTATTGCTAGCTGCATTAGAACAACAACAATAAAACACATTTGTACTATTTGGCTTACTAGTAAAAATACAATTTCTTCGTTACAGCGCTTATTAAATGGTTTTTAAGATTACATTAAATAAAAAAGGAAGAAATTTTTTTTTAAACTATTAAAAGATCATATACAATTGAAATAAGGGAAAAAAAAAGAAAAGAAAAGAAACACCCAGAAAAAAAAAATTCGTTAAGATAGTTTCTTTTTAACTAAAAACAATGTATCACACATTTAATAAGACTGGTAAAAGTCCAATAAAAGAGTTTTTATTTTTTATTATTTTTTTTTTCTTACCAGACCAAAATTCATATACACGAAAGATTGCAAAAGAAATTAAGAAACACTCCCTCCCTCTCCATCAAGGGGGCCGTTGTTATCACTGAGAGAGAAATCCCATCTTACAATAGTAATGAGACCAAAAATTAATTCAAAAATAACAGTCAAGAACGGAAAAAGAAGAAGAAGAAAAAAAAAAAAAATAATAATAACTAATCTTCTTAATCGTTTTGCAAGATGTTTTCCTAATCGTACAATGACTACTGAAGTGATAATGATGGCCAAGTGGCTAGTGCTCTGACGCTCGGTGTCACAGGTTACGGGTTCATATCGCTGTGCTATATAGTGGTTCGGAATTCACTTTATACACCGTAGGTTCCGGTCTAATAGGATCGTAGATCGTTGTGGGGGTAGTGTTACACGCGTTCGTAGCATATCTTCATGCTATAGGTGCCTCCTGCGTAGTGCTAAATGAGTAACAAAGATGCTTATGGCATAAAGATTAACTGTCTATATATTGCCAGCTACGTTAGAACAACAACAACAACAAAAAGCATATTGGTACTATTTGACTTAATAATAACAATACAATTTTTTCGTTCGAAATTTTTCTATAGCTTTGGATTATCTTACTATATTTTGAAGTGGGAATTACCCTGAGGCAATATTTCTCTTTCAATTCAAAAATAGTAACACAAAAACGAAAAACAGGTCAAATCCATACAAAAAATTAACTTAGAACTATTAATTCTTTAAATTCATTGCTAAAATTTCACACGTATACTGAAAGAGACTCATAATACATAAGCAAATTAATAAATTAATTATTTTTTCTTTTTTAAAAAACAGCTCTTATCAAATGGTTTTTAAGATTACGCAGAATGAAAAAGTATCTTTTTTTAAACTATTAAAAGATCATCTACAAATGAAGGGTTTAAAAAAAAAAAAAAAAAAGAAACACACAGAAAAAAAAACTTTCTTTCTTTTTAAGATGCATTGTTTTTAGTTAAAAAGAAACTATCACACATTTAATAAGACTGGTAAAAGTCCAATAAAAGAGTTTTTATTATTTTTTTCTTACCATAGCAAATTCATATACACGAAAGATTGCAAAAAGAAATTAAGAAACACTCCCTCTCCATCAAGGGGACCGTTGTTATCACTGAAAGAGAAATCCCATCTTACAATAGTAATGAGACCAAAAATTAATTCAAAAATAACAGTCAAGAACGAAAAAAGAAAAAGAAAAAAAATAATAATAACGAATCTTCTTAATCGTTTTGCAAGATGTTTTCCTAATCATACAATGACTACTGATGTATCCACCTCATAATTTTTTTTTTTTCCTGTGCCCATCTTTCACTTTTTTTCTATCTCCTTTTATCATGCTGTGAACAAAAAGTTGCAAGCGTTCCCCAGTTAATTGTATTATCCTAATTTCTTTCCTTCTAATTAAATAATGCGTAATTAAGGAAAGAGCTCTTCTCCCCCTTTCATAATGGAATATCAAAAACCATTAGCGCGACCGCTAATTTCATTGTTACCGGGATTAATTCCAAAACAATAGATGATTATTATTGTTATTTCACTCATCTCTCACCTTTTGGTCGCCGGTTGGTGCGGAGGTGCAGAAAAAAAAAAAAAAAATTGCCACGGGAAAAATTAAAATCTGGAAAAAGGAGTTATTCAAAAAGTAGCCACCAACAATGTTTTAAACAATGTTTTTCAAAAGACATTTTGCGATTATCGTCACATTAAATTAGTTCATTCTTTTTGGTTTTTTTCCCCGTTGATGTTTCTGCTTAAAAAACCCCCCAAAAACCTAGGAATTAAAAAAAATATTTTACTGATATATTTGTAATGAAGATATTGGTAATCGAGAAATATTGAATGAGTTGATGCTTCTTTCTGAATTTGAGCTTTAATTAAGCTTTTCTTAATTATTTCAATTTAGAATGCATATATGTATATTAAACTGGCGGTCTGTGCCACATGTTTTGGGTTCGAGTCTTTGCGGCGCCGTGACTGCTTATAGTGGTTCAGAATCCAATTTAAAACGTAGGTCCCGATCTAATAGGATCGTAGAGCTTTGTGGGAGTAGTGTTATTCGCGTCCGTAGCATATCTTCAAGCTACACGTGCCCTCTGGGTAGTACTAAATGAGTAATAGCGGTGCAACCCTTGTTTATAGCATAAAAATACTGCCTGTTTGTAGAGTGTAAAGGCTGACAACTCTTTCCTGCGAAAAGTAACTATCTCCTGTCTCGAAATTTGCCAGTAGGCAGAGGCTTGGTTCATCCTGGGGTGTAATGCCAGGGAGTTAGTTATATGTATATTAAGTGACTATGTATTAGGTCTCCGTTTTATAAAATGTCCATTTGAAAATAATTTGCAATGAACTAGTGATTTTTTTATATGGAAAGAATTAGTCTATAATTCTTTTATTTATTTTTTAAATATTTTATTATGTGTTATTATTTTTAGAATTTTTTCATATTATAATAATTTAGCATTTCACGCTTACAGAATTTGCATATTAATTTATTAATTCATTAAATAAGTCATCTATATTTTTTTTAATGTGTCTTATAGATTCGTAAAAAAATAATTTATTTGTTTGATCGAAAATATCCTAAATTTTTTTTTTTTTTCTTCAGAATTAATTTTTATTAAAAATTCACATCTATCGTTAATCTTTTGTGACTAAGATTTGATTTATTTTAAAAACAAAATGAGTTAATCCATTGCTTATGTGGAAATCACTATAATTCCATCCCATAACTTACTTCTCAAAGGTTAACCAGTACAACTAAATTAATTCTACTTCATTTAAGCAAATTACAATTTGAATAAAACACGCTTATGAAGACAGAAAGTTAATTTAGACTGGTACCTTTCCGCGTGTCAAACTCCAATTATCACTACAACTTTTTCTAATTCCCTTTTCGCTGTTTTTTTTTCCCACTCCCGTTCTCAGTTATTGCTGCTAGAGAAGGTGGGAAAATCGAATCAACGCAGAGCAGAGGTGTAAATGCGGTTTGGGGAACTGTTCATTGAAAAGTTGGATCATTAGCTGCATTGGGAATGTATTGTTGGATGTAGTTTTTTTTCTATCCCTCTCTCCCTTTCCAATAGATTGTTAAAAAAATTAATGAATGAAAGAAATGAAAGAATGAGTGTTTTAGATCATATCAGATTGACGGATATCTTTTGGTTGCATTTATGTAAACTTCTGTTGGACTTATCAAGTGTGTATGTACTTAAAATTTAAAAATGGTTTAAACATATCAGACACGCTGTTAAGTTAGAAAAACTAAGCGTAGAATATCATTTCAAATTTGCATTTATGGTTAAAAAAAAAAACATCGTTCAGAATTTTTGTACATTTGTTAAAATGTAATTGTAATACTTAATATTGAGGATATTAAGTATTGTTCGTGGGTCATTTATATGAAAACTTTAAAAAAGTTTTAGAAATTATTTATTGAGCAAATTAAAAATCTATGTGCATATTTTATTTATATAATTTCCCTCAAATTCGTGTTAAACTGTAACAATTAAAAAATGATTTTTTTTTAAATATAAAAATTGCTTTTAATTGTCTACGAAATCGGTCATACACTATTCGGTAATTTAAAATCAACATTTGTGGCTATTTTCTCGACTACCGGGTGATTTTACTTATTGCTTTTAATTATCTACGATACCAGTCATACGCTAATCGGTAATTTGAAATCAACATTTATGGCTATTTCATCCGTTATGAGGTGATTTTCCTTGTTGCTTTTAATTGTCTGCAATACCAGTCATACACTATTCGGTAATTTGAAATCAACATTTATGGCTATTTCATCCGTTATGAGGTGATTTTCCTTGTTGCTTTTAATTGTCTGCAATACCAGTCATACGCTAATCGGTAATTTGAAATCAACATTTATGGCTATTTCATCCGTTATGAGGTGATTTTCCTTGTTGCTTTTAATTGTCTGCAATACCAGTCATACACTATTCGGTAATTTGAAATCAACATTTATGGCTATTTCATCCGTTATGAGGTGATTTTCCTTGTTGCTTTTAATTGTCTGCAATACCAGTCATACACTATTCGGTAATTTGAAATCAACATTTATGGCTATTTCATCCGTTATGAGGTTTGTCTGCAATACCAGTCATACACTATTCGGTAATTTGAAATCAACATTTATGGCTATTTCATCCGTTATGAGGTGATTTTCCTTGTTGCTTTTAATTGTCTGCAATACCAGTCATACACTATTCGGTAATTTGAAAACAACCTTTGTGGCTGTTTCATCCGTCGCTAGGTGATTTTCCTTATTTTTTCAGTGTTAAAAATGTTCATCCGCCTTTCATTGATGTCACATCGTTTTTGAATATTTAATTTCATTCTTGCATTTGCTGCAATGACAAATGCACATCAATATATTCAACTTTAATTGACTTTAATAGGTTTCTTTTCTTTTTCGCTCTTCATTTTAATGAGCTTTATACTGTTTTCATGAAGACGCTTGTTACTCTACACATTCTTCCATCTACTGTGGCCTGATGGCCAATTGACTAACGCTCTGGCCTTTGGTACCACAGGCTTCAGATTCACTTCAGGTTTATTTTTTTTACACATTTAACCATTTTTTTTTTTACTCATTTAGTCATTTTTATTATATTGAAAAAAAAAAAAAAAAAAGGGCTTGCTTTTGTGTTAATTATCAAAAACCTAGAATTGCCAACAATTTTCAACGTACAGTTAGTTATCTACACCCAAACTATTTTTGTGCGGTACCTATATACTGTACAAAAATAGATTTTAGTGTAATCTTCCTTTTAATTATATTTCTTTTAAGGACAACCTTTTCCATATATCGGATAAAAAAACATGATCGCACATAAACTTTGAGTGTAATAATAAATAATTAAAGTTAAAACTAGTTGTAAAAAATTATACTTTTTTCTATTTTAAGTAACTTAATTGAAAAATTAATGTCCCATGTCCATAAGTTATAATTATTATTTAAATTTTATTTGCTTTGAATGTAGTAAAATATTTCTGTAGTCCATGCTTGATATTTTTTTGTTTAAACATACTTCAGAAGAAAGAAAGGAAAAAGTATAAAATTGTCTGATTAAATTGTTTCTATAATGCTAAACATAAATATTTATCACTCGATAAAAGATATCACTTTTTCCAGGTTAACAACTCTTGGTTTCTATTTTGAAAATCGAGAATTATGCGTATACCGGCATGCTTCTCCCCCATATCTTTTACTCTTGCCCGGAATGGTTTTATGCAAGTCGGCGAGCGCGTATATATCTGTCTGAATGCTGTTTCATGTCTCATAAAGGGATAAACTTTTATGTGTTGCAAAAAGTTTGTGATCGCTAAAATGTTTCCCGGTCGCACCTGGCTGTTTGTTTTTCCCCGCGGAGAGCAAATGCATGTTCTTTCTCGGGTTGGTTGAGATGTGGCGAAAAGGTGCCGGGGAGAAAAATATTGCAAAAATAAAAGGCGGGAATGCGAAAAAATGAATAAAAAGACAACTCTGTAAAGCTCTTAGAAAATATTGGTTAAGATAAAAACGGTGAAGAAATGTGTGGATTTTTTTCCTTCTTGACTGTTGGTGTGTTGTGGTCTGTTTTTGGAAGAGAAATGGGTTTCTTGTTTATGCTTTTATCCTTTTAGGTCGAATATCAATGGGTTACGTTTGGTTTTAATTTATCCCACCTTTTTTACATTAAATGCCGGTGAAATTGAATTTTAACGGATAATTTTTTTGCTAGATATTTTATTAATTTTCTTTCTGATGTCTATGGCTTTAATTATAAAGTTGCTAAATCTATTGATAATATTTCATTTATAAAAGCAATTGCAATAAATAATTGATGAGATTTGTAATTTACGTAAGTTTGGGTTTGGTAATTGTAATCCTAATGTGCTTGCATTTAATATTCTCCAGTCATATAGCAATCATTATCCCTATGTCATGACTGGCGGTCTGGTGGCTAAGTGGCCAGCTCTCTGTCATTTTGTACCACATGCTTCAGGTTCTAATCCTAACGGCGGCATGGATGTTTGTTGGTAGTTCGGAATCCACGTTAAAATGTCGTCCCGTCTAATTGATCTAAAATGTGCGACAAACCAAACCCATACTAGTTTCTGGGCGGTACCTACATATACTGTAAAAAAATAGATTTGAGTGTAATATTTCTTTTGATTACTTTTTATTCATATGTTTCTTTTAAGGACAATTTTTTCCATGCTCCGCATAAAAAAAATAAAAAAAATCGCCCCCCCTTCAAAAAAAATAAATAAATAAAATAATGAATAATTAATGTTAAAAACCAGTTGTAGTAAATTTTTTTTTCAAATTTAAGTAATTTAATTAAATAATTAATGTCTATGAATTATAATTATTATTTATCTTTTATTTGCTTGCAATATAGTAAAATATTTCAGTAGTTCACGCTTGATATTTCAGAAAAAGAAAAAGTATAAAATTGTCTGATTAAATTGTTTCTATAATGTTAAACATAAATATTTATCACTCAATAAAAGATATCACTTTTTCCAGGTTAACAACTCTTGGTTTCTATTTTGAAAATCGAGAATTATGCGTATACCGGCATGCTTTCTCCCCATATCTTTTACTCTTGCCCGGAATGGTTTTATGCAAGTCGGCGAGCGCGTATATATCTGTCTGAATGCTGTTTCATGTCTCATAAAGGGATAAACTTTTATGTGTTGCAAAAGGTTTGCGATCGCTAAAATGTTTCCCGGTCGCACCTGGCTGTTTGTTTTTCCCCGCGGAGAGCAAATGCATGTTCTTTCTCTGGTTGGTTGAGATGTGGCGAAAAGGTGCCGGGGAGATAAATATTGCAAAAATAAAAGGCGGTGAATGCGAAAAAATGAATAAAAAGACAACTCTGTAAAGCTCTTAGAAAATATTGGTTAAGATAAAAACAGTGAAGAAATGTGTGGATTTTTTTCCCTTCTTGACTATTGGTGTGTGTGGTCTGTTTTTGGAAGAAAAATGGGTTTTCGTGTATATGCTTTTATCCTTTTAGGTGGAATATGAATGTTGAATTAAATGCCGGTGAAATTGAATTTTGACACATACTTTTTTGCGTGATATTTTATTGCTTTTTATTCTAATGCCCGTGACTTTAATTATACAATTTCTAAATCTATTGATAATATTTTATTCATAATAATAATTTTAATAAATATCTGATGGAGGTTTGTAATTTACGTAAATTTATGTTTGTTAATAATAAGCCTAATGTGCTTGAATTTAAAATTTATTCACCAGTCATAGAGCAGCGACCGAATGGCCAATTTGCTAGCGATCTGGCCTTTGGTACCACAGGTTTCAGGCTCGAATCCTGGCGGTGACATGGATGCTTCTTAGTGGTTTGGAATTGATGCTAAACTGTAGGTCCTGGTCTAATTAGCCTAAAGTGTGCACGTAGAGCGACAAACCAAACCACTCATAGAGCAGTAGTTATCTCCATCTCATTCTCTCTATCAAATCTCATCGCCTAAATGTTTCTGGTTCGAAAAGTTTAGCGAAAATGTATCTGTATTATGTGTTTTCTGTTAGCTTGTCACATTTGCTTATTTACTCAGAATGCTCTGGATCTATTCTAATATACTGCAGACTAATGGTCCCCAAATCAGGGTAAGCGTGGGGGTGCTAAGTGATACTCGAAGATAGTTTCTTTATTTCTGGTGGTGTCTACTACGGTCACTACTGTCAAAAATTAAATTCCATGGTAATTATGACAACACTAATCGTTACGTAATTATTTTCGTAATTAATTCGATTTTTTACAGGAATTATCTTGGTACGACTCGAAAATTATAATTTTCCTCCACATCCTTTTAAATTACTACATTGGCACATTGATGTAATATTTAGTATCATAAAAATACCGAAGACCTGAAATCTCATCACCTAAGTGTTTCTGTTTTCTGGTTCTTCAGCATTTGCTTGTTTACCTAGAGTGTTCCGGATCTATTCTAGTGTACTCTAGAATAGTGATACGTTTACCCCAATGGGGTGCAAAGTGATACTTGGGGGTTAGCCAAAGATGTTTTCTTACATGACAACAATTAAAACCAAGTACAGAAATAAGTTAGAGTTAGAACCAAATTATAAACCAATATCACTAAACGAAATCACATATTGTAAAAAAGTAAATTTGTAATTTAATTTAAATGTATATATTAGGGCTGGATAATATTGAAAATTCCTAAAATCGATATATCGTCCATTTAACATCGTGATATTACGATGTATCGATTTTATACAGATTTAAAACTTTGAATATGAAATTTGTTTTTGAATCGTAAACAATAAAATGAGAATCTCTGAGCTCTCTCTCGATTACCAATTTTTAAAAAAATGTTTTTAATAATTATTTTCTATTATGAAGTATGTTTATTTGACATTTCATTGTGTTATCTTCAACAAAAAAAATATTTCATTTTTCAAAACAAATTATCTCTTTTATTTCCCATTTGATTATGCATATTTTCTTGTATATTCATTATACTTCATTTAGTATTGAATAATTATTTACATTCGTTAATTTTTCCCTCCAATTTCAAAGAGGAGTAATACATTTTTCTTGCACAATAAATAAGTAAAATATACTTCGATCAATACAATATATTTGACCAAATGAAGGAAAAATGTATATAACTGTTTTAAAATATAACTGTTTTACTGTAATAATTAATATTAAGCAACGCATTTAAATAATATAATCTAGCATATTTATAAAAGCGAGCAAGCAGGCAAAGCATGGCATCAAAACAAAACATTAGAATTACTTGCTGATTACGTTTAACATAGATAAGTATCCAGTTTTAATAGATCATCGTAAAGATCTATCTTGCCTACTAAGTTTATAGCTTTCGTCATACATTAAAGTGTTGTAAAAATATTACCAGATTTATGTTTGTTGGATTATTAAATGCCAAAGGACTGCATAATATTATTAGTTCTAACATTAGTTAATTTACTATGCCATAAAAGTACTCCATTTTAAAACATCTGCTTAGCACTTTAACGCAGTTAATGGTAAAATCACTAAACGAATAATCTTCATTTTAAAGATAATTCAGCATCATATTTTATCATAAATATTTTATTAAATTATTTGATTTTAGTTTTAAATTTCTTGAAATTTCCATTTTTTTCCCCTCTTATTTTTCAGACAAGGATATCATAAGATGAGTTAGATTTGCTTTTTAATTGGTGTCATTGGAGATGTTTTACATGCCTTTACTGATAACGAATATGAAGTTAAATTTATTTTCTCAGATAAATCGAATTGCAGTGAAATTTAAAGTTTGTGTCACGATAATGTAAGTCTCTATTGGAAAAATATAAATTTTTAGTTTGCTATTACTTTATAATTAATGTTCGTTTCCATTACAACAAAATAAATGGAGTTAGCCATCTTTTAATATATATATATATATATATATATATAAATTTTTAATTCAAAGTAAAATTAAATCTGAATTTTAAAAACTAATTTTTTTTTTTGGCTATTTATTCAGAAAAAAATTATTTTTCCTTGATTTCCTGAGATTCCTTGATTTTTTTCTTCTGTTTTTGTTTAGCTAAATTTAACTCCCGATATATTCATTCCCTATTTGGGAGCTGTATAATTTCTGTTTTTTTTATTCACATATTAGTATATCTTTGTATTTAATTACTATAATATCGCTAGAATTATATTGTTTGAATTATATCGCTAAAATAATATCTGTTGAATAATATCGCTAGAATTATATTATTTAAATTATATGCTAGAAGAATATGGAATATTTGTGTCACATTTTTGTTATTGATTTGCACATTTGTGTTGCATGTTTACTTTTTCTTCTTTTTTATGTCGCATGATCATTGTGTATTGCACTTTTTAAAGTACTGAAATACTTGTTATATGCTTTTTTTTTAATGAAAAAGTTAACAACTTTACATAAAACTTACATTCTCAACCAATAAATATTTCAATTACATTTTTGCAATTTTCGCTCACTTGAGATAAATTTAAAACCGTAAGTTATTTTAAAATATGAATACATACATACTTCAAAAAAAAAATCATTTCATTATTGAAATTCATGTAGTATGTTGTGGGAAAACTCTATAATCTTACAAATTCAGTGTCCTCTCACAATTGCATTTGCCACGTGCTTTACCTCTAAATCATCCTGGAACCAAACATCCCATTTGACTCGCTCTTGATACGCATGGACAATTTTCGCGATGCTGTCTTATGAATAGTAATCCTCCAAAAGCAGCTACGGTTTCGGCTTGTAAATATCCACTTTCACGTAATCTCAGCATCTCCCCCCTACCCCCTTATGTGGTCATTCCCATCCAAATTAACCTCTCGACATACGAGTCCCCAATAAAACTTTTAAGCACCCACGGAACCTCTATAGTTGAAATCGCCTAGCGTGACAGTTGGTCCGCGACGAATTTCAGGATTCAACCCCCCAACAAATCAAGATCCCTTCCAGTCAGTCCCTCTATAAAAGATATCTCTCTGTCATCTACCATCTACCCCAGGCACAATTGCGCCATTCGGACAGTACTGGTGTACTTCTCCAGTATGGTACTGTCCTTTTCTCGACTTCATTTGCATGACACTGCAAGGAAAGTGCGGGGGTGGTTGGGAGGGATGGAAGTCGTAAAAACCATCTCCGATCTATTGCCGACTTTCCAACCTCCTGTTCTTCTGACTCAACGTTTTCCACCGACCACGAGGTATCGAGGGTGCCCAGAGCGCATGCGCAGTGGATGGTGAGGAGGAAGAGAGGAGCGAGATCACCTCCCCATCCCCCATCGCAGCTCACTTATAACGCGTCGGTATCGCAGGTGTCATTTCAGCGCTAAGTTTAAGCGGGTACAGTTAACTCCTGACGCGGTTCTCGCCGGTGACCGAGAGAAGGAACGTCAGTGCCTGCCGCGATCGCACCGACTCACGGCGGCATAACTTACGGCACCTTTGTCGGTGAAGTGCGTCAGTGTAAATTGACTCTTTTTCTCCCGTTGACACGTTTCGGTATTTGGAAAAGACAAAGTGACTCGTCAATGTTGTCGTCCTAGTTGTTGACAATTGTACATTGTTTGTTGTTGAACGCCTTTTTGAAAGATATAGCTATTTATTATTATTCTTTGGTCAGGTAGAACGTAGTGTGTATGCGACTTGGAAGAATTTAGAGTAGTTCTTGATTGGCAACAACGAAATCTGTTCAAGACATTTAGCCGTACATTAACTGATTAAAATAATTGTTGTTAGACTATATCAGCTGTCATCTTCAAACAAAGACAATGCTTTCTGACTTTTTGAATTGTTGCAACGATTGAATGTATTTATATTGAAACATCGAACAATCAAGATTTCAAGTTATGATGTGAACTGTAAGAGACGCAAATTACTGTAGGCAAATAATCCTACCAGAAAAAAACTAATCAAAACATTCCATTGACTTTTGAAGATCAATTATAAGACTTTATCTGAAGCATGTTCTACAATACAATGTGGGGAAACTGTGGTGCTTTTGGAAGATCCCTTGGTGCAGATGTTATGTGGTCTGCATATAATAAGCTGTTTGCAGGTAAATTTTTTTAAAAACATATTATTAAGAATCAAATGAACATAGATCTTCGTTTTTAAGCTAATATTTCATAGAAAATTGATTTAATCTTCAATTTCTTTAATTACTAATTGAAAAAGGTGTAAAATGTTGATTAGATAGCTAAACAATACGAGTATTAACTGAATAATCTTATAATTAAAATAATGGTAAATAAATATTACACGAATTATGTTTTGAAAAATTTGACAAGATTGATTATAATATCTTAAATTATACAGACTTAAGATAGAAATTTTATGAATAAATTTCAATTAATTCGAAGAAATTTATTTGAATAAATTGTAATTTTTTTCACCTTTGTTAATATTAAGGTTAGTTTCATTTCCTTTTTAATTTTGTCTTGACTTGACAAACATAGTTGCTGTTAAAAGTACAATAATAAATATTGTACAATAATAAATAATAAATATTGATATGCATTATAATTATTTCAATAATTGAAACATTTATTTTACAAAAGCAAGTTCAATATTTATTTTGATTATATTATTTCAATCAATTCTTAAAGTTTAAAATGCTAAATTCAGATAATAAAGATTAATTTAAAGAAAATTTATGTTTCCTGTATTATATTGATATTATAGCAAAAATTGGCAAGAAATTTTGTTCAGTTCTTTTTATGTTTTAATCAGATACGATTTTTTGCAAAAATTGTGCAGGTTTGTGAAATTTAACATAATGAAATATATATATTTTTTGTTATGCTGTTAATTGAAAGAAGAAAAAAAAATTGTACATTATAAAAGGTAATTCAGTAAATGAAGAAAAATTATGATCTAATCTTTTTTTTTAATAGAATGATAAAATAATTATCTCGAATATTAAGTAACATTTTCAATAATAAATGTCATAAATATCAAAATAAGGAAATGTAACTTTAAATTTAATACTTTCTTTTTTCTGAAATATTTAAAAATCATGATAGTTTATTTTAAATTTTTTTTTTTTTTTCGTTTCTTAATAAAAAATTAAGACGATATAGAAATTTTCATTTAAATTATTTTTGTCGTTAACATATTATACTATCTGTGAGTGTTTCTTAAAAGTTCCTGTAAAATTCGTGAACTAATTATTCTTTTAAATTTAGATTTCCTTTTTAATATTTCATTTCTAAAGAATAATCATTAAGAAAAAGAATAATTATAAGAACTGGTGAGAATAAAATTTTGAAGTTAATTTAATTATGAAAAATGTTTCTATGTTTTTAGTTTCTATAAATGAATTGTAACGATACGTCATGCAAGAACATGTGATTAAAATTTAAGGAATGTTTTGCTCTTTTAAAAATTTTTAGCGAAAAAAAATTAAGCTTTATTTTTTATCGTATAAATTTTCTATATTCTTTTAATTAAAAACAATTAGTAAACAAGCTGTATTGCGATACATAATTTAATTCAAACAAAATTAGCTCTTAAGTACCACAATCCCACTCCAGATGGCGTTAGTAGATCGAGAAGCGTAACTTTTTCTTTCATGTTAATGCTTCAGGTTTTTCAACATTTTTAATTATTTAACGAATGATATGTAGTTAATTCTTTAACGAATGATAAGTAGTTAGTTTAAAACCCATTTAGAGGTAGTTTTGTCATTAATTTTGCATGTTTTAAACTATTTAAATATTTAAATAAAATTACTATTGTAAGCAATCTAATTAATTGAATTCTGCAATCATTAAACAAAAATTTTGTATTCGAAAATATTATATGAAGTATTGTTTAAAAAATATTTATTTTCAATGTTATTTGTATAGATTGTATATTATGAGCTTGCAAGTATTTAAATAATTTTAGTTATAAATAATCTAATTTATTGGAATTCTGCAATCAATAATGGATTTAAAAAACAAACTTGTGTGTGTGTGTGTGTGTGTATATACACATAAGTTTTTTATATATATACGTTAGAATATATATATATTTATTCTAATGCAGCTGGCAAAAAAACTTTATATATAAAAATAATCCCTTAAATGATATTTTTATATATAAAGTTTTTTATATTTTTAAAATCTTTATATATAAAAATATCATTTAAGGGATTTTTTTTTTCAAATGTGTTAATTAAAATATTTGCATCTGTATACTTAGTAATCAATGAAATAAAACAAATACTTTAAAGCTTTGATATTTTTAAAAATTGATGTTGGAAAAATACATTAAAATTTTTTTTGTCGAAATCAAATACTTAATTATTGGTAATTAAGCATTATTAAATTGATAACCTTATTTAAATTTGTAATGTTCTGGTTTCTACTGAAACATAACCATATGAATTTAATTTGAGAGGGAGGTGGAGATAATTTAAATGATTACTCTACTATATAAATTATTTAGCTGAAATATAAAGTAATTCTAACATTTATTTAAAAAAAAAAAAAAAAAATAAATAATGTTGCCTCTTAAAATCCAAAATCATCAGTGGATTGAAAACATTTGCTTTTTCTAAATCTCTAGAAACATTTTCTTAAATGTGTGTTTTCTGTTAATTAAATAATGATCAACAATTTCTAGAATCACATTTCTCTTTCTAGAATACAGAATTCGGTAATTACCAGTTTACTTCGAATTGTGCAATTGCTGGCAAGTTTTTTTAATTCCCATTTGAAAACGAGACATGCAATTTTCTCTTCAATAGTATATAATTAATAGGGTGATCTCAGCCATGCTGGTTTGTTCTACATGCAGAAAATGTTTTCGAAATTTAGATCGTTAGAAAGAAAATGTTTTTCCCCTTATATTTCTTTATTCTTCACATTGAAATCAAGGTGATTGTCTCTTTTCATACTGTTCAAAAAAGAAGTCATTGAATCTTTTATGAAACAAATTCAAAAGCATCAGTGGATTGAAAAAAAATGTTTTTTTTTTTAAACAAATTCAAAAGCATTTTTCTCTCTTCGTAATGAAACTGATGTTAAAAAGTGTTTTGATTAAATTTTAATTTTTAAAGTTAGACATAGAATTTATGTCGGGTTAATATAAGTGTGTGTGTGTATATATATATATATATATATATATATATATATATATATATATATATATATATATATATATATATATATGTCAGGCTAATGCATGCATATATATTAACCTAACTGCCTATCAGCACTTTAATTTAACATATACCATATTGTGTCTACGTGAGTATATGTAGTAAGGTAGATGACATATAGACTAAGTGCGTATGACTGGCAACTGGTGTACCGATTACGGAGTACCATTGGGGATAGACCCCTTAACCTCCTCATCTTAATTCATAGATAAAATTACAATTTCAATTGGCTGCTTAAGGTTAGTATAAAAATGCGAGATAAAGTTTCAAAAAAATTAAAATATGGCACTCTAAAAAATACTAAAAATAAAAAGTAATATACAAAATTAAAATTTAAAAAATTTAAGTTTAAATTCGGTACAATTAGGGACCAGTTGACGATGTCATAAACTATTGTAGAAAGATAAAAAAAATTGTGATAAAGTTATGCTGAACGGTGGGAGCCCTTATGGTAGACGATGCTTAACTCTGGCCGGTGCCACAGGTTTCGGGTTCCAGTCCTGGCGATGCCATGAATGTTTGTAGTGGTTCGGAATCCACTTCTAACTGTAGGTCACGGTCTAATATGACTGTATAGCGTTGGGCGTAGATCTGACAACCCTACTCCTTAAAAAGAAAAACATCGCTTGTCTTGAAATTTGCCAGTAGGCAGACAGCCTTGACCCACCATGGGGCTGTTAAGATGATGTATATTCTGACATAAATCCTATGTCTAGTTTATATATACATAATGTTAAGTGAATTTTAATAATTTTATTGTTCATGTTCATAAAACATAATGTTTAACATGAATTTTTCTCTTTGTTCTTACAAATTTCCTATTTTTGTTCAATGAAATATGTCCCTCTTTTTTCAATTTATTTCACCAATTCTTTTCCTAATGTGTATATTAAAAATAAAATAATAATTTATGCCTAACTTTATTAACTTAGGCTAGTTACCATTTCATTTAAAGTAGTTTAAACTAAGTGAAAAAAAAAAAAAAATGAAAAACGTATATCCTTTGTTGGGAACTTTTAAAAAGCATTTCGAAAGGGGGTTTCTAATCTTAGATGTGGAAAGTCCCATCGTTGCAATCAGCCACAGGTTTCCCTTTGACTTTTCATTTAATGACGACGTTGTCATTCGATATCGCAGCAAAAGCTTTACAAAAGAAACACTTATTTCCTCATGTTCAAAAGGAACCTAAAGTTAACGCTATTAGATAGATACCTGATTGTGTTAGATTCCCTGGTGTTCAATTGTGCAAGTTGTATTGTAACCCCATTCATTCAATGTTCCTTTTGTTTTGCCGCCTTTGTAGCTTCTAGACTTATAGTTGCAATCTTAAATATCTTAAAAGAAGTATTTATCTTTTCAGGCATCTCGCGTTTTTTAAAAATTGAATTAGTTTTAAAATCAAGACTTTTAAGTTAAATTAAATAAATCGCTTAACATTTAGGTGAAATAATTTTTTTTTTTGGTTTTTTCTGCTCTCAATTCGTTGATTGCGTGAATTTTAATTGCTATGTTCGTGCTACTTTATAGGTTTTTAAAAGGGTATATAACATTAAAATTCAGAAATAATAAATATATTTTTAATTCATTTCATTTAAAATTCTGCTAAATAGACCAATTTTGTCAATGTAATTAATTGCTAAATTCGTGTTAATTTGTAGGTTACCTTACTACTATATAGAAAAGAATATATAACATTAAAATACAGGAATAATAACTATATTAAGTTTATAAATTGGCTGACAAAAATTTTTAATAAATATATTTTTAATTCACTTCATTAAAGATTCGTGCTACATTATAGGTTGATAAAAGAGTATATAACATTAAAATTCAGAAGTAATAACTGCATTAAGTTTTATAAATTGATTGATAGAAATTTTATATCAAAACATTTTTAATCCATTTCATTTAAAATTCTACTAAATTAATAAATTTTATCAACGTAATTTAATTGGTAGATTCGTGCTACTTCATAGGTTGTTAAAAGAGCATGTAATATTAATAATTCAGAAATTAACTACATTAAATTTCATAAATTGGTTTTAATATATTTTTAATTCATTTTTTATTTGAAATTCTACAAAATGGGCCAATTTTGTCAATGGTATTTTGTTGTTAAATTCGTGCTACTTTATAGGTTGTTAAAATGAGTATATAACATTACAGTTCAGAAATGATAACAATAAATTTTATAAATTGGCCCTAATAAATATATTTTAAATTCATTTCATTTAAAATTCTACTAAAAAGACAAATTTTGTCAATGTAATTTGTTTTGTTCGTGCTACTTTATAGGTTGTTAAAAGAGTAACATTAAAATTTAGAAATAATGACTATATCAAGGTTTATAAATTGGTTGATAAAAATTTCATATATATATATTTTTAATTAATTTAATTTAAAATTCTACTAAATAGACCAATTTTGTCAATGTAATTTAACTGCTGTAATTAGTGCTACTTTATAAGATTGTTAAAAGAATATATAACATTCAATTTCAGAAATAATAACTGCATTAAGTTTTATAAATTGGTTGATAAAAATTTCTAATAAATATGTTTTTAATTCATTTAATTTAAAATTCTACTAAATAGACTAATTTTGTCTATAGGTTTTCACTGTGAAAGTAAGTAACATACTAAAATGGTGTGCCAAATTAACTATCATTTTAGCTATGACTTAGTAAGAGAATTTTAACTTTTTTCCCTGTATTATCATGATTAAATATTTTACATTATATTTTATTTAACAGCAACACAATTTTTTCCCTTTAATTTGCTAATGATGAAACGATTGTGAAAACTTTTTGCGTTTAAGTGTTATTCACATAAAGAAATTCACATAGCAAAATTAAGTCTGACGGTTTGTGTTTGTGAAATTCATTTTTGTTTGTAAGAAAAGCATTTTGCAAAACAATATTTTGCGTTGTAATTTTACTTCAAATAATTATTGATTTAAATACATAGCTTATATAAAGTTTCGAAGTGATATTTCAATTTCTGCTTTTTTATTTATTTCGTTTTTTAGATTTTAAAGTTTAATTCTCGTGTGAGTTTTCCACAAGAATTCTTATTGGATTGAAAAAGTAAAATATTAAAAAACTTTTATATTTAAGTAATAATAAACGTTGAGGTAAATAATAACGTTCTGATTTTAATTGCTCTTAAATAATGAAAGAGAAACAAATATAAATGTGGGGACTCTAAAATATTATTTATTGCAAAATACGCAATAAATGGATGTTTCTATGAAAGTAATTAGTATTAATGTAATTGCCGAGATAGAAATTATCGTTACATTATATCTAACTATATAACATTTTATTAATGAAAATGTAATTTAAAAATAAATGAATTAAATAATTATTTTATGAACTAATGAAATTAGTGAAGAAATTCATAAGAAATTACTTAAAACTTAATTGTTATTTTATCTTCTATAGTAACAAAATGATATTTTTCATAAAAAATAACTATATATTACATATATATTTTAATGATCTGAAATAAAACAAAAAAAAAAAAAAAATTTTCAAATCTTTGTTTAAAGTAATGGAAATAAATTTTCATATAAAATAAACAGTTGTTACAAATATATACTTGCCACTAACATAAATATTATACATTTTCTTAAACTACTGAATTCTGTTTAATATCTATATCAAAAATAATTTATTAAATCTTAGAATTATCACACTTGCACAAATGAATAAATGTTACTATTTTGATTATTTGTAATCTGTTTAGGTAAACTCAAAATAGCAATTTTATCTGCTATTTGTAGCAAGCAAAATATCAGCAATGTCTTAAAATATCTTCATTTTGACAATCCGCTTTACAATATTTAACATGTTCTTAACTGTAAGCTGATAGGTAATTTTTTGTTAAAGAATTTTATGCTTAATTTAATTTCTGAAGAACTTCACCTACAGCATTTATTTTTTTTTGTTGTTAAAAGTAGTTTAAGCTACTTATAGGTACTCGCTCAATGCCACTCAAATTTGTATTAAAGAGTAACTATTTATCCATTGAATTTAATATGCGTAAAAGCAGAAATGGCATTTTTTTAAATACAAAATAGGCAGCAGTGTGTTAACTTTAAACCATGCATTCAAAAAATGATATAAAAAGATGCAAGATTATGATTTTGAAAAAATAAACTTATTTTTTATTATGAAAATTTAATCTTTCTTCAATGTGATTAATTTATTTGACGAATAATTTTTTAAAAAATTTAAATAAAAAAAAAGTTCTTATAAATTGTTACAAACTGTTAATAAGCGTTGGCTGAATGCTCTGAATGTATGTAAATATTAAAAATTTAGTTTAGTTATATTATTAGTGTTCTACAATTATTTGCAATTTTCTAAATTTTTTCTGTAATCAGGAGGGGAAAAAACCAACTATGTAATTTAATCTTTAAGCAGTTTTTTGTAGAAAAGCAGGGAAAATCTCGAAACAGGAGCAGTCAGTAGTAAAAATCACTAAACAGTTGTGTAATTTAGTAAAATAAGCAAATTACCGTAAGTTATTGTCATATTTGCTATGCCTCGTAATATTTAGATAAACTTTTGAAGTTAGCATTTCTTATTATTTACATACTGTAGACGAAAAAAGCTTATCATTTTCCATTTCAATTTCATTCGGCTTTACTACTAAGTTGCATTCGTTTAAATGCCATGTAAGTAGTTATTTGTTTAAAGCGAATGGAAAGCTTATTAAGCTATGCAACTTTGAAATTTTACCTAAGAAACTTAATTTAAATCTAAATTAACAAAGCTTTGTTGATTGAAGTTAATTTCTTTGCTTTGCAAGAAATTTAGTTTAGTTCTTTTATTAGTGTTCTACAATTATTTACAATTTACTGAATTTTTTTTTTTAAAGGAGGGGGAAAAAAAAGGCAATTATGTAATTTAATCTTTATGCAGTTTTTTGTAAAAACTGAAAAAATCACGGAATAGGAGCAACCAGCAGTAAAAATCTGTAAGCAGTTGTGTAATTTTGTAAAATAAGCAAATTGCCATAAGTTAAATTTATTGCTATGTCTCATAATATTAACATAAATTTTTGATGTTAGCATTTCTTTAAAATTTATATTTCTTTAAAATTATAATTTCTTCAAAACTTATATTTCCATTTAAATTTCATTCAGCCTTACTACTAAGTTGCATTCAGTTAAATGCTGTGCAAGTAGTACATTCTTTTAAAGCAAATAGAAAGCTTATTTTAAACTATGCAACTTTGAAATTTTACCCAATAAGCTTAATTTTAATCTAAATTTAACGAAGCTTTGTTTGTTAAAGTTGATTTCTTTGCTTTCCATGATCTTAAAGTATTGAAGATAGGACTTTATTATAAATTATGAAATGTTACTATGAATTTGTTGAAAGGAAATAAGCGAAAATTTTCTGTATCATGAAGATTTTATGTATATAAAAAGATATGTCAAATTATTTAAATAATCATCATAGTTCAAATAGTATAACTTCGGTGAATGTCGGAAAAAAGCAAGATTAGTATAGCGATATTATATTTATTAATAAAATTTTCAGAATGCCATCATTAAGCTATATTTTCCAAAATATTTGTAATGTCTAAATGTCATATTTCAACTTAACATTAAAAATTTAAATTAGTTTTATTTATGCCAAGCTTAATTATTTTTATTGATTAATATTAAGGACACATAGTTTTTGACAAAGGACCTTTTTTTAAAAAAAAATTATTTCTATCTGTTATGTCGTAAAAAATTATAATATGAAGTTGGATTTCATATGGACAATTTATTCCACTAATTATGACGTTTTATTCAGCTTTACTACTAAGTTGCATTCGGTTAAATGTCGTGTAAGTAGCACATTTCGGTTAAAGCGAATGAAAGGCTTATAAAGCAACGCAACTTTGAAATTTTACGTAATAAGCTTAGTTTTAATCTATATTAACGAAGCTTTGTTGATTGAAGTTGATTTCTTTGCTTTCCATGATTTTAAAGTATTGAAGATAGGAAAGACTTTATTATAAATTATCAAATGTTACTATGAATTTGTTAAAAGGAAGTAGACGAAAATTTTATGTATCATGATGGTGTTATGTAGGTAAAAAGATAGGTTAAAAGATGGCTTAAAGTAGTCATCGTAGTCCAAAAAGAATAACTTCAGTTAATATCGGAATAAAAGAAAGATTAGTATAACGATATTATATTTATTATAGCGATATTATATTTATTTTATTATTTTATGAATTTGTTTTAAAAAAGTAAGGCGAAAATTTTATGTATCATGATAATTTGACTTAGACAAAAAGATAGACAAAAGATGATTTAAAGTAGTCATCATAGTTCAAAAAGAATAACCTCGGTGAATATCGCAATAAATGCAAGATTAATATAGTGCATTATATTTAATTATAACATTTTCAAAATGCCATCATTAAGCTAAATTTTCCAAAATATTTTTAATTCGTAAATGTTATATTTCAGTATAGTTTTATTTACACCAATTCTTAATTATTTTTTAAGGATTTATAATTTTTGACAAAGAAATAAGTTATACCTTTTAAAATCTGTCCTATCTATCTGCCCATTTTCCTATCTGTTATGCAGCAAGAAGTTGTAATATTAAGTTGGATTTCATGTGGATAAGTTATTACAGTTGTAACATTTCTGTATGTCTTAAATTAAAGTAATTGTTTAAAGATTATTGGAATAATATCGTTATGTTTTTAATTTTGGGTTTCGATAGTGTTAGAAAAATTAGCAGCGTTTAAATAGTTTCATTCAATTTTTTATTTTATAAACATAAAACTTTTTAATTATTTCTCCATTATTTTTTAAAGTAAAATGAAGAAGTCATGATGACTTTTTAAATGCTCTGCAGTTCAAAATTCAGTTTTTAAATCTAATTTTAAACAGCTCAGAATAGATTTTTAATTCATTACCATAGAACGGGTATTGTAAAGTGCAAACAAAACCTGACATAGAGGGAAGCAATTCTGAGTAAGATAAACGTTTAAATTTAATACATGAATTAATAGTAAAAAACTATTAGTTTATGTTAACAATTGGGATTATTTTTTAAACATAATTTAATATTTACATATTTATTGAAACGTATCTTTTTATCCACTGTTGTTTATTAAACCTAACCATATGTAACAGATTATATTTCATCTCTTCATACCCAGTTTTTCCCAATAGGTGTCGCAAGGGATCACAGCGTTGAGTGGTCGAGTAGCAAAGAATAGCATTGCTTTAAGCAAACCAGAATTGGTTGTTAATTCATTACCAAAAATGGGTATTTCTTTAAAAAAAAAAAAAAAAAAAAAAAAAAACAGGGGGAAGCAATTCTGCATAATATAAACGAACTCAACATTAAAATTTAATACATGAACTTATAGTAAAAAGCTATTAGTTTCCACATGTTAACAATGCTGATTATTTTTTTAAACATTTTAATATTTATTTAAACTTACTTTTATTATCCACTATTGTTTGTTAAACCTAATCATATACCACAGATTGTATTTCATCTCTACATACCCATATTTTCCAATTGGTGTCGCAAGGGGGCATAGCATTGAGTGGTCGAGTAGCATAGCAAGAGTAGCATTGCAGTAAACAGTACATGATGAATTGTTATAAACAGTACAGGCTGAATTGTTAATTCATTAACAAAGAAATGGTATTTTTTTTATTTTTCAATGTGGGAAGCAATTCTGCATAAGATAAACGAACTCAACATTTAAATTTAATACATGAATTCATTGTAAAAAAACAATTAGTTTCCACATGTTAACAATTTTGATTGTCTTTTAAACATATTATAATATTTACATATTTATTTAAACATATTTTTATCCACTGTTTATTAAACCCAACCTTATCTAAACAGATTGTATTTCATCTCTTCATACCCATATTTTCCCAATCGGTGTCACAAGGGATCATAGCATTGAGTGGTCGAGTAGCAAAGAGTAGCATTGCTTTAAACAGTCAGCATTTTTTAAACATATTTTAATGTTAACATATTTATTTAAACATACTTATTTTATCCAACTATTACTAAATCATTATTATTAAATCATATGTAACAGATTATATTTCATCTCTTCATACCCATATTTTCCCAATCGGTGTCACAAGGGGTCATAGCATTGCGTGGTCGAGTAGCAAAGAGTAGCATTGCTTTAAACAGTCAGCATTTTTTAAACATATTTTAATGTTAACATATTTATTTAAACATACTTATTTTATCCAACTATTACTAAATCATTATTATTAAATCATATGTAACAGATTATATTTCATCTCTTCGTACCCATATTTTCCCAATCGGTGTCACAAGGGATCATAGCATTGAGTGGTCGAGTAGCAAAGAGTAGCATTGCTTTAAACAGTCAGCATTTTTAAACATATTTTAATGTTAACATATTTATTTAAACATACTTATTTTATCCAACTATTACTAAATCATTATTATTAAATCATATGTAACAGATTATATTTCATCTCTTCATACCCATATTTTCCCAATCGGTGTCACAAGGGATCATAGCATTGAGTGGTCGAGTAGCAAAGAGTAGCATTGCTTTAAACAGTCAGCATTTTTTAAACATATTTTAATGTTAACATATTTATTTAAACATACTTATTTTATCCAACTATTACTAAATCATTATTATTAAATCATATGTAACAGATTATATTTCATCTCTTCATACCCATATTTTCCCAATCGGTGTCACAAGGGATCATAGCATTGAGTGGTCGAGTAGCAAAGAGTAGCATTGCTTTAAACAGTCAGCATTTTTAAACATATTTTAATGTTAACATATTTATTTAAACATACTTATTTTATCCAACTATTACTAAATCATTATTATTAAATCATATGTAACAGATTATATTTCATCTCTTCATACCCATATTTTCCCAATCGGTGTCACAAGGGATCATAGCATTGAGTGGTCGAGTAGCAAAGAGTAGCATTGCTTTAAACAGTCAGCATTTTTTTAAACATATTTTAATGTTAACATATTTATTTAAACATACTTATTTTATCCAACTATTACTAAATCATTATTATTAAATCATATGTAACAGATTATATTTCATCTCTTCATACCCATATTTTCCCAATCGGTGTCACAAGGGATCATAGCATTGAGTGGTCGAGTAGCAAAGAGTAGCATTGCTTTAAACAGTCAGCATTTTTTAAACATATTTTAATGTTAACATATTTATTTAAACATACTTATTTTATCCAACTATTACTAAATAATTATTATTAAATCATATGTAACAGATTATATTTCATCTCTTCATACCCATATTTTCCCAATCGGTGTCGCAAGGGGTCATAGCATTGCGTGGTCTTTTCAAACGTGCCGTTTTTTCCTAACGTAATTAGAAGCCCCTATTAATAGCATTTCTGCGTGGGTTTCTTCCACCAGCTACTTAGTATCGAATCGGATGGACCTGATTTTGACAAGCAGTTTTGCACCAAGGATTATGATCTCTGATCTCTTTGACTTTTAAGCTGGTTATCTGGTACCGGATTTCCAGCAGATGTCCCTGATAGTCCTACGATGCTTATAGGATACCGCGGCACTTGCTACTACGTCAACTCTTATTAAAAGCTTGCACTGGAGATAGTAGGATTCATGTTTTTCTTAAATCCCTGTTTACAAGTGCTGCTAGAGATGTTTTGATGGCGGGATTTGCTGTAGAACCTTCTTGGAAGTTTCATGAAAGAGTCCATTAGATGGCATTTTTAATCCTTTTCATGCTTGTCACTTGTAAGTGCAAGGAACGTAACGTAACCTCTTTCAAAATCCCTGGTAATGTGTTGATAAATATAAGGTCCGTTAACCCACATCGACTTTTTTGGCGCCAATACGCGTAGCAGATGTTAGTAACTTTTTTTAGGTTGCAACATATGTGATACAATTTTTTATATGTTCAGTCGTTGGATTAAATGTGTAAGAAGATATCATGTAGTAAAAAGGCTAGTATCAGAAATAAGAAGCTTTCTGTCATTTAATCTTTTTGATCTGGTACATTTCTATTTAAAATTGATTACATTTATCATTTATTACATTTTAAAATTGATACATTTCAGAAATTAACAAATAGTGAAGATAATCAAAATTTACCAGGAAAATGTTTCATTGAAGATTTTTGTTTAACCGATTAAAAGCTATTGTTTCTGATAAAATCGTATTTTTAAAATTTGCAGTAAAGAAATCTTCAAGCATCAGTAATTATTTTCATAGACTCAGTTATACATGTATAAAAAATATTTTTGAATTTTTTGTAGTAGAAAATTTTCATCATATTCAATTAGTTATCAATGTTTCTAATTTTACTCAATCTGTTTTTTTTCCCTTATTGTAATTAAAAATTTTCTTCGTAAAATATAGGGAGTCCTATGAAAACATTTCAGTTTGCAGAAAAAAAAGTATCACTCCAATCATAATTCAGTTGTGAGGTCAAATGAGGTTCTTTGACGGTATAAAAAAATATTGAAATATCAACCTAATTTTAATGAATTTTGCGTGTATTTTGGGACACCCTATATTAATAAGATATTGCTTAAGGGTATGTAAAGCATGATTAGGAAACATTGTTACTTATTTGAACTGATGCGATATATATTGGATTACAATATTTATTATACATTTCATTAATTTATTACTTAACAAATGTACAATTAACCATTAATATCATTTTTACATCATTTTGATATTCATAATTAAATTTTACGACTTGTAACTTATTGAGTATTTCTGACAAAATAGCAAGTCATCCATATATTCACTATGCAAATAGATTAGCTATCGTAATTTTTAGTGTTAGTATTAAGCAAATATTAATTTTGCTTTAAAACAAAATGCAATTTTTAAAAAAAAAAAATGCCAATTCATATGTTATCGATAAATTTAATCCTTTTAAATTTTTAATTCTTAATATCATTAAGATGTTAATTGTCATTATACCAGAAATGCAATGATTTATGACTACATTAGAAAATATGAAATAAAGTATCATTTTTGAATTGGTGATTTTGCGATTGATTATAAATCAGTGAATTACGATTGAGTTTGCAAATATTGATGATAACCAATGATTGATTGAATTGAAAAATAACTTATTGTAGCAAACCATCAACTAATCTGCTAAAAAGATTGACTTAGATGAAAAAATGTTTTGCTGTGATTTTTAATTGTTGGTTATTGTTGTCATTATATTCTCATTTCAAAATAATAATGATGATGCAAGTACAGCAACAAAAATGTCATTGCATTGAATTGACTTGAAAAATCGGTGGGCTATCCTAACCCTTTTTCCTCGTTCGAACGGAAACTAATGTCTTCCAGCACTATCTCATTTCAAAAATAATAATGATGATTTAAGTACAGCAACAAAAATGTCATTGCATTGAATTGACTTGAAAAATCGGTTTTATCCTAACCCTTTTTGGTTGATGTCAAACTAATGTCTTAAGCACTATCTCATTTCAAAATAATAATGATGATGCAAGTACAGCAACAAAAATGCCAGTACATTGAATAATGACTAAAAAATCAGTGGGCTATCCTAACCCTTTTTCCTCGTTCGAACGGAAACTAATGTCTTCCAGCACTATCTCATTTCAAAATAATAATGATGATGCAAGTACAGCAACAAAAATGTCATTGCATTGAATTGACTTGAAAAATCGTTGGGCTATCCTAACCCTTTTTCCTCGTTCGAACGGAAACTAATGTCTTCCAGCACTATTTTTTTCACACAAGTTAACTATTTAGACTCAACAAAAGATTGCTGCTTTTTAATTGTTGGTTGATGTCATAATACTATAACACTCATTTCAAAATAATAATGATGCAAGTACAGCAACAAAAATGCCAGTACATTGAATAATTGACTAAAAAAATCTGGGCTATCCTAACTCTTTTTCCTCTTTTGAATGGAATACCACAATGTCTCCCACATAATGTCTTTCTGCACTCCAAGGTTGCCGTCACAATGCTACAACACTGATGCGAGTAGGGCAACAAAAATGCCAGTATATATTGCATTGACTTAAAAAAAATCGTTGTGCTATCTTAACCCTTTTTCCACCTTCGAACGGAAACTACGTAATGTCTTCCTGCACTCTTGGTTGTCGTCATAATACTACAACACTAATTTCAAATGATGATGATGCGAGTAGGGCAACAAAAATACCATCACATTCAATTGATTTAAAAAATCTGTGGGCTGTCCTAACCTTTTTTTTCTCATTCTAACGGAAACTTCTGCACTCTGTCTTCCAGCACTCTTTTTTTCACACAAACAATTAACTATCTAGTCTCAACAAAAAAGGTTGCTGTAGCTTTTAATTGTTGATTGTAATATACTATATATGTTCATAATACTGTAACATTTATTTAAAATTATAATGATGCTAGTTCGGCAACAAAAATGTCATTACATTGAATTGCCTTAAAGAATCTGTGTGCCATCCTAACCCTTTTTTCTCCTTTGGACACTATTTTTCTTCAAACTGCACCTATTTTTTCATATGCACAGTTAAGTTGTTTGGTTTTTAAAGTTGCTGTTGTTTTAATTATAACACTGGTTTTACAAAATCAAAATGATGCAAGTACAGCAACAAAAATACCATTACATGGAATTGACTTAAAAAATCGGTGGGCTATCCTAACCCTTTTTCCTCATTTGAACGGAAATTATGTAATGTCTTCTTACACTCTTTTTTTCACACAAACAGTTACTATTTAGTCTCAACAAAAGGTTGTTGTGGTTTTTAATTCTTAGTTGTAATGTACTACATATGTTCATAATACTGTGATACTCATTTCAAAATAATGATGCAAGCACTGCAACAAAAATGTCATTGCATGAAAATGACTTAAAAAGTCAGTGGGCTATCCTAACCCTTTTTCCTCGTTCGAACGGATACTACGTAATATCTTTCTGCACTCTTTTTTGGTTGTTGTCATAATAATATAGCATTCATTTCAAAATAATAATGATGCAAGTACTGCAACAAAAATGTCATCACATTGAATTTGACTTAAAAAATCGGTGGGCTATCCTTAACCCTTTTTCCTGCTTCGAACGGAAACTACGTAATGTCTTCCTGCACTCTTTTTTCACACAAACAGTTAACTATTTAGTCTCAACAACAAAGCAAAAGGCGCGAATGTCACCATAAGAGGCCTGTCGAAAAAAAGAAAAAAAATCCCAGCAGCAACTTCCAGCCCAGTAAAGATCTAATGTACAAAAGGTTTAAGCTAACAGTTCTGGATAAAAGCTGCCTTTGTCTCAGAGTGCTGGCATCTGTCCCTTTCTCTTTTCGCACCGCGCTCTTTTGAAAGATTACGTTTCCAACTTCCCATCGAATGGAACACGGGGATTTTTCAAAGAAGGTCGACTGGCTTTTGTTTACCGCGAGGAATTAAAAAGATTGCCTGCCGTTGGTGAGAGAGAGGAAAAAAAAAGAGTTTCGCTGCTGTTTTAAATTGTCCAACCTTTAGTATCTTGATGAATCGGAGTACTACAGTGTGTGACTTTATAATACTAATTAGAGAAAAGAACGACGGAGTTAATTTTGAATGGGATTAGCTGTTTTAAATATAAATGGATCTTAAAAGTGCTAATATTGTCGTCATAGTGCTATAAAACTCATTTCAAAATGATATTGTTACAAGTACAAGGAAGACATTAAAGTGACTTAAAAAAATTTGTGGGCTATCATAACCCTTTGGATTAATGGGATAATAATATATGAATATCTGTGGGATAATAACATATGATTTTAGTTATTAGTTTTTCTATTACATAACGACCATTTTTGTTTTAATTGAAGAATAATTCCTATGATGAGAAACAATTAATATACTATTAAACGCAAAAGAGCATTTTAGTTATAAAAAAAAACCTAAAATAAACTTCATTTTAGTTTTAAAAAAAAAAAAAAAAAGAAGAAAACTTAAAATGATTTGGTTTGTCGATCTACGGTTATTTTTTGCACAATTTAGGCCAATTAGACCGAGATCTACTGTTTTACGTCTACTTAAAATGAAGTATTGGAATTGTTCTAGTTGTTCTTAGTTTAAAACCTCAATGTAACAAAATGATTAAAATATTTGAGGCTGGATTTCAAGATTATGAATGGATTTTTTCCTGAAATATGCTTCCTTATAAAAAAAAAGTTTGAAACTTGGATGTTATGTAAAAATATGCGTGAAGAGTTTTATTTCTTTGTTCATTAAGTTAAGAAAAAAAGGGATTATTTTTATTTTTTTTGTCATAAATTAATTTTGAATATCAGTGACTTTTCAAAGCAGCATTTACTTTAAGTATAGATATTTTTCGTGGTATATTCTTTATATTAAAAACATCTATCTTTATATTAACTAAAAACACAACACCCATTTGGAAAATTGCTGCAATGGCATTGTGTACCAGTACTTAGTTAGAATACCATTATAAATAATATTTTATTCATTTATATATTTTTTTTCAACTCATCATGATTATTCATTTGATCTGCTTTTTAAAGATATAATATGGCCAAATTTAAAATTTCTATACATCGCTAAAAAAAATGTTTTCTTTTTTCAAAGACTCCTCGTCTTATTTCAAATGCAAGTCTCATTTTAAGCTACATAGCAACTACTAAAAAAAAAAAAAAAAAAAAAAAAAGTAATTTTACGTAGACTTGGCATATGAATTTACCAGACAATAATTAATGTCAATCTTGTTGGCTTTCTTTGTTTACAAGAAGGAGAAAAACTTGCTGATGAAATTAAACAAGTCGAGGTTTTTCTTGCAGCACCATGATAATATAATAATAATAATTATAATTACGATCAAATCCAGCTGTCCGAAGACACTCTTAATAAAGTCGCGGATTGTGTTGTTGGTTTTTTTTTTGCCCCGCTATGTCTTTTAACGTATTCTCGTTACCAACTTACGCTAAATGTCTCCTTCACGTAGTGCGATGAAAATTAAATTGTAGACAAAGGACCCCCGCTACGAAAAGCATTACGGCTCGGCCCCCACCCCCCTTGGCATCACGTGATCAGCATCCTTCCCTGCTTCTTAAGGTTTTGATTTATGAAACCAGAACTTAGGGGGAAAGAGGGGAATGATACCTGCGAGGGGGAGGGTTGCTGCGACGTTTAGAAAAGAGTTGAAAAGTTGCCCTGGTGTGCGTTTGCTTCTAATGCAGCAGGCAGGGGTTTCCACCCCGAAGACTAATCTAATAAAAAGCCTTTCACCAGAAATGTGTTTCTCTCTCTCTTTCCCTTTTTCTCTATTAATTGTTTCTAACTCGATTGTCGCACGGGGGCCCATGAAACATCGCGAGCCACCACGCCGTGAAGTCGGCGCAGCTCCCTGCCGCGTCCCTCCGTCGAATCTCCGGCATGTCCGTGCATCCGACGCTCCGGTCGCCACCTAACTCGATTATCTTCCCGTCCCCTTCGATAGATGGCGCTAGCATTAGCAGAGCGAAAAAGGAAGTCGGGTGATAATTAAGTTAGGGTTTTTACCCACCGTGGGTAGACAAAAAGGGTTTGCGCGAAGGAAAAATTTAACATGATTAGGAAATAATTAAAATGTGAGTAACCGTTCTCTCTGTCTCCCACACACTCACGATACGCACGCTTTCATCGTAATGTAAATACCAATAACAAAAGCTGGGTTTTGACACGCGTAATTTATCTTATCTGTCATTTAGTTTTGTGGTGTTTGTTGTTATTTTTTTCTCTTCGTTTGTTTCTTGTGCAGATTCGGAAATTTTGTTTGCATTAAAAAGTAAAGCGAAATTCGGTTGAATACGTGTCTTTTGTCTGGTTTTGTTGGTGGTGAAGTAAAAAAAAAATTTGTATGTAATGCGAAGAAGGTATTTAAATGAATTAAACTTCAAAAGATTTGTGGTGCAACTAATCCAGATGAGGCTACGGCAAACTTTTACGTGTGGTGGCATAAAAATTTATGATGGTACATGTTGGAGACTGCTGGCTACATATTCTTTCATTAGTAAAAATGGACGTCGACATATGTCAGTATTGATGGTAATTTTCTAGCTTAGTAAACATTGCGGCAACGTTAGATTGTAAGGCCAATATATAAACTTTTCAAAATGTTAGGACAAAAAAATGGGCAAGCCAAAACTCCGTTAAAATTAAGAAAAATGAAAATTAATTGATGTGTCTTGAATGTTGGTTAACAGATAGTTACGATTTCAAATTATGAATGCTCTATGGCTATATATGTAGTGTGTGTGTGTTTTATTGTAACCAAATTCCTATTGATGTAAAATGTAGCCAAACAAAATGTTTTAGCGCTGTAAGAAAGAAGTATGATATGAAAAGTGACAAAACATATTAAAACAGATTAACAATTTTGATTGAGGCCTGATAGCCGAATGGCTAGCGCTCAGGTGCCATAGGTTTCGGGTTCGGCGTTGCCATGGGTGTTTGTAGTAGTTCGGAATCCACTCTAAACCGTAGGTCCCGGTCTAATATGATTATTGGACGTAGGACTAACAACCATACCCCGTAAAATGACAGAAACATCCCCTGTTTCGAAATCTGTCAGTAGTCCTTGGCCCACCATTGGCTTGTTGCGGCACTGACGATGATGACTATTTTTGATTGTCACAAATCTCAACTAATATTTGTGTGATTTAAACATTAATGTCCGTATACTTCATTGTAAATTGGAAATTTTCATACAAAAATAATTTAATATACAAAGATCAGGGTGTTTTCTTTAATATTAAGAATTCTTAAAAAGGAATAATTCGCGAAAATTCAATCAACAAAAATAAATATAATACTTACAAATTTCGTCCTAATGTTGTCAACTGTCGTGGATGTATATATATGAAATAGATTTTTATATATTTATAGAAGGCTTTTGTCTTTTTATAAAGAAACTGAGATAGCTTTAAAAAAATTGAAAGAATTTGTACCGATTTCAAGGTAAGTATATGAAAAATAATTTCTTTTTCTCTATAAATGTACTGAACTTAAAATAAATAAATAAAAAAAGGCTTTCCGGAGTATCTTCCGTTTAGTTTTTACTCCTTTTCTTTCTTAATTTTATATTTTCTGCGTCTTCTTCCCCTAACTTTTCTTTACCCCTCCCCCTTCTTCTTTTGATAGAGAAAAACCGTCATCCTTTCATTTCGAAACATAAATTGGCTAAAAACATAAAACCCACACTACCGAAATACTACTACAACAAAATGTCTCGAGAAAAGAAAAGAAAAGGGGAAGCTATCACTCCCGTATTATACTTAAAACACATAAAAAAAAATATATATATATATATATACGCTTCCTTACAGAAGAAACACAGAGAGAAAGACCTCTCCCCGTAAAAAAAAAGAGTGGAAGAGAAACGAGGAAATGTTTAAAAAAAGTCCCTCCCAATAAACAAACAAACACGGCGGACGATTTGCTGGCGAACAGCCAATCGCTTTCATCGGAATCCCTGTTGTCCTGCAGCTGTTTTGTGACGCCTCAGAGAACAGATTTGGTTTGGAAATTTCTTCCTTTTTCCTTCTTTACCCCTGTTATATTGTCTTTGCTGCAACGCTGTTCAGGCGTCATTGGCTGTCGCAGAGTCCCTTTCACTACTGGTGGACTCTCTCGCGAACTGCCAGTTCGGGCGGAAAGATCAGCTTCTTTTTTTTTTATCAGTTCGATACTACACTAAGGTTGCCCCCTCAGGGGCGGTGTAGGTTGAGAATGGGTTATGAGTTGTGAATAACGCGTGTTTTTCCCGGGTCCCCCTAAATGGGAAAAGGGTTGTTTAGGTGCATGGGAAAGGTGTTTCTTCCAAATTATGCCATGGCTGCGTTCATGCGATCAAGAGATTCTGCTTCGAAATTCTTGTTAGTTTCAAAAATTTGAAGCGATTTTTCACTAAGGCCTTTCTTTTGGGGACAAAGAATACCAGGCGCTTTTCTTTTTTACCTTGTTAAATTCTCAGTATTCGGTACCATAAGCTGTAAACCAGATATACTTGATTACAAAGATAAAACACCATTCAACATCTTGACAAATTAAATCCCTTACTGGTTGTTACTAATGTCCCTTGTGGCTTTAATCTAAATAAAGGTTCGAAACATTGAATACATTTTTTAATTCATTTTGAAAAATACAGATTACAATAAATGAATGATCAAAATTACAATAAATGCTAGGAAATTGAAAATAATAAGTAGCTTTTGTTAAATAAAACTAAGCCCTTGAGGGATTAAAACTTGGGTGTAGGTTGAGAATGGATTATGAGTTGTGAATAACGCGTGTTTTTCCCGAGTCCCCCTAAATGAGAAAGGTGTTTCTTCCAAATTATAGTATGCCATCGCGTTTTGAGCCAGGGCTGCGTTCATGCGATCAAGAGATTCTGCGAAGTTCTTGTTAGTTTTAAAAACTTGAAGCGATTTTTCACTGAAGCCTTTCTTTCTTGGGACAAAGAATGCAACTTTACACAAAGAATACACTTTTTTTTTTTTTACCTTGTTAACTTTTGTGTATTCAGCGGTATAAACTGTAAACCAGACATAAATGTTTACGAAGATAAAACCCCATTCAACAACTTGGCAAATTAATTCCCTTAATAGTTGTTACTAATGTCCCTTGTGGGGTTAATCTAATTAAAGGTTCAAAATATTGAATGCATTTTTTAATTCATTTTGAGAAATACAGATTACAATAATTGAAAAAGGGCCTGAATGGCCGAGTGGCTATCGCTGTGGTGCTCGGTACTACAGGTTTCGGATTCGAGTCCCGGCCGTGCCATGGTTGTTTGTAGTGGTTCGGAATCCACTTTAAAAAGTAGGTCCTGGTCCTAATAGGATCGTAGAGTGTTGCTCCGCGTCCGTGGCTTATCTTCAAGTTACACGCGCCCCCTGGGTAACGCAAAGTGAGTACGTCTCTGCAGCACTTGCCTTAAGGCATCCAAAGACCAAGCTGTCTGTGTTTGCCAGCTGCATTAGAAAGAAAGAAAGAAAGAAATAATTGAAAAAAAAGAAAGAAAGAAATTGCATTATAAAGCGAGGCGGAATGTTTAACTGTAATTATTAACAAGTAGTTTTTGTTAACTAAAACTTTGCCCCTGACGGAGCAGTGTAGTACAATTTATCAGCTGAGTTATGAGTTACGATTAGAAGGGGTTATGTGTTGTGGATAACGCGTGTTTTTCCTGTGTCCCCTAAATGTGAAAGGGCTGTTTAGGTTAAATTTCCAAGCCATTCAATTATTGTAATCGGTATTTTTAATGCCACAACACATGTTTTGGATTTTTATTCAGACTAACACCACAAGGGACATTAGCAACAACCAGTAAGAGATTTTGGCAAGATGTTTTATCTTTGTAATCAAGTAGATTGAAGAGACTTACAATTTGACTTACAATTTCTGAGTGCCCTAAATGGGAAAGGGTTGTTTAAGTGCATGGGAAAGGTGTTTCTTCCAAATTATGCCATCGCGTTCCAGCCAGGGATTCATTCAAGAGATCTGCGATATTCTTGTTAGTGAAAAATCGCTTCAAGTTTTTGAAACTGAAGCCTTTCTTTCTTGTGACGAAGAATACAACCGCTGTTCTTTTTTATTTTACCTTGTTAACTTCTGAGTATTCAGTAGCGTAAATTGTAAACCAGAAACAAACTTCTTGTGTCTTCAAACTACTTGACTGAGAAGATATACCATTCAGCATCCTGACAAAATCCTTTACCGGCTACTAATGTTCCTTGTGGTGTTAGTTCTAAATAAAAATTCAAAACATTGAATGCATTTTTTTAAAATTCATTTTGAAAAATACCGATTGCAATAATTGAATGCTGGGAAATTGAAAATAAAAAATAAAAATCTTACTTTATTAAACGAGGTGGATCGTTTAATTGCAATTATTCACAAGTAATTTTTTTTTTTAACTTAAAACTAAATCTCTTACTTTTTCAAGTTATATTTTGTAATTCAGTATGAGCTCTGAAAAACAAACCTCCGTGGCTCCCCTTAGCAGCAAGCACCCAATCGTGTTCCAGAAGGTCGTAATTTTTGCTCGTGCTGAAACAAATAGCTCTGAAAGGATTTCGCGAAAAACGATGTCCAGACTAGAGAACGAAACAAGCGAGTCGATCTGGCTTCTATGGTCTCCATCTGACCTCGTGAAATAAGCCGCATTATCTCTAGTTATGAGTAACAGTTGATCAAAGATGGGGTCTGCGAGAATCCCTTTGATATGCTGAAAAAATCGATTATGGTCACACATGGTCCTTGACACACAGAAAACTGAAAAAATAGGTTTATAATCGATTAACGAGGTTGACTCTGTCGTTCTCGTGTGGACGCGACTAAAGTCTATTGCGATTCACACTCTTAGATATGGCGATGGATGACGAGGAAGCTACGATATGTCTGTAAGCTGGCATGTCCTTCTGTTAGACTCGGACTCGTAGAGGAGTGGCTAAACTCCAGATGATGCCCTTTACGATGCTAGTTTTAAATGGTGATTAGCATATTTAAAGGTGTCTCTAAAATAGTGTGGCCGCATTTAAGCCCTGAATATTTTATACAATTAAGAAATTCTAATAAAATTTTAAGAAAAATTCTCAAAGATTTTGAAAATAAGATCGTGACAAGAAATTATAAGTTTTTTCTTTGTATGATTTAAAGAACGAAAACTCAATTTTTAAAATTCAATTAACACCATAATTCCTTATCCTCGAAAATGTTTTTCTGGTTGTATGATGTTCAATTTAAGAAATCCTGCCATTGCATACTTCTAGTGGCTCCATGTTACTAGTTGGGGAAATAAAAAATCAGTTTTAAAAATAGAGTTGTTCTCCTATAATAAAAAATTGTTTCCCTAATATGAGTGTTTTCGATCTTTCCCTGACTTTTTCAAAAGTAAAAATTGACAAACGTTTATTCTTTAAACTAGAAAGTGACTTTCTAGTTGGTTGTTGGCCATGGGGGTAGGGGAATTACAAATGCATAGATTGGTTAAACAAAATATTAATTATATTAGGTTCTTAATAATAATTTCACTTTTAATTGATAGTGCCTGCTTTCCTTAAGATGAAAACTATTTTTTTTAACGGTAAGTCGTTGCCCAGCTTTATAAGCGAAAAAGGGATTTAAATCTAATTTGTGCTCTAAAATGCGATAATAAATATATTTTAATCATTTTAATGTGCAATAATAATCTATATTAAGTAAATAAAACCACGTCTCGAAAAGATCATGCTCAGTCGTATTTTGAATGTTTTAAAGTTTTTTTAAAGAATTGGAAATTTGTATCCGATTTACAACTTCATCTGATTTAAAATCATGAGCTATAACTCCACGAGCCGATTTACAACTTTATAAGCCGGATCATTTAAGAGGAAGATAAAGAGATAACACAAATCTCGTCTAATCCTTTTATAATTTATAAAATAGATGTGCAAAAAAAATTTTTTTTTTTTTTTTTTTTTTTTTAAGATATAGTTTGTTCATAATGATAATTTCTTCCACTTTTTATTGATATTTATTATTTTTTTTTTAATTTTCAATTAATCGTAATGAGAGTTTAGAATTAGTGATAAAGACTTAAAATAATTTAAATAATACTTTTAAATTCATTTCTCAAAAGTCAAATTTAATGGTTGTTTATTTATAATTAAATATAATATTGAGAAAATATCTCCATATCGAGGTTAATTACATTATGGTAAACCAACATTTATTGCGCACACTTATAGAATAAAGTGCGGCTTGATGTCGAATTGGCTAGCGCTCTGGTCTTTGGTACCACAGGCTTCAGGTTCGAATACTGCCCGTGGCATGGATGTTTGTGAGTGGTTCGGAATACACGTTAAACTGTAGGTCCCCGTCTAATTAGCCTAAAGTGTGCACAAAATGACTGTAGAGCGACAAACCAAATTATAGAATAAAGCATCTTCCATTAGCTTTAAGATTCCCGATTATTGCTGTAAGTTGTCAATTATTACTTCATAAGTATTCTGCCTTTTCCCCTAATGTCAATTCTTGATATTGTCCTTTTTAAGAATATTTTCGTATTACTTATTTATCACTTCAACTATAATAATATAACCTCATAGCTCGTGTTATGTGGGAATTCTTCTATTACTTAAACAGTTAAAGAACCATTTAAAAAAAAAAAATGTCAAATGTATTGTATAAATTGTTTAAAAACACCTTAAGCGAGTTCTACCCTCTACGAGTTTCTCCAACTTAGTAACTTTTTTTTTGTTGTTGTTTATATTTAAATATTTTCATTCCCGTCTGGAGCCGCACCGGCATCAAAAACAATTTGGGGATAAATTGGTTCTGGCAAATATCAACGTTTTCTTCATCCACCCACCCCCGCACTCGACCCACGCGATTTCTTCGCTCCGACGCGCCTCCACGCATTTATCGAAGTGTGAACTCAAATTTTTCGAATCGTCGGGGAAAAATTTCGGCAGAGCACCCCTATCCTCCCCTACCTCCACCCAGACCTCCCTCCATGAATATACATAACATTCTCTAACCCCCCACCCCCTCCATACGAAAACGAAAGCATTTCGTTCCTTAAAAAAGACCTCGATTGGGCTTGGAGTGAAGTTGGGGTATAGGGTCGGAGAGCGAGGGGGACAGTCGATTTGCTTTTTAGTTTATCCACCCCCCTTATACAGAAAGAGAGAGAGTTACTAATCTGTAGTATCGATGACTGACTGGGTTTTGAAACTTTCTTCTCTCTCTGCGTCGTCGGGATTCTCTTTTCTCCGCATCAACTGATCTTCCGCATCCTCTCCCTCTTAGACTCCATTCATAACGTCAGCTGGCGACGCAAAAGAAAGTCAAAAACTAAAAAGATGAGGGGAAGAAAAAAAAGTACTCTCTCTCTCTTCTCTATGCCTTGTGTTTATTGTTATTATTTTTTCCCCTCTCTTTCTCTCTTTTCTGTATTTTTATCGCCAAGATTTGGCGGGGAAAAGTAAGTGGTGGTGGTAGTAGGGAAACAAATTTCGTTGTCGTAAGGTTAAATACGTAAGCGTGTACTGGAGTGTGTCGAAAACAAGGGCAGGCGATATTAACTTGGAAGATTCCCCGTGCAGGGAAGGGAAATTCCCCTCTCAGAGGAAAGGGGGTGCAAGTCGCTTTTCAATGAGGTGTTTGTTGTCGGTGATGAAGTTTCGCGTCATTAACTGTGCAGTTCCGTAACTAGTTCATTGGGATTGGCGCAGCGATCTAATCAGTTGAATCAGGTTTTCGACAGTGAAGGCTATTAACGTATTCATCGATGGAAACGATTTATCGTTAAACGATTAAAATCTCTTAAAACGCGCCCGTGTAAAATTGGGTTCTGATTATTTAAAACGAGATCGCTTTGTCTTTTGATTTTTGCGGGAAAAATATAATGTTCCAAAAAGTTCTATTTATTTTTTGTACAACAGCCAGTTTAAAAAAATGTATTACAACAAAATTTATTTAACGAATATTTATTGTGGAGTTTAGTTACTTAATAGAAAGTTTAATGCTTTAATTAAATTATTACTGTTAATAGAAATATTTATTTTTAATACACAAATCTCTTAATGCTTTAAAATATAATGATACCAATGTTGCTTTAATAAACGCAATTCTATTTAATGTGAAATTAAAACTTACCATAGATTCTATTATTTTCTTTGGGGAAAAAGTATATAGATAGCAGTGCAAATGTATTAAAGCGTTAATGAAATATATTTAGAATGTACAGTTATAAAAAGCAATTTATAAGTTTATTTAGAAAAAAACCCTTTTTTCTTATTTAAAATAAAAACCTATTGCTATAAATGATCCTTTTTGTATATCCTTATACTGAGCTAATGCTAACGCATGCCAAATTAGCAAACATACCAAATTAGTATTTAGTATTATTATTTAGTAGTAGTATTTAGTAGTATTAGCAGTATATAGTAGTATTGGCAGCAGCAGTAGTATTTAGTAGTATTAACAACAGCAATAGTATTAGTACCAAATTGGTATGCCAAATTGACAAATATTACATGAGTAGTTAGCATTATTTTAGTATTATATGACGTTAAGATGAGAAATATATATTACAAGACTTTATTGTACGTTCATTTGAGATTATGTAAAATACTTGAAGTCACAAGCATGAAAGTTTTTGAATTAAAAATATACACTTTCATATAAAAGTAGCGTATTTATAAAAATTTGCCCATTGCCGGGTAAAGAGTTTTTTAATTATCCCATTTTCCCTCCAAGTGGTCTGATCACAGCTGTACTCAAACCTGTTGTCGATTTTTGCAAATCTGCTTTCTGCTTTGTAAAAGTTTTGTTATTATTCCGGAGAGTGATTGATTTTTGTTCACGAAACTTTTCCAGCAAAAGTTTTCTGCTGCATTATTTTATTCTGTCGCCCCTTTTTTCCCCTGATTATTAATAGGTAACGGAGCGTAAATAATGCGATCTTAATTTCTTGCATCGGGTCACTTATTTGCAAAAGTGGGAATTTTAAAAATCCCATTAAGTTTCAAGCCGAAGTTTTTGTCTTTTCGCTGTTCATTGTGAGTTTCAACGTATAGGAAGAAGTTTTAATTTTAGAGTACATGTTCTTTTCAATTGATTGATTGCAGCATTGTGATTTAATAAATTTTCTATTATCCATTTTTGTAAAAGCTGTTCATATTAGTTTTGTTTGTTAAATGAGGTTCTTTTATTTACTTCGTAAAATCAAAAGGATACATTTATTGTTTGTTATTTATTAAATTGAACAGTAAATTTATCTTGATAAAATAAATTTCAATCCATTTTGTTGTAATGTCTATTAAACATACTATGTAACCTCTATTGTTTTTAATTATAATTACATTAAATTTTTATTTTGAAACGTTTTTAAATAATAGAAAGATAAATTTAGACAAAGGTATCATAAACTTAGATATAAAGATATAACGAATAGAGTAATTAAAGAATGAATGTCATAAAAAAGTAGTTAAAATATTTTAAGATAAGTTAGAGAAATGTAGATAAAGAAAATTTTAAGAAAATATTGTTTGATAATGTATTCGACTAAAATGCTTTGAAGTGAATAATTTTTCTTATTTTAAATAACTTTTTTGATTAATTATATGCTGAATTAATATGTACCGGGAAATATTAATTTTATAAATAAATTATTATAATTATTAAAATAATCACTTTAATTTGTATATTTATGAACTTCAGTGAAAGACTGAAATAAATTAAGTTAAAGAACAGTTAAATAAATTTTTTTAATAATAATTATTTTAATTTCCTTTTTCGCCACGATAGTGCATTAAATGTGCCATATAATTTTCTAACATGTTTGTTATCTATCATATTGGGTTAGCAAAAGGCGTACAAATAAAGCTCGTGTGTTATCTCTGAAGATTCCAGGCTTTACCTATAGTAACTCCGAAATATTCTACAGTGTTGAACATTAGTGGACTTCGTGTCCCATTTAGGCATGTCATAAATGGCCCATCAATTGACCATAAAAGGAGAACATTGCCTTCCATGAAGACCTCAAAAACTTCCATCAGGCACCTTGACTATCGATACAACATAATCGTCAATGAATCTTCGTTTCAAACAGCAGTAACTGCAGTCAACATCGCCAATGGATTCTCCTGTACTCCTACTGCGCTTGATATGAGTAGAGCTAATTTTAAAATTATCGCCGACGATATAAATATGATATAGGTCTTTATAAGATTCATCTACATTTTATTACATCTATATGATTGCATCTATTAAACATAGATGTGCTAGTTTAGTATTTACGTAATTTTTTAACATTAAAATAATTATTGTCCTCTTTTCTTGCAGTCGATTTGGAGCACATGCCAGAAGATGCAGACTCTGACCATCCCGTAGGAATGCGACCGTCCCTCTCTCCTCCGCCGCTGAACGCCCCCTTACCTCCTTCCAAGGGGCCACTCCTCCCCTCCTCCGAAGAGGGGGGCCCGCTCGCGAACGGCAGCTCCAGCCCCCGTCCCGCCACTCGCATCAATGGGGCCCCGCCCAAGAAGAGCCCCGAAGAGGAGAAGATCCAAGAGTACCTGCAGCGCAGCGACACCGCCGTCATCTATCCGGAGCCTGTGGGGGGCACGAGCCCCAAGCAAAGAGACGAGAAGGGCACCCCAGAACCCACGCCCGTCATTGGTGAGATTTTATTTATCTTAGCCTTTTATTCCAGGAAACAGTAACTTCCATAATTGAAAATCGCATGAAAGCATTTGTTAAGATCATGCTTTTCGATAGGGTGGTTATAGTCCCATAATTATTGGGGGCACGTGTCCCAAGACAAATTATATCTATCAATTGACTTTTAATTATAAAATAGCCTTAGAGAACGCGACTTTATTCTTCTTCTGTTGAAAAATTCAAATAGTATTTTTAATCTTCTAAAAATAACGGACAGATTTTATCGCCTTCTGTATGCAGAAGCTTTAATCGAAATTCAGTTTTATTTGTGATCAGATTTTTATCTGAAGGTCATTGAATATAAGATGGGAAATGCTACTTTTTTTTTATATGTGTTTTTTATATACCTTTTTTTTTTTTTTTTTTTTTAAAATAATTTTTGATGAAATAGTTCAAAGAATACAAACTTTTTTGGGAATCTTGATATCGAACTTGATTATTTTTGGGTTTTGTATGTGCATTTCGAACAATGTGCAATAAATGTACTAAAATATCTAAACACACATAGATCAGATGTTTTGTTGTGTCATCAAAACAGCAATTTTTTAAGATTTTATGTTGAGAGCACTATTCAATTGTAAAATATATTTTATATTCGGCCATGTCAAATATGGCCCAAAACAATCAAAATTTGGGCATCTTGATTTTAAATTATTTTATAATAATGGGGCCTGGTGATCTTAGAGAGTTGGGAAGTATATTGGGGCCTGATGGCAGAGTGATTAGCGCTCTGGCGCTCGGTACCACAGGTTTCGAGTTTGGTTCTCAGCTATGTCATGGATGCTTGTAGTGATTCGGAATCCACTTTAGGTCCTGGCCTAATATGACTGTAGAGAATTGAGCTTAGGGCTGACATCCCTATTCCGCAAAAAGGAAAAGCAGCATCTCATGTTTCGTAATCTGCCAGTAAGCAGACGGCCGTGGCCCACCATGGGGTTGCTGCACAAATGATGTTTCATATTACTGCTATTTGTGTATACATATATATAGCTTTATATTATAAATTTTCAGATAAATGCTAGATATAATAATAAGAAACATTATACTTAATATAAATATATGCTAGTAAGTTTGAGAGACCTAGTTAGTGTCTTAAATGTTAAATAACTTTGCTTAAATCTACAATGGGGCTATCACGTCAATGAAGAAGAAAAATGTACAATATTTCTTTAAAAAAAAAAAAAAATTACAATTAAAAAAATTCTGAATAGATAAAATCGATTTCTCTGGCTTTGCATTAAAAAAAAAAAAAAAAATTGATGTAGTATTTCTATTCATTTCGATAGTTCGCTGGTTATTGTCGAAACACATTAACCGCATTACCATTTTTTTTAATAAGTCCGAACTCATTTATCGGTATCTTTTACAGCGTTCACCAACAATCATTTTGCTAAGTTCTTTGTGCGCTGTTTTTCTAATGGGAGTTTTTTTCCTTGCCCATTTTTTAACGTCAAAATATTAATTCATTCGGCATAAGGAAATTATCATTTGGACAGCACAATCAACTGAGTTACTTACTATTTTTGCCTTGTAGCGGTCAACCCTGTAACAAAAAAAATTAAATAAAATAAAGTAAAAAAAACTCTCTTCGTTCCACTATTAATCTCATTAATTCCGGATGAAAAACAAATTCATTTAGAAAAAGCAATGAGAAAATCCGTGTAATCCCAAAGGGATAGTTTTTAATGAGTCATTTCTGTGCGGTATGGAAGGGAATGGAAAAAAAAAACAATGCTTGCAGACCTCTTGTAATTACATTTGCATAATTGATTTTAATATCCTCCCTGATTGAAAAATATGTTGCACAATTAAATGTCATTTATTCATTATTTTAGGATGATAATCGCCAGCGATGATTTTCGGTTTATTAATTTCGTACTGGGTTCTTTGATTGCTATTTTACCTTTATAATCGGAAAAAAGATCATTAAATCTCCTCCCAGAAAGAAAATTTTCTTTTTGGAATAATAATGATTTTTGTGATCAGATTTATGGCACAGTTTATTTTTAACATGTTCCGTTTAATTAATAAAGGGAAAGGAGCCCCATGATTATTTTGTGGTTTAGCTCCGTTTAAGAGTTTCTGTCCGTCCACCAAAAATTGCAATGCTTTTTCTCCTGTCGGTACTTTTAAAGATTGATAATTTTTCATTCATTACAGACGTTAATATCGTTTCTTTCGTTACTTTTTTAAATTTTATATTAAAATACTGATATGCTTTTTTTTTCTTCCTTTTAAGCATATGCGATAAGGTTTTTAAACGCCTAATTTTCATTAAACGATTTTTGGGTTTTTGCATGGATTATTGTTTAAATTGAAATATCTATTGTGATTTTCAATAATAATGGTGGTTGTGTTCTGCAAATTAGATGAGGCTATCCACTACGAAAATTTCATTTTGCAATTTTGGAAAATGTTATATTTTTAAATCATTTTAATTCTATAATCTACTTAAAATTTACTGCTCACTCTCTATGCTTTAAAAATTCATAAGATTTTTCCAACGCAGTGCTTCTTAAAATTAGAGTCGTGAAAAATAAAAAAAAACAAGTAATATAAAAAAAAAATTTTTAAAGTCAATTCCTACTTTTTTTTCACTATATTACAGAAAGTCCTTTATAAATTTTCATTCATTTTTTTAAGTTTATGTGGCGCCATCTATTGGTAGATACGTCCAACTTAAATCTAAAAAAAATAATTAATTAATTGAATTTAATGAATTAATTAATATTTGAAAAAATTGTATTAACATCAAGTATCATCCACTGTTTAAAAAAAAATGTATTTGAACTTGACTGGATGAATAAAAGGTATTTTATGAACGATTGAAAATTTGAACAAGATATATATAAAGGAGAGTGTGAGCTATTAGAAGGAATTGAAATAAAAATAAACAAAATTGCCCTTTTTGTTATTTTCAAGTTAGAAATAATTTTAAAACTTTTTTTAGAGGAATTAGTGAACCAAACGGTTAAAAAACTACTGTTCTATATATGCTTATGCTTAGATATGCTTATTTTGAACTTATATGTTTCAACATTCCCAAAGACACAACTTCTCTATCATCTATCAACTTTTAAAGACTTCGTCGAATTTTACATTGCAACTTTACTGAAAACTTGTTAGAAGGGGAATTTTATATTCAATCAATAGCCATAGTATTAAACAAATTACATTAAATTCTATTTTTTACTAAGTGTGAATTTTTTTAATTTTATTTTTACGATATCTATTTCGTCAGAAAAAGTTTGAAGTTTTTGGTAGTAACTAGAGGAAAATGGCCCCATCTCTAATATCTCGAATGCAAATAATTTTAACTTCTCTTGCTCTCTAGTTGTTCCTTTATTTGCTCGAAAGTTCAAAGTACATATATTAGAAAAACATTATAGCATAGATCTAAAGATGCCAACTTTTTTGTATTTCAAATTAAATTTGAATTACCAACGGCATTTTATATGAAATATTAATTAGAATCTACCTATTAGATTTGCTATATTTTAAAAATTTATTCTTTCATTAGAGAAAATTTTAACTTAGTCGTAATATAATCTTAATGATATAATAAAATAATCAATGACTTTTGTTTTTAAAAAAATATTTCATGTTTTAATTAAAATTAGCAGTTGGTCACTGCTGACATATTTTACCTAAAATTATATTATTCAATTTATAAAAATTTCATTTCTTTAGATAAACTATATTCTGAACTTTTTAATTTAAATATTTTATTTGAAAAAATCGTTTTATTTCCTACACCTGAAAAATTATCTCCTTAAAAAAAAAAAAAAAAAAAAAATGTTTGTCTGAAACTATACATTTTTAATTAACCATCTTCCAACAAGCTTTAAAATTTATTTAATTTACTCGTACCTTCATTGCATTCCTTTCGTCATATATCTTACACAAATCATATTTTTTCCCCCCAAGTCTTATCTCCTGCATTAATAAACATGGTTCTTTTAGAGAAGAGAAGTTCATTTCTAACTTTCCGCAGAACTAAAAATCCATTAAAAATATTTCTGACCGAAATGCAAAATTCAAACAAAAGCGAACTAATAAATTTTCTCTTTCCATATCTTCCATCCTTTCCACCCACCCCTCTTTGCATCATCTAACTCTCCCTCCTCCCATCCCTTTCAAGGGGAACTAATTGCATTCTTCATAAACCAGTCTTAAACTCCAAAAGGCTCTCTTATGTCATCCACCTAAACCCCCCAACCCTCCTCCCATATTCTGTCTGAGCAAAGCCATACAGTCAAATCCAAACATTCTCATGGTGTTCTTTTTTTTTTACCACCCCTTCCTACCTTCCAAACGTTATGCCTTTATTGCTGGCCGTAATCCGAGTCAGTCCTAAATGAAAATTATTGAGCTACGAAACAACCAGAATATGCTGGAAACAATACAAAAGTGAAGAACAGATAAAATATCTGCTTATCCCCCACCCCGCTCCAGACTTAACTCACTTCTGGGTTCTTCTCCACCCCCACCCACCCACACTTTCACATACTCGGGCTCCCTGGATTTTACGTTGGAATGCTCGAATCCGAGTTAATTAGTGGATAGTTTAATTTAAACGAGAAATACCTTCCCACGTTACCGTGCACATTAAAGGGATGGACGGGGGGGGGATCACTAGGGGGTGAGTAAAAGTACCGCGGTATTTCAACGGCTTTGTTGGATTGGTCGTCTGAGGTATGCCCGGGCATACCTGAGCTTCCCATACCTTCCAACCAAACATCTCCATTCATTCATTCATTTATTTGTTGTACCATGCCACTGTTTTAGAACCAGCACTTTGGAAAAATTTGCATATATTGCGCGTCGGCACAAACCGCCTGTCGAGAAAAATGCTGGCCCGTAAAAATACTTTTGGTTGAGGAATGAATTCGAAATTTGTGCGGTGGCACTTGTGGAAGTAAATTAAATTTTCGTTTCTGCTTGCAGTTATTGTCTCCGTTGTGCGGCACATGTCGGGATTGTTTGTTTTTAATACTTGAGTTTGCTCGTTAAAGCGACATAATTGCGTCTTAATTAAAATTAGCGGAAGTAAAGCCGGATTGTTTGTTCGTTTAGGTGCTTTTCGGGCGCTGTTGGAGTCAGGAGACGGAAGTGGCTGAGAATTTGTTCGCATTTTTGAAAGGTGTGTGTGTAACTGTAAAGAGAAATATTTCTTGTACAAAGTTTTGATTTCGTCTATGGAATCCAGATATAGTTAAATACGTGAAGAAATTGTTTATTTATTTATTTATTACCATATTAAAAGAGTTTTTATTGTTAATTTTAATTTACGTTTATCTTACCGATCCTACTCCTCGTTATTTAAATTTATAATTGTCACACTAATGCTACATTGAAGTCTAAACAAATGATCGATGTGTTAATTTACGAAATCTTATGATTTTCATGTGATCATTTGACGTTTGTTTTTCATTAAATATTGCTTCTGATAGCGAATAGCAGCCGTTTGGCCAGTTGACAAGCGCCCTACCTTTGATATCTTGGTTGTGGCATGAATGTTAGTTTGTTGTTCGGAATTCACTTTAAACTGTAGGTCCCGGTCTGCTTAGCCCTCGTGCGCACAAGATGACCGTAGAGCGACAAATCAAACCATACTAAACTTGGTACCACAGGCTTCAGGTTTGAATCGTAGCGGTATCATGATGGTGATTTGGAATCGAGTCACGTTAAACTGTAAGTCCCGGTCTAATTAGCCTAAATGGTGAAAAAGTGACCGTAGAACGATAAACTAACTGAACTAAACTGATATTGAATAAGAGTTGGAGATGTTACAAAATACAACTTTAAAAGTCTTTATTATTGGGCGATATTTTTAATTGTAATCATAAATGCAATTTACTTTTCGGTAAATATTTTTCGTTAGTGGAAATCATTTTAAAATTTCAATCGATTGCGTTAAATGAAATAATTTATTTAATATGGTATGGGTGAGAACATGAATTGTTTTAATAGAATTGAGGCGTTTGATACTACGATAAGACAAAGAATTTGTTATTTTAATTATATGCATCTTACCTTATCCATCTTGAATACTTGAATGTAAGACGATGCTATGTTTTTGCTATTTCCATAGGTTTGTCAAACATCACCACCGATTCGTTTATTCCTTTTGAATTCAAATTCCCTACCTCATGCTTATTGCTTCTGAATCATGTTTCCTGCTGAAACCGGGTTCAAACTCCGTTTCCACCTTCCGCTGGCCGGAAGTTAGGAGTCAAGGAGGACCCTCTCAGGTCCGTCCCCCCCACCCCACAGGGTTTGCGCCCCTGCTCCGTAACTGTGAGTCAGGTTTCCTGCTGCAGAAAGCCCCTGCAACACAAAAACTTTTTCCCTTCTCCTTTAGTTCTGCGGCGTTACGTTCGACTGAACCGAAAAACTTCCGTTCCTGAGTCATTTCGGAGGATGGAGATGCACGGAGCATCCCTTTGCTCTTCCGCATCCGTTAGGGAGAAAGAGAGAGAGAGAGAAAAAGTGGACCGGGGTTTGTTGCACAGGCTGATGGCTATGGAAGGTCGTTTTATTGCTGAGTGATGGTTTTGTATTCATTTTATTATCACCGTACACAGAGTGAATATTTTTTTTTTCTTTCCTTTCTCTCTTGGGATATTTTTAAAACGGCAAGTTTTAACTTCCGCCCCACTACTTTTATAGAGGTCCACGTACTTAAAAATTTTTTAATAGTGAAAAGTAGTTTTGGTATTTTGTTCTGTTCTTTCTTGCTTTTTTACTAGTTGTGTAAACAGATGAAGTTAGAAATGTGAGCGTAAGAAAGGGTTTATGTATGGGATCATGTTTCAGTTAATAAGGCTTACCTTACATATAAGTGGGATAGCTCACTAAACTATTCGTATTATGAATTATAAAACATTGGTATATAGAGAACAACACTTTATTCAAAAGTGACATTTGATTAATAAGGCTGATTGTCACGTATGCTGGAGAAACGTGGACATCAAACTCTAAGAACTTGGATTGTATCAGGGCCTTTGAAAGGAAAATTTGGAGAAAAATTTTTGGGCGAAGAGTTGGTACGGTATAGAATAGAAGGCCAAATAAAGAAATTGAACACCTAATTAAAAATAGGGACATTGTAAGATACATCAAATCACAATCCGCTGGCTCGGACATGTTCATCGTAGAAATAAGGGAAACACCATTAAAAGGATTATGTTATGTAAATTGTTTATCAATAGAAAGACCAAGGGTGAAGGATAGATAGTGTCGAATAGGATGTTAAACAACTGAAAATTATTAACTGGAGGAGACTGACATTGGAGCGAGACAGATGGAGAGCTGTTGTCTTGTTGGAGAACTGTAATGCCAGTAAAGAAGAAGATATAGGGAATATATAAAAGTTAAATAAAACTGAAGTTGTTAGAGTTGACCAAGAATAACCATTTATTTGTCAACAAACTATGGCACTTTAAATTGTTCTCATTTAAGGGAAATATCTTTTTAAAAACGAAAAAAAAATTTTTTTTTTAAATCTGTTATTTTTCTTCCATGCGATTTTATATATCTAAAAAACACCTTCTCTTTCTGTTTCATTTCATATTTCTGAATTTGAATATTAAAATGAAATGTATTTTATTTATTATTTTTAATGAGTTTTTTAAATATTTATTTATCTTACGATTCCTTAAAAATAAGTTCAAAAATGTCGATGTTAAATAATACATCGTATTAACACATTCTAGATGGATTAAAATATGTATGTCTACTGTCTTATCATATGTAGGTCTATTGTATTATCACATGTAAGTTATATATGTTATTATATGTAGCAAAAAATGTACGAAGGCATACAATAATTAATGATAGAAGAAAACATTTTTTTTTAGTGAACAATATGTTAATGAAAACTTTTTAATCTTATAAAATTGATCTTGGAAATATTTTGAAGTTTTGATTGAAGTAAATGAAGAATTGATTGGAGTTTTTTTTAAATCTAAAAAAACTTTGTCTTATTAAAGTTTTTTTTTACCAATAGAATTATACATTTTTATTCCTTGAAATTAGAAATTATTTAGCTAATATTTTATATATTTTTATAAACCTTTTTTCTTTCTATCATTCCGATTAGAATAGCGTTGTTTTTTCTTTAATGCTACGCTAAAAGTATTCATGGCCGATGCATATTTATATTTTACTTTGTTATTCATTCCATAAATCGAATGGAGGTAGACATTTAATCGAGCTTAGATCCGTTGGCGATAAATTGCCGCAATCCCAATCCCAAAACCTTATTCCTATTGGCCTGCCTCCGCCCACTTCGCCAATCCTTTTCACGCTCCAGGACAGCTCCAGTCGCCAAAAAGTCGCCGGGAAGCAGTTAACCTTCGATTACCATTGGGGTTTGGGCGTTTAACCTACAGTCCCTTAATCCTCTCATCAGTAATTACTGGGAAGTTACTCGGTGCGTTCAAGTCGTAACCGTACATCACCGAGGAAAACCCAACGACCGGTGACTTCCGATTTCGAAAAGTCCAGATTTTGATCCGGGCAGTCAATCTCGGCTCTCCCTCGCTCCGTTTTTCCCGAATTTCGGCTGTCAGCCACGGGAGGAAAAAAGGAAAGCCGGGATTGGGTATTCATTGCGGAAAAGATTCTTTTGTTGGACCAAGTGTGGTTTTGTTCTTATTGAATAAAATGGAATGATTGATTGTAAGCTACTAAGTGATGTTGCAAGGAGGAATAGTTTTAGCATTTTTTTTTTTTTTTTTTTTCGTAAAGACGGTTTAGTAGGACTGGATTGAACTAAATTCAATATGTATTTATTGGTATAAAATGTGTAGATTAATTCTATATATGTAGTGATTAAATTTGATTTGTAGATAGATGGTTGATGTCGCACAATGTGGGTAAGGGAAAAAAAATAAAATAAATAAAAAATATGTTAGACATTTTAATTTTCTTTAATTTTTATTGATAAATAAATGTAGAATGAATGGGAATTTTTTTGAAGAGGCAATTTGTTTTCTTGCATGATTTTTAAATACTTCATATGTATTACAAAAATTCTCAAATTTAGAAGTACGAAAGGGCCAAGGTTATTATTCGCAAAGTAAAATATGGAAAAGCACTGGATATACAATATAAAAAAATGGAAAAGCACTGGAAAATAAAATGGGAAAAATATGGAAAAGCACTGGAGACCCATCATTGTAACGAGTCGGATAATTCTTAGGGCATTAAAATAAGCCATGACGTTTCTGTCAGAAATTTTTTGGATTCCATTTTCTCTTTTTAATTAAAAGTTGTTACCATTGTGATATGTTTTATTTTTTAATTAAAAATTGGTTGGCGTTTTGTAATTATACATAAAAAAAAAAAATTGTGTTTTTGAGAATTTTCTAATGAAATTTTGGTATGTTTGTATACTATAATTTAAAATAAAAGAAAAACAGAAATATCTTTCTAATAATACAAGGCGTTTTTAGAGAAGTAAAAGTAACTAATAGCAAATAGTAAGGGTAGACGTTGAAGGACACATCTAACACAAAAAATTCATCCTTATATGAAGTCTAGCATATCTCCTTACATTTATATTTCACTGTGATAATGCATCTTTATTGTTTAAAAATGAAAATTGATATCACCAGCCCAGTACCGAATAAATTTAACAATTTTCCCCAAATTGTGAAATTTAATCTATTTCTACAAAATTTTAATGTTTTGTAACATAAAAATTAAAGACAAAATTTTGAATTTCCTTTATTCTGTAGGATAACTTCAGTTGAATAGCATTCCTTTCTTCATACAGGGAGGAAGAACGTCTATTTTTAAATTTGTAATGAAAAAAACTTTTTCAAAAAAAAACCTTCAAAATACGATTATTAATCAATTTTAAAGACGTGTTTTCTTTTTTAAAAATATTTTCATTGATCGTCACCAATTAAACACATTCAAGAGATGTTATCCCCATTGTTTGGAAATGTTTTGTTTGACTGATTCTTGCTCCAGAATCTTTGACAACCGACCCCTTATCCACATCGGGACTGTTATTATCATCCCTCCCTCGGCCCGCGGGATTAAGTCATCAGTTCAATGTAACGTAAGCCATTGGCCCCGGGAAACAGGGATCAAGGCTGAGCCGTAAACTTGCGGCCCGCCTTTGATCAGAGATTGTTCAGTGGCAAAGAGAACAATCCTCCCCGCAACTTTTCTTCAACCTATTCAATCCTCTTTTTTTTTGTATCTTCTTCTTTTTTTAAATTATCCTTCAGATTTTTGGGTTACGGTGTCTGTAGATCAGAAAAATCAGGGTGCTTCCTTTCTTTGTTGGAATTGGTGTAGTTTAATCGTGTTCAATTGTGAAATGGGACGTGGGATTGTTAAATACAACGTGGGGTGAATTGGGAAGAAAAAAGATTATGCCGTTTAACGATTAAGAAACAGCACTTTTAAACTTCGAAATTGGGCTTAAGATCGATCTAGATAGTATCCAGTGGCATCTTGGTATAAACATCTTGCTTTGTTGTATGTAGCATTATTTTTCTGATTTATGTTTGATATCTTGTTTAGTTGCAGCATTATTTTTTTAAATCATGTTTATGCTCATCGCGATGAGCGCTTTCCTTTTCTTGTTAATTAAAGTCAACAATTTTGTATGAATGATTGCTTTAAAAATGTTACATAGAATAAATTAACTGTGGAAAAATCATTCCTAAAATATTTATCTGCACTTTTATATTTCCAAACATTTATATTAAATTTCAGAATTTGAATTTTCATTCGTGTTCTATATGATGTCTTACAGCATGCAAGTGGCCAGTTGATTAGCTCTCTTACTTTTGGTACCACAGGCTTCAGGTTCGAATTCTTTGCGGTGGCTTAGATATTTGTTAGGGGCTCGAAATCCACGTTAAAGTGCAAGTCCCGATCTAATTAACCTAATGTGTGTCCAAAATGACCGTAGAGCGACAAACCAAACCAAACTTACAGTATGCGATTAAAATTAAGGTGTTAAAAATAAAGCGAAGCTTCAGGAAATTGTTTGAAATTGTTGTGTTAAGTGAATTATAACTATCTAAGGAATTAACAAATATAATTTAAGTGCTTTGTAATAGTCATTCGTCTTTCTATTCACTTTTTGTAAAATTCAGCAATTTCTAGTTAAAATGCATCAAAGGTGAAATAAACATAACATGACAATTATAGAAATTTTTTCTTATTGGAGATTCATTTTGTAGGATAGCATAATTATGCAAAATCTTAGCCAAATCTTAAAACTTTTGAATTCATTTTTAAAAAGTAAAGAATGTGTCAAAGGTGCAGTTGCCGTGATGGATAGACGCAAGTTTAACCCACTCTGCCACATCGACCATACCACCATTAAGAGCCATCATAGCACACCAAACGATCCTGCGTCATCCTTAGCATTTCGAGCTCACCGAACACATAAATCCGTAATTATATGCAATCCTTTTAAGTTGTCACAACGTTCTCCCCCCAACCCCCTACTTCCTCAACCCGTTCGGGGGGCTCAAGAAGTTAGCCAAGATTTTCTTCCTTACAAACAAAAATTACTCTTCTTCAGAGGAGCACCGACTAAGGGGGAGGATGGACGAGAAAAAAAAATTCATCCTCTCTCCCTCTCTCTTGCCTCTTCCTAAAGGCATTTTACTTGCGAGCAACAGAATACCGGATTAACATCATCCATCAGCTCCAACATCCCTATCATCATCACCATCGCTACTTCGCTCTGCGGACAAATGACATCCTGTCACTGATTACCGCCATTCATAGGGAAGGACCCTCTCGTTCTCTACTACCACCCCCGCTTTTGCAGGAACCCAGTGTAACGGCCAAACAATAGATAACTATAAATTTCCCTCCTTCAAATCCGACAGCGAGCCATTGAAGGGGCCCCCGCTTTGCCACATTACGTAAGCAACGGGCAGGGCATAAGTACCACAGCCCAGGACCCTAAGGGGGTCGATTGTGCCCTTGCGGTTTTGCCCCTTTTTTGTTTGGTGAGAGTTTTCCCAGGGAGGGATGGTAGGAAGGAAGATGCAACAAAATTTTTTGATATGTTTATTGTTCTGCCTTTTAGGTTATATGTCAAGAAATTTTTTCCTTTCTCTGCTGGTCTTCTTTTTTGGCCGGACGTTGCGTATTTGTGGGCGGGTTTCATAGTATGATTGGCGCATAGCGCATTATGGCGGATTTTGGGTGTTTTGGTATGTGGATGGGGTTGCCAAATATTGTTGTTGTGGATGTGATTTTAGCGGAAATGATGACGTCTCGTGTAGTGATGTTTTTGTTCGTTTTCGTAAGCATACTGGGAGGCGGGGTAAGGTTTATTTGAATTATGTGACATTAAAATAAGTGATAAATTTATCGTATGGTCATTGAGTTTTATTTCGTGTATTGTTTGTTAGTAGGTATTGCACGTCTGATCATTTTAGTTCTGTTGATGTTATAAATTGATTTATTTACTTCTATTCACTTGTTTTTTGACATAATATTTTTGCTGTCAATTATTTGCCTCCTTTATCGCACCTATGTGTATAATTTAATTTCCTATTCACCAAAGCACATAACCTTAGTAATAGAATAATATCATTCATATTAACATTAAGGTAAAATAGAAAATTTTTCACTGCTTAATTTTCCATTTGATTATTTTTGTAGTATCATGTGGAAAACTATATTTATTATCAAATTTCAAAAAAAATTGTGTGCTTTGAATGTAGGAAAGATCTTCATTAGCAGTTTATAATTAAATCTAATATCCATCCATTTAAGTTGTTTCTCTTTAAACTCTTACATTAAACTGTAGGTCCCGATGTAATTAGCCCAAAGTGCTTGCAAAATGATCGTAGAGCGACTAACCAAACCTCTAAACTCTTAGCGGCCTGATGGCAAATTGGCTAGCCTTTGATATTACTGACTCCAAGTTATAATAACGGCGGTGGTGTGGATATTTGTTAGTATGTCCTGGTCTAATTAACCTAAAGTGTGCACAAAATGACTGTAGAGCGACAAACCAAACCTCTTAACACTGCAACTCAATAACCTACCAAAATACCTAACCAACAAAATATTCCTACCAAAATTAATCTGCTTTATAGTAACATGAATTAACTTGCTTATATTTTATTTATTATTCATCGTTCATATCATCATCATTTCCGTTGTAAACATTGCAATTTTATATTATTATTATTATATAATTTTGAAGTACCGAAATGAATGGTAATTAAATTTATTGCTGACGTTTCACCAACAAAAAGGTGTCGTGCATCTCCATTATGAATATCACAGTATGTGGATTATACCTGTTTTACTAATTTGTTTAAAAAGCTTTCAAGGTTCGTTTACTTTATTGCTAAAGCAAGGAGGAGAAAAAGAAAAAAAGTCCTGACTCATTCTATCATCTCAGACCACCGCACTGCAATACGCTGAACGACAAATGTAGCGTATCAAACATTGAACAGACAACCAGGAGTAACGATACAAGAGAAAAAAAATTATTCAAGCGTAAACAGCCTATCTAAGTCTGTGCTGTCAAAAATAGAAGCCAAATAAATTTGTCCCTTCGTTTTAGATAAGAGGTTGCAGCCAAACTGTTTTAACAAGAGCAATAACCGAAGGGGGATCAAAACTTTTTCCCTTTTTAGGGGAAGAAGGTGGGGAAAAACGAATGAAATAAATATGAGGTAGTTACGTCAGTGTTCTCTTCTTGCCTGTTGCGATGGGTAGTGGAGGGGAAATGAGATAAACTAGACAAGAAGTTGCTTTTTCGCTCGTCGATTACCTGGTGTAAAAAGGGGTTTGCTTTATTTATGTTTTCGTTTTATTATTTACCTTGTTGAATTGCTGTTTGATTTGTAAATTCTTTTCGCCATTTTTTTTTTTTTTTTTTTATCCCGCTGGATGATGTTAACAGTAATTCATTCATTTATACAGCAAGGAAGAAGAGAAGAAGAGCTTTTTTGAAGAACGCTGTGTTTGTTTGAAAATAGTTTTTCTTTTTTGCTTTAAGAGTTTAAAATTTTGATTTTGGATATTTTATTGGCAAAAATTTCACTTCTTAATTAAAAATAAATTATAGCTTTAATAATCTCTAATCATCAGTAAAAATTGTGTAAATTATTTAAATTTTCCAACAAAAGTTGTTACTCTCAAAGTATTTTATTCTCGAATTCCTTCTAACTAGTTCTATATAATAAATTTTTAATTTATAAATTGCATTTCCACATGGATTTTCTAATTGTTAAACTGCATTACACGCGTTTGAAAATTTAAATTATTTAAATATTAGAGCCACACATGTTTGTGGTTCAGTTGTCATGAGTTTAGCCATCAGGCTGATATAATTGAGTTTAGTTCTCATTGGCAGCTTATGTTGGAATCATTTCTCGAAATGAATAGCCTCTGGGTATAGCCCCTTTTGATAGTGATGCATATGAATCTGAACTGATTGGCAAGCTTCTTCTTCAAACAAGGTGGCCTGATGGCCAATCGGCTAACGCTATGGCCTTTGGTACTACAGGTTTCAGGTTTGAATTCTGGAGGTGGCATGGTTGTTTGTTAGTGGTTCGGAATCCACTTAAACTGAAAGTCCCAGTCTAATTAGCCCAAAGTGTGCGCAAAGTGACCGTAGAGTGACAAACCAAACCAATCTTCAAGGCAACACAAATATGGGGCATTTGCTTAGGAAATCATGAAATAGATACTTCCTTATAAAAATTAGGATTGATACATTAATGTTTTAAAACAAAATGGTCAGTAGATAACTACATGTTATTAGTCATTTTCTAGAATAATAATAATAATAAAAAAAAGCAGTGATCTTACAAAGAAGAAAATTTTCTTTATACGATGAATTTTTCTTGGATCTTAGTATAATAGTCATTTATAATGACAATTTTTATATAGGTATGAAAAATGTAGTATTTCAAATTAAAATCATTAAATAATTTTTTACATCTATTTAAAAAAAGTTGACAAACAAAAATGGTACATTCAGATTTACTTTAATTTTTTTAATCTCCGAACGTGATTAAGTTATCTTTCTTGCAAGTAAATCCAAATCCTTTTGTTTCTTAAACATTTCATTCCACATCTTCTCTCACCTTCTTCCCAAAACTTCTTCGTCCGCCCCCTTTCAAGAGAGAGCCAGCTCTGTGGAGTGGTCGCCAAGTGGAAAAACAGTCTTAACCGCCATTATCAGAGGACAGAAAAGATGGATCTTTTAGTGGCACACGCCAACAAAGGGAAGGAAAGGACCGCTGAAAGAATTTCGCCAAGGAATGCTCTGGAGGGTTCTTCTGCCTTTCTCTTCTACTTATCGTGATTATGATCATCATCTGGTGATGGCGGTTAAAGTTATGAGCGGCCACTTCAAGTGTGAGGCATCACCGCGGTCCAAGTCACATTCCGAGTTATTTTGCGAGTGGTGTGGGTGGAGGATATTTATTAAGTCGTGATTGTTTGCATAATGCGAGGAGGAGAATTCTTGGTGGAAGGTTTTTTTTTCCCTTTCCGCCAAGGCATTGAAATTTCTTGGTGAAATATTGCAAGTTTTGGTAAAAAGAAGCGCTGTCCTTTTGTCTGGAGGTAATTGTCGAACCGATGTGAAAGGAAGTCTTTTTCCCAAAGTTGGATCTCATGTTGTAGTGATGAAGTGAATGGTGGGTTTCGTCTGAAAGAAGTTTTCAGGTGAATATATTGTGGAGATTATTGTTAGGTAGTTGGGCATCGGTTGAGACTATTGTTTGGTGGTTAGTAGAAATTGAATAAATGGAACTTTAAGTTCATATGCTAATAACTCATTTAATGTTTTGCCAACCTTATTTATACACAGAATTAATTGTATTCGTATCATTAAAGATCGTATTTTTTTAAATATTATTGCCAATATTATTGAATCATTAAAAATCGTATTTCTTTGAATATTATTGCCAATTACATCATTAGTATCAATAAAAATCCTATTACTTTGGATATTATTGCCAATTACATTAAAAATCGTATTTCGTTGAATATTATTGCCAATTACATCATTAGTATCATTAAAAATCGCATTTCGTTGAATATTATTGCCAATTACATCAAAAATCGCATTTCTTTGAGTATTATTGCCAATTACATTAAAAATCGTATGTCTTTGAATATTATTGCTAATTACATTAAAAATAGTATTTCTTTGAATATTATTGCAAATTACATTAAAAATTGTATTTCTTTGAATGTTATCGCCAATATTATTTTATCATTAAAAATAGTATTTCTTTGAATACTATTGGCAATTATGGATGTGTGGCTTTATATTTAAATTTACTGAAGCAATTTTGCTAACTTTTTTTATGTCATTCTTATTGTAGACCGCACATGCTTTTGGCATATTATTTAATAGTTCATTGTTAAAAAATTAAATTCTCTAAGAAGTTTTGCAATTTTAAGTTAGTATTAATTTAATGTTGAAAATTTTTATTTCATATTAATAAAAGGATTTTGCGGGAAACGTTTTATGTATATGTATTAAAAATTGAAAATTCAATGTATCCCTGTGTTTAAAAAAATGTTAAAAATAACAGAAAAGTTTGTTATACTTTTTATTACACAGTTTCTAAATTTGAGAACTGTAAATTAAATACGAAATCATTAGCAATTTATTTTTTATTTAAAAAACAACAACAATTGAACATTTTATAAAAGGAAAAACCTAAGCAGGCTAAAGTTTTTTTATGTTGCTCATTAGTACCATTTTATTAGTAGACTAGTAAAAAGGCGTTATTATCAAATGCGCTTTTTAATGAGAATTAACTGTAGTTAATGATCAAATCTATTCCACAACATGCCTCGTTCTGAAAGTTAATTCTGTTTCAGATTTTAAGCAATGATTTTAATGATGTATTGTTGATTTCATTATAGGGTTAAAAAAAACCTATAATGATACTGTTTTTGTACTTCAATGAAACATTTTTTTATCTTAACGAGTGGATGTAGGAAAAAAAAAAGTAGCACTTTACATTAGCCAAAGATTTATTTTTGTCTTAAGTTGTTTTGTAATTTTATAAAAGCACAACATGGAGTGGACATTTGTGTTTAAGTAATTGGGCGAGGTGTTTTTATGGAAGAAAAGCGAAGAAAAAAAAATGTATCGTTGAAGGTGGTTAAGAACTTCTTTGAACGATTGAATAAAAAGATACGCAACCACTTTTGGATCGTTAATTGAAGTTTTTATTCGTGTCAAAAAAATTTCTCGTGAGGGAAAAAGAAGGAAAAAAAAATTCCCTAGTCGTCGTGGCACTTTAAAGTTTCTGTGCTTGTTTTTAAGTAAATTTTGAAGAATTCTCTATTACAACTTAATGCAAATCTTGCAGTTAAAAGGATGGTTAAAAACCTGTGGGACAACAAGGGATAAAAAAAAAAAGTATTTTTCTCCTAGAAAAAAAAGTGTATAAACACAAAGTATATTGGTTGGAAAAAGCAATTGTTATTTTTTTTTTATTCCCTCTCCTTCGACATTTTTATGCGACTGCCATTTTTTTTCTTTTTTATACGCCAATGAATTGTTTGCAGTGGTTTTGTCGAAATTGTCAGATGGCAATTGTGGAGTTTTTTTTCTTCTCCTTTTTCACCCCTTCCCTTTCTCCCAACACGTGCAAGCTTTTCAATTTTTTTTTTTTTATCTTTAAACTTCCTTAAGAAAGCAATAAAAAGTATTAGAATTAAACGCCCGTGTAAAAAGAATAGCCTGCGCAACTTAACCGCTAGTCATTATAGTTTTTGTTCGCCCGCCGCAAAAACTGGTTCCCAGTTGGAGAACCCTGAACTTTTTCAGTGGTATGGAAGGAGAAAAAAAAATTGGGACTAATCAAATCAATTAGTAATTAACAGGAAAAGAGTTCCCACCGCTAAGAAAGAGAGATAATGATATGCACACACAAAACGAATACACCCTTTAGTGTTAGTGGAAATTACTTTTTACTTATTTATTATGGCTCCATCTGCATACAAAACCCACTGATTGTTCCTAATTTTTCTTTTTACTTTTTTTTATTCCCCCATTTTTTTTTACGCTTTTTCTCCCTTCGCTTTTTAGTATAATTTTTTTTATTATTCCCCTACTTCATGTGTGTATATATGTGATTTTTTTTTTCCCCTCTTCATTCTCATTTGTTTTCTTGAGTATTGTTCTTTACCGAACATGATAAATTTTGCAAAGCTTTGAAATTGAACCTTTTGGACTTAATTGCGATACCACCCGGGTATTGGGATGAATTAAAAAAAAGAAGAAAAAAAAGAAAGTAACTAAAAGGGGAGAGAGAGGGATAAAAAAAATTAGTAAAAGGGAAAAATTAAAAAGAATAGTAGTGTTTGTTCTTCTGGTAGCCCGTTCCCCAAACTGCCACGACAAATGCAGCGGTTAAAAAAGTGAAAAGAAAAACACGCTGAGAGAGAAGGAGGGAAAATCTTCTGGGGGCAGAAATAGGGAGGGAAAATAAAAAAGGGAAAAAATATAAAAGAAAGGGGAAAAATAACCTCTTGTCATTTCTGAATTGGGTTTAATTTAATTACAAAAGTTCAATATCTACGCTCCTCGACCTGTATTTTGTTTTTAGTATTGTGAGAGGGATTTTTTTTTCAACTGCAGTATTCAAATAGTACTGAAAATGGCCGCTGCTTTGGACTTTCATGATATGAAAAAATAAAAAAATAAAAAAAAAGAGGGAAAGAGAGAGACAGGAAGTTGGAAAAAGAACAATAAAAGTCAAATAAAAAGTGCGAAACAGTGAAAAAAGTGACGGAAATAGCAAATCAAGTTTTTACTCTGATACCGAAAAGAACAGGGGAAATGAAAGAATTTTTTTTCCCTCCCTAAAAGTTTTTATATTTATTTTTTTTAGTTTTTTTCCCTCTTAGCCCTCCAATCTCTATGAACAGAGCTGTTAGTCCCTCGTTATTGGCTGACCGTTTCTTCATCGCGATCTGGTAACAAAAGGAATAGCCAATGGGCGACGATTACCTTCGCGTAGATAGCGTTGGCGCGAAAAGCGCCAGTGAATAAAAGCCAAAGTAATTAAGCGAAGAGAGGGAACTGTTAGTCATTAATTAAAATAATTCCGGCTAGAAAAGCGGCGATGCACAGGTCCGATAACAAAGCAATTTGAGAACTTATCTGACCACAAAGATACGGAATTTCCGCCAAAATAGAAGTTCCGTAATTGAAAAGCTATATGGCAGTTTACGCGCGTTCTTTTATGGCTGGGATGTTCTGTTTCAAAAGTGTGAAAAAAATTTCGAAAGGCAAAAGTAATGTATGATGTTGGTTAGGAAAAAAAATATCTTTTATTTCTTCGATTGTTTTTATTCTCATAGAAATGGTGAAAATGAAAAATAATCCGTTGTGGGGAGCTGGTGTTTTACCTTTTCATACTAATGGCTTTCTGGTTTTGTAAAGATACCAATTAGAAAACGAATAGGGCAGAATAGTTCCTAAAAGTTTTGACAGTAAAATACTTTTTTTTTTTTTTTAACTATTCACAATGGACATTTTTATTTTTTGATAATTTTTTTTTTTGCAACTTATTAATTGAGGTTAAGAATGTTGCAATTAAAATCTGCAGCAAATTCGCTTTCAGTAATTTTTTACATATATTTTTTTATTTCTTTAAATAATAACATAAGAAATAAGAATCTTTATTTTACAGTTATAGGTGTGAATAAAATAATTACAATGGTTGCACAAAAAATATTTGATTCAATTATCCCTAATTTAAGTTATAGAATTATTTTCTAATGATTTAATAATTCATTCTAATAATATAAAATATTTTGTATGTTTAATAAGTTGTAATATTTATTGCAAATAAATAATAAACTTGTAATGATGAAAAAAAATGCTGTTTGCAACGTAACAACTTCCAAATTTTAATATTGGTTTTTCTAATCTTTTTATATTTTTTTTATTAATTAGTTTCAGTGAGTTTTTGCAATTATCAATATGACTTTTCGTAGAAATGAATTATTGTTACAGAAAAATATTTAAATTATAAGTTCTAGCAAGTTGGATTTTGTTAACGGATGATTGGCTAACAATAGACATTTTACTTAAACATTTTCGTGAATGAGTATCAATCTTCTAGAACTGTCTTTTTATTATTATTATCTTTTCGCTTCGTAATACAAATATAAAAATAGAAGAAAAGATAACCTTCTTTATTTAAATTTGTTTTTAGCTATGTTGAAATTCACAAGTTTCTTTTTATAAATAAAATATAGTATTGAATAGAGTTTTTTGTAAAAAAAATAATAAATAACAGGTATTCATCTCTCTGTTTTCGAGGGTAGCAGTTAATTACACTTCTTTAAAAATTTATACGCTCCCTGAAAATAGATGTGTTTCCATTTGAATAATAATAATTGTAAATGAAAAGAATGGAATAATTAAGCATAATATTTTAAGAATGTGCCTATTTTGTGTAGAAAAACAAACTGCCAAAGAACAACAAATAATAATTGTCATTTGTCTATCTTCAGTGTTGAATAACTCTTTCTCTTTGTAGATTACTTTTTAACATTTTTCAATAACTTTGCTTTAGGATTCAAACGCTATACTAACCGCTTTTCAAATTTCTTGATTTGTATTTTGATGCTTGAATGGCAGATTCAGTGTTGCTTCGAGTGCATCACGTTATTACACTCTACAACATTTTGCCACTTCAGTTTTTAAAGAGCACCCTTAACTGTAGCATTTCATATTCTCCTTCTCAATTCCAGCGGAACTTTCCTATAATTTATCTCTTTTCAACGATACAGGGGTACCCAACATACAACATAAGTGATGTCCACCATAGACATCACTTATGAAGTATCAAATCCAGTTCCCCTAATTCAGAAAGACAAAGCGTTATCTACCAGGCTAGTATGGCCAAAAATGCAACTCTTAACAATCCAAATAAATAGTAGAGATAAAAAAAAAATTCTTTATTAACATTTGTTTAATCATCTTTTCACCTTCAATTTAAATAAGATGCATCGAAAATGAATAAATGACATCGTCGAACTGTATGAATAAATTGGCATAACTGCACGAATAATCGGAGTATAAATTGTCATTGCTCAAATAAAGATCAACCACTCATTTCAGAAATGGAGAAGCAATTTCCTTTAATTCCATTCCCTCTATCCTTTCGTTTTTGGCTGAGGAGAATGAAGAGAATGAGAAGATAAATTAAAAAGGAAGGTTCTTCTGTATAAACAAGCGTCCATCGCGAGAGAGAGGTGAGGCCTATCTGTGGGGGCGATAATTGAGAGATCTCTCCTGTCACTGGGAGGAAGGTCCCTTTTCGATTTCATTGGGCATTCCGGTCAAGATCCTCAAAGAGATTACCGGAAAGTGGAATCTGGCCTGGCCACCGGGGGCTACGGCCTTTAATATTCAGGATGACCGACTTTGTTTCCGCCCCCCTGGGCCTCTGGGTTTTAGAGGCAATCAGACTTACCGGATTCATTGCTCCCGACCCCTCCAGGGTATACCAGGCCCATAACACCTTGGCCCTGGCCCGAGGATTGCCATTCCAGGAGATGCGGTTTTGTGTTACTCGACAACCTGAATGCAAAATCGGAAATTGAGAGGGGGCCGCGGCCTCTGGAGCGGAACAAATTCGGGAAGGTTTTCTGCTTGTTGTAATTTTTCACCAAGTGTGTGCGGTGCCACGGATTGGCTGTGTAAGCAGTCCGATGGGAAATTTCCCCTTCTGGTTCAGGTTGTTCTGCTGCAGGAATTCATTGTGTTTACCGGAAATAAGCTGCCTCTTAATGAATTTTAACTGGGTTATAATGCACTGTGGGAAATTTTTAATGGTTAATAGTTGGTTGTCTAAGGAATTCAATGCATGATTTGTACGCTGGAATATCCTCGTTGTTAAACTTTTGCATCTTTTATAAATTTAAATTTAAATGAAGACCTACCATTAAATTTTATATCTTTTATATAAATCACTCACTAAATCGCGTTTTACTTTTCTAATATATTCCTTAATTTATCTTTTTAAATATTTGATTTTCTTGTTTAAATAGAAACAGTTCATTTCAACCAAATCAATTTAATTAATAATTAGGCTTATTACTGCCATTTTCTAATTAGAACATTCAATTATCATATTTATTAATATTCCTTTCTATTAAACAAATTTATAAAAATAAAGTACATTTTGTGATAAAATTAAAAAAATATTTTTTTTTAATGCTTATGATTTAATATATAGATTAGGATTAGCCTTTTTGCAGGGTTTAAATCCTTCATTCTAAATATATGAGCAGCTCAGTTTAATCTATTTATCTTAATATATTTTATAATAACTGGGTCTTTAAAGCATTTATAAATTTCTGTGTTGTACCGTCTTCTCCTACAATCACTTCCAAGAATAACCCTTAAAATCTTCATCTCAAATATATCCAAATGGGTCTCATCAGATCTTGCCCAAGTTTCAGAGCTTAATATATAAATAATAAAATATTAAGTCATAACTTCGGTTTTATTTATGTACATAATCAATTAAGTTTTTTTTATTTATTTTAATTCTATCCACCTTTGTAAGTTTCGTTATTGTTGCTTCAAATTTGACGAAATTTGATTTCTCCTTCATTGATAAATTACTTTTTTTTAAAATACTAAAAAAAAAATTTACATTCACCTGCAATAATTTAGTTACCATTTAAATTTTTCAAACAAACTAGTCTTATCTGTAAGAGCATTTATCACATTTTTCATTTAACCGGGGAAAAAAAAACAAAAAAAAAAAAAAAAAACCCGAGCAAAAAATCCCTGTAAGATTCTCCGGAGGATAGTGCTTTTCCTTCTTTTGATTGCACCCAAAAATTTCCAGGGAAAAAAAAAAAAAAAAGATAAGGGAAAAAAAAGAGTTGTCATATCCAGTTGAATCAGTATGCAAAGCACCAAATGCAGTTTCTACCTTTCATTAGAAAGGGTTCCAAGTACATTCAAATCTCTCCCCGCCCGCTGTCATGAGAGTAGGGTGGTGGGCCCGTTTTGGGCTCGACTTCATTGTGCGCAGAGTGAAAAGATTCCGGTATTTATGTAGTTTCCACACAATTCCATTCTTGATTACCTTTGAAAATTTGCTGCCGCCGTGGACATGGGGAAACGACGAATTTCCATCAGAATAGGTAAGTCCTTCCGGCACGTACCCGCCACAATATGTAAACAAGGCACGTGACCACCGTACGACCAATGAGAAGGTCCTTCCTCGACATTTTTTTTCCATCTCCCTTTTTACTTGGGGAAAGTCTTCCGGGGAAGTACGTGAGTGTATTTATTCGCTGATTTACTCCACCAGTCCAGAATTGTGTTCTCGTGTGAGAACATTATTTTTCGGTGAAAGTGTGATGTTGGTATTAAAAAAAAATGAGCTCATAAAAAAGTATAAAAAGTCTTTTATTAGTAATTAAAGTAGGGTTTTCATTGTAGCATTATTTTGGCTGACAACATTAGCACAGATTTTAATTGTACCCCTTTTAACCCATATGGTTTTATGTAATTTTAATACTATATGTTTCTGCGTTAGTTCTTAACGTTAATGGATGTCACAAATATATTATAATGATGTAAGGTATTTTATCGTAATGTACAATGCTGTTTTGCGATTTTTCAATGAGAGAACAAAAGCCGTTTTTCAAATGAATTGTTTAATTTTTGTGTTTTTTCTGCTTATAGACTTAAAAAAAAAGAGTGGAGGAAAAAAGCACATATGTTTGAGTTTAGTATTACGACAGATCATGAATTATTTTCTTAGCTAATGTTTCTTACATAAAAATTAAAAAAAAAAAAAAAAAAAAAAAAAAAATGTGTATTGTAATAAAAAGTAATTTTCCAATATGGAATCTTGATTTGATTTGGTTAGTCGCTCTATGCACATTTTTTAAACATTTTAGGATAATTAGATCGGAACCTACAGTTTAACGTGGATTCTGAACCACTAACAAACATCCATACCAACGCCACGATTCGAACATGAAGCCTGGGGTACTAAAAGCCTGGGCGCTAGCCAATTGGCCATCGGGGGGAGTTTGTAGAATTATTACATTATTGGAAAGGAGACATCAATTTTCATTTTTTCACGATGAAGACGTGTAATCACAGTGAAATATAAATGAAGGAGATATGAAAGATTTCATATAAGTTGGCCATCAAGCCACTAGTTTTGAAGAACTTTTTTTGCTTTGATATTATTTCACGGAAGGATCGTTTTATTAATTTTTTTATTTTTTGTTTATTATTTAACAAACTTTTTATACACATTTAAAATATTTGCTGAGGATAGGACCAAAATCTACCAATGAAATATTTACTATTTTGAAACATTGGCAAAACAATTGAAGTTCTTTATATTAATTTTTATTATTGGAAATTAGGAATTAAATATTCATCAGCTTCAAGGGGAAAAAAAATGCGACCTAATGGTCAATTGGCTGTCGCTCTGACTGTTGGTATCACAGGGTTTACTTACTAGCCATGGAATGGATATTTCTGAGTGATTCCACGTTAAACTGTGAATCCCGCTCTAATTAACCTAAAATGTACACAAAATTACTGTAGAGCGATAGACAAAACCAATCATTTTATTAATATTTCATATATATATTAATATTTCAATTCATTTTATTAACCAATAATTTTATTAATATTTTGTATAATTTACTATTACAACAAATTTCATTTGGATATTTGACATATATTTTTTAATTAGCGTTATCTCATTTATTATCAAAGAAAATGGATATAGATAAAAAAAAAAAAGTATATACGTTTCGATCAATGCTTGGAGAATTCGATTTGCCGAAAAGAACCGATTCGAAAAGGCAAAAATTCGTCGCCAAAACGGCGACATCGTAGAATCCATTAAAAATGAACCATTCCTCCGTAGCTTCATTAATCCCCAAAAAGCTCATCTGGCGAGCGCTTGTGCCTTTAAATTTTCCTAATCACTATTAAATTTACTTTCGTCGCTTTGAATGCGCAATCGAAACATAATTACTTGCCATCATTCCGTGCGTAAAAGAGATTTTATTCCGAAGGCAGAAATTAAAGAAGCTGATAATAATGCGTATCGGGCCCCTTCGACCATAAACAAAGTCAAAAAGAAGAAGAAAATTATTTGTATATCTATATCAATATCCGCTTTTCCTCTCTTGCATTGGGCTCCAAGTTAATGGCGGAATGTCTTTTTCTTTTTTCTTTTGTTGAAGAGAAGAGAAATGTGCATCTTTTCACGATTTCGGATATTAGGACTTAAAAGATCGGTAAAAGTTTGTTGTATTTTTCTCTTGGCGCGATCTCGCTTCTTTCCCTATCGGTGAGATAAGATGCTCGTTTATTGAAAATCGCTCTTTTTGGTGGAAGTTTTAAAAGATAGCAATTCACTTAGGCAAAAGGATTCCCGATCTAATTGATATTACATGCGCCTTTCCTTATGGTACTTACCTTTTCGCTGGATACTTAAAAGAAGTGGATTTTTAGTTGCTTCCATTGTTTTAATTACGCAGGCTGATGCTGAAGTTTTTTTTTCTCCTTTAAAAATATATTGAAGCACTAGAACAAAAGTTAAAGACATTCGAATTCGAAAATTGCCTTGTCAATGAAATAATTTTCGCTTGACATCTGTGACGCTTTTGTTCAGAGTTAAATCTAAAAATAAAATCTTTCTAGTAAAGTGTTTTAGAGTTTTTGAATTATGGAGTTTTAGTAATATTCGTCTCTAGTAAATGGATTGAATTCTTTTTTGAATGTTTTAATTCTGGCATAAAAACTGAAATAATACAATGAAAATTCGATATATTTTTTTTTAATTTATAATTATAAATTGTAGTATTTATTCGATGAAATATTAATTATAAGTTAACTATAGTTACCTCGAGATTTTATTTACTATTAAAATTTTAAAAAAGATAAGCAATATTTATTATTCTTGTTATAATGCGACCTTTTTAACATATTCTTGTGTTTTGGAAAATTTAAGGTAACAACAATCAGTATTAAATATCCATTATTATTTTTTTTAATATTAGAAAATCATTTTACTTTTAATGATTTCCATTAGACCAAAAAGTCATCTAACACAGCAGTAATGGTGTAATATATTTCTTTTATACTTAAAAACAAATTTCAATAAAATTATTTGAAAATGTCTCGATTATGGACTACTAATTGCGTCTATTATGGGCACTAATCACCAGCACTAGTCACTAATTTAGCACTAATCACTACATTGTTCAGCAATTTATATTTAATTAAAATACGATTGTACGTGATTATATATTTGATGGACATAATTTGAAGCAAAATACTAAAATAACTAATTTGAAGCTTATTACATTATTAATTGTGACAATATGAACGTTCTCTTAACCTAATCCAAACAAATTCTTATTGACACACAATGGTTAATTGGATTGTTCCAATTGCTTATCCCCACCTTCACCTTCTATTGCATCAGACATTCTTCTAATACGATGAAATATTTATATTCCATTTCAATAAAATCATTCGAAAATCTGTCCATCATAGACTACTAATTGTGTCTATCGTGGGCACTAATCACCAGCACTAGTCACTAATCACTACACTGTTCAGTAATTTATGTCTAATTAAAATACAATTGTAGTTGATAATATGTTCGCTGGATATAATTTGATTTTGATCTAAAATGTGATATAAGTCATGTTTGCGTAATTAATTTGAAAGCTTCAACATTACATTATTCAATAAAGCAATACAATGTGAAAGCGCTCTTAACCTAATCCAGAACAAATCCTCGCTGACATAACAATGGTAAGTTGGATTGTTCCGATTGCTTATCTTCACCTTCACCTTCTATTGCATCAGACATCACGATGAAATATTTATATTCCATTTCAATAAAATCATTTGAAAATCTGTCCATCATAGACTACTAATTGTGTCTATCGTGGGCACTAATCACCAGCACTAGTCACTAATCACTACACTGTTCAGTAATTTATGTCTAATTAAAATACAATTGTAGTTGATATGTTCGCTGGATATAATTTGATTTTGATCTAAAATGTGATATAAGTCATGTTTGCGTAATTAATTTGAAAGGTTCAACATTACATTATTCAATAAAGCAATACAATGTGAAAGCGCTCTTAACCTAATCCAGAACAAATCCTCGCTGACACAACAATGGTAATTTGGATTGTTTCGATTGCTTATCCCCACCTTCACCTTCTATTGCATCAGACATCCTTCTAATCCGATGAAATATTTATATTCCTGTTTGACGTCGCCCTGGAAGATCTGCTTCCTGTCCAACGTCCTCTCCACCGGAAGTTGGGGATGTCCTCCTCAGACTGATTCTCGGTGACGAGTCTGTTCTCGCGCCAGCGAATCTATTGTGGTGGTAATAGAAGCATGACTCTTTCCTTTGGATGCTTTCGTCCAGAATGGATCTGGGTTTTATTGGCCCCCATATAGCAGTGGGTCCAATCAGGTTTTCCCTGCTTCTTCCTCTCCCTAAATCCTGAATTTTTACGACGCGTCTGTTTAGTGTAGGGGTGGTAGCTTGCCAAATTAGCAAATGAAATGGACGGGTTTATTAGAATAGCATCTAAACATCCCCGTAAGTGGTTGGAATGGAAGGAATCTGTTGTGCGTTGAAAATTGAATGTTTGATGTGAGATAGGAATAGTCGATTTTGAGGTTTTACTGCTTCAAAATATGTAAATATATTATTATTAGCATTATTAATATCGTATGGATTCTTGTTTATAATTTTAATTTTTTGAAGAAAATAATTTAAATATTAACAATAGTTAATGATAATGAAAAATCAAACGGCATAAAAAATAAGAATCAGAATTAGCTGCCTAAATTCCAAATATTTAACTTAACAATTATCTATGCAATCTTGTAGGGGAATTAAGTATAATACAATCAACAAAAATATTAAAATTAGCTGACTTACGCTAAAATAATTTAAATGTTAACATTAGTTAGTGATAATAAATTTAATAATCAGGATTGATAGCTTAAATTTCAAACATTTAACTCAACAATAAATTATCTCTGTAATCTTATAGAGGAATTAATATAATATAATATAAACAGCAAAAATATTTAAAAAGTTCAATTATTACTGTAATCTATTTAAATTTCGAAATAATATTATTAAAATTACGCATAATTAAGTGAAGGATATTATGAAAATAACATACTATCAAAATAGTTATTTTTAGGACATGAAAAAGCAAATAATAAGTGAATTTTTTTTTTTTTGTATTCATGTTTGACGGTAAAACTCTTTTAACACAGGATGAGTTTAATGCTTGTGTTATTAGAACAATGCATTAAACAAAGTCCTATCCCTGTCATTAGAGATGAACGCCTGTCGAAGCATCCTGCCCCATAGGGTGAAGTGGTTTGTTAAGGAGCAGGGCGACTTTTTTCGGGGCAGGTAGCTTTCTATTGATGGATGCTGGCCGCTGCTACTGACATTGCACATGATTGACGAGACGGGTTTCCTCTTTCCAGGGGATAAGGGAGGGAAAAGGTGGGCCATTCACGGCTATTTATGGCCGATTTGGCGATTATGTGCGAAAAATTGTAGAAATTTATTGCTGATTTGTTTCAAATATTCAATGCCGATATCACGTAGACTACATTTCTTCATAACTATGTATTAAAAAATTATTTTTTGTAAACTTTTAATTTTTGATTTTATTACATGTATTGTAAATTAAATTATTTAATAAGAGCTTATTTAATTTTATATTAAAGATTATTTTTTTAAAAATAAAAATAATTGCTACAAGTAATTAATTAAGGACGTATGAATTTATTTTAAATGGGATTGATAAAAGCTGATATTCTTTTTGTTGTGTATTTCCGAATTATAAAAAATCCTAAAAAACTTTGGTAAAAATATTAATATTATCTTTATATATCCTTATAATAATATATTATCCTTATTATTATATTACCATTTAAAAAAATTGGAAAAAAATACAATCGCAATATATATTTGTAAATATCACAAAAAATGAAAATAAGCAGAAATAAAATGAACTAGAGTATTATATACCTGGTGTGATAATAAAATCTATTTTTTTTTTAATTTTTAAATTTTGATATTTAAAAGGTGATATTTAAAGTTTGATTTTAAATTTTTTAACTATTTTTATTACTATGCTTTTTCTGAATATGTTTAAAAATACTAAAAAAAATATTTTTTTTATGTGAGTTGAGATTAAAGTTATTTAAGAAATATTTTTAAATAAATTTCTTAATTAGTGGATAATTACCCTTTTAATTTTATAATATTTATGAAACTATTAACTATTTATAAACTAACTTATTTTTATTATTTAAATTTTTCTAATTATCCTCACTTTTTATATTTCATCAAAAAAATAAAGTTAAGTGATTATGTAAACAGATAAATGCTGACAAGGAAAATTTATAATAAGTATATAATCCTAAAGTAACATAAATTCCTGTTCGTACATTTTGATAATTGAAATTTTAATGTATTTTTTATATTACTACAATATGTAATTATAGAGTTTTAATATTTATCTTGAAACTCTCTTTTATCCTGATCACTCTTATAGTCTACCTGAAATTTGACATTTCTTAAACTTGACATTCTAGAGCTTTTTGAGATTTTACTGTCTAGACTTTTTAAACTGTCTAATCCAATTTTAAAGTTAAGATTATCTTTTCTTTAACTGACTTAAAATCCCCTGTTTGAATGCTTATAAACTGTTAATGCTCCGTTCTGTTGATGTATTTTCATTTATTATGTAAAGATTATTTTATTTCTGTTTTCAATTTTAATGTGAGATATGAATATGAATCAGCATGTTATTTAATTGTGTTAACCCCATAAATGTGAGATAATTTAATTTTACACGATTTTATCAAGCAAAAAGTGAGAATATTAAAAAAAAAAAACTTGTTCGTAATAATAAATTCAAAATAGGTAATAATTAATCCTTTATTTCATAATGAAAAATCCATAGTAATTTAATAATAATCCCATAGAAATTTAATTATAATAAATCTATAATGATTTAACATTAATTTTAATAATTACACTTGTT